>CAXIVR010000002.1:186721966-187379466 GCA_964035755.1 Teleogryllus oceanicus | reverse complement strand
GCCCACGTGCATGACCTCAAGGTCAGTTCAGGGACGATTAGGTTTGTAGAGGGAGTACGACCCCTGTTTGCCCAACGGGACGCGCTTTTCTCAAACTGTCCTCTCAGTCCGTCAGGTAAAGATCACTTCTGGCTTGTGTTCACAGCATCAATTACTAAATAATATACGCTATAGGGTGAATGATTTTAATTAACAAAAGAATTTTTCCATAAACTTTGGGTTCCGTTTGCATAATTTTGAACACAATATACCATTTCAGCGTGTGTTTGGGAACCTGCAGCCACTGCTTTTCGAAACGCAAAATCAATTGCGTGGAGGTGTTTGTAGAGGTCTTGTGACCGATTAGTTGAAACTCCGCAATTCGCTGGGATGTTCGTGGGCATGTCTGCTTCTAGTGTGATTTTTCGTTGTTTTCTCTAGGGGCACTTTGCCTGACAATTTTGACGTTCGATTTAACTGCAATTTATTGCTGGGCCGTTTGGTTCTCATTCAAAACTGCGACCTTCATAAAAATTGTAGGCCTGGTGTTCATCCGAAAGCAGATTATCCCCCCCCCCAAAAAAAAAGAAAAATACCAAATATAAGTAGCTACAGAGGTTTGGCTGTTGAAGCTCCTGAGATTATGTTTATGAGCTTAACGTAACTATTGCCAAAATAAGTCGCTCGTTTTGAAGTGCATTTACGTTCTATCTCTTTTCTGTCCAGGAAAAGTCACATTTTACTTCGATTTTCAATGTTGTGTTCTCAGCAAAACTTAGATAGTGTGCAATTGTTTGTACTTACCCGAAGCGTAGTGTTTGAATGAGATAATTATCACAAATATGTCGCCAATGTCAGTCTGAACTTGTATGTGAAACGATAATCCAGACAACCTCGTTTAAGGGTACTGTTCACGTCCCCTGGTGAGTCCAGTGAGCTGCAACCCGCTCGACACAGCAGCAGTGGTAGCCCGGGGCGGGTCTGGTCTGCGAGGCCCCCAATGCGAGTGGGCCTAAAAGGGGGTCTATTTTTAGGGAACATTTTTATCATTTACGGGGAGAAGGACATCCGTATATCGGCCATATTATTTTGATGATTATAGGTACACATATGTCAAAAATCATTTTACTTATAGGGTTGATTTTTTAAATATTTAACATTTAAACTTCGTTAATGCAAATCAGCTCAAAATCTTATATACAATCATTCGTTTTGAACAATAATGTTTATTATATTATAAAAAGCACACTATTTTTTAGTTTTTTTTACATTAAAATCGCTGACTTTTTTGTAGTTTTGGTGCTGATTGTGACTTTGCAAACACTGTAGATAGTGCTGTAAAAAATTAAGCATGTACTCCTATTTTCCCGGGAGGTATATATTCCTAAAATTAAAAAAAATGTGTAAATTGACTTAAAAGTTTTGCAAGCTAAATTTTTCATGTACTCAATCACTCAGTGCATTCCTGTTCCATGTTCTAGATCATCTGGAACATCTTAATTGTTTCCTTTTCTTTTAGCTTTCTGAATTTTTCCTTTGTTTTTCGTTTCGGAGATTTTTTTGCACTTGCTTGCTCGTTGTTTGGCAATGCATTGGAGGAATTCGGTATCTCCTCTAACATTCTTAATTATTTCATTTCTACAAAAGGGTTTTATTTACACAATAATACTTTACTTCTCTTCTTATTCAATACAATTACTTCTGCAAAACTACTTACATTAATAAAACTACAATAATCGAAGAACTTCTATTGTTATTCACATCAATACGCGTTTTATTTAGAATAAACAAAGGAACCATGCTAGACGTAAACAAACAGTTCAGCCGCGAATTGCAAACAATATTTAGAACTATGTAAATATCTAAAAAAATTACCGGGATCGGTTAGCTCAGTGCATCAACTGATGTTACTGCAGCGCCTCTGACCGGGAGGTCCTAGGTTCTCGTCCTGACGGCGGCAGCATTTTCGACACTAGCTTTTCAGCTAGGTAGAATTCAGTCGCTGTCTGAAGGAGAATTCTACCGACCGGCTACTCTGATCGGTAGTATTCCGTGGTTTCTCCGATCACCACCAGGCGCATGCCGGATCAGTACCCTAACAAATGGGCCACGGATCGCGCGCGATATTTCTTTCCTCGTCCTTGTCCTATTCTCTCCCCTTTCACACACACTTACACTAACATGCACTACACTACCACATATTCCGGGAGATCGGTCGGGAACTTAGAGCTTGTTCCGGCTGGGGCTGTGCCCCGCTGGTGGAAGAGTCCTGGTTAGGGGCAAGCCCCACTAGCCGACGATAGATCGGCGCCGGATCTCGCCATCCAGCGGGGAATCTCCCGGGGGGAAAACATGCACTACACTAACGGGACTAATGACCATAGTAGTTGACGCGCCAGGAAACACGAAAAAAATAATCAATCAATCTAAAAAAAATTAATTCTACATACCTCCAAGAGTTACACCCCCTCTTTAAATGCCCTGTCTACTACATAGTTCCATCGCTGTGGTGTCGCGCTCACATTACCGTGCTGCCATCTGGTCGCCAGTGACGAAATACGTATAGCTTTTTTGTCCTTGGCGTGTTAACCAGCGCGATTAGCAAATTCAAAAGCTCTAGAATTTCTCTCTAGGTAGCGTCTAATTTCGCCATATCTAGCAACTGTCCAAAATTATGTCACCGTCGGGAGCGGAATCCTAGGAGCTGCCTGACGGAGGCATTGCATTGACATCAATTGATGCCGTGAGCAACCTCTGTCGGCATTGAATTCGAATTGTAGTTCTGCTACACCCAAATACGTCTCCCTGAGAAGCCTCCAATAGTCCAGCTGCATTCACGCCAGGGCCAACCGCGAAGTGCCCGGGCCGCGGCGTAGCGCGTCGGGTCGACGCACGTGCCAGCGCGCACGCCCCGCGCACGCCAGGCCCGCGCTCGCCTCGCCTGCACACGCCCCGCGCCCGCCCGCTCGCCCTCACGCCCGCCCGCCGCCCGCACGTCCCGCCCGCCCGCCCGCACGCCCCGCCCGCCCGCACCGCCCGCCCGCGACACGCCCGCGGCCGCGCGCCCGCCTGCCTGCACACCCCTGCCCGCCCGCCCGCCCGCCCGCCCGCCCGCACACGCCCGACCCCATCTCCCGCCCCTCCCCGCCGTCCTACCGTCCCTGGGGGCTGCTCCGGCGCTGGCGTTGGGGAGGTGGCTGTCCAGCTCGTGTTACGAGCGTAGGGAGTCCCGCGCCCGCGACACCGCCTTAGTCGCCGCTCGCTGCTAGTGTGTTTTTCTACTTATTCGGCACCCAATAAGAAATATTTGCCAACAGTTCACCCTCACCCGTCTTCGCCATTGGGATTGGACGGAGGCTCCCACTGCCGGGCTTCGCTTGGCACTAAAGTGGTTCTTTGAGAGAAATATATGTAGTAATAGGTAATTGCAATAGTTTGAAGTGTTAATGAGTGTTGTCTACTACATTGTGGAATTAAAAATACACACACACACACACACACACACAATATATATATATATATATATATATTATTTTTATATATTATATATTAATATGTTAATTTTAAAAAAAAATTAAAAAGGGAAAAAATTTTTTAAAGTACTGTAAAGCTAAATTCATATTTTGAACCACCATAAGAAATGCGTAATTATTATTATTATTATTATTATTATTATTATTATTATTATTATTAAAGGAATACATTTTTAATATGAGTGTAAATGAACCTAAGTGCGTACGTAGGAGCTCCTACTTCTGGAGTGAAACCACCTTTAGTAAAGAAACGTGTTAAATAAATCAGATAAATACCCTTATTTTTTGTGCGATTGATATCCCTTACGAGTGTCCGTTTCGGTATCGTAGCATGAGGGTCTTTCTTCTATACTTTTTCTACACAACAAACACACACACACACACACACAAACACAGACACACGCACATACAAACACAGACACACGCACATACAAACACAGACACACGCACATACAAACACAGACACACGCACATACAAACACAGACACACGCACATACAAACACAGACACACGCACATACAAACACAGACACACGCACATACAAACACAGACACACGCACATACAAACACAGACACACGCACATACAAACACAGACACACGCACATACAAACACAGACACACGCACATACAAACACAGACACACGCACACACGCACATACAAACACAGACACACGCACATACAAACACACCCACACTCGTAAAATAACGTTATATTTCCTAAAAATGAGCGTCCGTGCAACATATTCGTGAATAACCGAAATACACGTCTCTTGACTCCACGTTGTATCTGTTACATCCATTGAAATAGAAATGTGATCTGAATGATTGCTATCTGAAGAAAAATTTATTCATTTGTGGCTTCAAATTCGAAACAAATTATTTTTTTTCTCCCATGTACACTTAAAACAATAATTTCAAAGAAAAATATATCAACCATTTCTGCAAAAAGGTGTCCATCTTCTGTCATAACCCCATCTTTATTTCATAGGCTTATTGTATTCTTCACTACTAGATTCGTAGAAAGAAGAAGAATTACAATGCTGCGGCATTTTAATCAAATTCAACAGACGGTCCATCTCTGTATAATCTTTTCTTATGTAGTAAATTACTTTCTAAAATGTATGAGCATAACAGTTTTGTGATCCTGAATACGAAAGTTTTTACAAAGTTGCATTTATACCATCTGTGGACAGTCTACGAAACGGTTCTAAGACTTGAAATTTATTTTCTCATATCTAAAGAGTGAGATCTACTATTTAAATGTATATTCATTTTGAGGTTCTATAAGAACTATACAAAAATTTCTCATACGCACTACATTTCTATTTAAACTTAATCGCGATGTGCAAAGATATTTATGGGAAGAAGACTGTTTGAGTTAATTCATTTGATATGAGGGATCAAGAACTCAACCTTGAGTTCCTAAATTCCATCTAGAAGATCAATTTGAAAAACTTTGCAGAATGGTTTTGCGCTGCGTGACACAAACAGCGACGGTACCTGTTAATAACATGGATTCTGACTATTGAACTTCTAGAGAAGTAAGTATTATATTCAAAAAAGTTTTTAGTTCTTAAAGGAATATCAAAATGAGTTTTTCTGCAAAACCGTTTTCCTGCTCACGATGACAATTCTTTCTCTTTTTCGAAGTAAGGGCTAGAAAAAATAAAGCAGTTACGTGTCTGGAAAAACATTTCCATGAAGGAGGCGATGTCATCGAAGACGTTTCTCGGTAACCTGTAAATGCATCAATAAGCGTATACGCATTGTTGTAAAGTGTACCTGAAGAAAGTGTGTTAAGATACCAGCAGAGTGGGAAATTTCGTTGGAAGTGTTCTCATAAATATTCAAAAACTTTTGAAGACTAATTACTCATCGTAAAAATTGGTTTCAAATTAATTGCTGCCTGAAAACAAAAAAGAATATATGATTCTTCCAGATCTCATTAGTGTTACTTATCATTATTTTTGGACAACAGAAGTTTTTGAGATGAAACTTGATGATATTTGCGCAATATATCATAACAAAAATTGCATCATGATTATATTACATTCAACAACTTTTACTTATTTCTTGTAGTTTCAAAATTTTTTTACAACCGTCTTCTAATTTGAACAGTGAATATAAGCTGCCTTCTATGTTTAATGATTTCCTTTATTAACAAGTCCTTGGCAGTCAAGAATAAAATGAGTAGACACGGTAGCGCCACACTTAGGACAGGGTTCAGGGTTGGATTTTTTGAAAGATGACAGTAATTTAGGTTAAAGTGGCCGATCCTTAATCTTGTAATGACGACTTCTTCTCTTCTTTTGAAGTTTATTTCGGTATACTGGTTCCAAAATGGAGTTTCTTACTCGATGTAGCTTTGTAGACTCCATCTTTCATTGTGAGTTCCAATACTTTAAACAGGAGTCCTTGAAAAGGTTTCTTATATCTTTCTGGGTGCCATGGATTTGCGGTTCAGCATTTGGTAATGATGTTGCCAAATGGGCAATGGTGGCAGCAATGTCTGCCTTCTCATTTCCAGTAATTTTCTTATGAGAAGGAATCCAAACTAATTCTAGTTTGACTCCTTTTGTGTTTTGGGTAAATATAAGTTCTTGGATTATTGGGTTGCTGGTGTATCGGTTTTCAATGGCTTTAAGGGTTGATATTGAATCTGAAAAGATGACAATAGGCATGTTGTTAGCAGATCTGTTGCTGATTTCAATGGAATTAAGCACTGCCCATGCTTCACATGTGAAAATGGAAAAGTAGTTTGGGAGACGATATGAATTGACTTCATTATCATTTGTTAGAATTATTGCACAACCAGTTTTTCCTTCTCGTTTTGACCCGTCAGTGTAAACTTGGTAGAAATTATCATATATTTGGAGAGTTTCTTTTATCACATCTTGTACATTTGTATTAGATTCAGAGGAAGGGCAAGGAGTATTTACTAATTGGGTGTTTATGGTAATCTTATGGTCTTGCCAGGGTGGGATGGGATTTAAACGTTTAGGTAAGATGAGTGGTTTAACAATATTAAAGTCAATAATGTATGTAAGGAGTCTTTCTCTCAGAGGTAGTGGGGATTTTGGGTGTGCTTCGTATATGGTTGTTTTAGGATTTTGGAAAATGGTTGAGTTTGTGGGATTGGATGGGATACTAAACGTTGAATATGCATAATTCAGACATTGTAGCTGGCGTCTTAGCGCTAGTGGTATTTGTCTTGCTTCCATTAATAGGCTGTTGCAGGGGCTAGTTCTAAAAGCACCAAGACTTAATCGACAAGCACTGTTATTATTGGGTTCAGTGTTTCAATATGTTTTCTGAGCTGAATTATAAATTACTGCTCCATAATCCAGTTTGGATTGAATTAGTGCCCTATATAATTTGATTAAGCATTCAGATTTTCACCCCTTTAATAGAGGACAATATTTTAATAACGTTTAGTCTCCTAATACAATCCACCTTTAGGGCAGATATGTGATGTCTCCATGGGTATTTCGAATCGAAGATCATTCCAAGGATTTTACATGTGTATGTTCTTTTAAGTAGATATCCTCCAATTCTTAGTGTAACTTCATCCCGAATAGAGCGACTTTTGAAAACACTATATATTCAGACTTTTCGAAATGGAGAGGTCTGAATTAATTGCCCATTTACTGATATTATTTAGGGTTTCTTGAATAATGTTTGAGGTAACTTGAAGATTTTTGCCACTACATAGTAAGGTGATGTCGTCTGGAAAAAGGAATATTTTCACAGGCTCCTTCACAATAAGGCTCACTTAATTTTTTGCAATGACGAAGAGTATTACACTTACGGCCAATCCTTGTGGGAGACCATTAGTCATATCAGTTTCCTGTGATGATTTGTCTTGGATTCTGACTTTGAGATATCTCATTTTTAGAAAGTTAATAAAGAAAGCTTAAATATTTCCTTTTGCCTTGAAATCTGTGAGAATTGATACTAACCTGTCTTTATAAATCATTTCATAAGCTTTCTCAATGTCCGGTGAGACTGCAATTACATGGTAGTTCATTACTAATGCGTCACAGATTCCTGTGTCTATGTTTACCAGGTGATAACTTGTTTCCGCTTTATGTACTAATTACCGAGCCTTTTCGAATCTACTTACGAAGACTGAGGTTTATTTTACATCTTGACTGATTATCTGTAAATGTTTGTTGTCCTATTCTTGTTTTTAGACAATCAAGTTTAATAGATTTTTAAACTTGATGGTCTAAAATCAAGACAAGAACCTATCTTACATGTTAGTATTAGTTTAATTTTGTAGTGCATTTACTCAGAAATTTACTAAATTTACGTTTCATTGATCAAAAAAGGTCACGAAACACTTGAAAGCAAATATAAAAAACTACACTACAACAACTACATGCAAGTTGCAAACCACGCACCGCAATCAATCACTGCGCAACTGCGTCACGTGTGACGACGACAACCTAGACGAGAGCGCGTCTCGTCGCCGCCGCAGGGACGGGGGACAATGGTTGTCACAGCCGCAACGCGCCATTGAGTCGCGGTACGCGGTGCACCGCCGAGTGTTTTAAATTGCTTTCCACGTCTGTCAACCGCAGCGCCCATCGCCCATCGGTGCCGCCCCCCCCCCCATTCCGCCAGGCGCCGGTGACCATCGGTACACGCCCCAAATCCACGGCGACGGTGACTGCGATGGTAACGCCGCCGGCGGACGCAGTGACGGTGACGACGATAACGGGAGACGGGACGAGAGCGGCGTTCAAGTCCCGACGGCGGCAGGATTTTCGACACTAGCTTTTCAGCTAGGTCGAATTCAGTCGCTGTCTGGAGGAGAATTCTAGCGGCCGGCTGCTCTGTTCGGTAGTTTTCCGTGGTTTCTCCGATCAACACCAGGCGAATGCCGGAGCAGTACCCTACCAAACGGGCCACGGACCGCGCGCTATCTGTCCTTCCTCTTCCTTGTCCTATCCTCCCCTTACACACACACTTTCAGTAACATGCACTACACTACCATATATTCCGGGAGACCGGTCGGGAGCTTAGAGCTTGTCCCGGCTGGGGTGGTGCTTCGCTGGTGGGAGAGTCCTGGTTAGGGGAAACCCCCACTAACCGATGGTAGGTCGGCACCGGATCTCGCCATCCAGCGGGGGAAGATCACTGACATCGCCCTAGAGAAGAACAGTACGCTAACGGGACTAATGACCAAAGCAGTTGACGGCCCGAAACGAAAAAAACAGATCAAACCAAACGAGAGCGGCAACGATAGTAACGAAGGCCGAAGCAAGCGCGGGCGACTAAACGGAGGCGAACTGAGTGAGGGCTGTAGCGGAAAGGGTGTGGGGGCGGGAGGGGAAGGGGATGGCAGGGAGGAGGCCGTGTTGGTGTGGGCCGAGTAGGGGGCGCGGGCGGCGTATCAAGTGAGGGGACCGAGGGCGAACCAGGAATCGAGCTTAACAACTCTCCCCTGCATCGCTCTGCGCTTGGTCGCCGCGCCGCCCGAGGGTTCAAGGATTGAAAGGTTTCCGTTGGGCGCGCCTATGTTGGGGCTTCCCGCGTTTAAATGCGGTTTGTGTGTTGAATGATTCTCAAGGGTCTCCACGTTGATTAAATCGTACGTTTTCTATTTTGTGCTTGTACTCTGTGGTATGCTGCATTGTTTTTACATTTTTTTTCCTTCATCGAGAATGTTGGGCCGTTATACATTTGAACATGAGAAAATGCCAACTAATTTTCAAGTTAATTAATGATAAAGAATTAGTTTAGATCTAGCTTGTCCTATCTTGATTTTAAAAAGTTTCTTTTATTACAAAAGGTTTTGGAGCAATCCCGTTTCCTGATTGATGCTTTCTATTGTTAGTAACGATAAACAAAGGACTATCTTACAATTAGATACAGACATTATATGATGAACAAAAATATAATCTCGAGAATCTTGAAGATGCAATCAAATATTTTTGGTAAGCTCGTAAATATACACGCCGCTTTAAAACAAAATTATATAAATTTATACGTTCCGGCAAAAAACACTTCGTTTATTATGTAAACTTTTACGTGGAACGTGAGTATACGTCTTAGCTTTTTATTTGTAAGAAAGAATATGCAAATTCGTACTAGAACATGCCCTATAGAAACCAGAACAATCCAACTCTGGTAATCTTTCCACAGACTTACCTGCCAAACCATCAACATTCACTCACTCTTTTGCAGACCGTCGCAACAATCTCACTACAAACCGGGACTTACAAGGGACCTTTGAACAGGAGCAGGTGTAAATCAGGCCTTATTTTTTTCATAGATGGATACTGAAAAGTACCGAAGTTTTACACTTTTCACGACGCAAATACTTGTTGACGCGTGGTTTGTGCAACCCTACCTACTGTGGGAGAATGTCCGCCGAGGGAATAAGGCTACCTATTTGCAAGAGCTTCAATTCAAGTGAGCAAAACATTAAGCTAATTACATAGCTCACACCCATGACAAGCCCGCAATGCCGTGAAGCACATATCCTATTCTTCCGGGCACTAGCTTTTTGACACTGAGGCACAGAAAAGCGTATGTAATGTCGAAGTGAGATTGCGGCATGCAAATGTAGTTAACATTTTTTGCCAGTCTCTGATTATTTTTGACACAAGTACGTCAATGTATGATGGTTAAATTAAATGCGTTTGTTGTACACCCGGTAAATTTTAATTTGGATAATAATCCATGCTGGTGAATTAGCCCGAAAACACCTATACCTGTGATTATCATTGTTTCGTTCAAGAAGACGGCTCTGAGCGACAAAGAAGCCAGTGAGTGGTTGATTTTAAATTATTATAATCAGCGAATTAGTCATCGCCTTTGGAGCCACTTAAAGTCACCTTGTTGAATAGGTTTGTGTCGAAAAGTCGTCACTTTCTACATTAAATATGACATTAGACCTTTTAAAACTTTAAATTTAATTGAAGTGATCCAACCGTATAATTGTAAGTTTTAATTGAATTGATGAATAGATAAATGACGTAAATGTAATCGATTGAATTGTGTGGAATAATCATTTAAAATAATCAATTGTCGTACTAATTTCGGTTAATCCCAGGTTTCTAACTGAGGAGTAGTATACCAGGACACAATATTCCCCGAAGTGAACTACTGTTTTCGCTCAGTGAAGTGATAGACATATCCGGTAAGTAGAAATCTTAGCGAATGATATCACTATGCGAGTCTGTCGCTGTAGCAAGGGGTGTCCATAGCGTTAGTGAATGGCCAATACGGTCAACATTTTTCATTTTTTCAGGAACTTCCAGTGAGCGACGGCAGTTAATGTTTACACAACATAAATAATGAATATCTTTCAATAGAAAAAATGCATGCCAGATTTTGACCTGCACCTGTTGAAAGGTCCCTTCCCAGAAACTGCATTAAATTATTTATAGCTCACTCTTAAATCTGATTGGGCTCAAAAATAGCACATTCAGATAAATTCGAGCAAGACTCAAGTGAAAATATTCACCATTTAAAAATTCTCTGCCCCCTAACTGTCACCTAAGAAAACAATATAATTGCTTGGCTTTTAACTTTATGATCAAGTGTCTCGGATTATTCTTCCGCATGTTCCCACAAGGCTCACACGAAGAACGAAAATATTGCACAAATTGCAGTCCACCACAAGAATCTATCAATTACATTCCCTTTTTAAGAAATCATATCCACATCAATTACAATACATCCACATAAATACTGAGCAATGCATTCCCAGTCTGGACCGCAACATTCAAAACCAATCTTATCAAAAAGCAAGTCTTCAAAACCGAATTGCTAAGAACAATCACTAAAGTACCAGAGTTTATCCTAAACAACCAGCTGTTTCTGTAAATTTCTTCTGCCCTTTAAATGTGCCGCAATATATCGTGAATACTCTTCACGGAGCTATGTACTTCTACATCTGAAAAGAAAATACTCATTGAAAACTTCCAAGGAAATGCTCTTAGGAAATTCTGTAACTGTTCTGAAAAGTCTCCTGAAAATGCTCCAAAATGTATTAGCCAATTTTTGTAAACCATGCAAACTGATTCCAATGATTCTATGCTTAGTAGTCGTGCAAGAAAGCTAATGACCACAGGCCATGCAAGAAAAAATAAAAGAAAGATGTGTTCTTTTTTATCTCTCTTCTTTTAAATAAAGTAAAATATTCTACATTTCCTTTAGTGAAGTGTGACTTATAAATCCACAACTGTATTAAATTGATTGGATATTAAACTACAAAGTAAACTAGTTGTGCTTCATAATGGCGCAGACTTTCTCAAACTATTTTTATATCTTGGGACTAGGCTAGCTTTTCTTCACCCTCTTCTCAGCTGATATCTATCGGCGCCTAAGAAACGTCTGGTGAAACATACACCGGGTGTGGTAGCTCACTACATCAATTAATGTCACTACAACGCTTCTGATTGGGAGGTCGTAGATTAGAGTCCTGACGGCCGCAGGATTTTCGACTGTAGCTTTTAGCTGGTCGAATTCAGTCAGTCGCTGTCTGGAGAAGAATTCTAGAGGCCGGCTGCTCTGATCGGTAGTTTTCCGTACTTTCTGCGGTCAACACCAGGCAAATGCCGAAGCAGTACCCTAACAAACGGGCCACGGACCGCGCACGATCTTTCTTTTCTCTTCCTTGTTCTATCCCCTCCCCTCACACTCACACACTTACATTCACTACGCTACCACAAATTCAGGAATTCGTCGGGAGTTTAGAGTTAGTCCTGACTGAGGTGGTGCCCCGCTGGTGGGAGAGTCCTGGTTAGCGGGAAAGCCCGCTATCGGACGGTAGGTCGGCGCCGGATCTCGCCATCTGGCGAGGGAAGATCACCGCCATCTCCCGAGGAAAAAAACATGCACTACACGTATGGGACTAATGACCTAAGCCGTTGACGCACCCATAATCACTTACCAAATAACCAACCAATCGTGGAACATACCGTTCCTCTGGGAACATACTATAAGTGTACCGTTGCACGCTCCGATCATCGAATAGGCCTACCTCGACTTATCGAATAGGCGCACCTCTACAACTTTACCCACAACTTGCCTTCGTCCCATCTCTGTGCTTTCACCATTGACCTGGGTGTATGGATCCTGCTTCTCGATTACACACACAACTCAGAAACACTTGCTTGTTAGGGATTAAGGAAGTGATTGGGTAGTGGATGTGATATACGAGGGACTCAAAATATCCCCTCGCCATAAACATAATTTAAAGAGAGAAGAACGTTTTGAGAAGGTCGTCTTTATAATATAGCCCATGCTTTCCATAAAATTTATATGAAAATTAGTTCTTTCATTTCTTTTATTCAAACTTTCCTTTTGAGGAAAAAGTATGTCTTCAATAATGTTGTACAAGACGGTCAAGATATTTAAAACTTGTGCAATTTAAAAAAAAACAGGTAAGTGAAAACCGGACCTCGCAATTTGTATAGGTACTTCTCTCTATTCTTACTAGAAACTGAAAAAAATGGAGTAATCTTTGAGAAATTTTTAAAATATTCCACAGTTTTCATGGGAAGCACACCCAAACTTTTATTAGCGATTTTAAAAGCTATTAAGTGAATTTGATCTATATTCTATTCAAAAAGTGCATAAGTCATAACAAAGCAAGGACCCGGTAAATGTTTTCAATGACCTGACTACGACGAATGGCCTTCATTAAAAACCAGAGGACACGTCATTTGAAATGATTAATGCACAAAATCATTTTCGTATCATGCTCCCCGACGAATTTGTGATTAAGCAATTATTTAAATGTAATTATAAACACGAAATACCGGTATGCTATTTTGCGAAATTTGTTTTGCACTAATTAACATTAATTCAATTACCATTATTAACATTAATTATAAAATAAATATATGTAATCAATTATTTATACCTGTACTAGCGTTCACGCGTTAAGACCAACTACAGAATAATATATTCCGTCGACGAACCACGTATTACCATTATACTTGTATTTGTATGGCGGATTAGTATTTTCTCTTCAAAGCTGAAGTGGCATGCAATGCAATTCCATGTTGCAATTTCATGTTGTCGCGCCAGGAAGTATTATTTTGAAGGACAACATGGATAAGAGCCAAAATTTATTGCCTTTTTATCCTTGAAAATAGATTTTATTACATGGGAGTTTTTTTTTTTTTTCCCTTTCAAAATTCAAAATTTAAGTAGTATATGACTTAGTGTAGGGATCACAGAATTTTGAAAATATGCACACAATTCACTTTTCCCCATAGCACGTCATACGCAGTTTTTAACTGTTTATTGACGTAAAATAAATAAATAAATAAATGTGATTAGTGAGTGACGCTCACCTTGCCAACGCTATGCGATTTGTGTACGATATATCCGCTCTGCTATCGTCGCCACCAGCGTTGGCGAGGATAGCGCTTTTCTCGTCTCGTCCTTTCCACCCACACATCTGTATCTGCGTCTCTCTTTCTCACTCTTCGGCAAGCCTTCTTCATTGCTTCCGTGCCAATCCCTTCAGCGATTGGCACTGGTTCGCTTTTGCTGCCTGTTTTTGTCCCCACCTTCGCTCCATTACCTACTCTTCAAACCAAATTGCTCATGCCAACCACCGCAGTGACGAAGCACTTGTATAATGTATATTTTATGAAAAAGCACATGTATATGTTTCTTTAATCCGTTTTCGGCTGCAGAACTCTAGTGATTATGTATTGTTGATACAAATATTCGATGAACTATTGTATTGTACGTATCGCACGTATTGTCTATTCACTTTTCTTTATTTAATTATTTATTTTAGGTCGCAAGGATAATGTGAGATATTGATAACATTACTTCACCTTTTGAAGAGGTGGCTAGATCAGTTTTTTTATTAGATGGAAATGTGTGAGGAAAGAATGACAAATTCTTAACCTTGTAATAATAACTTGTTCTTTTCTTCTTAATGTAGTCTTTGAGATATTTGAGTCTGTTACAGATTTTCGTACACTTTACTTTGACACTTTTCTTGTTTCAGTCATATTTTATTTACTTCAGACTGAGTTTCGTGAACCAGATACCTAGAGACTAGACTATTTGAAAATGCTTAACAACACTCCAAGAAGGGGAAAAGAGATACCGAACTGAGATGTTGATAAATGTAGAAGCTGTTTATGATTTGAAAACAATACAAAATTGCCAGTTTGGTTTTATTAAATTGGTATGTGTCTTCTTTATTAATATAGAACCGTTTTTATTGCATTGTCTGGAACACACAATAACTGCAAATGAAGAAATCTACCAATACATTCTGTAAAACGTTCTATGTAGTTCATACAATTTAACAATTGCGATTTGAGCTAATAATCATTTAGTTGATCAATTGGTTGCGCATTTATCGACGCACAGTTGTGAATTGTGTCTCAAAATGTATGGTAACGCGTGTATGCCCTGGAGACAGTAGGACAATAAATTCCATGGGCTGTATCCACATCGACGTCATAGTTTGCGGTCGCACAAGAGATCTGAATCTGTTTCGCCACTTCTGTGCGGTTCGTAATGAGCATGCTGTTGACTGCTCGCATCCACCGCCGGCAAACCCTGAATTGGGGGCGGAAGCGGGAACGAGGATGAATACCGCGCGCGCGAAAATTAAAAAGCTTTTGTCCCGCGACAACAAAGCGACGACGACCCCGCTCCCGCCCTCCCGCTCTGTTCAGCGCGCCTTCTGCATTCCGTTATTACTTCATCTGCGATAATTTGCAGCCAACTGCTGTTCAAGCTGCCGCCATTGCATTAACCGGCGGGACGCCTCTTCCTGCCCTGTTCATGCAAAATTAAGGGAGTGTTTCCTGTGGCACTGCGTTGATGTATTTGAAGCTGAGTAGGGGGAGCTAATGTATCTGAGTGCATTGATAGGTTCAGGAGTTCACCTTGTTTGAACTGTTTCGTTTTGGATCATCTTTCATAAAAGATATAATAAATACTGAGGGATTTCTACAATTGATCAATTAAGCTATAATAAGCCTCATTAAAATACGAGAATTTACTCTGTATATTGAGCGTATATGAGGAGCTCAATAAAAAGAAACTGGATGAAAGTGTGGAGTGTATTTTCCTCTTCTCATTTCGTGTTACCAAGCTTCAATTGCCAAAATTGTATTCCCATGTTGATAAGTTGAAAATGTACGGAATTTTGGCGCTTATATCAATGTTCATGGAAAAACTTTTGGATGAGTTGATACAGTGTGTTGTTGTTCCTTGAAATGTTTTGAATTTTATTCGTCGTCTCAGACTACTAATCGTCTTCTTACTTTCAAATCATTCATGAATGATAAATTGTCTTATGATTTGAAAATCTTGAAATATAGTGTCCCTTTTTGTCCAATGCAGATACTCTATGATACATAACCTCAGTAAAACTTCAGATCTAATATCTGATTTTCTATATGTTCGTTTCTCAGTACATCAAAGTTTTGAAAATGTCTAAACGAAGAAAGGCTGTATTTTAGAACAATATTCATGGAAATGTTCTTTATTTGAAACGTTTTACGTCAGCCGGGTTTCTTTCACAACTTCAATAAGTATTATGAAGATTGCTGCTAAATCATTCCTTGAAATTCACCGAACAGTAGCTGACTGCTAGTGTTTCTCCCGTCAGTTCTTTCCAGGAACCGTTTTGTCTAAGTTGGATGTCGGAGATCAACCTTTGATGACGTTGCCCCTTTACATCGACCGCTTTACCTCAACTGGAAGGGACTGGCTTGCGGGGCGGAGTAATAATTTCTCGGAGTCGCGCATCGTGACATCGACACCAGATCCACAGCGTCCGAGCGCGAAGAGCAAAGAGCCGATGACATCAGCCGAGAAGAGAAATGTGGCGGACACGGATTAGGTGCGAGATTGAGGAGCAATGACCCGCCTAAAAAAGTCGCCCCTTCTATTGTTCTCTGATGCCAGTCGCAGAATTAGCCATCTGATATCACATGACATTTTAAATCTTATCTAATTAATTACGTTATTAATTAATTAAGTATTCCAATTTACATAAATAACAATCGTAATGCATTTTTTGTTGTCCAATGTATCTTGTTTATACGTAAATACGTATGTACTCATACTTGTGATGTACCTGTAACACTGCCTAATAGCTTGTGCTGTAGATGGGCCGCGGGGGACCAGAGGCCAGGCGGGTGCGTGTGGGGCCTAGTGGATGGCTACTTGGGGTAGCGCCGCAACTGCGATTCCTTGAATTGCTTTAATCGATTTTGGTCGATCTTGGCGTTGCTGGAAACTTGCTCGATGCTTTGCTTCAAGCATTTTATGAATAATAGAGGGCTCTATAATGTAGCGAATGCATTTTTGCGAGGTTCCACCTACACTAGATTTCATCAGCGGTCTTCTACTAAAAGGAGGTATACAAAAAAACGTTCGCTTATCAAAACTTCAACCAGCAATTTAACGATTCAATGATATGAGGTGTATATCAAACAATTAATTCCCATAGAAACACAATTTTTAAATTATGTCCCTCGGTGTATTCTTTAATATTTGTATTAGAATATAATTGTATTAGAGTATAATTGTATTAGAACTCAATCTACCGGGAGCGGTGGCTCAGTGCATCAACTGATGTCACTGCGGTACCTCTCACCGGGAGGTCCTAGGTTAGAGTCCTGATGGCGGCAGGATTTTCGACACTAGCTTGTCAGCTAGGTCGAATTCAATCGCTGTCTGAAGGAGAATTCTAGCGGCAGGCTGCTCTGATCGGTAGTTTTCCGTGGTTTCTCCGATCAACACCAGGCGAATACCGGAGCAGTACTCTACCAAACGGGCCACGAACCGCACGCGATCTTTTCTTCCTATTCCTTATCCTACTCCTCTCCCCTTACACACACACACACTAACTTCACTAACTGCACCATATTCCGGGAACCGGTCGGATCTTAGAGCTTGTCCCGACTGGGACGGTGCCCCGCTGGTGGGAGAGTCCTGGTTAGAAACCCCGCTAGCCGACGGTGGGTCGGCGCCGGATCTCGCCATCCAGCGGAGGAAGATCACCGCCATCTCCTGAGAAAAAATGCACTACACTTACGGGACTAATGACCAAATCAGTTGACGGAAACAAAAAATCAATCAATTTACTCATTCTAAATCTAGTAGTACTCGAACAACAAAACATTATGGTTTTCAAGTGTCGTTTCTCAAAAAAAAATTTTGTCGGAACCCTGGGCGTGGCTAATTTTAATCCACTTTAGTAACAGCACCCACTCAAAAATTTAACTGTAAAATGCAAGTGCCAAACCTCCAAAATTAGTGGCTATGAACTGTGAATAAAAATAATTTCAAACATTACTTTTAATAATTTTTGAAAATAACAATTATTGTTATTTTTGGCATCTTACTCACGTCTTAATATTTACATTAACTACGTTTTTAATTATTGAATTTGCTAAAAACAAGTGTTTCAAATGATTTCTGATACATTTTCTCGAAAACTCAGAAGTTTTCTGTGAAAATGAGCTCAAAATACCGCATTTTTAGAAACGCTTCGAAAGTCCGTAAAATATGGTAGTTTTCTTTTTCTTGCCCTCCTGCTGTAGAAGGAACATTTTTCCAAACACAATTACCTAATATTTTATTGTATTGAAGGATGCGAACGCTTTGAATTCCAGGCAAGACGTGTCCTTTAAATATTTCTCCAAACTGTGCATTAATTGAATTCCATAACTGTATAAACTTTTATTTCAATTCGACTATTGAAACCGCACTTCGGTAAACTCGTGAAATAAAATCTCTTGTATTATTTCCTCCCTTATTTTTCACAATTATTTATCGCTCCTACACGACTAACATAAAACGATTCATTGTCTTCTTCTTTCCGGCAACTTCTCAGTGAGGCGCATAAGCGAGCAAAAAGTTTACCGCCCCAACAAATAAAGAAGGATTTATTTTTTACGATACGGCTGTAGTTACAAAACTTGCACCCCGCTGGTGACGTACGAGTGTACAAACGCAGCCAGCCAGCCGGGAGGCCGGCCTGAGCGGTGAATCTTCAAGAATGACGAGTGGAGTTTTGAAACTTGGGAAATATCTCAATCGCACTCCAGCGACCGCGCGCCCGCCGCGAAGGAGCTGGAAGTGGAAGTGGAGGCGCGGAAATGTTAGTTTCCTGAACGAAACTTGTGGAGAAACGTTAAGTCTGCTGCTGATACTTGCATATTCGATAGAAGTTTAAGTGCTCCAGAAAGTTAATGAAATTTCGTATGACCGGTTTGAAGCACATTTTTCATGGTGGTTGAATTCAGAATTGTTTTAGTATGTCTGTATTCTTGTTTGCTATATTTTTATCGTGTAATATTAAAGTGACAGTTTTTAAATATCGGTCCACTTTCTTGAGTCTCAAAATTTAATTGGTTGTTTAAAAATGTCGTTGAACACACATTTATCAAAGGTCATAAAATCCCTAATTCTAGCTAATATTCATATACTTATATTGCAACTTTGCAAGGAACTCATTTCCACATATATATATAGTCACCGTCCGACGTTTTCTTGAACGTTCGACGGGCCCGGTAGAGCTCGATCGGTTGGGCACCATCAAGTTCTATAAGTTGAGAATGCGTGGAGGATGGAAGGATGTTGCAATAATAATTCAGAATTTAACGATAGGTTTATTTCTGGTCCAAAACCAGGGAAGTTACATGACAAAAAAAGAAACTGGGTGAAGAAATGACTATCACCCTACCCGTTGAGCTCAACTTGTTAAATTCTTAAAATTAAACATAATTTGGGCCATGCGCGGCCTCGCTGACATTAACACAAATAAAAAATTAAAAAATGTTACAAGTCTGCTTGAAGAGCAATTTCTTGGTTATGTACCCAATTGCGTGAGTCTAGGGCATACACAATATAGTGATTGCGAGTTGATCTCTGCAGGCTGCTGGAAGGGTCGGCAGGCAGGTCAATGGCCCCTCTCTAGGGCGTCTGGAGACAGCTGATGGGGGCGAAGTTTCCTGGGCAGGCTGGCAGGTCAATGGCCCCGCCGTCTTGAGTCGACCGTCTCCTCCGCTCATTCACGAGATACCTCGCGTGACATATCGGCCCGGCCCAGACAGAAGCAGAGGGCCGCAAACACATGTGGGTGACAGGCCCCGATACACAAATGTGTAACGCTTCGCGATTACGTCGGATTAATGTTCGTGAACGCTCACAGTTGTTCACCGCGGTTGGATAAGATCTGCTACTGTCCCTGAGCAATCTTACGCACAGCAATCGCCTCGGCGGTCAGCCCCATTCCCAGAACACCGGTCCACTTCGCGACCCGTGGTGCTCTTTTCTATCACAATATCTACGTCCTAACACTTTGACGTCTTTTTCCAATCTCTCCGTTCGCGTCTTCGCGCAGCGCCGCCGAGCTCGCCTCCCCCCTCCCCGAGTTACCCCTTCTTAAGAAAAACGCTCCCTCCCCATGTTCCTATAATTCTAATTGGCCAAAGTATAGTACGTTTTAAATTTCTCTCGCCCAATCACCATGCGAGGATCTCTGGAAATTTCCACAAGATTATAATGTTCTGTCTCTCTCTCACGCTGGGTGCGTTCACGTGTGAGGAATCTGTCAGAGTTCGTAATTTTGAAAGTTATTTCTAATGATAAACATCGGCTAAGAGGCACCCTCTCTCTGGGACGAGCGCAGGTCAGGGGGTTTTGTTTATAGGACGCCCCTGGCGCCGGGGTGGCGAGGATGTGCCGAGAGCCAGGCAGGCAGCTGCCTGTCGTAAATTTTTCGCGGGTCGCTGAGAAGGGAAGTCCCCCGGACGAGTGGCGTCTTACAAAGGCTGCATTCAGTGACCGTTGTTTCTCAAAATGTCATAATCACATTTCAATAATTCCGTCGATTCGAAAGTGCCGCCACAATATATAAATGTTCACTTGCAAAAGTAAACAACTCAACAGCGCAATAAATGTTTCTCTTGCAAAAGGAAAAACTAAATAAATAATCTGCCTATAAAACATTTTAAAAACATCGGAACTATTTGTATTAAATGATTTATATTTGAATTTCGTTAAAAAATTTATCATGTATTCTTAAAAATTCCTATTATTTTGAAATTATGGTAACCCTGAAAGTACTTGTAACTCGTGAGATGATGGCCACGTGTCTGTAGAGTTTCGAAATTTATCTTATAAAGGTTTCGTTTTAATTCGCTCTTCTGACAATAAAACTTTCCGAATAATGTGGTGTACCGAAAATAATTGTTAGTTAAAAATGTTACTATTTGAAAATTGTTATTTTGAACTTTAATTTCTTCTGTTTTTGATATATAAGTATATAGGTTTGTGTTAAGAGAGACTACCAGTGTAATTTGGTAGCTTGTTGTACGCGAAGAGTGAACTTTAAGGACAGATGGTAGGTAGTTTTGACAAAAAATGTGATTTTTTTTGTTTTTTCTCAAACAAAACCCTTCTTTAAGAATATGTGAACTTTTCTCACATTTGAACCATTTAAATGGTTTAAATAGCAAAGTAGCAATTTATTGTATCCTACATACATGAAACTTTGTAGAATAATTAAATGTAAATTGTGTCCGAAATGTTTGCTATTATAAGTGGTGAGTGGTATGTTAAAAGAACCCTTTTTTAAATTTTTTCACATTCAATTTTCCAAAAATCCTCGCAATTTCTTCCTTGTGAATTATAAATTAAAGTGGTATGTTCAAACATTTTCACGATCTTGCTATTTTACATAGATAAAATTTCGAAAAATCTTTCATTCTATTCACGATTTTTTGTTCATTAACTGTGCGTAATATAGTGTAAAAAATAGTTTAGATTATCACAATTTTTTTATTTAATTACATTAAAAAACATTAACTTTGCAACATTAACAGTTCTTGAGAAAAATGCATTAGAATGAAATATTACGCTTTTACTTCCCTGTCCGCATGTATAAATAAAATAATTATTTATGAAAAAATTATCACACATGCAACTTTGGTTTTTAAACATTTGACCTAAGAAAAGCCTGCAATTGTTGAAAAATGCTCATTTGAATTTTCTTCAGTTGATTAAATTTGGGAAAATTTAAAGCTAAAATTACTATTGTCCTTAAAACAAAAATTTGTATCAATCAAAATTTTTTTAAAGTAGGATTGTACTTATAGTTACTTATACTTATAGTTTTTTAAAAAAATATTACTTAATATTAATACTATTTTTATTGTAATTTAAGATAACTTTCTTGGCACATTATAATAGTGTGGTGGTCTAAAATAGATACTGCAATTTACATAGAAAGTAGAATGCAATGATAAAGAATCGAATATTCACAAGCTTATCAACTGCCAAACGTAATATAGTGCGTTTAGATTATCCAGCGATAGGTGTGACTGGGATTAGTCCATATTTAACATGGACTCGCTGTCTCTCTTGATCAAAGCCAAAGGCCATGTCCGACGCCGTATGTTCGTGTGACGTGAAATCGATTGCGCTAATTCGACCTTTGACGCGACAGCCACCGGCCGCTTCCATTTCCGATGCATCGCTGCACATTGCCGCGACATCACTGCATCTGTGTGCCTTGCATGCCCAATACACAAACTCTGTGGTTAAGGTTCAGGAATTGTGGGTGGGGATACTCTTTTCAAATATGAAAAGAAAGACTTGATGCTGATGATGCAGAGATCTTTTCGATAAATTTTAGCAGTACTAACAGGAAACTAGACGTGGTAAGAGAAATGCTAAAAAACGAAACCAAGCAGAAAAAACTTAAATTTTGAATCTAAAGAAGAAAGAAACGTAGTGCTGCTACTTTCATTGACTTTATCTTTATATTTGTATTTGTTATGTCGAATGATATTAATTTCAAATTGTTTCTTCTAATAGTTCAGCTATGTTGTGCAGAACTTTATTCATCAAACAGTGGAAACGAGTTATAATAAATCCCAGTTTCTTAGCAAAATTTATCTTTTCGTTGCTTATATGACCAGTTCTCAGCAATGCTGAATCTATCTCAATGACATTGTTGCCGTAGCAACAGCAGTCGAAATGTGTAGCGAAATTAACTAACCCTCCTGAGACATTTGTAGAAATAATATTTAGAGAATTCTTCAATTAATAATATAGTTTAGTTTTCTTTCTTGTAATTTTTAAATCACGGATATTGTGTTTTATAAAAAAAAGCATTAACATTTATTTACATTTTCATAGTTGTTCAGTTTCCTAATAGCTGAATTCAAATGAAACTTCCGTAATATTGAAGTATAGCAAAATTTCTCAATACAAAAATTTTAGAGAAATAGGATGAAGTAGTTTTTGTGAAAAATAGAAGGTTTTGAAAAGCAAGCCACTTTGGCTCACCTTTTTAGTCATCTAGAAACCTCATAAAACATTTATTGAAAATATTGGCGCCTTTAATAGCTTAAATCTGAAATACATAATATGTATGTAAATTTATAAGGATCGGAAGAAGTTTAAAAACGAAAAAAAAATATTTTGTACTATCCGAAACAAAAATTCTGATATTTTGAAATACTGTCATGGAATAAAGTAAATAGCTAATATAAAAGAAAATACTGCATTATAAATTAATCTCTATTAATAATGTGTTTTTTTTATTCTGAAGCGCATTTTATTGCATTAGATATGTACGTATAATAAAGCTGTTTGTGAGAAAAGTTTGAAAGCGTCCCCTAATTCCCCCAACCCCATTCATATGATATACGTACAATTTTTTAAAATGTTATATCTACCTGTTCGATTTTCACAATTTTTCAGAGTTTTGAATGAAAGATACATTACATAATTTTTGGGCAAGATGCCCAAAGTTTTTTAATTAATGGAATGTTTTTTAAATGCCTCATTCGTCATGAATATTTACATTACATGCATTTTTATATTTTAAGACATTTGTGGACCCAAATTATTTAAGTGATCCGTTATGAAGTTTATTGCAATCTCAAAATGTTTCGTTTGTAAATGAACTGAAATCCGATTTCGATTCACGCTAGATCACATAGAGAAGAGAATATCCACTTCAAAAAAGAATTTATGTGCGGCATATCCCCTTAGTTTGCTCGCAGATAGACATACAGACAGACATATATACATTTTTTTAAAACAACAGTTTTTTGGGAACGGAAAATGGAAAATTTCGTTCCATATTATGTAAAAAGATTGTAAAAGAAGTAAGATAAAAATATTTCGACACGTTTCTTTAATCTGAGATATATTTCTACAGTCAGCCATGTATACAGTCAGTATTCCGGTATAAGTATCTCGATAGTCCTAAATGTAACATTAAGAAAATGAATATTTCCCCCCTTCATCTTCACGCAAACTGAAGTTTGATAACTCAAAACATTTGTATAGATTTCGATGTATGCAGCTGAGTTCTCAGAACCGGAATTGGAGCAATGGTCCGATTGGTAGAAATGTATGTAGTACGGAAATATTGAATTGTTTTGCGTCCATTGAAGTTATTGCACTGCCGAAATATGTTTATATACCGTTGTATTTGTGATGGAGGTTACTCCTCTTTCAAAATAAAGAACTTTTGCATGAAGCGCATGAAAAACAAACTGTCTCGTTTTGAATTAATGTTATAAAAACTTGGGATACATTCTACATTATTTTTGGCTGTTATTATAAAGATTTGATAATGCACAGATATATTCCCATTGCCAAGAGAAGTTTTATCAAAATTTATGATTTGTCAGAGTATATTTGGAACATTATAAACTAATAACCCACCTTGGCGATGGTTGGTTGTCGCTTGTCCCTCAAGTATGTATTGTCGCGGAGGCGTCGCGTTCTGCTTACCCCAGATCAGAGGATCCAGCAAGTTTTGTTGTCTACTGTATGGTCGAATATGCGTGCCATTGGGGCGTAAAGGGTAACAGATTGTCGGCTGGAGAAAACCTAGAAAAAATGAACTATCAACTTATTTTTCATCGACATGAGCGTCATTTCCAGAATTAATATGTACATGCCAGTCTTGCTTGAAAAAATGAAAACAAATTTAACCAAACATCTTTTCACAACTACCTCCTTCACAGTTTTATTCTTTGTTTCAGAATAATAAAAGAACTTTCTGGGAAATGTTAACTTCCTCTAGAATAAACACATATAAACGAACAATATTCTGCATCTGATTGTGTATTACAGACAAACCGATATATTTTTTCTACCCAGATATATAAAATTTTTCTCCGCAAAAATTCCTTTTTAGGAATGGCTCTCAGTCTTCGTGGAGGTGGAAGTTTCTGCTTCATCTCTCGCTCATTTATCGACAGCGCAGTTGGAGCTTCCTTCAGAAAGATCAGCTGCAAGAGATGTCTCTCGCATTTTATAGAGGAGCCTGACTCCATGAAGAAAATCCAGATCACTGATCCGATATATTCCACGCCTCCGGGAAGAGTTCTGAAAACCTTTTCTTGAGAGTTTTTCCGCTCTAAAAATCGTTATTTATGGTAGAGTGAAGAGGTAATACAGAAATGCTCAAAATAATACTCCGTCTCTCACCAGAAACGTGAGGTTGAATGCAATGGAGCACTTCGTGAGCTACTTCCATTCATGATGTGTCTGCTATGCTCCATGAATTATTTTGATATGTCCAATTCATGCCTCTATTAAATTTCTACTCTAAAACGCCTTTTCTTTACTCTCATATTTTGTTTAGAGTTGACACCCTGAAACGTATTATTTCAGTGTTTAGTTAAAGTGCACAAGATTAATAGTAATACTTAAGAGTTAAGAAATAAAAATCATAGAGGAGTCAGAACCAAAGCATTACGTTGAGATTATTGCACAATGATGCGACCTGAAGGCAGATGCTGCCGCAGATGGATACGAGGACTGGCCGCCGAAAGTCGCGGGATGCTGCGAACGACTTCCGAAGAAAAGTTTTATTAGAAACCACCAACATTCTCAGAACCCAGAAGTCTTCGGCGCGAAAGAGCGGAGTGAAATACCAGCGCCAAACACGAGATCCGACTTGTAATGAAAGAGAAAACCGTCCAAGTTAGACAAGAAGGAGCAATGCTAAAGTGCCTGAAAACTTTAAAAAGATGACATAAAATGTGAAACAAATAAAGGCGGCACAGTCGACGGTGAGCAGAATTTAATATGTACATGTCAGCTCTACTAGGACCAATTCAGGGTGTCGGAAGTTTGCCCTCATGAACAGAATTTTTGTAATACTAAAGAATATTTAAGATTTTTTTCTTTAAAAATTAAAGTATTAAGAGCTATGCATTACATACCAAAGATTTTCCACGTCATTGACCTGTGAGTTGCATAAATCAAATATTGTAATGATTTGGAATAAATGTAATAATTTAGTTACCACTTATTTCAAAGGTTTCACAATGTCAGAAATAAAATTAGTGAGAACATGAATTGCGGCATAGCAAGGTCCTGTGACACACGAAGCGCATGATGTCAACCTCACTTCTCATCCACGATTCCACTATCCTTCTGGCGAAAACTAAGTGAAACTGTACATTACGTACACTTTTCTGACATTTTTCATTTCAAACTTAGTACTTATTTTCACACTAATTGGCTCCATGTAAGATTTATTGACCAGAAAAAGTTTGTACATGGCACTGAAAACAACGGGAAGAGCATATCGCCTGATATCGGCTCCCGGCTACTTATTGGATTTTTTGCTACTTTTCACTATTTGTGTTCAAAAGTACGAGTATATTCTGGCCACCATTAAATGCATTTTTCCATCTCTAATGTTCTATTATTCTTTGAGCCCTTGTATGTTGTGAAACGCATTTCAATGTTGGTTATATTATTTTTATACGAAGCAACTAGACAACTAAATTAACTAGCTAGTACAGAGAAAAAAGGGGCTTAAACACGATCCAACTTTACAGTTTAATGAAAAATGTCATAAAACTTGCTCTTTCGAAAACAGCTATGCTAAGGACTCATCAATGAGTGCCGAGTTCTAGAGTGCAGAAATAAAGAAGATTTCATTTGTTCAAAAGCTCTTGAAAATGTTCCAGTTGTCTGCGGAACTCTTATCATCTCAGTATTTGTGGACACTGAAGAAATGGAATAGACAGTTATATCGTACCAGTAGTATTATCATCTTCCTCTTTCAAAATTAAATAAATGAAGTCGATCACAAAAGACGACCACTCTCATCGCCTACGCTTGTCTTAACAATTTTCATCGCAGCGAAAGATGGGAACCTGAGAGGCACAAGAAGAGCACCGAGTGCGAAAGAAGAAAAGCGCGATAAAACATCGACCGTCACTTCGACGCGGGCGTGAGGCGAGCTGACGCGGTCGGGCTTGACGGCCGAGACGCGGAGGTCACGACGGAGGGTGGGGTGTGGAAGAGACGAGGGCGTCGACGAAAATTTCGTTAGTGGCACCTCTTCTCTCAGAGCGAGCAAGCGTGAGGGGCTGGGCGAGGCAAAGCGTGGTGTGTGGGTGTGGTGCGAGGCAAGCGAGGAGAGGAGGCGGGAAGGTGGTGCAGGGATGGCGGATGGCGAGTGCGGGAGCAGAAGGGCGAGGCAGGCGGCGAGGTGGGGAGCGGGCGAGGCAGGCAGGCGGGGCGAGGCGGGCGGGGGCGAGGCGGGGCGAGGCGGGGCGAGGCGAGGGCGAGGCAGGGGCGAGGCGGGCAGGCGGGCGAGGCGGAGGCGAGGCGGGCGAGGCGGGCGAGAGCGAGCGGCGAGGCGGGCGAGGCAGGGGCGAGGCGGGCAGGCGGGCGAGGGCGGCGGGCGAGGCGGGGCGAGGCGGGCGAGGCGGGCGAGGCGGGGCGAGGCGGGGCGAGGGGGGCGAGGCGGGCGAAGCGGGCGGGCGGCGAGGCAGGGCAGGCGGGGCGAGGCGGGGCGAGGCGGGGCGAGGGGGGCGGCGAGGCGGCGAGGCGCGAGCGGGGGGGCGGCGACGGGGCGAGGCGGCGGCGGCGAGCGGGGCGGGCGGGCGACGGCGAGGGCGGCGGCGAGGCGGGGCGCGGCGGCGAGGCGGAGCGGCGAGGCGGGCGGCGGCGAGGCGGCGGGGAGCGGCAGGCGGCGAGGCGGGACGGCGGGGCAAAGGGGGCAAAGCCGTGGCAGGCAGGCATGACAGCGCGCCCGTCAAGGCTGGGAGAGAATGGTCGAGGGGCTCGCGGCGCAGAGGCACTTCGCGTCGTCGGACGCTGCTTTCCTTCGCCTCGAGGGCGATTTATGTGCGAGGACTGCTTCAGGTCGCAAGTCGGATAGAAGGTTTGACGGAGGAAATGCAAATAAACTGAGGGCAGATAGAAGTATTTGATATTTTTAATATACATTTTTCCTTAGTTGATGTACAACTGCCGATCGGCATAGCAAAAATTCCTTGCACTCATCATTAAGTTGTGTATAAGAATTCAGCGTACTGATATCGCGTACTTTGCGCATAATTTGATACAGCTACCGTATCAAATTTTGATGAGATTGATAAGGGCGCTGATGTTTCTCATACAAAGTTGATAGATTCGTGTAACTATGTTTCGTCTTTCTTTTCAAATTTTTTATTTTCGTCAGATAGCAATAAAGAACGTCCAGAATATGGTTGAAACTTATTGAGGTTTTTCTATATTTTTTTATTGATGGGTCCATTCTGAGTTGAGTGTAAACGTTGCTGTTGATTATTGTATTGTTGTTCGGAAACTTTTTAATAGTATATGTACTTTCTATATAGAGATTTTTAAATGAAGTTGAGTAATCATTTAATAATTTTTTTCGTATCCAAATTGATTTATTCTACAATTCGTCATCAGAGAAGGTGTTGTTGTTTTTCTTACATTAAAGCTCTTCGTTTTGTTTGTTATAAAGAGTCTAATATGTTTTGAAACAATTTTCATTGTGTGGGTAAAAACATTTTACTTACTAGAGAGAAAGAAATTAATTGAACTTTACCATCCAAACATTTCCAGAGGTGACTGGATTTGAGTCCATTAAAAACCACGTAACGTATCCTCTGCCATATTGACACGGTAATTGAATTAAGCCATTTAATCCGATACATATCACAACTGTCAGAACGTCATATCGTCGGTTGGAAATGTTGTATCTTCGTTTGCATTTAGTGTTGAAAAGTGGGGCGTTACGAGTAAAATACATGGCATGAAGTTCCGGAAAGTATCATACATGTAGAATGTTGATGTAAAGAGTTAAAAATGCGTAAATGAATGATGTAATGACGAGATGAATGAATACGAATGAAACGTGGAACGAAGATGACGAGAACGTAAAGGTATGACATGATTGGATGACAGAAAAGACCTGGCATCACAAAAAAAAATATCTCATGAAAATTGTGTCTGGCAGATTCAAAAGAATTCGTTTTATAAAAATCAATTTTTATTTCTATTTATCAAACAAAATTGATATCATCTCTTACGTTGACTTTCTTCAGTTATTATTCTAATAGTCTTTCATTTGTTCCTCCAAAGAATAAAATTATTTATAAAAACGGAGAAAAGTGAAGCAGCATAAACCTAACCTCACAAATGGAAAAAAGTTTGAAGTTTCTGTATAAAACACTTTATAACATTGGCCCTAGAGGAGTAGTTTTAATTCCTTGCATTCATTATGTCTCTTTGGAATGTAGTTTGACCATTGTCGTTCGGCACAATTATTCGGCCGTTGCATCTGAACTCTTCGTCCGAACTCTAATCCGCCTTGATTGTATCCTACTTTTTTGTACCAGTAGCTGGTCGCGTCCCACAGGTGGCTAGCTAGTCAGTTCCAGCAGATTGGCCCTGATATTAATGACATTCGCTTCTAGCCGCAGAACAATGCCTGGGTTAGACGTATGATTTTAATGATTTGATAAGAATGATTTTGAGCTATGAGCAATCATGATGCAATTGTAAAATGAGAGGCAGGGGAAGCTTACTAACCTCGCCTAACCTGCCGCGATCGTTTCGTCCATCACAATCTCTAAATTGGCCCAGATGACGTGTCTCGAATAAAGGAGTTGAGTTGCAAAAAGTGTGATACTTTTGATTTTCCGGTATGCTGTGTAAATTGATTCTCTTGACAATATCAAGTTTTTGACCTCCCCCTTGTGTGTTTTCCACCATTCTGAAAAAAACGCTAAAAAGACACTTTTAAAAGTTTTTCTTTACTAACTCGTTTCCTGTGCATTTTAGGCAAACATGTACTCTTACCCATTTCAATGAGTGTTAAATATTCCGCCGGTTTTTCATTTTAAGAAATTCTGTAGAGGTTTACAACACGCGCAAAATCTGCAAAATAATTAAAAGAATACAAAAAGTCAGATATGTCGTGGGTTTCATTAGAATATAATTTTCTCTTTGCGATTCAATGCAAAATACGTAATAAATAGTCTTGTATATTATTAAACTTTCTAGAAAATGTATACAAAATGTTCATAATTCACAGATTATACCCGACAATAAAAAATCCTCCGTTTCGCAATCCAAAATATCTCCTTCAGCCTGCACAGATCGATGGGGATTTCAATCCTGGTGCCCAGGGGCGGAAGGCTAGCGGTCCGTCTCTGACGGTCGGATGCTTTGGCTGACACTAGGCGAATGCCAGAGCAGTACCCCGACAAACGGGTCACTTATGTTCTTCACAGGGGGAGGGGGCAGACAGTCGAAAGGCCGGAGGCTCTTAGTGGAGAAGTTGAAGTCCACTGGAACCCGACTTTCTCGGCGGCACTTACGTAGTTAGCTTCCAGATGAAGACAATGAGAAGGGGGTTCCCCACCGATCTTTGGTAAGGATTAGGCGGGAGTCTTGCCCCCATTCCCACATAAATTAACCATGAACCCCCTGTCAGATTTGCTGGGTTCCGGCAGTACTCGCGTCGACAGATTCAAGGTGAAGGCAGTGAGGAAAAGGGTTGGGGCCCCAAGCCACCCTGGCTTTAGTCACGACAGCTCACAATTGGGCACTTGGCTTCGTGTTGGCAGTGCCCGATACTCAAAGGCCATTGAGGAGGGACTTGTCCCGGCATTGTGAGCGACGCTTTGACTCCGGTGCTAGCCAGGGAAGCTTATAGCTCTGAGCTGGCAGAGTGGCACGACCCAGGCTTAAAAGGGGAGGTTTCCGCGAAGAGCGGGATCCGGATACCAGCCTGACGGTATTCTTGCACTGGAAGGGGTCGCGGATAAAGGAAAAGAGCCCAGGTGCTCATCTCGGGGAGCAATCCTTGTAGAAGCACAAGTCAAAGTGTGAAGTAGAAGCCTACGCAGGAAATACATTGAATGGGAATACATTACCATACAAACGGGTGACCAGTCGGAGTTTAAAGCTTGCCCCAGCTGGTGCGGTGCGCCTGGGGGGAGACTACACTACGGGACTAATACCCTCCGCCGTGGTCGCGATCGGAATCGCTAACACGCCCAGGTAGAGTCGCCGGCGAGGGGCGAAGGGGAGGGGGGCGTGGCGGGCGCGCACGCGTCCGGCGACCGCTCCAGTTGGCGCCGCCGCGAGACGAAAGTGCCTGCGGGATGTGGGGCAGCGGGCCGCACGCGCCGCGCGGGGCCGCCTGCCCAAGTGCGCTGGCTACTTATGTGGCACGGGCGCGGGGCGCTACGACGGCGCGCTTGCCGGCGCGCGCCGCGCGCCAGCCAGTCTTCGCCGCCCAGGCGTGCACTGGCGCTCGTTTCTTAGCAGGAGGAGAATGAATGGAGAAGTTTGTGTCGATGTATGGTCGATATGCGGGCGTAAAGGGAAGATTGTCGGCTGGAACAACCTAGAAAATAACTTTTATCTTCATCGACATGGCGCTATTTCTTGACTTTAGCAGGAGGAGAATGAATGGATAGTTTTGTTGTCTAGTGTAGGTCGATTGGAGGCGTAAAGGAGTACAGATTGTCGCTGGATAACCTAAAAAATAAACTAATCAACTTGTTATCTTAATCGCATAGCGTGACATTTATTTGACTTGAGCAGGAGGAGAATGAATGGCTAAGTCTTGTTTCTACGTAAGGTCGAATATGGGCGGGCTAAAGGTAGCATTGTCGCTGGAAACTCAAAACAATAACTACTAACTTGTTCCATCGCATTGAGCGCATTCTTTGACTGTGCTAGAGGGATGTGGATAGTTTGTAGCTAGGTATGGTCGAATATCGTGGCTAAAGGGAGGTTGTCGGCTGGAAAACCGAAAAATAACAGTATCTTCATCGACAGAGCTATTCTTTGACTGGAGGGAGAATGATGGAAAGTTTTGTTCAGTGTGGTCAATATCGAGGCAAGGAACAGATTTCCTTGAGAAACTAGAAAAAATAAACTAATCAGATTATCTTAATCGACATGAGCGTCATTTATTTAAACTGTAGGAGGAGAATGAATGGAGTTTGTTTTCAGTGTGCGTCGATCATGCGGGGGAAGGTAGCACTTGTCGCTGGAAACCTAAAAAATAAACTACTCCTGTTCTTCGTCGACATCGTAATTCTTGACTTGAGCCGAGGAGAAGAATGGAAGTTGGTCAGTGTATGGTCGAAAGGGGCAAGGGTGCAGTTGTCGGCTGGGAACTGAAATAAACTAATCAACGTTATCTTCATCGACAGGCTTCATTATTTGACTTGGCAGCGAGGAGATGAATGATAGTTTGTTGTCAGTGTGGCGATATGCGAGGCGTAAAGGGTAACAGATTGTCGGCTGGAGAACCTAGCAAAAATAACTAATCAACTGTTATCTTAATGGCATGGCGCTTGACGCAGCGGAAATGAATGGATAGTTTTGCTTTCTAGTGATGGTCCGATATGCGGCTAGAGCGCCATTGTCGGCTGCGAAAACCTAGAAATACTACTAACGTTATCTTCATCGCTGAGCGTCTTTCTTGACTTGTAGCAGGAGGGAGAATGAATGGATAGGTTTTGTTGTCTAGTGTATGGTCGAATATGCGGGGCGTAAAGGGTTAACAGATTGTCGGCTGGAGAAAACCTAGAAAAAATAAACTACTCAACTTGTTTATCTTCATCGACATGAGCGTCATTTCTTTGACTTGTACCAGGAGGGAGAATGAATGGATACGTTTTGTTGTCTAGTGTATGGTCGAATATGCGGGGCGTTAAGGTTAACAGATTGTCGGCTGGAGAAAACCTAGAAAAAATAAAACTAATCAACTTGTTTATCTTCATCGACATGAGCGTCATTTCTTTGACCTGTAGCAGGAGGGAGAATGAATGGATAAGTTGTGTTGTCTAGTGTATGGTCGAATATGCGGGGCGTAAAGGGTAGCAGATTGTCGGCTGGAGAAAACCTAGAAAAAATAAACTACTCAACTTGTTTATCTTCATCGACATGAGCGTCATTTCTTTGACTTGTAGCAGGAGGGAGAATGAATGGATAAGTTTTGTTGTCTAGTGTATGGTCGAATATGCGGGGCGTAAAGGGTAGCAGATTGTCGGCTGGAGAAAACCTAGAAAAATAAACTAATCAACTTGTTTATCTTATCGATGGATAAGTTTTGTTGTCTAGTGTATGGTCGAATATGCGGGGCGTAAAGGGTAGCAGATTGTCGGCTGGAGGAAACCTAGAAGAAATAAACTAATCAACTTGTTTATCTTCATCGACATGAGCTTCATTTCCAGAATTAAGATGCACAAGCCAGTCTTGCTTGAAAAAATGAACAAATTTAACACAAACATTGCTTTTTACAACTACCTCCTTCACTATTTCTATTCTTTAATATCTTTGTTGTTCCAGAATAATAAAAGAACTTTCTCGGAAATGTTGACTAGGAATGTTATCTTCCTTTCTAGAGTAAACATATGGAAAACGAATCTACATCAGATTGAGTATTACAGGCAACTCGTTGCTGGATGAACGAGCGACGAAGGTTTGGTGGATGCATTAATGATATTTGATGGGGCTTCAGTGTATTCTTTTGATAATATTTCTTTTATTTTTTTAATTTTTCCTTCGACTACGATTACTCAAATGTGATACATTTAAATGCAGTCTACAGTTCAATGACGATATTTACAATTTAAATCGTCGTTAGGACCTGTCGAACACCACGCCACCAGCTTCAATTTTGACGGCGTGATTCTATTTAAAGTATTAATTATGTATGAAAAACTACTAGCGATTGTTCAAAGAAAAACAAATCACTTAGTAGTGAATTTTTAAAGTCATCCATTCAGTGCTCTAGAAATAACCAAATAAATATTTTAGCTCTAAGTAATTTTTAAACTGGAGTAGTAATTAAGTCTCTTCAAAGAGTGTAATTAATATTCTTAAAAACATTAAATATATTATGCTTCTACATATGATCAAACCACGCGAATAATTTGCGCTTATTGGGTCAACAAAGTGGAAAATTTCACACTTAATATGATACTATGTAACGCCAAAGAATGAACTAGGAACGTTGTGAACGTCCTGTTTACTTACATTGTCCCACCTTTAAGGAATTCTTCGAAAGGGGATAAATGAATATTTTCGAATTCTCTGCAAATGTATCTTTGTCCTTCCACGGCTCTCAGAAAAAAGCACTATAGCCGCCTCGCATTCTTTAACCCACTTTCATTAAATCAATGGATGCAAATTTTTGTAAATAAAATGATGAAACGTTACAAAAAGTAAGTGTGCAGGAATTACGTTTTTTTTCTTTCTCTGAAATAGGTTTTTCTCTAATTTCTCGTTTTTCTTTTGTAACTCTTTTTATTCTTGGACAATTTTTATTATTTTTCATATTTAGTTTCTCATATACGTACGAATATATATGGAGTAATTGAGGTAATATTAAAGGAAGTTATGTAATGCCTCAAAAAATCGATTCAGAGATATCAACGGAAATACATGTTTTGGGGTCCCCTGATACCGAAAAGGAGTTTTATGCAAAACGTCCGTCTGTCTGTCCATCTGTGAACACCTCTAGGGACTAAACCATGCTTAGGAATTTTTCCAAAATATATATTGCCCGATCGATCTGGCTCGACTCGAAGCTTTGCGTTATTGAAAAACTTTCTTCAAAATTTGGGGGCTACTTCACATGAAGCCTCTAGGACATTTTCAAAATTTTCTCAAAAATTGCTGCAATTGTTTTCTTAAAATTTTTAAGTGAATAGAGTGACACAGGTACAATTTTCACTGTTAACTTTCACTGTTTCACTTTTCGAACATACAAAAGTTTGAATTTTCTTCGACGTCTTCCTACAACTACAAAAAATTGAAGATATCCTTCAAATGAAATTTGTTGTAATGAGCTCTTTCAATAAGGTCGCGAACATTTTTTGGAAAATGTTAGTAATTTTCGTGCCATATTGCGTGTAATATACACAATTTTAAAAAATAACAAAAACAATATTTACCCGAAAACGGTTCCAAATTTTTTCTTTAAACTTTTGTTAGGGCTAGTGCAAAATGTACTCTATAAGATGGTATAAACGCCATTCTCTGTATTTTTTTTTTTCAAAAATTACAAAAATATATTTTTTCACTTATCTCTCTCATCGCTAATATTTACCTAGCGACAATTTGTTCACATTATTGTATTTATGAGCACATGTGCTTAAATGAATGTCAAATAAAGTATCTCGAAAACTAAAAAGTTTGTGAAAATGAGCTCACAAATTTCGCATTTTCTGAAACGCTCAAACGCTATTTTCTCAAAAAAGGCTCCAGAATTTTTCTTCAAACTTTTCCAACGGATTGTGCTAATCATACGGTTTAAAATACGTAAAGTTCATTTTCTGTATGCTTTGTTTTTTGTTGTAGTTTTTTTTAATTACACAAATGTATTATGTTTGAAATATCTCTCACACCGTTATTATGTACATTTCAAGCAGTCTGTAAACACAATTACATTTGTCAGTGCTTCAAATGTCATCTAATGAAGTTTATCGAAAACTCAAAAATTTGCTGAGAGAAAGAGATTCAAATGTCGCATTTACAGTGACGCTTATGCGTCAGTTTCTTAAAAACGACTCCGAATATTTCAACGAAAATGTCCATGTAGGACGAGCTTTTACTCTTATTTAATATTCTTAAATTAATATTTCAGTTATGCCTTTAGGAAACCGAAAAATTGAGAAATTTAAAAAAAAATGTATTTGGAAGCAATAGATGTCAGCTAGCAAGAGGATGGTGCCAAAGATATTGCACAGTCGAAAAACATTACGAGGAAGAAAACTTATACGAGGAGGTCTGTGCCATTCTGTAGCACCACTAGTGTTTGTCTTTTCTTCACGCGTAGTGTCCTGAAATCCGCGGGGACGACACATCGTAGTTTGCCTCGTTTGCTAAAGCGTGTCTGCTCTCTCCAGGCTGCTATTTACATCGCTTCCACTGGGACTCCCCTCGTAATGGTTTCGCTGATAGAGTTTAGTGAAAAGAATTTATGAGCGACGGTTCTCGTGTGCGAATTGTAGCGTCGTGCTCGACATTATTTTATGGAATTTTGTTGGCGTTGGGAGACGTTTATTTTCAACGGTATCGCATTCAAACGATTTTGAATGTTTCAACATGTTGCAATTGAAATGGAATCGAAAAATATCCACATGAATGTATTTGAGAATACTGTGAATTTATTTACATTGCGTAATCTTCAGTAAGTAGCATATTTTTAAAACATTAAGAAAAAATTCAGTGTGCATTTCTTGAATCATTTTCTACAAGAATGAAAGATATTGGATTTCTATAAAAATGGAGTACTTAAACCTTAATTATTTACTCACTTTTTTTTGTAAATGTACTTTCAAAAATTTGTTTTTGAATTTGTAATTTATATATTCAATGTTATAACAGCTTTAGTTGTAGCCGTCTAAGATTCCTTAATACTGTTATTCTTTTTTCAACTCGTAAGTATTCTGTCATTTAGAGAATCTCGTATTTCATGAAAACTATGTTTTGTTAATACAAGTAGATGGTAATCTGGAAAAGCTATGGGCGTAACCACGTTAGAGATCTCCTAGTCAAACTTTATTACGTAATTCTTTGCGAAGAAAAACTGCCCATCTAAATTAAGTTCTTATGAGGTTTCTTCCAATTATACGAGAGCAATAAAATTTCTGTGCGGAAATTATGATTAAAACGTTTGTATTATTATTAAAAATAGACAGATATGTAAAAATAAATAAAGCACAGATAAAGCAAAAATAAAAATAAATTATGGAGTTAAAAATAAAATTAACGAGGGCCTCCTTGCAACAGTACACAACGGACAAAAACTGAAAGGTTTAAAAACAGCCATAGAAACTTCTCAACAATACGAGTGGTTTCTCTGAATATGTAGGTGGATTTATTTTCTCCTTCTAGTTCATTATTTGCGTGGATTACTGAATTAAATAAATTTATGTGTAAACCGAGATAAATGTACCTCCTAAAACGGTTCCTCGGACCCCCATCCGAGCAATAAGTCTTTCTTCTCAGGAAATCTAAAGCGAGTAACTGCACCGTTCTGAACCGGTCATTCACAACAGTTCGCGAAGTCGTAACCGATTCCTCGCGTCCATCGGGAGTGGACCACAGGTTTTATGACGCTTCTTCCCTTCTATAAGAGGGTCATTGTATCGGCGCCCGAACTTTATCGCTTCAGGCGGCGTAGCGATTGCCACCAACGCGACCCTCAGCCCCTAGTGAAAACAGTGTCCGCTGCTTCTTAAGTGCCGCTGCTGAATCGGCTTGTAGTTGTCTTAAAAAAACTGCGATTGGAATCCGATATATCGTTCTCTTCGAGCTATCGATTCGCAGACACTTACCTGTCGGATGGTTCGCCCGTGTCGGCGCGGCGGTGTCGCCCCGATCGCAGAGTGAACATCCGTGTCATTCCGTTCCTTGCCGTCCCTCCCTGGCCACTCTCGCGCCCCGCACAGACCGCCTGCGTCAGCCCTATCCCCCCACTCCCGGCCGCCGATATGGTAATTGAGCAGAGGATCCTTCTGCTCCCCAGACGCGGAAGTCGAGAAGCTGTGTGAGGGAGAGATAAAGAAGAACTAGAGAGAAGATTCAAGCAAAAAGCTGATAGGGGGAGATGTTGAAGAGCTGAGAGAACAGTGAAATCTCCTATCTCAAATCTGAAGGGAACTCTTAAATCTCATACCGACTTAGGAATCTCAGGGCATCAACTGATGTCAATGCAGTGCCTCTGACTGGGAGGTTGGAGGGTTCCAGTCCCGATTTTGCCTGGGGTTTCGACACTAGCTGGATAGCTAGGACGAATTCAGCCGCTGTGTGGAGGAGAGTTCTAGCGTCCGGTTCCTCTGATTAGTAGTTTCCCATGGTTTCTCCGATCAATCCCAGGCGAATGCCGAAACAGTTCCCTAATAAACTGGCCATTGGCCCGCTAACGTTCCTTCTAACATTCCGGCTAACTCACCTTCCTCTTCCTTGTACTGGTTGCCTGCACTATGCTACCACACATGTCGGATAGTAACCAATCAGAAGCTTACAGCTTCTCTGAACTGGAGAAGTGCCGCGCTAGTGGGAGATTCCTGGCTGGGACGATCCAAGAGGGTTTGTCTGTTTGCTTTTTGTAATTATGTGTATACTAGCTGATCCCGTGCGATTACACCGCACAGAAGAGCTGTAGAAAAGTTATGAAAGAAAACACTGCATGTCCATGCACAGACTTGTTTTATATTCACCAAAATCTTTACACATACCTATATGAATAGATAATGTTTTGACCCATAATAGGAAATCCTGTTAACAACCTTACCTTAATGTAATGACTAATTTTTTTAATGTCATCAAAGAAACTTTTATATAAAGGGACGACGCAAATTTCATAGCCTTTTATTAATAAAGCAAAGCTGCTATCTATTCAATATTTACTGACATCCAGTCCTCAATTCTTTTGGTACCTGACTTGTTTAAAACCGTTCACTGGAAGCCGTTAGGAGGGATATTAATATAAATATGAGGGATAGGGCATTAAAATAAATTGTGTCACCTTTGTATGACATGTTCTTAATCTGGCTATTGTCACTTTTACATTTCAGACTTATTTCATATTTATTTCTGCATTTATGATCAGGAGAGTTCGTAAACATCTCGCTCCATTTTCTTTTTCTCTACTTTAAGACAACTGGAAATATAATTATTACCATTTACTGGCAAGACAAAAACATGTTTACCTAGTTTATTTAGTCCTAAAGATTTTATGAATAATTTAAGATTATACTTTTTTTCTTGTCCATGGTTGATGCTCCAGATTATGCCACTGTTCATTTAATTAATTACAATAGTTTGTTTTGGAATAATCAAAATAGAATTAAATTATCTTTTGAAAGTAAATTTGAATATGTATCAACGTGGTTTTATTATATAAGAATATTCACAAACTTAGAGTCAAAAGTGAATGAGAATTTCGTTTTTAAGAACACGTTAAGAACTTGAATAACTCATTTTAAAATTCCTTCAGTTGAACCCGTCCCTTTATTAATGTAGTATAATGAAGAATCCTCATCTTTCATATCTAGGGAAAGATTATTATAATGATCTTTATTTTTAAACGAGATTAAAGTGCGGGTTTAATGACACCTTTTCCTACGTTAAAATGTGTCTTTATACCTCCTGGGATTAAAGTGCCACTTTAAATTCCACTCCCGGAATTAATGTAACTACAGAGCTGGATTAAAATAACCACACCCATCAGCGACTCCCATTATCATTACAATCGAGAACTTGAATAACACAAGAAAGAAAGAAAGAAAATACAGATTGTTACAAGCTTCTTTAACAAATGTGAAATTCAAGCTTTGTAAAAGTAGTTTTTTGGCTAGTAGCTTTTTCATGTCGCTTCAAAAACCCTATCAATTTACAATATCTAAAAATATCAATATCTTTAAAAGCGTGAAACACGTATCGCCAACAATTTTTCAAGATAAACAGTACGTTCTTACTTAGCGGTATCAACTTTTTTTTACTCGTAACGTTGCCCTCACCATTGAATAATACCGAAAATAATGAAGAGTTTGTACGTTTTTGATTTATTGCTACAATACGCAAGTACAATTTCTTCTGAACGTCTCTTACTTTCCTGTCATTTCTCCTTTTACAGAAACATTCGTACCCTTTTTCGTAAGATACGCCTCGACTTCTTAGAGAATAATGTTGAAACTTCACATTCTGCTTCTTTCATGATATCATTAGGAATTTGTAGATATTCTATATCTTCAGAGTCTAAATAATATCTATCGTTTGTCTGACTCAAAAATTCCTCCATTATTCCATGCAGAATGCAAACCAACTGAAATCACAGCCCCAGAAGGATGCCCACCGTTTATTGTACCGCTTCGTCCTTCGTGGCATAGTTGTGCATGCGAATAAATATTATTTAAAAATAAAGTTTTATATAAGAGACGGGGTTTATCAGAGCTTTATCCATTAGGGAGGATTGTGTCCCTCGCTCTGCCGTGCTCGGGTCACAACTATTCTCCCTCGTGAATAAGCTCTACTTAATCCCATTTTTATATAAATAACTTTTCGATGTGTCTCATTCTGTATCTAAGTTGTTTTCAAGAATTGGTTGTGTTCCCACGAGGGCATTTACTCTGACAGTTGTAGGAAAAGTTAGTAAAAGCTCATTATTACATTTATATTTTCGTGCTTCATGAATTAAAGTGAATGTCATAAGCTGATGAAAAGATTCATTTACGTATATCACGTATTGTGGCTCAACTACAATTAATTAACAATGTATTTCATTTAGGGTCACCGCAACCTACGTGAATTTTAACGAAAATGCAGATAAACACATATTATTATTAAATATAAAAATAAACACATTTTCCCAAATTAAAAAACTAATTTTTTTAATGAATGTTTGATGAAAGGAAAAAACCTAAATATAATTTAAAAATTGGTTTACTATCAGAAATTTTTTGATTGCGTAATTAATTTGGAATAAAATTCTAAAATTAATTTTAATTTAAAATTTTAAAGGAAAAAAATTATAAGTAAATTTTTGCTGACAAATCATTATTTACAATACATTTCTTTATGGAATTTTTAGAACAGAACGATAACGAAAGAGAAGGCAGGTGTTGATGAAAAAGCACATTCTTACGATATTTTAATGTATTATTTGTAACCATACAAATTAATATTTCTAATTAAGTTACTTAAGGGTGGTATTATAAAATTAATGTTCATCTCAGAGGTAAAAATGAGGCGTTACGAGATACTAAAAGGTAGGAAAATTTATTTTCAAAGACTCAATGTTGGGAGTGATTTATTAAATAACTTATTAGATAAATAAAAGACAAAGAAAATGTACTGAGCATTTCGTTTGCTAATTTTGCTGTCTTCTTATTTATGTGCTTGTGTAATCTTATATATACTCATATTACATATTCTGAAGGTATTGTAACTATCGTATTGGAAATATATTAATACTCATAATTTTCCGTGTTTTACAGGTGAGTCCATGAAATTGCATTCTCGGAGCTCTCTACCACCTCTGAGCGTGACAGCTTTTGTGAGTTTTTAATTTCCATGTTTAATTACATGTTTTTAATTCCAAAATATTTGTGTTGTTCTATTTCACTTTTGTGCTGAAAACAATTTACGAGTAAGCATTGTAAGAATTCCGTTCTACCGAGTCCTTTCATACGACTTCAACAAATCATACTTGTTCTGTTTGAGGTACGAACAAACCGAATAGCAGTCTTATCTTCTTTAGCTTTGAATGTTTGCCCAAGTTAAGAACTAAGTCTATTTGAGTAAATTATATCTGTATGTTGTAATTATTTGTTAAATTCTGACCCATTACATGTGAAATGATATTTTTAGATTTGTTGCGTCGATGTTGATGCAACGCGTGTCTTAACCCTTGTTGGGCGTTGATCGCTTTCTTCTGGAGTAATCCTCCGTTACTGATTAATTTACAAAACTGAATAATTACTCATTTGTCAAGTCTCGTCACGTCGCAGTCAGTGAGTGCCTTTTATCCCTTCGGCCAGGGGCTCGACGACGTTAGATCCCGGGGTTCCTGGCCGGTCACCCAACCAGTCTCGAATTTGCTTAACTTTCGTGACTTCACGGAGGATAGTAAACGGATTCGACTAGCGCCGCCGGGATTCATATGTAATAGAGCTGCAGATTGTAAAATAAATGTTATAAAAAAATAATATACATGACTTTATTCGGCATTTTAAATCTTAGAACACCATCTGTACCAAATAGGTTTTGGTGAACAATTTTTCATTAATTTTTCTTAGTTTCATTTAGTGAACAGAGTACACTTATTTCACAAAGATAATTTTAATGTTAAAATTTTCAGTAAAATGTGAGGGAGAAAAAATAAATTTGGACTTGCTTTTTATTTTTTTCTAAACAATTTTACAAAGTTTCTATTTCATTTTATTTCTTAAGATATTGTCCTTTTGGATTTTGCGTTTGTGAAATACTTTTTCTTTTTAACAGAAATGTTTTATAGGAGTTTTCAGATATGTTTTATAATACTTCCGAACGATTCCAGTCTTTAAGCTAGTAACCTTCAACTACGTGATGTTAATAATGAAAAAAATGTTATTTTGCCCCTTCCGTGTTAACTTCAATATGATTTATAAATTGTATTTTTGAGTTTACCGAATGTTTTTGTTAAGTGAAGCATATCTTTCCGATATTTTGAATACATAGGTAATTTTTTACCTAGGTCAACTGTATTTGTGTAAGTTGAATTTGAGAGATTGGGGTGTTTTTTCATTGGATTGAGATTTTGATTATATTGATCAAGAGATTCAATTTGCATTTGTTCGTTTAACTCTATAAAAGGTATAGGACTGGATAAAAAGCACTAGAAAAAATTGAATTTTTCATTCTTCACATTTGATTTTCATACAAGCAGCCTTGTTTGTGATCAAAAGTTATATTTATATCACTATAGAAGGTAATGGGGCTGTGTCGTCGGCATGCGTTTTGATATCACGGAAGATTGGAATGTCACACATGTATTAAACAATACAGGGAAAAGTAGTGGGCCCTGTGGTACTCTTGCATGTATTGACTTCGTATTTCATACAACAGTTTGTTTTTACATGGAATTGTTTGTCTGTTAAGAATTCTGATGCCAAGGAACAGCTTAGCTCAACCGAAGAGGGGTCCGCAATTTAGTGGACGAATATTATTGCGATGTTTTGTTTCAATTTGCTCATACACTAAGGATGCACACATTTTTTCTTTTTCACAAACTGAAAATGGTGGCCTCGTTTTCCAGATACCTATATAAATAACCCGGAAGAGTTTATATGATAGCCTCTGAAACTCCAAGCTTATTGTTTTGTTACGCCATAACCGACCTTTCAGATTGATTATTTTTAGCGTAAAATTTCGAGCGCGTAAAATGATACGGTCATTAGTAATGACGGTAGAAGTTAGCACTTTCGATTAAAGAAATTTTTATTTTTAAAACAAGGCTACAGCATTTATAGCATCATAAAATTCAGATTAAGCCTTTTCAGCATTTGTTGAGAAAATTATTATAAACGATTTTAATACTTTTATGATTTTTCCATTAAAATCATGAAATAAGAGAAACGTATTTCATATTTCGCCATTTGTGAACTTCAACGAATAGAAATGCCTAGGGATCGTAAAAATCATACGAAGTATCGCGCTCTGAATACGTAGAATAGTCTTTTTCTTCTCGTGACCATCTCTGAGGAAGTTGAGGCCCCTTCAAATGACCCTGATCGCTCAGGCTTTTAGGATCAGTTTTTAATGCTCTATTATTTTTACTTCGTTTTGTCAGATAAATCATAATTATAAGTTAATAAACTCGGCCACTCTCAAATTATATGTTTACGAACATCGATGTGTTGTCGATGTCGCATTCCTAGTTAGAAAGCGAACACAAAAGAAACCCAAAAAATGCAATTTAGCAATTATATCGCAGATTCACGATCATTTTGCACGTGGTATGTGATTTCGCATTTTGCGATCAATTTCGCATTTTATCGCAGTAATGCATTCAAAATAATGTTCAGTCAACCTTTATCAATTACATTAATTTTTCAACGTTTAATATATTCTGTTAAATATTGTACAATTAGTTAGCATACCGCATTGAAAAAATTTCTACTTAGAATTAGTGTTATTTACAATGCATGCGTTTTAATGAAAACTTGTAAATTATTCTGCCCTTGACGTACAAGCTCTAAATTATAACTGGTCCCAGACATACTGTGTTTGATAATGCATACAAATCGTTCATAAGTGTGAGATTAGACTTGAACAGGAAGAAAGATACAGCGTTGTTTTCCTTCAGCATTTTATTAATTTAGATCAAAAAGAAATCATGAAGAACTACTGAATCAAAAACTCTACGTTATGGTTTTGCTTTGAAATCGATTCAATAAATTGCGACGTAAAGAACTATATCGCTAGGATGAAAAATAGGTTTCATGTTTCATGGTCTCAGCTTGGCTTCCATGTCAGACGCACTAGAGCGAAAAAAAAGCTCATCACTCTCTGTCAAGCAGGATTCATCGTGATTTCTCTCTCAGCTTTAGGCAGGAGCAAATCATAAAATTCGAAGTATTTCCAAACGCCGACGGCGAGAGATCTTCAAGCGTGCACCTTCTTCGCCACGCTGACGTTTCGTCCATAGTCCTCAGTGTTTTACAATCTGAAATAGCAATATCTCGCGTAATAATTTCATTCACTAACCCAAAAAAGACGAAAACAAAAAGGGCTGGAAGAAATTAGCAATCTTACTCAGATACGTTCCTGAAGTTTAAATATTATTCTCGGGTTTATGAGAAATCAGTACATTTCTGATCTAAGAGAATTTAAAAAATGTAAAGCAATCCATCAAACGGATAGTTATTTACTGTAAAGAATACTTATTTAATTCTTATTACATATTGGAATTCTTTCTCAGGCAATGCGTTCGTCAATTTGGCACAAAGATTTGAGCTGCTTACGCTCAGGAATTTTCAAGTATTTGATTGTGCGAATTATCGCGATTTCAAACTTTATAATTTCAAGAATACTCATAACTTACGTATCTCTTAACTCTAAAATTTGTGTCGTGTTTGTGGAGCTTAAAATTAGTCTTGAGGAAATTTTTTGAAAATGGGGAAGTAAATACTTTGATACTGATTCTGTCTTTCAAAATGTATTTTTAAGATCTATTGGTTTGCAATTCAACTGTTTTAGTGTTATGACCCTTAATTCTACTGTTAACTATTATCAAAAGTACAGAACATTAGTATACCATTAAAACCTAGTAGCATTATTGAGCCTTGCTCTCTTGTGACAACAACACCATTCAAGAAAGTTTTATATGTCTAACTGCGGCTACAGGAACTGAGGTTCGCTTATCTTTAACCTCTATGCCTATCACAGAAGCTGCGCATTCTTCAACTATGCATCCGCCGTTCTGGTTATTCTGATTAAATAGATTGATGCAATTTGATCTAGCTCTTACCAAGTAGCATTTTTAATTATTGATTCTTTTACAACTGAGTATGCTTTAAATTACATTATAAACTTTACATAATTTTTTTTCTTCACTCAAACACGATAAAAACTATTCTAAATATTATACATTAAATCAAAATACTGAAAAGTAATCGCATCCAAACCTGTCATTTTCAAGGAAGGTCCATTGAAACGCTGAATTATATTTGGAAATTGTGTCTGCGTTAATTATTTTGATGCAATTTAGCACAAGAGATATTGTATGCGAATGAACAGCACCAATTAAATTAACATCAGTTTCCTATTGTGTCTTTGAGATCATGCACAGTGATTAAACAATAAGTTGAAAATACCCATAAAACAAATATTACTACGTTCATAGAAATAGAGCGCGCGTTTTGACAATCTTTACAGTCGTTGACATTCGTGCCTTCCTTTACAATACGCGATTTTGAATTGCTGTGTTTGATGATTTATGATACTGATATCTCGTCGTACAGGGACTTCGTATCTGATAAATAATTGCTTCAGCTTCATTACGACACGTAACAGTGATTTCTATCAAACGCTCTCGATAAACCACAGTTGGGCGGCGACGGCGATCCAGATCCTTTCAGGTCGTGCAACCCCTTTGCTACGGCGACCGTGCTCTGGTGATGGTACCACAGTCTTCGAATTTTATACAATCGACTGCAATATCTCGCGTATGATTTCTACGTGGTAAGCCAGAAAAGACAAAAAGCTGGGAATGGAAAGATAGCACATGCTTTCCACTTCAGTATACGTTCTTGAACGTTGAAATATATTATTTCCTCGTTGATAGAAAAATAGTATATTTCTGCATAATGCGTTCACGTGAATTTATCAGAATATTCATGATTTAAAGTTCTCAATTCTCTCATACATGGTATAGTTATTTTAACATGATGAGACGAATTACCTTTTTCAAGCTTCATATAATCGAAATACGGCGAATTCTCCTCTCCGTCCAGCACGAACAATTGCGTCTGTCAGATCGGCGGTTGGCAGCAAAGAGAGAGTTTTCGTAGCGGTCTTTGCGCTAGTGCTGAAATTTTCAAGGGTGATTTTTGATTGGTTGTCGTTCAATTCTACGCGAGTGCGTTCAGAAACTTTAATAAATTCTTGCAAGGGATACCATTTACTGCTGGCACGATCTCTTGCAATTCGGTAACACTATAATTGCAACTTGTGTCTTGGCGTTCTCGGGTGCTTCTCAAAAATTAATGTAACCGACATATGAGCGGTTACAAGCTATTATACTTGAAAATGGTAAAGCAAAAACTTTGATATCTGATTTCATGTCAGAAATTTCATAAAATCTATTTTCAAAATAAGATGTTCCTCATTGGTGTGCTTGACGAATTCAATTGTATGATTCACCGTGTTATGACTCCTTAAATTCTACTCTTCAATATGATCAAAAATTGTATGACAAAACAAACATTTTATATTATTACCATTTAAAAAATAATGTTCGTACTATTATTACGAGAGCCGCTTGCTTCCTCTTCCGTGACAAACACATTTTCAATGACGTCTTGTGTGCATGCGAGCATATTAGCGGGCTATGGTCAAACTGAGGTCTCCGCCTTATCGCTTCTACCTCTCAACGCCCCCTCCCGCCCCGAGCAGGCTTCGCTCGCTCCCGCCCCTGCACCCGCCTCCTGCCATCCGCTCCGACCACTGCCGTCGGTCTTTCTGATGAACCTTGCACTAGATTGATGTCAGTTGATGACCTCTCTACCTAGAGTAGAGATATTTTTACTTATTTGTTGCTCTTATTTGCAGCATGAGTATGTTCTACTTGCAGCCGAAGTCAGGTAGAGACTTGTGGCTACCATAGTTTCTTTTTTTCATTCTGTCAGATGAAAACTTGTCATTCTAAATGTTTGTACGATTAAATAAGAGTACTACTAATTTTCAATCCCGCTATCCTAAACCGTCATTTTGGGTAGGGGATCCGTAATTAGGAAAACGCCTGAATTATTATTTGGAAATTGTGTCTGCGTATATAAGCGGTTTTTTGAGGCCGTGCATTGTAACACAAGCTCATGTTTTCATATTTGTATGCCCTCACGAACTCAGACATGACCACCCGAATTACGTTGAACCGTATCAGTGTTCCCAGCTGCTCTCTTCTGGAGATCTTGCTCTGTGTTCGTCGACCTGTCTGCACAAGATAGCCCATACAAGCGAGGAGATAAGTGGTAGGTCTGTAAGGGCTTGCCCTTGCAAGCAGAAGGGGACCATTAGACGCGCGCCGCCACCTCCATTGACATCGACTCCGCCCTTCCGCAGCTCGTCCATCGACCATCGTCGCTGCCTGTGCCTCCTCAGCCCAACTACACGGCGATTTTGACATTGCTGCGTTTGACATTTGATCAGCTGTTACGATGCCGTCCAATCGGGACCTTACACGTCACTACAGTGACGTCATAATGGTGGCGTTCAGCCTTCCGATTGGACGACACCGTAACAGCTGATTTACTTCAAACGCATCTCTGTATAAACCTCAGTGTACGGCGCGCCCGGCTGCCTGGGCTCGTCATAGTGCGTTGCACTCCCGCTGCCACCACCCCCTCGCCGCCTAACGCGTCCTCGTGGGCGCTCCTGCTCGGGCCGCCTCTACCACCGCTGTTGCTCCGCCACCTTCAATCAAATGCGCTACCATTCCCATGCGTTTCGCAGCCACGCTGATCTCGTCGCTTCCATCGCCTTTGGAGCCTCATCGCCCCCCCCCGTGCAACATTCACAATCTCTGCCGTCCCGTTGCTGCTGCCGCCGCCATCATCACAATCACCACTACCACCACAGCTCCGATTGGTTGTAGCTGAGAGCCAGCATAGCCACTGTTTCTCCAGCGGCTGTGAGCAGAAGGTACTGGCGTTCGAGACCCGGCGGTGGTGAATTTTTGCCACTATCTCCATAGCATGAAAATCTCGCACACGTCAACACCGGCGGTATTTTCAGCACTACCGCCGGCAGCACCATCACTATCATTATCACCGCCAAATTCGTCAATATTATCACATCCAAAGTGACTACTTTTGCTTTCTTTAATACGTCAAACTGACAATATTGTTCCTGACAGATCCCCCACCGACTCCTCTGTAGAGCAATTCCCTGTCCTTCCGCTTCCACACTAGCCACGCTCCCTGGAGACAAGAGCCGAAGCAGCAGGCGCCGCCACCGCGAGGAGGAACAAAGCGTGGGCCGATGGATTCATTAGAGAGCAGTCAGGGGCGGCGTTTCTCAGGGGATGCTTACTGAAGAAGACGTAAATAGGTCGCATTGATTGTCTGCACCAACCACAGCGTGGCCCTAAGGCAGTTAATTCACAACCCTTGTTTGTTCTCTTCGATTCGTCTTCTTTTTTCCTTATTATTTTCTCGTTCTGTTTCGTATGTTCACTTCTCATTTCTATTTTTTTATTTTTATTTCTTTTTTTTTATTTTCTCCTGTCTCCCTTAACTTTTATTTTTTCTTCCTTTATTTCTCCTGAACCAATTTTTGTACTGTTTCTTCACCTTCTCCCCTCTTGCTTTATCTATTTCTCCTTCGATTTTTAGATTATGAACGTCCTTGGCATTTCCTTTTAATTTACTATTTTTTATTATTACATTATTCAACACATTTATCTTAATACAAGGTATCCAGGGTTGGGAAATGTGTAATTCAATGAAACTCGGCGTAGGGGGGTAGTCCCTCGAACCAAGTTCAGATGTGTGTATTCGTAGGTCATGCGCTTCCGAGGAAAATATTTAAAAAATCGCGTGAACGGCTGAACGCGCAAGTAATTTCACTGAGCACGCTCTACAAATACCTACCCAGACAGTTCACTTGTTCGGCTGACCGTTTGTTCCAGACTTTTTACCCGATATTCCTCAAAATGCGTGAATATTTGTTCTGTAAATAATCATGCGTAAATTCAGCACTAACTTTATGCCAATTGTTAATTAAATTCTCATTTCCGCAACCATCGATGCCTCCTTGTTACTGAAGATTTATCTTCTTAATATTTTTTTAAAAATTATTTTTATTTTAACTCGTATAAACTACAAAGCTGACGACTAATGCATAATTAAATATCTTCACAGGTCTGTGAAAATATTAATATTATTATAACATTTTAACACTTTTTTTGATAAATGGGTGATGATAAAAAGTCAATAAAGTTTTCATTTTCTAGGTACTCTTAGACTCATTTGATTGTGGATGGGTAATTCCAAAAGAACATGATTTATGGATAGGAAAGTATTGCAAATGCTGCAAATGGGTTGTGAAACTTTCTCAAATAAAAATTTATGAGCTTGTTAATACTAAGCAATTCATTATCCGTACTATTTCCTTTCTTCTTAAACTGCTTGATTATTTTCTCAGGGCTCCGTAGACGCATTTCTGATCGCCATGTTGATTACGAATTTTGGACATTTATGAGAATTTCCGTAGGTCGTTGTTCTAGATAAAACACTCGATATACAAATGTTTATTGATAAACACTTTCATTCAAATTATTTCCGAATACATATCTTACAGTATTATGTGGTTTAATAAGTATTTAATGTTTTTATAATGAGACCGACACAGAATTTTTTTCACTTTTTGATAGGAAATTTGTATTAAAAATTCATAAAATATAGTTTTTTCGCAACATGTTACGTCACAAAAAATATAAAAATCACTCTTTAATCAAAAACTTTTTTATAATTTTCATATTTAAGCAATGAATGTCAGTTTTCAAAAAAAACAATATAATTCTAAAATCAGTCAATATCGGCCTTTCCGTTGCAGAACGATCAGACGCAGCGATTAAAACGTGTGCAACTGTAGAAACCCTTTGATCCATCTCGTGTTCTGTCCCCTCCCCCCTCCACGGGCTTTCACTGTGGGGGCGGGGGACCCGCAGATATGGCCCGCGGCTGCGCATTTCGCGGTCGCGCGCCCGTGGGCGATTCGGGCGATGTGGCGGCCGCAGGGTCAACCGCACGCGAATCGCCCGCGATGGACGCCGCTCGCGCCCGCAGCGGTGCTGATACGAACTAATGTTTCCACCGGTGGAGATAGAGGGTGGTTATACGAGTCGAAACGATACTTTTCGTTGTGCGAAGCGGCGGCTGATATTGTGTGGTTTACCCGCTATGACTTCTGAATGCTCGCTGCCATAAAGAATTCTGATCGTGTTATCGATTGGCATCCGCGGATATGCCGCGCGTTTTGAAGCTGCTTTCCTACAAACGTTGTTTGTCATACAGACGTTAATGGACAGAGAGGATATATTAAAATATTAATGACCAATAGGGAAAGGCACTTAAAAGTCAAATAGCCAGGTAAAACCTCTAGCTATTTTTGGATGTCAAAGCGTTTTGACAGGCGCTAATAAAAGATCGTTCTGATTGGTTGTTTTTTTTGAAAGAGAATTACGACCTCATCGCAACATTTTTAGGATGGTGTACTTTAAAACTTATAAATTCTAACCATATATTTTGGAACAATCCAATTAGGTTAAAGATCGAACATTCGAAATTGCATGTTCTGTTATTTTCATGTGACTCGGTAGTTTAAGAAATTGGACACCATCGTATATTTTTTCTTTAGGTACTTTAAACATCTGACCAAACTACATTGATAATGTAGCTCACATGATCAGCTACTACAATTTATCTTAATACTTGTAATTTAAAGAACACAAATCGATTGATGGTTTCTTGAACGTACTAGTATAACCCCGAAGAAATGCAATAATACAGGCCGCGTAATTGTATAATGCAAGAAGAAACTGTAGCCAGATACGAAAGTAAAATACAAATGATCAAATAATAAAATGCGGCGTTCTTTAATTTTCATCGAAAAAACAAAATTATGTGTAATATCTTATAATCATACATTTCTGTAACCCTAATGTATAAAGTTGCATATTTGACAACACTGTGTTCGTCGATGGCAATTATTTTTTTTATAAATGGCGTAAGTTATCAAACGTCAGTAACCCGCGCTGATAGCATCTCAGTTGTGAGTAAATTGTATGATAATGGCTAATAAAATCTATACATTAATTAAAAAATTGGTAATTTTATTTCAATTAGAATTTTATTGAACAATTTTGTGTATCAACAAGCTATGTCGACATCATTTTCGAATTAATAAGAGCTTTTATATCCTTTAGTGATATGATTTGATTTTTATTTAATAGACATTATAGTTTTATGCAAATGTATAGACCTTAAAAGTATAGGTATGTTACTAAACCAATTTTCCCATCTCTAATTTTGTTACAATTGAATTATCATGCTAAGTGACCTAAACTAACCAAAAACGGTCAGATTTCAGTTCAGTAAAATTGCTTTTTGGTTTGGTAAAATTTAAAACAAAGAAGGGGTCATGAAGCTTTTTATTAACAAAACGTACGTCAACAAAATTTGTAAATTTAGAGGTATACAATTAGATGAAAATTATTCTACTTTTTCAAACTAATTTGTTTAAAGAAATCATCCCACTACATTTGCCTCTGGAAGAAGCTGATATCAAATAGCACAGCTTTATGCAAATACGAATTAAGCATGAATCAAGTGAACTGTTCTCATAACGCTAAAATAAAAACGCTGGCAGGTGTGGAAAGTTGATTGGAAAGTTGCACGTAGATCTACTTTCATTAGCGCCCTAATTCCCGCCTTCCCTGGCAGAGCCTTGTCAGACGATCCGCTCGCCGTCGGGTGAGCTTTGCGGGGGCTTTGGCGTGACAGCGTCTGCGGTGAACCGCGGCGCGGCGCGGTGAGGCGTGGCCAGGGGCGGGACGGAGCGCGGAAGCGGAGTGAGACTGGACGAAGCGGAGCGGAGAAGTGCAGGCGGAGAGCAGCTGTGGTGGGTCGGCGCGAGGCAGGGGCTGGGCGTATGGGTGGGGCGAGGCGAGCCGCAATGGTACGGAGTGCAGCCAGGCAGAGCTGGGCGAATCGAAGCGAAACGGGTGTCGCTAGGTGAAGCGAGGTACCACCAGGCGGGGCGGGGCGGGCGGGCAGCGGGCGGGAGGACCGGGCGGGGCGGAACCAGGCGGGGGGGCGAGGTGCAGGGGTGGGTAGGGTCGGGGCGTGGAGCGGCGGGGCGGGGCAGGCGGGCGGCGGGGGCGGAGGGCGAGCGGCGGGCGGGCGGGGGCGAAGGGGTGGCGGGCCGTGGTGGGGAGGCGTCATTACACATAACTTTCGTTTGGAATTAGTCTCCCGGGGGAGGGAGAGGAGGCGGCAGGCGGCGCGCTGTCACGTCTCCAAGGAGGCGCGCCGCGCCGCATGGCAACGAAGGGCGATCGGCATGCGCGCCGGCGAAATGTGGACTATTAGGCCAGGGGGCGAGCCACCGCCCCCCCTCCACGTGCGCGAAGCGAGGCCAGGCGTCTCATAGCAATAGTCGCTGTTTAACTCTTAAACCTTATTCAACTCTTCGTGATTCCAAACTCGCAGATCGCGCACCTTGATCAATATTATAATCTTTAGGACCGAAACGTCTCGATTCTTCAACTGTACGAAATGTACGGAGAACACTTATTATCAGGTAAATAAAATATGTTTCATCCTTTTTCCTCCTTTTTCTACCGGTTCTCTTTCTTCATCTCTCCTCTTCCTGATTCTTGTCCTCCTCCGTTGTGTCTGCACTTTTCTTCTGATCCTGCCTCGTGTTCTCCTTCTAGAGACACAGCCATTTCCTGGCCAAAAGTTTGCGTTCATGAATTGGAGACCCTCTACTTTGCCTTTTTGGGCAATTATGAACAATAATGCGGTTTTGTCTTTGCCTTCCATGCCACTTTCCCAAAGTAAATTATTCACGACTTTTGTTTTGACTCTTTACCGTAATCGATTGTTGACGAAGCTATTTAGATCCATTGCTTGATAACTTCCTTTTTCTTGTATGACCTTTCTGGAGTACCTCTGGTGTGGGTTGTTGCATATTTCACTTGCTTAACTTCTGAATATTAATCTTTAAGGAATCAATTTTCACACATAGTTTACAGTCTCCCATTCGGGAACCTAACCTACTTTTAATATGAACAGTTTTAATTTGCGACAATAATAAATTAAAGACAATAAAACGGTTGAAATTGTAGCAAAAAAAATTTACATGTATTTGTTTCGCTTTGTACTAAATTTGGTTGATGTGGATAGACCACCGTTCAGGTTTCTGCTAATTTATGAATTTATTTTATTCTGGTTATTTTATACTATAAGTCTCAGGAGATGCAATTAAAACACTTAACGTGAAAACATTTTAGCGTACGTTCATATCATCATTATAATAAAAACCCAACACTTTCAAATGGGCCACTTTAATAGAAACGGAACTCTCGAGAAATTCTCAAACTTCCATACTTGCATGAAAATTCCAATACCGAGCACGAACGACGTAAGTTCGAGATATGCGAAATTGGGGCACTTGAAGTGAATAGTTTAACAACACGTTGGATCAGCATTACGTTAATGAAACATTCTCTAACCTGGCTCTATTAAATACACAATCTGGCTCTATTAAATAACTATATCATATGACCTCTTGAGGGGAAATTTTCGAACTCCTGAAGCAACTGCGAATATGAAGTGATCTATGAAAAGCTCTGCGGAAAGGTCTTTCTCCCGGGAGATCACTTATCGAGATACGCTCAACCGCGTTGAAATTTATGAAAATCTTCTCTGCATCCCTGAACTGTTGACACAACTGGACACAAAACGGAAGGAGAGTCTTTAGAACACATTATATTTAATATATTCCGGAAATCTTAAATTAAAATAAAACTGGAAATAAAACGCAAACGTTTGCATTTGTCAAATCCCGCTTAGGAAGTAAGAAGAACATACCAAATGTGTTCATTACCTATGAAGACCATTCGACCATTATTAGGTTTGGTTCTTTTTAATCGTTAGTGAAATATTTCCAGAATTATCTGTGAGTACATGGGCTAATAATTGTTTGTTGTTGTTTTTTTTTGTTTTTTGGTTGTTTTCATTTTTATTTATTTATTTTTGAAAAGTTAGATCAGCATGACATTTACAAAATAAAATTGTGGAACTGACCCAAGTTAACGTCAGTGACTTGTGAGAAACCCTTGTTAAGTTTCGCATTTCTGAAGACGAAGTTTGCCGCCCCTGAAAAAGTCTTATTCTATTACATTTTATACTGAGGAAATGTATATCAACTTCCGCCTCCACATGTTAGGCGTAAATCATATTTTGTGCGTAGCTTGTTGAACCTCATATTTCTAGTCAAAATTACGCACGATTAAAGTAAGCACAACATTGTGAATAATCAAGGAAAACTAAAATATTGAGACCCATGCCTCAGAGAATAGAGAACTTTGGACTTGAAGAAACTCTGTGTTGAAATTTACGCCAAATTAGCTCCACGACATGGATATTGCTTAATAATGCAATATGTTATAAATAATTATTTCAGAATTATATTGTTCATAAATAAAACCGGTAAATCGACCCTGTTTAATCACAGAAATGTCAGCCTCTTCATAGACACTAAAGTGTGTGTAGACCCAACGAGTTCCACCAATTTCCCTATTTACTCTTTTCATGTGCATCCACAGAACCAATTGTAAACAAATTTCATGACATTATTAGTGTATATCAATGAATCACATTAACTGCCCTGAAAACTGGGTCTTTCACTTAAGAGCCTAAATATTTATTCGTTAGGTACAAGCTCAAATATTCCTGTTGGCTAAAATTGAAACCGCAGATAATATACTCGAGAGAATCGTTCTCGACAGAAAAAAATATGGAAGCTGAAATCTTAAATTTCCATTAGAAAATTATTTGAGTGTTAGCCAGCTTTAAACAAGCAGTATTTCGAAACTGCATGAATGTGGCTTATGGTTATCTCTCAGTAAGTTCCATTTATGTATAAGATTTGCTTTTATATTGCACCGGGAGCGGTAGCTGTCCTGCAGCGCTCTACCGGGAGGTCCTAGGTTCGAGTCCCGACAGTGGCAGGATTTTCGACACTAGCTTTTCAGCTAGATCGAATTCAGTCGCTGCCTGGAGGAGAATTCTAGCGGCCGGCTGCTCTGATCGGTAGTTTTCCGTGGTTTCTCCGATCAACACCAGGCCAATGCCGGAGCAGTACCCTACCAAACGGGCCACGGACCGCGCGCGATCTGTCCTTCCTCTTCCTTGTCCTACCCTCTCCCCCTTACACACACGCTTACACTAACATGCACTACACTACCACATATTCCGGGAGACCGGTAGGGAGCTTAGAGCTTGTCCCGGCTGGGGCGGTGCCCCGCTGGTGGGAGAGTCCTGGTTAGGGGGAAATCCCCTAGCCGACGGTAGGTCGGCGCTGGATCTCGCCATCCAGCGAGGGAAGACCACCGCCATCTCCCGAGAAGAAAACCATGCACTACACTAACGGGACTAATGACGAAAGCAGTTGACGCGACCGGAAACACGGAAAAACCAAAACCAACCAACCTTTTATATTGCAATAAATTACAATATCCAATCCCTACGTCTTCTTCTTCTTCTTCTTCTTCTTCTTCATGGTAAGCCACTGAAGGCCTGTTCCAAGTCAGAAGTCATCCTACCATCTTTTTCTTGCGCGTCCTACATCCCGATATCCGGAGGGTTTGTAGTTTTATACTATTTGTGTTAATCTTGAAATTTCCATTCTTATATATGATTCGCCCATTGACATTTGTAGTCTTTGATTTTGTCAATAGGTTGAAAATTTTTAGGATGGACCTTATCTCCACACTTGAAACATGGTCTGCCAGAGAATATCCAGCTACACGTCTCAAGAAGCGCATTTCTGAATATTCAATTCTCCGTTTCTCTGCTCTGTTCAATGTTTTCTTCCAGGACAATCTCTAGAAAAAGCCCCGAATGATCGGTTTAATCGTGACGCAGATAAGGTGTCAAGCTTCTTCCGCACCCGTTGAACTTTCTGTCGAACGTCTTCCCTGTTCATTCGTAATAACAGAATATTTTGCCGAAACTTAAATCAACAATACTTTTCTAAAGTAAAACCCGTTTTTAGGGCCGTTTTTAGGGCAGCATTAGCCAAAACCTTTCGTCCAATATTCGCCAAAAACACATTTTTACTGACCCATTTTTGCTTTTTCAGCTTCTTTGAAGCTCTTTGCGGAAACGCAAAATCTTTCTATTAGCTTGTTGTTCGTCTTGGCGAATTGGACTTATGCTGGAGGTCCATCTCAAAAACATAATCGAGAATTCTCCATTTCGTGAAACGTTTCGTTAAATTTTTCGCCGAAATATTTCGTTTACATTAAGATACATACATTCTTAATCAGTACTCCAATTAATCACAGGCTTGTATATTCAATGTAAATCATTCTAAATTCGTTTCAATAGAACTAATTTGATCTTCGTCTTCTTCTTCCGAATATTCCCATATGTTGTTTACGCTCTGTGCAGCACGAGAACATTACATGTCGGGTACGCTCCGATGAAGCTCCATCGAGCTGCAGCATAACGTGTGAAAATTAACATCAAACCTTTCATGGGTTTGATAGTAGTTAATCTTTTGCCCTCGAAACTAGACAATAAGCAGTACTAGGGAAAATAATTGTACGCGTCTCAAATTCATTTGCAAGTAAGTTTCTCCATCTACTTGCTCTCCAAACAATTTTACGAGACTATGTTAATGGCCAAACCTTCAAGTGGCTCTATCTACATATTGGAATCGAATCATTGGGAGGTGGCTAAGCTGTCTGCACTACAATCAGATGTCCTTGACGGCGTCAAACGTCGCCTGACAAGCATTTCTACAAAACAAACAGTTGACTAAGAATCAGGTGCATATGTCAAATATATAAGTGCGTATAACTCTATCAAATCAATTTCTCACTTCCTGTTCATTGACAAAAGTGGAACATATTTAACCTCTCTAGATGCATTAGTTTGTAACATTTATTCAGAAATTTTGCATGTGGTATCACACCCGGTTCCTCCAATACAATAAAATTCGGTGACTCATTTACCTGCCCCAGTTTACCCTTCGTTACTCTCCTAACTCTCGAACGCCTGAGCGCTTGCTCGTTGATCTGCGAAGCGGTAGCGAGGTCGAGAGTAGCCGCACCTGAAGAAGCCCCGCCGCGTGGAAATTTATATGGAGGGCGCCTTCGTCAGTCTGGCGCCCCGTTCGGCGCGCAGCCCGGATCTAGTTACGCGGAGTTGCGAGTTGCTGGTGCTGCCGCTGCGGCGCAGTTCGGCACCCCGAGTGCTCGCCAGCTCTCTGCAGGCGGGGGCGCGCGTTTCATTTAAACTTCCGGAAGAGCCCCCCGCCACCGCACACTGCGTCGAAATGGACGAAAGATTGAACAAAACATTAGAGTTACAGCAAACCCCACGCTTTCTTGTGTAGCTCTAGCGGTTATGTAACGATTTAATATTTGTATGGAAACCTGTGTGCCCCGGCGGCCGCCGTAATGCTAAACTAAAATAAAAGGGGAAACTATTTCAAATCACAAATACCTTTCACGGTTATGAAAAGGTACGACATTTGTATGAAAACGTGTATATTATTAATGTTTCCATCTTTAATTGCCAATCTTTCTTAAAACTTTTTGAATACCAACTCATAATATCAATTTTTCCACCTCATAATTAAAAATCTATCTTTTGCTCCGTAGTAATAATTCGTTCATTCGTTACATTTATTATTACATGGTAATCATTCGTTCGGAATCTTTACTTACGATATTCAATAAAATTCTTTGCTTTGATAACGATGTTAGGAATCTTCAGCTCTAAGTGACTTAAATCTCTTGATAATACTATACAGTGAAGTATAAATTTAAGACCGATAGATACAAAATATTCATTCGGAAGAAATTCTACGATTTGTTCATTACTGTTTAGGAATGTCAGAAAAGGTATACACAGGATGTTCTTTTAAAAATTATTTTGCAATCAATATCTCCAACATGAGAATTTTGTCAAAATCTCGAACTATTTCTGCCTATAGAAAATTATTTTATACAACGTAGGCGAGAAATTAAATAGAAACAAAATAAGCCTGGATGCTTTTATCACGAGGAAAAGGTTTAGAAGGACTAGTACAATTACATAATCAAAAGCAGTAGAAGGACTAGCACAATTATTTAATTAAATTCAGTTGTAGTGTTATCTTTAGATAATAAGTATTGTTGAACTAATTCTTCATCAACTCTAACTACCTGCGGTGTCGAGTAGGTTTGGAAGTGTTTCAGGCGATATGGAGTAGCTCACAGAGTCTAATTTCAAATTGGTCATCCCTTCTGTTGTTTCGCTCTCCATTCATCATGAGCATCTATCAAGAGTTTCAGAGGTTCTCGGAAATGAGTGCTCATGAGTTGTGATCATGTGTGTGATTATATTCAATCAGTGCATGGTTGTAATTGTTAGTTCAGCACTAAAAACACATACTCTACATAAGATTGCAAGGTAGATTCGACATAAATTTTTCACGATAGTGGAGCTCGATAGAGCACCTTTAGATGACCTATGTACTGTGTATCGCTCTATAAATTACGAGGAGCTATCAAAGAGTGTTAGAACGTTTCATCGAAGGGTTTATTTTGCACTTATTAAAGCCAATTCAACAGTGTCTATTGTTCTTGTAATGCGAAAAATGTTTTCTAAATCAGCGCTTTCTAAGCGTTCAGCTCATTACATCAAAATACGTAAATCTTTGAATAAAATGAAACACTAAATACGAAAAACTTGAAAAAATTGCAATCTTTAATTAGAATTTTTAATTTAATTATTATTCAACAAAAAGGAAAGATATTGCAATATTATTCATTATTTGCTATTATGGAACACACTACTTTGAGCAATAAAACATCTATCATCAGAAACATTTACATTGAAAAGAAACACGAAGTTTCAGGAATTTTTACTGGAAAACGAAATACTTTGGTAGTTTGTTCCATGTATTTTGTCGTCTGCTTATTTGTGAAAGACCCTAAGGACCGTATTTATAAACCTTTGTAAAGGGCCTGCCAGGTCTAGCAGGCTACCAGTGTTCGATTTTGCGATTTATGAACGGCTCCCAACCAATTTCAGTCACCCCTTGTCCTCCCAGCAAGCCCCCTGATGACAGGCCCCTAGAGCTCTGCTGACAGAGCTTCATAAATACGACCACAAGTCTGCTAGGCGCACGTTGGGTATCCTTTCGGTCCACTGTGTTTCACCACCCACGCGCGACATCTCTGTAGGCGCAGCTGGGGAAGAGCAGCGGGCTGGCGCACTCAGCCTACCAGAGTGTTAAGCGACATGGTGAAAGGGCTATCTGGCGGTTCGATTACGAGGCGGAGTACTCGTTTGAAGACAGTCATGTGTCACAGAAACGACGACAGCCACATTCTGCGACATGCGAACCGAAACCTTTAAATAACTAGTGAAAATGCGCGGCGTATCAACGCTTTTCCTCCTTTAGTTTTATTTTTCAACAATTAGTCATATTTTTTAAAAACGTACAGCTCATCATTGAAAGAGCTGTAATTGAAAAATGGTAAACAGAAAACATCCAAGCCAAAAGAATCAATGTTGTTTAAAATAGGAAGGAAAGTTCCGACGTTTCTTTAACTTTCGATCAGCAAGGATGCACACCAAAAATGAAATATGTGCGGGATGTATATTTGCACTGAATTCACATTTGCTTTACAAAACTTATCTTATACCATGTGACCTACCAACTATAGGCCACCCCCATAACTTTTAAATAGTTCATGGTATCGACATCCAGTTTTCTCTCATAAATACGAAATCATGGGGTAAGTAATATTTTGTAGAGGTATTGTTCGAAATATTTTTACATTTTGAGAAATTTAATCATCTTTGAATTTTTAAATGGAACTATATATTATTCGCATCAGCAGTGGATAGATAATAAAAAGAGGAATCAAATGATGTTTAATATGTTAGTGTTTACAAAGATATTTTAGTATAAAAGTACGATAATTGAAATGTTGATAGCTTCATTACGAACATTATTATTTATTTAAAATGTGCCTTTCGATGGCTTGCTTCATCAGTGTTTTCTGCTTCTGGGGCCACAAACGACTACCTAGCCCTAGTCGTTTTTCGGCATCAGTTGCAACAGAAAATTGATAGCTAAACCATCAAAAGCTGCTATTTTTAAATAAATACTATATTGACAATGACAACGCCTTCAATCATTTCAATTATGTAAATGTCAACTACAACTCACCACTGAATCAATATAAAAGTACGATATCTGACATGTGAAGTTAAATTAAACGAACATTATTTCCTTTAGTATCCCTTGTAAATGTTGCCTTTGGGGAAGGTGGCCTTCGTTTCGCAAAGGTGGTGGTCGTTCGCGGCGCCGCCATCCTAACAGGCTGGCGCCGCAAGACTCGTTCCCAAAGGCGACACTTGCAAGGGGAAATATTGTACGTTTCATTTAAAATCACATGTCAGAAATCCTACTTTTATACTAAAATATCTATATAAACACTAACAGATAATACACTATTGAATTATCTTTTCGTGATATATCCATTGCTGGCGAGAAAAATCAAAGATGACTAAATTCCTCAAAAACTAAAATATTACGAACAATGTCTCTGCAGAATATTACTTTCCCCGTGATATTGCAAACCGTTTAGAAGTTATGGGGGTAGCCCACAGTTATCGCGACACTATATGTGTGCGTGTGTGTGTGTGTATTTTAATATATATATATATATATATATATATATATATATATATATATAATTTGTGTGTGTATGGTGTAATCACTGATCATATTTGAAATTTATTAAGGACAATAATACGAAATATGTGTTTTAGCATTCTGCCTCCAAAGACCAACACAATGTAAAACCGCTCGAATGCATTGTGAAAATCAAAGGAATGACGGCCACCTGTCTAGTGAGCACCTTTGCTTAATGTTTTTATTGATGTGCGTTGGTTGCGAATTATGTCCGGATAACGCCATTCAATTGATCAAATCTCTGACTTCAATGTTGGAGATGTAGGACAGTCTCGGAAATAAATTTCAACTACTGAATTTTCGCAATCACATCGAACTGAACAAAGAGCTGTAGAAAACTTACAAATTTCTATATATTCACAAAACGTAAAATTGAAGAACCCAAAATAATTGTTTCAAGTCGTTCAGTATTTATTCTCGGCGACTAATGAAATGAAAAACGTTTTTATATTTTGGAATAATACAATCATTTTCTAGGAACACAAGAGTTGAATGTGTTTCTAAAAATTTAATTGAAATGCAATGCTTTATAAGTAAACCTCATTAATACGAATTACAATATAATCAGAGTTTGTGTTATAAAAATTCGTGTTATCAGAGTATTATAAATGTCCGTATTCCCGTAATTCCTTGCCGGGACCGAAGTTTTGTTCTGGTTACGGCGTAATTCGTGTTAAGTGAGTTCGTGCTAACGAGGGTTTACTGTATTTATAAGATTTGTAATGTATGTTGTAGGTTACTATGGTTAATAATCCTACTATTCACCTTAACGTAACTCACCACATATAATTATCGTCACTGACGTTTTTTTGTGAACGTACACTGCGAGAGATTGCTAGACATTGCGTAGCGTCATCACAAATATTTTTATCTGAAAACACTAACATTGGAACAACGTCGCTATCTTCGATTCGCTAACTCTACTCACACTCAAGGCTTTCTTTGAAGTTCTTGACACAATCAAACCATGATTTGAAAAAATAAGTGTTTATTGTACTAATTTTATGATTTTATTCACATTTTCTGTCTACACTCCAAAAAGAAGATTAATAATATCTGTGGTAAAACGATAAAACATCTGTGGCTCACTACCTTTCTTTTAAATTTAATATCAGACATTCGGTTGAGTAGAACGCTCTTTTTTTCAAGCGAAAATCCTTCGAGTTTTTGGAACAATTATTTTTGCAATTTTTCTAAATGCCATACTCATGAATATATTTTCTTTTATTCAAGCAAAAATTTTAAATGCTCAGCCATTTCTCAGGCAAATTGAAAATATCACAGGGTTTTATGTAAAGTACACCCAAAAAATTAAAATATCTTAATGGTCTCCGGTACGGCACAACTAGACTTTACTCCTGGCATATTTAACAAATTTCAGCTCAAAATCTTCTAATGTGACTGAGTTATGCGTGACAAATACTTGCATCCTCCATCCATTACTTCATCCATACAGACACCGATTTTCTGGAATAAACTTGCATGTGTCTTATCTCGACTTCCACCCACCTAAATTGTCTTTGAGTATCTGAACGATATGGGACAATGTTAATACTCTAATTTTGATGTGCACGCCAAGTTACAGCACAAAAGAACTTTAAACAGGAACTTAACGACATAAAATTCGATATTGTTTTGTTGAGGTTATTTCATTATTTTTCCTCTCTATATTATCGTATAAGGTGTAAAGTGTTTAAGAATGATGTTATTCCACAGACCTCCCTCTGAATTCACCTCAATTTGAGATGGAGACGAATGTAGATTTCGGATTTTGGCATAATTGTCCATGTTCTTATACAGTAATTCACAGTTTATTTAATTAGTTTCGAACTTCGTTTTGGTCAAAGTTCGCAAAATTGAACGGAATACAACTTCGGTATATGGAATATGACGGTTAAAAATATACAAATTCCAAAAAACTGTCTTGGCCGAATGCTTTTCGAACATTCAGAATGTTGCCAAAATTATTATTTCTAAAGTTACTGCAGAGGCAACAATTTTATTCAAGAGATGCAAGATCCCAGAATGTTTTCAGTCACGCTTTTATACACGTTTCGTAAGAGAAAATCATTTGTCCATTTTCCATTCATTCATTTCATTTATTAGCATGTACTAATAAGTATAAAGGAATAACATTTAATTACAGTACATACAAGTTTATTTTGATAATGCATGGGGGAAAACACGTAAGCTCAAACATGATCATACACGTTTTTCCTTACAAATATACTATGTAATACATGTTCTTCATTTGAGCATGTGAATGTAATGTCTTATGCTTCTTATTTATTTATTTTTTGTTCTACAACCAGACTACGAAAAATGTTTTTAATCTTAACATAAGACAACAAGATTGTGAGGGCTATGACTTGGTCATAGAAGCTTCTATACTTTCTGAACCCATCCTGCGTTTTTGGTAGCATCTGATCGATAATTGATCCTATTCTGCCCATTAGTACTCTTGCCAACAGTGTATAGGTAGTATACAGCAGCGAAATCGGATTCGTCTTTTGGGTGATCTCCAGTTTCTCCAGAATTAAGGATAGCAATTACTTTATATTCTTTCCATATTTTTGTGTACATGGATGCTGTTTATTTATAATTGAATTTTCTCGTTAATCGCTATCGGTAATGTTCCGCTACTGAATGTTCATGACTAAAATTTTTAAACCCTTATCGACAGGAAAAGGAAGAATCGTTCACTTTTTCTCTCGCAACACGACCTCTATCCGCCGTCGCCGCAGCGCGACCGACCGTGACTCCCTCGCGCGTCGCCCCCCGCGCCTTCACGCGTCGTCCATAACCTTCACCCCGCGTGGCGTGCCTTTGCGACCCGGACCGCGCCGGCCGGAGCGCCCGTGTCCGGCCCGCGACGCACACCACGCATACTAAACGCGCCCGCCCGCCGCCGCCCCTCCCCCCTCCCCCGCGAAGGGAGTGGGGGCGACGAAGACAGCGTCGCGGACGACTAATCCGGCGGCGACCGCGCGTATAAAAGCCGCGTCCGTGATTTATGAAGCGCATTCGAAGTCAGTCGCTCTACGGTGCAGTGAACTGACCCGTGGGCCGCCGCTGAACCCGTCGACGCCGACGCCATGTTGAAGTGCTTAGCGCTGCTGTCGCTGGTGGCGCTCGCCGCGGCCGCCAGCGTCGCTCCCAAGGACGACAACGCCCTTTGGAACGACGACGCCGTTCAGGAGTTAAGGGCGGAGTGCGCCAAGGGCAGTGATGTGTCCTGCATCAAGCTCAAGGTCGTCGAGGTCATGGAGGGCATCTTGAAGAAGGACTCCTTCAAGGTAAGCACTTGCTGTCATTAATTTTCACTTAGAGAACTGTTTTTCTCATTCATTCAATTGAGATAAAATATACGTCTTGTTTAAGATAATATTTTCATTCATTCATCCCTTATTCATCACTTCCATTCAAATAATACTCCACTCATAATCAGTTACATTATTTTTATGTTCTATTAACCTGCCGAGGTTTCACTTTACTTTCTGAGAAACTTATTCATGATTTTTCATTTATTATAAAATATGAACACATAAAGATACGAGTAATATGTACATGAACTTGCTCAATAATAAAACACAGAGCAAAGAAATGTTAACGAATTGAATGTTGCAAATTAAGGTTTTTCTGAAATTGTGAATTATATGGGAGATTTCTTGAGGTTGCATTTCAAGAAAACATTGTGAAAATAATGTTGTGTAACAAAGTATATCAAACTTCATAAGGTCTCATTTCATAACATGAAGAGTAGATAAGTATATATGTGGACTGTCTGTAGGATTAAGTCTGCTTCGTTGAAGTGTGTAGAGAACGCCATTAACACTGGCTTATTACTGATCAACGTGGAATTCAATGAGACATGAGTCTTGGAGTCAAAAGGGCAGGAAAGGAGATTTTTATTCGATATTTTACTGAACTAATAAACCAATATCCCGGTGAATAATAATCCAACGTAATTAATATGCGCTTAACCTTTGTGTGCAACCCTAATTGGATATTTCAACACTCAATTTTGACCTTAATTACGTGCTTCGTTAAATTTAATTAAGTAATGAAATTGTCCCACTGGTTATGGCTTGGTAGATTAAATTTAATATTGAATGAGCAACCGAGCAGCCCTAATGTAACTGTTAAGTGTTAATTAGAAATGATCCAAATATTTTGCTTTTTTAAGAAACTGGTACTTATCCCGTAGATTAGCAGGTATAGACAATTAAACATTCAATACTAACTGTATTGATATTGGCCACTGCACCAACTTCGGATATAGTAAAGAATCTCATTTCATACTAAGTGGCCCATCAATGGATATTGTAAATACCTGTCTTTGTGGATATGCTGAATGGTGAAGCTCTATCGACAGCCTCGCGACTGACTTATCGTGTAAGGGTTTCAGCAATTAATGATCAGTATTGACTCCCTATTTGATGCACGTTTCATCGAGGCACTGTCATGCTACATTAAACAGTTCATAAGTTCGAAGACTTCGATCATTCACACAGAGTAGCGATTCTCAAACATGATGCATTTGTATTTAAAATAAGGAGGAATCTATTCAAATATATAACATAACTCACCATAAATGTTAAAATGAAAGGATATTCTGATGGGAAATTTCAAGACAGTGATAATGGAATTTTATACAAAGCTCAATCACAACCTTTTCACAGCTCAATGACTAAGCCCTGGGGGTTCAGTTTCAAAATTCTTCAAATTAATTATTCTGCTGTACTTTTACTCGTACTAACAAACTTATTGAACCAGTGCGGAGTCGAAGATTATTGAAGATATTTTTAATTTACTTCGAATAGCTTTCTCATGACGAGCGTAACCAAATTCATTTCACTCCTCAGGCAGATTGAAAAGTACTAGCGGCTGAAGCGCGACTCGGAGCACAGTACATTGGGTTACTCTTCTTTTTAAAATAAAAATATCCCTTAATATCTGGAACCTTAAGCGAAAAAGAAAAAATAAAAGTTTTGAATATTTCAAGAAGAAGTATTAGTACACTTAGTTCAATCATTTACAAATTAATTAACTACGAACAATTATTCAATTTTTTTCCAAATGTACCACAAAGTTGGGAAGCATCGTTCTGTATCTTTCATCCAAATCAGTTCATCTTCACCTAGGGCGATTTCAGTGTGTGTTTGCAGTCCGCGGAGGCGGTGTTTCAGGCTGAGCCCTGGCGCCCTCTGGGCCGTTGGCGTTGAATAGTTGACGCGTTGGCGCCGCTGGCCCTCAACGAAGGCCGCTCAATAATGAAAGGGCCTCGCAGCGGCCGGAGACTACGATGGCGCCGCGGACAAAGCCCAGTCCGCAGTGCTGGGCGCGGCGCGGGGTGCAGAGGTCTAGGTGCAGGGTGGCGGGGCGGGGAGCAAAGGCGAGAGTTGGAGGACGGAGAGTGAAGGACAGGGAGTGTGTGAAGAGGGAGGGAAGGGGAGAGTCAGTGCTCCGGGCCGTCGACCTGTGCAAACAGCCGGAAATGAGGGGAATGGGGATGGAGGATTGGGGTGAGTGATCTCGAGGTACCTGAGTAAAGTTATCAGAGAGGGAGGCGTGTATAGGATAACACAGAATTACAAGATGTTCCCGTTTGTTGGTTTTGGGATTTCGTGTTGTTTTGCTCTCAGGTAGTTGGATCTCGCGTAAGACTATATTCTGGAGTATGTGACACGTTATAGGGCTCGAGTTGCCATGTACTAACAAAGCGTTTTCAGCAAAATCACATAGGATGACATTCGTTCTCTTTGTGCAGTTAAAGATGAAGTGTATTTTTACACTCAAAATTACTCAATCTGTACATGGATAAATGTCCCTTTCATTTCTTTTCAGTGATTTTTTACTGCCCCCCCCATATATTCTCCTCACATTAAGACTGATCCAGTTGTCGAACATGTAGGTTGTATAAATTCATATAATTTTCCGTGCACTCTATTAGTTGCATGATTTCCTCTGTTATGCAATTAAATACAGAGGTAACTCAAGAAATCTCTTGTAAATGATACTGAGATAAAGGAATTAATTTTAGTTGTTTATATAGTCTGTTAGAGATGGGGTAGTTGGATTTACATTTTATGAGAAGAAATACACAGTAGCTTCTATACCAACATTTATTATAATTATCATAATATTTATTATAACTATCATTATATTTATTATAATTATCATTATATTTATTATTATTTTCTGGTGCAGTTGATCAACAACTTTTACAGAACTGTTGCAAAGAAAGTGTCAGAAAGCACATCATGCTACATCCGAGATTTTTATAGTGGGAGGGTCTCTCAAATCCTCTTTAACCAATCAGCAATTAAGTTGTTTTTTTTGTTTTTTTTTTTTTGCAAAATTATTTGAAATTTTTTGTGCTATGCAACAGTAGGAATGTTAGGAATTATGGGTAAGGTGGTTTGAGGTGGACGTAAATTACTGGCAGGGAATGGGAGCGTTCTCGAGCTGCGGGTGGTTTTCTTGGTGAAGCGGGCGCCGCCAATTTTGGGAGTGCGAGTGTGGCGTGGCGTTGCGCAGGTGTCGGAGTCGCTGTCGGTGGTGGCGGGGCCCGGAGGGCGAGCGCAAGGGCCCGAGGCGGAGGCGTCCGCCCGCGGCGCGGCCCGCACGACCTGCGCCTGCGCACCCGGGAACCCGCCTCGACGCCGGCCGCCTCGACCTGAGCCTGCAGTTCGCGACGACGAGGAGGACACCGGCGAGGAGGGTGCGTCCGCCACACGCTCACGCCCCCCACCTCCTTTTCCCGATTCCACTGCCTTTCCGACTTCTGTTTCCGGCGAAGAGGGTGCCTCCGCCACACCCTCACCACCTCCTTTTCCGATTCCACTGCCTTTCCGACTTCTGTTTCCGGCGAAGAGGGTGCCTCCGCCACACACTCACCACCTCCTTTTCCCGATTCCACTGCCTTTCCGACTTCTGTTTCCGGCGAAGAGGGTTCCTCCGCCACACACTCACCACCTCCTTTTCCAGATTCCACTGCCTTTCCGACTTCTGTTTCCGGCAAAGAGGGTTCCTCCGCCACACACTCATCACCTCCTTTTTTTCCAGATTCCACTGCCTTTCCGACTTCTGTTTCCGCGAAGAGGTTCCTCCGCCACACACTCACCACCTCCTTTTCCAGATTCCACTGCCTTTCCGACTTCTGTTTCCGGCAAGAGGTTCCTCCGCCACCACTCACCATCCTTTCCAGATTCCACTGCCTTTCCGACTTCTGTTTCCGACAAGAGGGTTCCTCCGCCACACACTCATCACCTCCTTTTCCAGATTCCACTGCCTTTCCGACCTTCTGTTTCCGGCGAAGAGGGTGCCTCCGCCACACACTCACCACCTCCTTTTCCAGATTCCACTGCCTTTCCGACTTCTGTTTCCGACGAAGAGGTTCCTCCGCCACACACTCACACCCCTTTTCCAGATTCCACTGCCTTTCCGACTCTGTTTCCGGCGAGGGTGCCTCCGCCACACCCTCACCACCTCCTTTCCAGATTCCACTGCCTTTCCGACTTCTGTTTCCGGCAAAAAGGTGCCTCCTCATCCTCACCACTCCTTTTCCCGATTCCACTGCCTTTCCGACTTCTTTCCGGCGAAGAGTGTTCAAACAAACAGCTTCCATCCGCTCGAATCTCGTTTGCCGATTCACACCTTCCCTTTTCCACACCTTTCCGTTCTGTCGAGAAAGGTTCTCCTAACACTCCACCTTCAGAATGCTTACAGACATTTATGAATGTCGAACACCTCACACCTCCTTTAATTCCCTTGCCTTTCGACTTCTGTTGCGTGACTCCTAACTCCCACTTGTTTAGATTCCTGCCTCCGAACTCTGTTTCGCAAGAGTGCCCCACCCTGACCACTCCTTTCATATTCCATGCTTTCCACTTCGTTGGCAGAATCCTCGATCCACAATCTATTCTTCCAGATTCCTGCCATTTCGACTTCTGTTTCGACCCGGAAGAGGTCCTCCACCACTCTATTTCCAGATTTACTCCGAATCTTTTCCGCGAATCATCCGCACACCCTATGATCCTTATTCCTATTCATGTTCCGAACCTTTTGATCCCAAATTCCTCCGCCGAACTCACCACCTCACCTGCCTTCCGACCTCTGTTTCCAGGTTCCTCCCCCCCCTCACCACCCTTCCAGATTCACTCACCTTCGCTCTTAGAGATTCTCATCCTTTACTACCTAACCTCCAATCCATTATCTCTGACGGATCTAATTGTCCGGCGAAAGTGTTTCCAACACTACCACCTTTCAGATTCCACTGCTTTAGTACCTCTGTTTCGCTAGATGCCTCCACTCTACCCTCCTTTCCGATTCACTGCCTTTCCGACTTCTGTTTCACAAGAGGGTTCCTCCACACACTCACCACCTTTTCAGATTCCATGCCTTCGACCTCTGTTTCGGCGAAGAGGTGCCTCCGCCACCACTCACCACCTTTTCCAGATTCCACTGCCTTTCCGACTTCTGTTTCCGACGAAGAGGTTCCTCCGCCACCTCACCACCTTTTCCAGATTCCACTGCCTTTCCGACCTCTGTTTCCGGCAAAAGGTGCCTCCGCCACACCCTCACCACCTCCTTTTCCCGATTCCCCTGCCTTTCCGACTTCTGTTTCCGGCGAAAGTGTTCCTCCGCCACACACTCACCACCTTTTCCAGATTCCCCTGCCTTTCCGACCTCTGTTTCCGGCGAAGAGGGTGCCTCCGCCACACCCTCACCACCTCCTTTTCCCGATTCCACTGCCTTTCCGACTTCGGTTTCCGACGAAGAGGTTCCTCCATCCACACTCACCACCTTTTCCAGATTCCACTGCCTTTCCGACCTCTGTTTCCGGCGAAGAGGGTGCCTCCGCCACACCCTCACCACCTCCTTTTCCAGATTCCACTGCCTTTCCGACTTCTGTTTCCAGCAAAGAGGTGCCTCCACACACTCACCACCTTTCCAGATTCCACTGCCTTTCCGACCTCTGTTTCCGGCGAAGTCCCCGTTCCGGCGAGAGGTTCTCCCACCTCATCTCTTTCTTTCCGACTTCGTTTCCGGCGAAAGGGTGCCTCCGCCACACCCTCACCACCTCCTTTTCCGATTCCACTGCCTTTCCGACTTCTGTTTCCGGCGAAGAGGGTGCCTCCGCCACACCCTCACCACCTCCTTTTCCAGATTCCACTGCCTTTCCGACTTCGTTTCCGGCGAAGAGGGTCCTCCCCCCGACTTCTGTTTCCGGCGAAGAGGGTGCCTCCGCCACACCCTCACCACCTCCTTTTCCCGATTCCACTGCCTTTCCGACTTCTGTTTCCGGCGAAGAGGGTGCCTCCTCATCCTCACCATCTCCTTTTCCCGATTCCACTGCCTTTCCGACTTCTCTTCCCGGTGAAGAGGTTGCAATCCAAACAAGCTTCCATCCGTCAGAATCTCATTTGGCCGATTCAAGTTCTTTTCCAATTTCTGTTCTAGGGGAGAAAAGTTCGTCTAACACTCAATCTCAGAAGGTAACAGACATTATAATTGAGAACTCTCAATTTTCTTTGAATTCATTTCCGTCGTTCGACTTTGTGCGTGACTCTAACTCCTATTTGTTTAGCTCGCTCCCGAAGATCGCTTTCGTCAAAGAGCCACTCCTTAGCTATCTGGTTCGAAAAGCAAGGAAATGGGAAGTTGTACCACCCTTCGTGGCAGAATCCCAGAATTCCAAATCTGAAGATTCATTCGAGTCGCCGATTTCTTATGATGTTTACGACCTGGGAAAAGTACTTCACGACTCTTATTTGAAACACAATTTTAACTCCAGAATCATTCGTTCCACCGAATCATCCGAACCACAAGATATATTGCATCCTAGTATTCCTATTGTTCCGCATAAACCTCATAAACCCAAACCACCTCACGTGCCGAACCCACCTCACCTGCCCCGACCTCCTGTTCCAGTTCCGCACCCCCCTCCCCACGTGCCAAACCCACCAATTCCTCACCCTCGCTCTTAGAGATTTCTCAATCCTTTACTACCTAGTAACTCAATCATTATCTCTGACAGGATCTAATTGTCCCAGGAGCTTCGATACAGTTTTCATAATAAACATAATACAGTCGTATTAGTACTCTATTTCGCTTTAGATTATCTAGTCTGCACTGATTTAACTCTTATCTTCGTAAATCTTAATTCAGCAATATGGGTTCTTCACAATCTAATTATATCATTTCATATCTTATTTATCAAAACAAAAGTCTGGGTTTCCACTACCAGCTTGCTTTCTAACATCTCTCTTATATATTTCATTTGCGTTTTCCAATTTCAGAAATTTACACTTGTCTTCGCATGTTTATCACGTGCTCAGTGTGTCGCTTCCACACGCTCCTAAACAGAGCAGCAACTCCCTTAAGAGCATCTGCTTTCAGTGCTGCGAGCGGCGGCGTGGCCTCGCGCTTTGTAAACCGTCCCTATCTCGTCCCCGAGCGAGCGGCGCGCCGTAAGCAGCGCACGTGCCCAGCCGGCATCTGCTGCAGCCGCCACCGCCAAAGACCCCGTGGGGGTAGCGCGGATCTCCGTCCGCCGCGCAGCACGCGCCCGCGCGCCTAATGCCTCTTCCGCGCCCGTCCCTCGGAGGAGAGCATCAACGCGGATAATCTCCGCTCTCACCCCTCCACCCCCCCCCGGGCGCCGCACCCGCGCTGCGGCTGTCTCGCTCCGCCCCCACTTTGCTTCCGCCGACGCTCGGCTCTTCTCGCCTGCATGGCGCCGGCGCAGACGTTGCGGTTGGTGGGTTGTTGGTCATTCCGGGCGCGTCAACTAGAGGGGTCGTTATTCCCTTAAGTGTGGTGCATGTTTTTTCTCGGGAGGTGAAGGTGATCTTCCCCCCGCTGGATGGAGACATCCGGCGCTGACCTATCGTCGGCCAGCGAGGTTTTCCACAACCAGGTGTCTCCCCCCAACGGGGCACCGCCTCAGCGGGACATGTTCTAAGCTCCCACCGGTCTCCCGGCATGGTGGTAGAGTAGTGCATGTTAGTGTGTGTAAAGGAGAGGATAGGACAAGGAAGAGGTAAGAAAGATCGCGCGCGGTCCGTGGCCCGTTTGTTAGGGTACTGCTCCGGCATTCGTCTGGTGTTGATCGGAGAAACCATGGAAAACTACCGAACAGAACAGCCGGCCTCTAGAATTCTCCTCCAGACAGCTATTGAATTCGACCTAGCTGTCAAGCTAGTGTCGAAAATCCTGTTGCTGTCGGAACTCGAACCTGAAACTTCGCGGCAAGTGGCGCTGCGTGTGTGACATCAATTGATGCACCGATCCACCTCTCCCGGTCTGACATTGCGAACACTCGTGAATATGAGGAGGGCTTCTTTCGTTTTAACATCTTTGTCTTGTATGAAATGCCAGTAAAAGCCATATCACAAGCCCGAGAAAATGCATCGTTCAAAATTGTCTACACGAGGTTTTCGAACTTTGTGATCCTTGTTATTACGCTCGTATTCATTCCCTCTTTCGCACCCATAAATTGAATATGCCTCGCTCTATCTTCTCTCGGCTTTCGTTGGTGGTCGTTGACGCCCGGCAAACGCCGATAAAGGACCCTTCTCTTTAACTGAACGCGTTCGTTTCGCGGCTGACATGTTGGTTGACACATGTATGCCTCAAAGGCAAATACGTTCAAAATGCGTAGTCTAAAACTACAATACATTTTATCTCTTAGTTCATTTTTTGTTAAATGCGTTTTTATTTGCACGCAGACTCTGTCGGAAGCATTTCATGATAACCATTTCGTTTCCAAGAACCAATGTGCCATGAATTCAAATTATTTTCTTATCGGTGCATAAAACTGTTCCGTTTGGCAATTTGAATACTGTAATCAACAAATTATATATTATAGAAACTACATTTATAGATTAAATTTGCTGAAAATTTCATCATAAAATTCATTCATTACATTCATAAAATGATGAGCATGTTCTATGACACGGGACGGGAGTTTCTTGATGAATGCAGCAGTTTAGGGGGCAACTACGGAGTGTAATTACAGTACTTGCTCAATGATGTCAAACATCAAAATATTTTTCAATATATTTCTATTCTTTAAATCAATATTGTTGCAAAAAATGCCGGAACGAACCCAATGCTAAAAACTAATATTTGAGGAAAATGATCTCAATGTGATGAGTTCAGAATAACTCACTGATTTCCGTCCTTGCCTGTGGTACGATCTCTTTCGGGAGTCCATTTTCGAATTATTTTTACCTGTCTTAATATCGTGACAGCAACCACGAGAAACCACGAGAACTCAGTCGCGGCAAATTTTAGTAATGTCAGCAAAGTTACGTAGATCCTGCTATGCTGACCACGTGTATTCGAAGAGTCTTCTTTGAACATTCGTGGCTATCAAAGAACACAAAATTACTCACACCGATGAATATTTATTAGCATCCCAAATTGAATTGGGGACCGTTCCGTGCCATCCGATCACGCGCCGCGCCACTCGACTCGACCCCCTCCCGCGGTTGACGGGCGGCCTTCCGATTGGCTGATTGTTTCAGCCAATCGTACTCAGCACCCACCCAAATACAAACCCGAGCGCTGACCACTCCGACCCAGACCAGCCCTGAGAAAGACCACGACAAGAGGGTCGAAACGTCGGCAAAACAGCCTTCGGCGCGGCGTCACCCGGACAGGCAAGATCGTTTAAATTAGCATCGCATAATGTCTGCGTCTTCTGCGCATTTGCAGTAGCAATTTGGCCCCATTAAATTCGGAATGTGCCTGCGCGTGGGCGGATCAGAGAGAAGCCGTAAAGCCGGAGGGAGAGTGTTAATCAAGCGCAATTGATGCACAAGGCGGGGCTAGGGAAGCGAGTGGCACTGAGCGCCTGCGCGTAAACAGGTGCTTGAGGCGCCGCGCCGCGGGGCTCGTTTCGCACTCCGTTGAGGCCCCCAAGTGCCACGCCCCCTCCTTGGCACCGCGTAGTTTCACCGGTCCCGCCGCTTAGCGCCCGCGCTGCTGCCTTCCGCCCGCTCTGTCTTCCCCTTGTTTGGGTGGCCGGCGCTCGACAAGGAACGCGGACTGTCTCTGATTTGCTTGCAAAGAAGCTCGAAGGAAGTTGTAGGAACGACGCCCGGCGGAGGTGTCTCAGTGCATCAACTGATGACACTGCAGTGTCTCATACCGGGAGGTCCTACGTTCGAATTCCGACAGTGGCGAGAGTTTCGACACTAGCTTGTCTGCTAAGTCGAACTCAGTCGCTGCCTGGAGGAGAATTCTAGCGACCGGCTACTCTGGTCGGTAGTTTTCCGTAATTTCTCCGATCAACACCAGGCGGATGCCGGAGCAGGACTCTAACAAACGGGCCACGGACCGCGCGCGACCATTGCTTCCTCTTCCTAGTTCTATTCGCACCCGTTACACCCACACACACACGCGCGCACACACACACACACACACACACTAACATGCGCTACACTATCACACATGCCGGAATACCGCTAGGGAGCTTAGAGCATCCAGGAGGAGAAGAGCATTACCACTTCCCGAGGGACAAACATGCACTGCACTTACGGGACTAATGACCTCAGTAGTTGACGCGCCCGGAATCACTACCTACCAACCAACCAACCAACCAACCAACCTACCTACCAGACCAACCAACCAACCAACCAACCAACCAACCAACCAACCACCCAACCAACCTTGTAGGAAAGAAGAATGCACAATGTGGGTAAACATTCTTCGGACAACGACTGGAATTGATTTCTTCAACCCAAATGATACCAAATGCGGGATCTTTCTTCACTTCCTTAAACACACTAGGTTCGGTAAACTGAATTTCCGTGACACAAAACATCCGACAAGTCAAAGTGTTCGGGTGATTTCTAGGTACTTGCAAATAGCATGGCACACTATTTGATATGCGCGCGCAGAGGCTACCTTCTTCAATAGGATAGGAGAGCACCGCGGTGTGTCTTAGATTTGCTTGGAAAGTTGTAAGAAAAAGTAGTAATTTTGACCAAGTATAAAAATGATTCTTTTTAAAGGGAAATTTTTCCGGTCAGCAATTAAATGTAACATTGATATTTGGATCATTAATAAGTATTTTTTCTCAAAATCACTACTACATTTCCAACAATCTTTCTACATTTCCTACACTCACGAGAATTAGTAATATCGATAAATTAAAATAATCGTTTACTCAAAAATGTTATTTCGCTCTTCAATTTCGAAATGCGCAGAATACGTTTCTAACGGAAAGTACACAGTATTGTGTATGGAGAGTTTGTTTACATTTTCTTCTGTGATGTGCATGTTATATCTGCGAATAAATCCACTTTTTTCGAAAATCACGAGCTTTTGGTCTTAGAAAACTAACAAGGTATCTGCTGCCAGTTGGACATAAACTGTATTAGTGGGGTAAAACGATTGGTTATTAGTCTAAGACACAAAATCTCGGTTATTTTCACCCTGCAAAAAGATAAAACGCCTACTCCTTCCGAATATCGCTGACTGTAACTCAAATGCAATGTTAAACCTACCGACGCGTGAGTAAATATTCCCTTGTGCCTCTATCTCTGCTCTTTCTCGCCACTCGCTTACGCACATTCGTTTGCGAGGTTTATTTCTCCCCTTCTGTGCGAGGACAGATTTCGCCGCTTCTCCACACAAACATTGTGCTACGGACTTCATCGCGAACGTTCGCAGGCTATCCCACCCCCGCCTCGTGCGTGTCACCTGTTCCACACTCTCATGGGCTAGTTCCAAACCGCCGTCAGTGATTCATCATGTCTTATCTCTCGACTGCCTTCCCTGACGTTCTGGCCTGGATTTTGACAAATCTTTTGGCGTGTCTGCGAGTTGACAAAACCACTTCACTGGCCTGCTGATAGACATATGATTCTTTTATTTAGATTTATACAACCTGGTAACCACTTTTATGTATCTCGTTTCGTCACAACTCTTACTGTTTTATATTCCTTATTCAATCAATTTTGCACTTTACTTCAGTCTTTAAAATTTCCTGTGGTTTGTCATGACTATAAAAATTATCACACATTTTTTTAAAATCCCTGAATTTCATTTTATCTGCTTCTTCGTTTCCATTTTGCATTATGCAATCTTCAAAAAATTGGCTTTTCGTTTATGTATGCTAAAGATTTTATTTCCTTACATTCAATTTAAAATAGTCCCCCCCCTTCATTCAAGTCTAGATTTGCTTTTATATTATTTCGATTTCTCAATTGGAGTAAACTAATTCAAATATATCAGTGATAGTATTAAATCATCCAACGTAAATAAATTCACAGACTTAACCTTGCTTCCTTTCAATATGTAATACTGTCGTCTTTTCTGAGATATTTTTTAAACATTAATTTTCCTCAACCTTTCTTCCTCACCCTTTCCTCCTCACCCCCTATCCTCTTCTCTCCCCCTCCTCTTCCTCTCCCCCTCCTCTTCCTCTACCCCTCCTCTTCCTCTACCCCTCCTCTTACTCTACCCCTCCTCTTACTCTCCCCCTCTTCTTCCTCTACTCTCCTCCTCTCTCTCTCTACCTCTCTCCTCCCCTACCCCACCACTCCAGCAACCCCGACTAACACTCTACCCCTCGTCTTACTCCCCCTCTGGCTCTCCTCTCTCTCTCTCTCTTCTCTCTCTCTCTCTCTCTCTCTCTCTCTCTGTCTCTCTCTGACTTCTGTTCTGCTTTCCTACGCTATACTCTTGCCCCTCGAGTAACGGCTCGTGTCACCGCAGGGCGCAGCAAGAAGCTGAAGAAGAAGCTGAAGAAGAGCAAGCTGCGCAAGATCCTGGTGCCGGTGGCGGTGCTGCTGCTGCTGAAGGCGCTGACGGTGGTGCCGCTGGTGCTGGGCATCCTGGGCGTGAAGGCGTGGAACGCGCTGCAGCTCAGCTTCGGCTCGTTCGTGGTGCGCTGGCGCTGGCGGTGTTCCAGCTGTGCCAGAAGCTGGCGCGCGACAGCCCGCCGCCGCCGCAGCTGGTGGCGGCGCACCCGGGCGGCTGGGACGCCAGCGCGCGCGCCGCTCCGGCCGACGACCTCGCCTTCCGCGCCTACGCCCCCTAAGCGCCCGCCTACACACTCGCCCCGTGCCGCTCGCCGACCTGCCGAGCACGGAATTCCGGGATTTGACCACGCGTGAGAATTTTCACCTTGAAATCTCTCAATTCTCGCCGAAGGCGGTTTTGCAATTTTATTCAGGCTAAAATGTTATCTACTCTTTAATTTTTTTTGAACACCATTCATAAATAATCATCAATAATTTTAATCGTATTACAATTTTGTTTATTGGATACGACTCTATCCGTATTTCAAGATAAAACATTTCTCAGGTTAATTTTAGTAATGTTCCCACACGTGCAAAAAATATACGTTAATTTGACTTTTGTATGGTCTTTTCGGTAATTGCCAGTTACATATTGTCTAAATTAATATATCCATGCATGGGGCAGTGCAAAAGCAATAACACGATACTCTGAAAATGAGGGTAACCAAGCGGATTCACTCTATTATCGCTTGCTCTCGAGTTTTGGGTCCAGTCGGAGATTTTTAATTCCAGTTAACTGGATCCTCGCAAACTAAAGGTCAAGTTTAGGAAACAAGCGGCAAGTTAACATGCTCAGGTATAATGGACGCGAAATATTCCTGATACTCAACTTTAGTTTGAGAGAATGTTAATTTGGCATTAATCGCCCTTTTCTCAACTTCTAATATAAATGTGTTGATTTTATTTATTTGCTCGAAAAAAATATTTAAATATTATTTAAGTTGACATATAATCTTGCAGAAATCCGTGCAAGATTATTGCTTTTATTTCTGTACGTTCCTTCTTTCCCACATTTGAGCTAACATCCCCTTCTGCATGAAACCTCTTCAACTCCTAGACTCAACCGAGAGTCTTCGCATACCAAAGATAAATTCTGCAAAACTTGTTCCGTGACGGGACTTCGCCCTCCTGCGGAAAACTATTTTCAAATATTTCCCACCTCCAAACTCCGTTCTCTCTGAACGTTACCTCTCCGGCCGTCAGTAGCCTCTCCAGCTCCAGTCGCGCTGCTGTACAATGGGGCCGCTCGTTCTCCGCCCCCGCTGCCTGGTTCCCCAGCCGGCCGCGTTGAATCCTGTTCGCTCCACGCATCCGCTCGTCTCCCGCTGTCGCCTCCGCCCGCCCTCGTCGTTGTCTCGCGCTGCGCACGCCAGACAGCGCTGGTAACCGGATTAACTGTTCTCTCACCCTGATTTCCCGTCGCTTGGCCTGTCTGCTTGCTTTGACTTTTGCCTGCAATAGACGACCCTCGACCTTTGACCGACTCTTTTCACACAGGGATGTATTCATCTCCCTCTGAGCCCATTTCCCCTCCACGCTCGGTTTCATTCGCAAACGAGGTTTTGCTGCGAATAGTTCGTGTGCAGAATCCCGTTCTGCGGAAGTAACTGAATGCGGTGAAACGATACGGATTTTGACATTTCTTGTTGAGTGTAAAGCAATGGACCGACTGACTGGTTGGGACGCACTGCCATAAAGTGAGGTTCCTGTGACGCTCGTACTGTGTTAACTGACACCAAAGATTTGACTTATTCGCTGTTGTCCCTATGTTCAGCAGACATGTCCTGCACTTCGGGTCACATTCCAGAGATTCGGAGACACTATTGACAGAGACAAGTAGCCTGTAAAGTCACAAAGTCTCCGGACCCTAAGGGACCGTATTTTAATTGTTTTTATTTCTTCATGTTATAAAGATTGTAAAAATTTCTATGTATATTTATAAATACATTTTATTATTTTATACTAAATTGTTTTATTATATTGTGTGAATAATTGTTGAGTGAGTTATGTTGCATGTTTGTTGCTTCAAAAAGTGTAAAGTTTGCATGAAATTGAGAGTCAGAACCCTACCGAAAGTTTTCTAGACATGTCCTTCAAAATATATTATTGAATACAGGATCATCACTAGAGCATTCGCTAAAGTATTATAATATTCATCTCAAAGAATTTCAGTCTATATATATATATATATATATATATATATATATATATATATATATATAATTGTGTGTGTGTGTGTTAACAACAACATACATGAAAAGCCCGTGTGTTTAGTTTTAATACTATTAGCTTCACATATTTATGAAATATCTGTGGTAAATGAAGTAGCCAGTAATATATAGACGATCCATTCTTCATTTTAAAATTTCCAATTTAATAACTCCCTTAATCTCTCTAGCTCTCCTACGACTACCTTTTAACCAACTCACGGCACTAGACTGCTAATACCGAGAGTTATTAATAGGTTGTAAACATTATACTAATTTATTATCTGAACACTTTAAAAAAAGTGATAAGGAAAGAGTTTAATCAAATCTGAAAAACAGTGCACTGGTCAACAAAAAACAAATTATTTCTTTCACTCTTTTGCCCCGCATTTCCTTTGTTGGCTGGAGCGGTCAAGGCCGTGTCGATAGCCAGCGGAAGAAAGGGGCGTTTCCGAGAATTCGTCTCGGCCTTTGCGCAAATCGATCCGCTTGTAGGCTGCCAATGGGGACGGGGTGAGGCATTCTGTTTCAGAGGGGCTCTCCAAACCCCAGACCTTCCGCCGAGTCTTTAAAATTAAAAGTGGATCATCAAAATGTACACGATGGAGCAAGAGAAACTCCTCAAGTCGACCGCGAAAAACAGACTAAGAAAATCAGCAAAAATTTAATCAACAAAGGTGTCGTTCACAATATATATGAGACTTTTCAAAAATTTCATTTTGCAGAAGAACAGTTTAACTTGAGCGGAGCCGCTGATTAAAAAACAAAGTGTTTTACTCTACAGCTCTCAGCTGTTTTGGAAACTATCTATTGAAATTGTTTGTAATAAAAATTATCCTATTTTCTAAATAACTTGTCGTAACAACTTGATGACGAATTCTGAGGAGACACTATTCTTGTGCTCCGATATGTTGTCTATTTGAATGACAATATTTCGCGTCTGCAACTAAATATAGTAGGTAAATATCGAGATATAAAACAAGACATTTTGCATACAAGAATGTCTCTTGGTAGCATGAAAGGATTTTTTTCCGTCAATGGTTGTTTTGCAGGCCCTTTCATAAGCAATATCATTCATTCCTAGCCTCATATCGCTACCTACTCATTTATATCAAATATTTACTCATAATTTCAAGTGGTCTTTTTCCTTGTGGCATTCATAATGAAAAATGCTATGTATTTTCAGTCCGCTGAGGATTTGTTCATCACATGGAATCTTCACGAGTGTCCGTAATAGACGCGTGAGAGTCTCAACAGTACTAACTTTGGAACAAAAGTAAACGGTTGAAAAAAGGCAATGGGAAAAAAATTGATGAATATTGAAGAATCGTTTACAATTCATTCACACTGACATTGAGATAGATTTTTCTCTTTTCTCTTTGGTTTGTATTGGCGTATTATGATTCTTACTATTGAGTTGTACAGTAAAAATTTATTATCATAAGGGTTCATGTTCATGCTAAGGACTAACGATACGATCAAAGAAAAATCTGAATAAAATTCACTTCATTTAAGAGTAATATTCATAATTTGTCTAAAAAAATTGACAAAAAGATTGTTTATTTATATATAAACAAAATTAAGTCATTTACGTTTTTTAATTAATTTGTTTATTGTCGCATCAACTATGCAATGTTTATTTAGCATTATGTACCTAAAACACCGGTGTTTCGCATATCGAAATGAAATGAGAGAATTTGAAATACAATGTAGTACTTACAATTGTAAATGTAATTTTACCAAATTTTTAATTGCGATCATTTGTGATACTTTACAACTTTGTTACTAGACACAATAACTTTTTGAAGTAATATTTATATTTTTAAATGATTTGACGAGATCTACTTGGTTGAAATAGTTTCGTGCCTCCTTTTACTTCCGCGTGGTCTGGCCAAGGCCCGCTTGCCACCCCTGCGCTAGCGGAAACGGCGTCGCGGCTTCGGAAGTGGCCGCGCGCGCCGAAGGCACGCGGTCGCGGCGGGCGTGCGTCGTGGGCGTGACGGCGCGGGCGGGGCCAACGGAGCGCGCTCGCCTTGGAAGGCCTTGCTGGCGACGACGCTGATGGCAACAGACATTCAAAGCCAGACCCACCACAAAAATCGGCGTATCGAGATGATTGCGGCGGCGATGGTGTAGCGGTTAGCGTACCGGACTGCTATACCCAAGTTTGCGGGTAACCGATCAGAAGCCGTCGATTTTAAGGGCGAAAAATCCTTCGTACGCCTTCCTTCGGAGGAAGTAAAGCCGGCTGTCCCATGTTAGTACATTTACTGCATGTAAAAGATCCTCAACCCTAAGTGACGCCTCTGAGCTAAATTCAAAATCGCCTGTTTCCTCGCCCAAGTAATACCTTCTTTCGCCCATGATTGATGAAAGGAGTGTAACGAAATTTGCGTGGTCAGACGGAAAGAGCAGGCCTCATGGCCTGAGTCTCGCCACGTAAAATAAGGCAAATTCAATTCAATTCAATAATTGTTATGTTCAGAAAAAAAAACACTCACTTTCCAAACAAGTTTATTTACACAGTAACGGAAATATTTACATAGAAACGGTAATATTTACAATAGCGGTCAGAAAATCATTTTGCCTAATGCACACTCTACCAAAACCCCTGTGTCTCCAATCTACATCTCCCGCTCAGTCTGCTCCGTCTCTGGCGGCGCTCCCTTATCAAGCAGCCGGCGCTGTAGCCTCGCTTCACGGCCACCGGCTTAGCTGATTATTTCTCATTGGCCGTGCGACTTTGCCGGTCTGATGCCCAGCCGCCACCCGCCGCCGCTGCCGCCTCGCGCCGCTTTAGGCGCGCTCTTCAATTTTGTCACACAGCCGCAACAATAATAGTAACGATGAATGAAACGAGGATTGAAATGAAACGATGGTACGAGTATAAAACGAAAAATTATGGGCATTAATACACGAGTGTGATTTTACGATATTAGCGAGTATTGTAAACTGTGCACGAGTGTATTAATGCCCATTACATCGATTTCATACGGTACGTTTTCTATGACTTTTATAAGTTAAACTTTCACATTGAATGGTTTCGTGGCAGTTGACATGTAGGATTCAGCCAAGGCCACCTAACCTTATCCCGGAGTACTGCGCTTGTCAAATGGGATCAAAGTGAAATTACGATCCAATTTATTTTAAATAATATTCCACGAAAAAATTGCTAATGATAAAAGATATTAAAACTGACAAGCATAATAGAATATTCTCCGTGATTGGTCAAGAACCTGTATTATAATGAAATCTGTATCGTAACGAGTATCAGTAGGCAACTGTTTCAGCCAAAAAATGACAGCGTTATACAATGGGAGAGAAAAAAGTTTTTTCCTAGGTTGTCGTATGGTGTGTAGTTTGGAAATGAATATATTCAACAATTATTTAGCTTAATGCAGCAATTTAGGAGTTATATAATTATTTAGCTTAATATACTTTAGCTTATTATACAAATGTTATACAATTATTTAGCTTAATGTTTTTTGCAAGCTCTTTAAAACATTGAAATTGTCAAAGCATGCATTAAAAACTGTGTATTTTGATACGGAAATTGGTTTATTGGCATTAAGTATGCCAATAAACAAACCAGCCTTGTAGAGTTGATAACAATTTAACTGATTAATTTAATTCGTATTAATTATAATAGTCAAAATCAGTAGGCCTTTACAAATAATTGATTATTACCTATATTTTCAAATAAGAAACGAAAATCACTTTCAAATAATTTTCGTTTATCGTCTCTGTAAATATCTCAATACTCGGTTACTTTGTTGCATAGTTTGAGTTTTTTCTACATTAGAATATCATTTTTTATTTCAAGATCAAAAGACTTATTGCTAAATGGAGGTTAGCTCCTTTTCTAAACAGTAATTTGCTGTAAGCATCAGAATATGCAATAACTACAGATAAATTTTGGTTAAACAAAGTTATAAAGTAACCCACTTTGCAGGGTTATTTTTTGACAAGTTTTATTGCACTCTGAAATATACTAGAAATAGTAGGGTTAAAAAGTGAACAATAACCTTTCTTTACTAATAGTGTACGAGTAAAATGATTGTTGTTGTTGTTTTGGCTTACGAGAATCCTTTTTCATGAACAAAATCTTTGGTTTGCCCTTTTGCGAAGTCTCAAGTTTGCTTTGGGCAGGGACACATTATTATCGATTATTCAGTTTCAATATTTGGGCAGCTTATGAAGATCTTGAACAGCCTTTGGTTACTCACTGGCTCCGAAAGGTTCGGTTAATGGAGTAAAATACTTTAGTCTTACAGAATAATATTCCATCAGAATGTCTGGCCATTTCCATCACATTTTCGTTGACTTTATCATGTTCACTATGAATCCGATGGATTTGATGTCAGTCAGTTATCTGGGAAATCCGTGTCCTCGCAAATGGCCACTAAAATCGTCCATTTTGATATCATCTGTACCCTGATTATTAGAGTTATGCTGGGTTGTGAAATCCAAGTTAGTATGGAGAAACATGAGCTTTGACCCGTTCTAATTGTCGAACGACAAGTTCATGCTATCGTGGAAATTGCGAAGGGAAAATTCGTCACTGCTAACGTGCGTCTTCGACTGCCATCTCTCCAGAGAAAATATTTCTACGGTTGGACGTGTAAGCCTTGCTAGAGGCTTCGGCTTTCCTTGTGTGATGTTCATATTCTCTCACGTAAACGCTGCTATACAAAGCTGAAAGTTCTTTTCATTAAAGCCACCACATTAGCAATTAATAATAACTCCCTCTAATAGCTCGTTGTATGAGCTTATTTGTTTCAGCCGATAAAGTTGTCAAAGTTCACGTGAACAGCGCAGGAGGTTTTATGAAGGACGTCCCTAGCGTACGCAGTGGCTGAACAACAGTTTCAGGTGACAGACCATTGGTGGCGTGAGTATCCAGGAAAGCCATAGCGCTGTTAGTTTGCTTTCAGGTCTCATGAATACGATGCGGGATTCGAAATATAAAATAGTCACTTAGTGTAACAAAGCAACTCCTGCTGTCGCAAAAAAAACTTTATGTTAACATACGAAGGAAAGATGACGGATTTATCCCTTTTATAATAAACCATGGACACAAAACCCCGTAAGTGTAGTACTGCAGGTTAGGAAATTACTTGTCAGGGGTGCATCACCAGCGGCTCTGATTCGTAGTTTCTCCGGTCAATATCAGACGAATGCCGGAGTATTACCCTAAGGAAGGGCCATAATAATCTCTTTCTCATTCTTGTCGTCTCTGCCATACACTAAACTGCCACACATGTCGGAAGTCCAATCGGGAGCTTAGACTTAATCTCGTCTCAAGCGAAGCCCCGCTAAGGGAGACACTAGAGGAGGGAAATCACTCAGAAGCCGATGTGAAGGTCACACCATCCGGCTGGGGAAACATCGCCATCTTCAGGCAAAATCTTCACTACACTAACAGGACTAATGATCATAGCTGTTGATAGCCCGATAACATCAATACAGGGATGCATCAAGTGGGTTTAAGACAAAAAACATAGAAGTGGGCAGATTATGACAATATTTGAAGTACCAGGCAACACCCAAACACATTGCGCTTCAATACTCTCACAAATCGTTCATGATTAAAAAACGATGTGTTCTAGAGCCTTAAAACCAGTTTTGTGTTGTGTCCCTGTAAGGATCACAGGTTGTTTCCTATATCGTAATCTACAAATAAGAACCTTTGGGATGTTTTATTACATTTTTTATCGTTCCGTCGAAAGTTTGGAAGCAGATAGGGGAAGAAGGGGTAACCTGTGAGGAAACGTTTAGAGGATCATGTGGGGAAATAGCGTACTCAGAAAAATGATGGCAATATATTGGGGAGCATGTAGGTAAACGTATGGAGGTCAGGTACAGCGAAGAGTTGAGAAAAGATTTATCCGCAGGAGGATTACAAAGTAGAAATCTACGTAAAATTGAATGGACGCATTATAATACACCTATCGTGACCGGCCTAAGAGTGCAGTGCTTCGATGTACGTTCAGGTTGTGACCTGAAGTTACGATCTGTTATGAAGCAATTTTCACTTTTAAAACAATTACTTCGAAGTGCGAAATAATTGCCCGGGCCCAACTAGTAATCTTTTTAAATAAATATAGTAAACAAAATAGACGATGTGTATTCGTGTTACTTCCCATTTGATTAATTAAAGAATAAATTAAAGGAAAGTCAATCAAGAACGTTCTTTCGCAATTTTTCTGTAGCTAGCATTAGCCAGAACGTTCCGAGAGTGTCACCGATGGAGAGATGTGATGAGAGCATGTGTGGACGACTTCTATTGGTGCTACGACAGAGACCTGAATAGTGACAGCAGAAGCGTTGTCACAGCGAGGGCGTGTCTGCCACAACAGTTAAACAAGACGGAGAGAACATCGCCGCACCCATTAAGCATACGCTCCTTCGGCGAAACAGGGAACACGTACTCGGAGGCCCTCGCTATTGATAATCCAATGATCTCTCACACCGCGCACACATGCTTTCACAAAATGTACATAATTTTGTGCATAAAAGTGACGGCATGGTTGTTAGGCGGTGTTTTTTGTTAGTAGTTGTTACATTGGTTTACAATATCGTTCCGAACTAGATTTCTTTCAAAATATTGTTAAACTCCATACTATGTTACATGCACCACTCTCTGAACCCTTCAGGCTTGATGGGGAGCGGTAGTTCAGTGTATCAACTGATGTCACTGCAGCACCTCTGACCGGGAGGTCCTAGGTTCGAGTCCTGACGGCGGCAGGATTTTCGAAACTTTGCATTTCAGCTAGGTCGAATTCAGTCGCTGTCTGGAGGAGAATTCTAGCGGCCGGCTGCTCTGATCGGTAGTTTTCCGTGGTTTCTCCGATCAACGCCAGGCGAATGCCGGAGCAGTACCCTATCAAACAGGCCACGCACCGCGCGCGATCTGTCCTTCCCATTCCTTGTCATATCCTCTCCCCTTACACACACACACACACACACAGACACACACACTTACACTAACATGCACTACACTACCACATATTCCGGGAGACCGGTCGGGAGCTCAGAGCTTGTCACGGCTGGGGCACAGCCCGCTGGTGGAGAGTCTGTTGGAAACCACTAGCCGACGTAGTCGGCGCCGGATCTCGCCATCCAGCGGGGGAAGATCACCGCCATCTCCCGAGAGAAAACATGCACTACACTAACGGGACTGGTGACCGAAGCAGTTGGCGCGCCCGGAAACACGAAAAAATCAATCAATCAAACTTCAGGCTTACCTGTCGCCGCCCACCGTCCACTGCTGCAGCGTGACTTTTAAATTTGCCCAAGTAACAATTCCGTTTTCATCTAGATTGAAATTATTTATCTTCTAAACCATTAAAATAAAATGTCTGAAAAAATTCGTATATCTAGAGAAAAGTATGTTCTTTCTTTAGTAAATTGAATATAACAAATAATATTCACATTAACCTAAAACATAAACAAACGATACCGTTTCGAGGGAGATGTAGTTCAAACAAGTAATAATACAAAAATCTGCGTTTCTATGACAAATTTTTGAACAATATGATGTTTCTTTTTGTTGTTGTTGTTGTTGTTCTTGTTGCTGTTATAGCACACTATTCACTTCCTTAGACAAACTATGGTTTTAAAACCTAAATTTACGGTTGAATAATGTATTTGGTCAATCCCGCTACTACAAAAAAATTCTAAGTCAGCTAATACAATATCGTTCATAAAAAATCAACAGATGATGCGAGAAACATGATACTCGGTATACAAAAAGCTAAGATACTGCATTAAACTGCTGGCTTCCTATTACTTCTCGAAATTTATTAACCCTGTCCATACATTCAAAAGCATGAAAGACATAGCCGTCGTACACGCTAGAGAGTGATCCCGTGAAGGACGGCATATGCCGACGTACTCGCCTGAGGGGTTAACAAAGATGTCGACGTAGACATATCTGTGCATGTGAATATAAAATCAACAGTAATCATATGAAACCGTGTACAGGTTCTTCAGATTCTTCAGAACCCACCCTTTTGTTCATTCGTAGAATTATTTTGGTAGATGGATGATGTAAGTTGTTGGTGAGATGAATCGAATGGTTGCAGTAGTGGAATAACAGGAAGAGGAATCGGGAGACTCCCGGTCCATCTTCGGCTACCACAAATTCCATACGCGTCGACGGGGAATTGAACTCCGCTCTCCCATCGAGAGGTGTGAGACAAGCGACAAGATCTGGCTACTGTACCACTTGTCACCCCGCCGCAATACAACGGGAGCGTCGCCTACTTGCGCGGCCTTGGAGGGGAGGGGGAAAGGGGAGCGTCGGCGCCCGCGCCAACGGCACATCCGCCTGCGCTCCCCGCATGGGCAACGAAGCCCCGCGCCGCTGCACGTGCATTCCAAACGCAGACCCCGAGGCATCCGCCTGCGCCTCCGCCTCCGCACCGGAGAGGTGGCTCAGTGCATCAACTGATGTCACTGCAGGGCCTCTGACCGGGAGGTCCGACATTCGACTCCCGACAGCGGCAGGATTTTCGACACTAGCTTTTCAACTAGGTCGAATTCAGTCGTTGTCTGGAGGAGACTTCTAGCGGTCGGCTGCTCTGGTCGGTAGTTTTTTCCGGGGTTTGCGCCGATCAACCCCAGGCGAATGCCAGAGTAGTACCCTAACAATCGGGCCACGGATCGCGCGCGATCTTTCCTTCCTCTTGTCCTATCCTCACCCCTCATACATACACTTACATTAACATGAACTACACTACCACACATGCCTGGAGATCGGTCGGGGGCTTAAAGCTTGTCCCGGGTAGCGCGGTGCCCCGCCGGTGGGAGATACCTGGTTGGGAAAACCGCGCTAGCGAGGTAGATCGGCGCCGGATCTCGCCATCCAGCGGGGGAAGATCACCGCCATCTGAAGATGACAAAACATGCACTGTACGTACGGGACTAATGAAACTTCTAGTTGACGCGACCAGAATCACTAACAAATCAATCAATTAATTCACCTCCACTTCCCCCCCGTTCTCCCCCTGCTTCCGTCTCGCGCCGCCACCACCTCCTCCATCGCTGCCACCTCCACCGCCGCTGCCTCTACCGTCATCGTTTCTGCCACTAGAGTGACTACCTCTCCACAGTTTCTAACGAGAAAACACCACCACTATCACCCACTATGGTAATCACCACTATTCTGCTTAATATTTGTTTCAAGTGATCGCTATTTAGGAAATAATAACCCATTAAAGTTTAAAAGGAAAGGGAGAGCAGAGGACAACTTTTCTCTCAAAAATATTTTTTTATAAATATTTATTTTATCGTAATATTTCTCTCTTTTTGTAATTTGACTTCTGTGAAACAGCAGTGTTCTCACAAAGTTGTGATTCGTCACGTATATGTGTAATTCTCATTTCGCTCTGTTGTGACGGGGTCGTATCCATTGCTGTCAGACCCGTTTATCCCGCTCGTCCAGTTAAGAGACGAGAAGGCTGTCTACTCCCTCGGCGCAGCCTTTGCGCGCGTCACAGGGCTATCTGTACGCTGCAGGCGCGCGCTGCGCCGAGGTCCAGAGTTCGTGTCTCTCACGCGCTGGCAGCGCTCGCGAATTTCCCTCTGGGCCTGGGGTCAGCCGCCCGCTCTCTGCCCTCTTCCCTCGGCTGAAAGTCGCGCTTCGAATCGGCCACATATCTCGGCCTCACTTCCTTTCTCCATGCCGTCCCCTTTACGTTTTCATCACCCTCTTCTCCCTGCTTCGTGCTATTCCTCTCAAATTAATCCTTCCACTGCCAGTATTCTGCCACTCCACCTCACAACTCATCACGTTGCATATTGCGGTAAAATGGGTACATATCGGCCCCACTTGTAATTCCGATCCCCCGCCCTATTCTCGCTTCTAAAATGAACTTGTAAGTACTCTTGCTTAGCATTGGCCACGTGAGCCCATTGTTTACGTCCCAAATGGCTATTAAAGCATCCGCATACAGGCAAGAATCGTCAAAAGTTTTTTACTTTCTTGCACACTACATGCGTAGAATAAAGATATTTATGTAATGCTGCTGCGTGAAACGGCACGTTTTTCGGCAGAAAATTCGAAGTATATGACCGCCATACCGAAAAAGTGGATAATTCTTGTTCCTATATATAGTAAAGTATTTCCTCTAACTCGTCGTGCAGTCACAATCCACGTTTTAATAAACCTTCATAAAGAAAATTTGTTTTACGGCAAAATGTTTGTATGTCCGTCAACACCACCACCAGTACCGTCTGCAGTATTTTCAAGAAAACAGATATTTTCCTATGAATTTGGTTGATGGCGAAGTCCTTTGTATTAGAAACGGATATTTTAGTTTTTTGGGAGTACTTTCATAAAGTCTCAATCACATTATCAATTGTTTTTCAAAAATGATTTCTAATTTATGGATATTTTTATCATATAGGGGAAAGTACGCTTATAAAAATGGCATTGGTACGATTTTCGTGAATTTATTGAATTGCCAATGTAGAAAATGTTTTCGGCGCCTTCCTACAACTACAGAATTATAGAAATATTTGTCCTGAAATCTGTTCTTCAAAATTAGATCTTTAAATAGGGCCATCTAAACATCTTTCAAAATATTCATAGTTTTCCAGTAATTTTGCGTGAAATAAATGCAATATTTAAACAAAGATATTCTCAGAAACAGTTACAAATGTTTTCTTTAACCATTTTGTTCGGAGAGGGCTAACTGCACTAAGTTACTACATAACATATACGCCATTTTGAGGTTTCCTTTTAATTTTTCAAGAATTACGTAAGTGAATGTTTTTGGAATTAAGAGTATTTATATACATTATTCCATTTGTGAAAAAAGTGCTTGATATTATTTTTAATGAAAGGCTCAAACGATTTTTCGTAACAACCGCTCCAAATATTGCAATGGAAATGTATGTGTAAAACGTATACAACTCTATTATATTCTTAAAATCATATTTGAATTTGAATATTAGAGGACTGAAAATTTGAGAAATGTCAAAAAAATAAGTTTTTTTAAATACTCATCTACCATCCTACAGATTATATTTAAATACTGAACCACCGCACCGTGGTATATACCGGCACATACGTGAATGTGTAGAAGCGGGGTCGATGCCGATGGGAGTTCGGAGTGTGCGAGCAGAGACGCCCTTCACTGCCCCCAGAGCAGCGAGAGGCCCTGGAGGTCTTTCTGATGCTCAAGAGAACAGGAAACTAACTAGCACGAGAAAGTCGGTGCCATTCTGAGCACCGGTACTTATTAATATAATACTCTATCTGAAGTATCCAAAAAAGACCAGGATCCTTAAAATGATTTTATTCAAGATCAGGTACAATAGCTGAAGTGCCGAATCACAAGAAGATTGTACCGTAAGCGAAGCCGTGTTCCATAATCCAGAGGAAGCCCCAAAATCTGCCCAGTCACCGAATAACTGTAGGAGAGTTCCAAGTCCGTAGCACAGTCGTTGTAATCGCTCTCCACACTTCAACACCAAAACACTCGCCAAGATACGCTCACTAATACTGCCACTCGTTGTCTGCTTTGGCGTTGAGTCGGAGCCCTCTTATAGCCCGGAAGGGCTATGGCCCCGCCGACTAGCTGTGGAGTAGGGGCGGGGCCGAGTCTCTACCCGCCTGCTCGGGCGTGACGGCCGCGCGCAGCCTGGCTCGGCTGGCCCACCGGTTGTCTCCTTCTGTCGCCAGGGGCGGTAACGCTCCGCTGACGTCACTCGGCGGCGGCTCCTACTACTGTGTGCGGCCGGTCACGACACTATCATACACGTTAGTTAGCAGTATTTAGGTCATCACATTTGCTGTAATTTTCGAACAAATACCGGGAACATATTTCGGGCTGATAGTATGTTTTTTTCAGATTTGTTTGGGGGGGTGTAAGGAAAAAAATAACTACGAGTGACTATCTATCGACATCTTACCTACATCTCATGATCTCTCACATTTTAATAATCCGTTTACTTTTCACACATAAACGGGCCCATAACACCACACATCACATGGAGTTCATTGCCCAATATCTTTCCTTTCACGCATTCAAAGTTTGTCTGCAGATTATTTCATTTAAATAGTGTTTCAGTATTGATCTTTATCTTATTACCGTTAAATGGGAATAGAGGTTTGGAGATCACAAGTGGTGTATCGAGAAACTTCTGCGATGAAAAGAGTCTTCCAAGGATGTTACGCTACTCTGGCAATTCTGCCGTTCTTGCTCTGCGAGCAAGTCTCAGTTATTACTCTAGTGCTCTGAATGCGTCAACTCATTGCATGTCTCAAGCTAATCCATATATTCAAATATTTTATTTTCTCTAGTTTTACATGGTTTATTCTTTCATTTTATTACTTCCACTATTCGCCCAATTAAATTACATAATTTAATATCTATCGCAGTTTCAATTTTCATTATCGCGATAGTCAGTAAATGATCTCAAATATTTTTAATAACGTAAACATGTAATTAGAAAAGTATACATGATGGGTCTTTACGTAGGATAAATACTTCTAATTACAAACGAACAAGTTAATAATTACTAACAAAAATAGTTGGTTCGTACCGCTGCCTTCCAAACCCAAAATCATCATGAAATTAGATGTTTCATGTAGAGTGCTTAATGTCATCATAACTCCCGTTTAAAATATAATTTCTGCAGTCGTATGTCGGTTTTGAATAAATCCTCGAACAACGATGTTACCTGAAACCTCACGTCTGAAAGCGGAGAATCCCCGATGCGTGATGTAACCGCGAGGGCGCCGACAAAGGAGGCACCGCCGACCCCATGTGACGCGCTCGTCATCGCTGTCACAGCCAGCTGCCCCGCCCCCGCCAACCCCCCACTCGCTCCCCGCTGGCGTCGCTCCCCCATCGCTTCTGCGCATTTGACTTCCGCGCGTCCACCTGTCCGAGACATCCACGGTCTGCCCTTTCGCCTCAGCTCTTCCTCCAACTGGAACTTACCTCGTCTCTCTCCTTAGCTGATTCACGACACGAAGCATTGTTTGCTTTCTTCTTAATGTGTATTATTGACGTTTCTCCTCATACCGTTCGCCCCGATCCGCCCAATACTACTCAAACTTTACATACCACCTAAACATAATTTAACCACTCCCCGCCATGCGTCTTCTCGCCCGACCTGGTCCCCTACATCTCGCGCTCTCGACATCCTGGGTTTGCTCTGTTTTCCCCAATGTACCTCGCACCATTCCCCATCCTCTCTCCTCCTCCGCATTCCCCCTCTCGCATTCCCTCACCTCACATGCCCCGCTCACTAAATCCTCTCTATCCATCATCTCACAGCTCACAGCCATTTCACCGCCGCCCCAGTGCACTTACCGCACACCTGCCCTCACTACTCCCGTGCTCTGCTCCAATGTCACCCCGCACCATTACTACCACCTCCCTCCTCCTCTCTGACGCCCCGCCTCGATCCGCCAAGTCCCCCGTCCGCTCTCCCCCCCGTCCCCCGCCTAGCCCCGCCCCCCCCCCCCCCCCCCCCCGTGTCACCGCGCCACTCGCGCCCGCCCCCGCCACGCCCCCCGCCTCGCCACAGCGAACCGGGAGAGGAGCCGTGCGGTTGGCCGCAGCAGCCCGCCGCCGTTTGATGCGGCGAGACATGTTTGGAATATTGTCGGGCGCGCTTCGTCCACGGCAACATTAAACCCCTTTTACATGACGCGCTGTGCTCGTGATCAACGAAACACCGGATCATCTGCAGGACACAAGTCATTTAAGTAAATTTCAACAGTGCCGGACATAATAGTTCTGTGGTTCATGCGATGTTTTGATGTAATCTTGGTACACGTAAGTATATTGTGCTGTTAGAGTGCAGTCAGTTCTCTCTATCGTTGTTAACAATAACCAGTTGCGCAATGCTTCTATTCCCCAATGTAGTTGCGTGAATAAGTTTCGTGTAAATGAATTAGCAAAACCCAAATTGAAACGTAACCTTACAGAAAATTACATTTATAAAGTTTGTTCCGTCTTTCTCCGTCTTTCCGCATAAAGATTATTTTCAGAATTATGAAAAAAATTACACATTCTATGTATTGTGCTATGACACATACAAACATGTTCTTGGACGAGAAAATTGATTAAGCTGTTAAATATTCAGCAGTTTCTTAAGGTCTTTCGACTTTTTGTTTCTTATATTGTGTATTGTAAACGTAAAGTAGTGATGATTTTGTTTGTCTAGGTGATTAGAATGGAATATTTATTCTGCATTATACTATTCAGTTGCTGTTTATATTCCAAATTGGTTTCTGAATTGATTGTAATATCCAGTTTTGTATAGAACATATTTCACAATGAAGTATAAGTTCCTATCTGGAAATCATTTGTTGCAGCTTAGATGGTTTAAAAAAAACCTTAGCTAGGGATGGAAATATTAATTTACATTGGAGAGTATTGGAAAGCTGCTGAAGTGTAAAAACTCTCTATTCTCCCATTAGTGGCGCTGCAGTTCTTGATGCTGTGGTTATTGTGGCTGCTGTTTCTATTTCTGCATATCATACTGTTGCTGTTGTTTCTGCTTCTGCTGTTGTTTCTGCTTCTGCTGTTGTTTCTGCTTCTGCGTTGTTTCTGCTTCTGCCGTTGTTTCTGCTTCTGCGTTGTTTCTGCTTCTGCTGTTGTTTCTGCTTCTGCTGTTGTTTCTGCTTCTGCAGTTGTTTCTGCTTCTGCAGTTGTTTCTGCTTCTGCAGTTGTTTCTGCTTCTGCAGTTGTTTCTGCTTTGCTGTTGTTTCTGCTTTGCTGTTGTTTCTGCTTTGCTGTTGTTTCTGCTTCTGCCGTTGTTTCTGCTTCTGCCGTTGTTTCTGCTTCTGCCGTTGTTTCTGCTTCTGCCGTTGTTTCTGCTTCTGCCGTTGTTTCTGCTTCTGCCGTTGTTTCTGCTTCTGCCGTTGTGTTTCTGCTTCTGCCGTTGTTTCTGCTTCTGCCGTTGTTTCTGCTTCTGCCGTTGTTTCTGCTTCTGCCGTTGTTTCTGCTTCTGCCGTTGTTTCTGCTTCTGCCGTTGTTTCTGCTTCTGCCGTTGTTTCTGCTTCTGCCGTTGTTTCTGCTTCTGCCGTTGTTTCTGCTTCTGCCGTTGTTTCTGCTTCTGCTGTTTGTTTCTGTTGCAGTTTTTCTGCTTCTGCGTTGTTTTTTTCCCTGCAGTTGTTTCTGCTTCCTTTGTTTCTCTTCTGCAGTTGTTTCTGTCTGGTTGTTTCTGCTTCTGCGTTGTTCTCTTCTGCCGTTTTTCGCTTCTGCAGTTGTTCTCTCGCAGTTGTTCTGACTTCGCCGTTGTTTCTCTCTGCAGTCGTTCGCTTCCATGCCTTCCGTTTTCTTCGCAGTTTTTCGTTTCAGTTTTTCTCAGTTGTTTTGCTTCTGCAGTTGTTCTGCAGTTGTTTCTTCTCAGTTGTTTCTCTTCTGAGTTTTTCTCTCAGTTGCCTCAGTTGTTTCTGCTTCTGCAGTTGTTTCTTCCAGTTGTTTCTCTTCGGTTCTTTTGCAGTTGTTCTGCCTCTGATTGTTTCTGCCTCGGTTGTTTCCCTCTGCAGTTGTTTCTGCCTCTGCAGTTGTTCTGCTTCTCGTTGTTCTCTTCTGCAGTTTTTTTTTCTTTTTTTTTTCTTTTTTTTTTTTATATTACTGTTATTCTTCCTGCAATCTTGTCTTTTCCTGCTCTTGCAGTTATTTCTGTAGGTATTATTCTTATTTTATCAATATCGACCTCAGCCGCATTGCCTCAGGAATCAGGGACGCCGTAGCCCTCCCCCCATCGTCGAAGCGACGTCACCTTTAGCGCGATTGGTCCCATTCATCGCTGGAATTCCACTAATTCTTCCCCGGCGGATGGCGCGGCGACGTTCCTATTGTGATCGACGCACGATCGATACTGCCGCGCGTCAACGCGCATTCCGGCCTGATTGTTTTCTCAGCGCAGTAGTGCAAAGCAACGTATTCAAACTTTGCTATCCCCGTCTCTCTCGCACGCGCACGCGCGTACACACAAACGGGCATGCACGTTCCCTGGCACGTCCAAGCATCGAGCGCACACACGCCGCGCAGCCAGTGCGGGTGAACGGCGCGTGCGGCGCGTGCTGGCAAAGGTCGCGGGTTCGAACGCGGTTTCTCCGTGCGCTCCCTGCTGCCCTCGTGCGGCGCGGAGCGGCGCTGCGCTGCGAACCTATTAGGGCGCCGTTGTTGGCGTGGAAAGTCTGTATGCACAGGCCCTGGAGCACGGCTTCCTCTCGGTTAGTTGCACTTCCATTTGCACTGCCCAAAGAGTTAGCTGCGAGTCGCCGCTTTGTATCAACTTTACCGCGGACCTCGAGCGAATCGCGTCAAATTGATGTGAAAAACCAGTGCTATTTATTACGTGACGGGAATAATAAATGAAAAATATATTCTTTTTATCTTTAATTTAATGTCAAATAACGAATTTTAAAATACCAAAGAAATTAATTAAAACTTGAGATTCAACAAAAAAATTTCTATTGTATATTTCGCTTGACATTAAATTACTACAAATATTAATATTTTAATCACATTGATGCCCAGCATAACACTGGACGTTACACGTAATACTTCCCTATAGTTAACATACATTTTGTTTTCATTTTGTATATAGACAGGTAGTTTCTATGAACGTGAATACCTTTAGACGAATCCTAAAACAACCCTACACGATGATTTCTGTTGTTCTTGGGAGTTTTGGGGAAATATTTTCATCATTGTCTCATTTCATTCATTAGCATATCGTCAGTTTCTTTTCTTTTTTCGTAAAAAATATATATCTATGGTCTTTATTTTCCTACAGAAAAAGTCAAATTACATTCTTAGTTGATTTAGTTAGTTGATTCACTATCGTATCCACTTTTCGTCTTGGTTATGCAGAGAAGATTTCAGTTTTTAGATGCCCTCAAGATGACTCAGGACTTTGTATTTGTGTATGTAATTTACTTATACTGGTTTATACGCAGACGTTACCCTATGATATAATATTCCGTTCACCATTTATAACTATAAATCTAAACGTTTTTGCCTGGATCATCAAATACGGATAATACTCCCACAATTTATCACAGCCCAGGCGCAAATTATGCTTACTGGCAAGGTAAGCCAACTGTCCGGCCAAATTCTTTCTGTATACAGAACTTGCAGATTTCCTCTCGTGGCGCCAATAACCTTAAAAGACCGAAACGTGAGGCAGCCCATCACACTTATTGCTGTTTTACACCAAGTAGAACGCGAATAGAGATCCGCCAACCCATGTCACGAAATGGCTCAGGACAACAACCGTGGCCACTGTAAAGCTCGTGAACAGGAGATCCTAGCGTTTGTGCCCCAAGGATATTCGACAGTCTAAAGATCTGGCTTGAATGAGCTGCTGTCTGGAGGAGAATTCTAGCGGCCGGCTGCTCTGATCGGTGGTTCCGATCAACATCAGGCGATTGCCGAAGCAGTACCTCAACAATCTTCATGATTAATCACACAGAAACTTACCTTCATCACCTCTCCCCTTACGCTCTTTCACACATACCCACGAACACATACTGGCAGTTACATCATCTACTCTTGGATACCTTTGGGGAGAGCAGTGGGCAGTTTAGAGCCTGTCGCGGCCGTGGCAGCGCCCTCGGGGAGATTCTTGGAAGTGCCTGCAAGCTGATATAAACATGCCTCCGCGCTACCTCCCTGCTGGAATACGCACTACGCTCACGGTCATAATGATGAGCAGCTGACGCGGCCGGGAACAAATTAATCATTCAGACAACTTACTCGTCCAGGGTATAGAGTTCGTGACCCGACGACGATAGGATTGTCGAGACTATCTATTAAGTCGACCTCCGTTGCTGTCTGAAGGAGACTTCTATAGGCCGGCTGCTCTGATTGGTAGTTTTCCGTGGATTCTCCGATCAACACCAGGCGAATGCCGGAGCAGGACCCTAACAAATGGGCTAAAGGGACCACGGGCGATCTTTGCTTCCTCTTCCTTCTTCTACCCCTTAGTTTCATACACTACACTACTACACACGTCACGAGGCCAGTCGAGAGCCTAGAGCTTGTGCCCAATGGATCGGTTCCCCGCTGGGGGAGATTCATGGAGGGAAAACCTTCCGCTGAGTTGCTCGGCTTTCATCATTCAGCAGGAGAGAACTGCCACCTCTCGAGATGAAAATGTTCTCTACACTAATTGGAGTAATGATCATAGAAGTTGATCTGCCTGGAAACATCAACTAATAAGTCAATCAATCAATATCAATTCATCATTGTAATTTATAATAGATTATTGCGAAAGAAGAGAAATAAGGGACGCCCTACCGCATTTTACTTTTATAAAAATAAATTGAATGATGATTATTTTCAATTATGAATAACATCACACGGGAAATATATAATTAATAATTATTCACTTATTTATATTATTGCCATTTCCTTTCATTTTTTAGAATAATTTAAATTATAATTATTAAAAAATATTTAATGAATTGGAAACTAATTTAATTAAACAGCTGTCATGAAAATTATCACAAATTTGAAACAGATGTAAATTGAGCACGTCCAGTTTTTCGTTTAAATGTAAAGGTCATGGCACCTGTAGAACAGAGTGGTTTTATTTTCATTAGAGCCTGGCAGTCACTAATTTCGCTTGAAAATTAAAATAGAAATGATAGTTGTGTATGAGTATTTATTTAACGTAAGTAGTGAGATATGTTTGTTTATCAAATCGAGCATTCCAGTTACTGGAAATGAGCGCAAATTTAGTGCTTACCGCGTGCGCCAATTTACGTAGAAACGCCCCCACCTCCACAGCCATCAATAGGGCGTGTAATCAAAACTATCGCAGTTCCGTGCGGGCCCTTCACGTTAAACCGCAACGTAATCGCGTAGCGAAGAGGTAGGGCGCGTCCTCCCGGAGTCAAAGGCCCGGCCGTGCGCGCTCGGCAGCGCTCGGGGATCGCGGAGACTCGCTTTGACAGGGCAACGGCGCCCCTCGCTACTCGCCTGCGCTGCGCTGCTAAATGCGCTGCTGATGACCCTTCGCTGGAGGCAACTCCCTGCTAGGAGCCCTCTCGCGACTCTAGTTGCGCTGCCAGGCTGCTGGCGCAAACTGTCGAGTGGGAATTGATTTCAGGTAAGAGCTGATCCCGTACACAATGACTGTTGTGTTCTTTTAGTGCCGGAGTTCTAATTAGTGTCGGGTTATAGAGGTCGCGATGAGCAGAGCAGTATATCTGAGTACCAGGGTTACGATGACGCTTCTCCTGTATTGCTTTTGGAGTTGCATTAGAATCATGTTTCTTTTGTATATACTTTCAGCAATCAATTCAGTAATAATATATTCCCTTAGTAGCCCATCTTTGATAAACAAGTTTTTTTTATATTTAAAACTTAAACCGTATCTCCCGTTTCAGGGAACGAAAGATTAAAAGAATGAAATGAAGAGAATTCCGTGAATTGCTAGATTTTATTTTTAATTTTGCAACTTCTCATCTACAGATCGTTTATTCTAAAAAGCAATACTTCTAACTCTAACCCGCAGACCGTTACTGCAGGTGTGCCACAAGGTTCGGAATTATCTCCTATTTGTTCAAAATTTGTAGCTTTGATATCCCAAGTGAGGGTGAATCGAAGATCGCGTTGCACTCAGATGATATTGGCCTTTTTGCAACGGCCATGGTAATTATGGTTTCGGAGCTTCAGTTAGGGGATATGATGTGCAGCATATGTGTTTTCAGTGTGTGCTTCTGAGTGGACTTATTACACATAGTTCGTCTCTATGCACGGGGAGTCCGTTACATGTCCAAAAGGTTCTTTACTTTCTCCTAATTATTCTGCAATAATGAATAAACAAATCTTATAAATTATCTAATAATTCTATCAATTCTGTAATAACTCATTACTCTATTTCCTGCAATAGTTTGTTAGATGATAGAAACACATGGGCGGTCCGTGGTGAATTTGTCAGACTGTACACCTTCTGTCGCTGGTGCCTGGGTTCGACCGCAGGCGGTTCCAAGAGGAATTTGCGGTAGACAAAGCCAGTTCGCCGAAGGTTTTCTCGGGATACTCCTGTTTCTCCTCCAATACTCATTCCACCGAATCGCTCCACCAATTATTCTCTGCCCTATCCTTTCATTAACCACTAGACTTCAAAGGATCTACGGACCATAGGTCTGAAGGAGAATTCTAGAGGCTGGCTGCTCTGATTGGTAGTTTTCCGTGGTTTCATCTATCAACAACAGGCGAATGCAGGTACCGAAGCAGTACCCTAACAAACACGGATCGCGCGCGATCTTTTCTACCTCTTCCTTGTCCTGTCCTCACCCCTTACACGCACTTAAATTAACATGCACTACACTACCATACATTCCGGGAGACCGGTTTGGAGCTTAGAGCTTGTCCCGGCTGGAGTAGTGCCTCCATAGAGGGAGATACGTGGTTGAGGGGAAACCCCGCTAGCCGATAGGTCGGCGTCGGATCTCGCTATCCATCGGGGTAAGGTCACCGCCACCTCCCGGTAGAAAACATGCACTGTCCTTACTGGGCTAATAACTTCAGTAGTTGACGTGCCCGGAATCACAACCAACGAACCAATGGATCACAGCGGCATCTTTTTTTTTTTTTTTAATTTGTTGCGTCTACATCTTGACGCAACGCGTCTCCAAGCCCCTTAAGGGGCGTTGAGCGCTTTGCACTGGGGAGTAATCCTCCATTAATGTGCTTTTACTTTTAATAATTGTCAAGTCTCGTCACGTCGCAGTCAGTCAGTGCCTTTTATCCCTTCGGCCAGGGGCTCGACGCCGTTAGATCCCGGGGTTCCTGGCCGGTCACCCAACCACGAACCCGCGAGTCTCGAATGCGCTTAACCTTCGTGACTTCACGGAGCGTAGTAAACGCATTCGGCTTGCGCCGCCGGCTTCTAGGCGTCTAGGCGATAGGCAATAGGCGTCTAGGCGATAACCAAGGAACGAGCTGAGAAGGGCTGCGACAACCTCAGCGGCTTATCCATAAAGTACGCTCCCGGCCTGGAGCACGAGAGAGAGGGGAAATGGTGAGGGAGCGGGCGCCGCCCCCTCCCAATACCTTAGACACGGATAGTAGCGAGTGAATGTAATGGTAGGTGAAGCTGAGGGCAGCTTGAAGCTGAGTCCCGGGGGGAGAAAACAGATTAGTTTTTATTTATGATAGAAACATAGATTATCTAGTTATGATAGAAACATAGATCTTCTATGAATTTGTCGAGGCAATTAATTTGAATAAAAAGGTGAATGATAAATAATTGAAATAAAGAATTATAGGTTTATTTTTCATTTCAATATTTTTCTTCACAACAATCCTCCCGCTATTTAATATCTCGATTTTGGTGACAGTGTGACTTATGATTTTAATACGTATCAAAGAAGGAATAACTCAATATGAGACACCCTTCCACTAAAATTCCGATATGAAAACATACGAATAGAGGAGACGTACTGTGGCTGGAGTTACTTATCTTTTACCTGCCTCCAAGCTCTTCCATTGAAGTAGGTATTCTTTTATATAGGTTGATTGACAATTCCAAGCACACCAATAACCATTGTCAATCCCGTAAGTGTAGTTTTTTTTCCTCGGGCAGTGGTGGTGATTTTTCCCGCTGTAAAGTAAGATTTGGCGCCGACCGTCGGTTTGCGGGGATTTTCTCCAGCCACATATATCTCACTTACGGGACACCATCCCCGACGGGACAAGCTTTAGGCTCGACCACCGTGATACTGTAATGCATGGGAGTGTAAGTGTGTGTAATAAGTTGTGAGGATAGGACAAGGGAAGTGGAAGGAAAGATCGCGCGCGATTGGTGGCCCTTTTGTTAGGGTACTGCTCGAGCATTTGCCTCATGTTGAACGGAAAAACACTGAAAAGTATCGATTGAAGCAACCGGCCGCTGGAGTTCGGACGGCAGCCGAATTCGATCCGCACCAGACCGCGGCCGAATTCGATCTAGCTGTGTAGCTAGTGTCGAAAATACTGCCATGTCGAGACTCGAACCATAGAATTTTCCGATCATAGTCACTGCGTGACATCAATTGCTCTGAGCTACCATTGCTGGTAATCTTTTAGAGGTTCGTGCGAATAAGAACGGTTTAGCTTCATGCGCAGACAGTTTGGTTTTCAAGAGCGATCCATGCTAATTGGATTTTAGGTAATTTTCTCTCAGTTTTTGCTAGAGAGCATTTTGTTAGAGACTATTTATTTTGTGCTTTTTTTAAAAAAATTGTGTAATTTTTGTATTACTGTTATTCTACTCCCCACTGCAGATAGGGACAGTTGTCGAAATTTTCTGTGGGATGAAATGTTTTAACGAATTGATCATTTTACAACGTTCTTTATCATTTTTGTCATCAGCTCTCTATCAACGTCCCTTATTATTATTATTATTATTATTATTATTATTATTATTATTATTATTATTATTATTATTATTACTATTATTATTATTATTATTACTATTATTATTAGAAATATTACCACAAGATTTCTGTTGAACCAGTGAATCGAAATAAAGAGATTTTCAATGTTAATTTAGTAAGGTTTTTTTAAGGTCGTCTGTGCTGTAAACATCAGCATTTATTACATTCATTTCTTTTCCAATTTTTCTGTTTTTTTATGGGCGTTTCTGCTGTAACCGTTGCGGTAAACCCATGGCGGGTGAGAGCTCCCCCCCTCCCGGAGCTGCGTCGGCTTCGAGGAGCCCGACGCCCTCTCGCGTCCGGAGCCACCGCCAGAGCGAAGGAGAAGCGATGACGTGTGGCACTATGCAGGCGGAGGGGAGGTGCAAAACCCGCCTGTCTGCTTACTGCTCATCAGAAAACGCATTTTAACTCTAGAGCGAGCGAAGTCGTCATTTTGACGGCTACAACAAAATCAAATAGTTATCATTATTAAAATGAACTGTAGGACATTATGATTACTTGATTTTAAATGTATTAATGATTTAAAGTATATGTGCAACTTGTGAAAATATTAATCCACTCGAAATTGTAATATTGATTGAGTTTCTGAAACCCCCGACAGCCGTCAAATTGACTTCTTCCTAATAGCAGCTAAACTGTGCTCTTCCTGTGTGGACTAGTTTTATTTATATCTTCCGAGAAACCATGGACACTCTCCTCGTTGATAAGTATTGGTGTTCATCATACCTGAAGGGTCGATGTTAGAAGTAGGTAATGACACGAAACGCTATCGGGACTGTTATCATACGACGCAAGGCAACTCGCAAGAGAGCAGCAAGAATTTTCGTCATTATTTTGTTGTCAATTGCATTTATTCTTCTCATTACTGCAATCTATTAATAAAAATAACTGAAGTACGTATTTTTACTTGGGTGTATAGATTCCCCAAATCTTAAAGTAGCCCATAAATAAATGAGCCGTCAAAATGACGGCCCGCAGGTAATCTCGATAAAACCTAGGTCTGAGCGTTCTAGTGGTAATATCTAAAATGTAAGTTAGCTTTTAAAATGCGAATATATGAAGGAGGACAAAAACTAATGAAATTTCCTGGATATTATTACTAATAATGTGCTCAAATAATATTTGTTATTAAGCGAATATCGAATAAATCATAATTCAAGCCACGTTCTTTGGCAGGCTATCAAAACATTAGCATTGATAGGCTCGTGTCTCAGGGCGATGGCAACGGCGTTCGACGCTGTCGGCTCTGCATTTCGCAAACCTCCTCGGCAGTTGCCATCGGACATTCTCATGACGCTCTAGGGGGGGGGCGAGAACGTTGCGACTCCCGGTAGAATACATTAATAAGTATGGATCAATTAAGCAGCTGCCACATTACGCATACATTAGCGTTGTATATATCTGTAATAATTATACGTTAGGATAGGGTGAACTCAATGTTTAGTGGATATTGACAACAAATCGTCAATTGCACTTGGAATTGTTTTCCAGCGTAATTATTTCAACGATGGGGAAATATTTTAAATTAATGAAATAGAATAACCTATTTTATACAGTTACTTTTCGTGACAGGGACTAAAATTTTCCAGTAATCAAATTCACCCAAAAGCAGTAAAAGAGCACAACCATTCAAATAAAACAATCCCTCAATTGTTCTTCACAAAGTGCACCCGATGTGATTCATTGCTGGTTTAGGCTTCTGATCGCAGGCAAGCGCTGCTTGTTGAATCCACTCATTTGGCGAGCAATAATGAAATCCCACTTCTCTTAATTGAGGGTAATGAATGAGCGCGTGCACCTGTTCTGCTCTTCCGAGACTCCCGCGCTTAGGAAGAATCAGTGCGGCAGGGGATTGGCGCTGCGGCGGTACAAAATAATTATGCGCATTATGATCTCATGTGACACCGTAATTTACGTTAACCACTAAAACCGTCTGGTTGCAACTGTAACCGAGTTGCAATATAACTGAATTCGGTATCCTTTGAGTGAGCTATTGTGAACATCGAACATTATTCGCTTTGGTGGTTTAATGGTTTCCTGCTCTCTTGACATTCTAATACCTCTTTCGTGTTTCTACCTGCCTATAATGTTCTCAAAATATAGACAAATAGTAAAAGATGCTTGGTTAATTTAAATAATGTGTCAGGTTAATAAATTCTACAGACAGCATTGACATTGTTCGTTCTGGTGAATTGGACCCAAAGATTGAAATATTGGGTGTCCAACGCAGTATGAAAATCCAATGTGTACAAATAATTATTTCAATTCTCGATTCTAATGTTTAAGAAAGCTTCTTACAATTAATGGATTCTGCTAATTGGAAATCCTGATAAAGAAATTGACTTAAATAGTTCAGGAATTAATTTAAATATCTTAAATCCAGAATTATTTTGAGTGAAGATATTGGAGACTAGTTCTATACCTATATGAGATAAAAATTGGATGTATGATTAAACTAAATTGATGTTTTGTTACCTTTTATAGAAAAAACATATTTATATTTTGAAACAAGGAGTATAAATAGATGGGTTGGAGAATTAGATGGATGAGATGGGTAAGTTACAATTCCCATTTACGAGTACATGGTCAATAGTTAAGCTAAAGAAAAGTCTGTAAACGTTTTATGAAAGTTTTATGAAGAAAAGTCTGTAAACCCATATTTTCGCTTATTTCAGACTACCACTAAGGTCAGACTTTGCAAAAACTGCGGTACACCCGTTTAACATTCGTTCTCTCTCTGAATCGTCTTCAATATAAAACTGAAGCGAGTACAGATACACGAGTAGGGTCTAACGTGTGGTATCTATTGTAAAGTTCCTTTATGGCCATCAATTGTTTACAGATAATTAATGTGTTAACAAAAGAACAATAACACAAAACTGAATAAAGCTTTCGATACTTAATTGTATTCGACCGAATATCAGAACCAATTAATGAAATTTTGTGAAGTATTATAATATGTTTAATGATACTACATAATGATAACTCAACCTTCTGTCAAAGTGCACAAAGATTTTTCATTAACTCTTGTTACTGGTATTGCCTTTCAATAAAGTAACATCCCTGAGCAAAATTTCCTGTTTTTTACTATGCAATTCCATTGTATCTAATTGTTAATGTACATAAATGTGTATACTTATAAATGTATACACATTTGCATGTATATGTATGTAAAAATCTACGGAAACTGCTATTTTTTCCCTTAAAGATGTTGCTTCATCAATAGACCACAATGAAGAATCCGTTGGGATATTTTTAGATCTTTCAAACGTTTTTGACGTTATTAACCATAACATCTTGCTCTCAAAATTACCTTCTTATTACCTTCTCAAGTTTTTTATAATTTGGCAACAAAAATATCTAGTTTTTGAAAGGTTAATCTCTCGCTTTTTTAAATTTATTGTTATTATTACTATTATTTTTTCATCTTTCAATATTAATAGTTAAATAGTTGGGAAGGGATTCTGAAACTCAAGAAAGCGTGCGCAGATGATTTTCTCCCCCTTACGGCACATAGTTTTTGACTGTTTTTGACTGAATAAATTTTAAAAGATGATTCTAAGTAGTCGTTAATAAACTATGTGGTTAATGCAACTGTAGATAAATAAATAAAAAAAGAAAAATACGCTTCACATGACATACATTTTTCATTTACACTTAGGTGCTTCTCTATTTCGAAAATAAAACGTTTAAAGGTAATGGACAATGTTGCTGATTTTCGTTGTGCTATAGAAGTTATATAAACTTATAACACGTACTAAAAAAATTATTTAATTCAAAGAGCCCGAAGATGGGATAAGATTTATATCCGAAACGTTCAACATACTTCCAAAATTTGTACTTGTAGTGAAATTATTTCGGTGTAAATAAAAAAATATGTCTTGTGAAGTGTGTTGTTCGTCTACACAATAATTGTCTTTAAACCATTTAAGCCATAAATAATCATTACAATTAAAAGTAACAGACAAATATCATATAAAATCTATTGTAAGGACCCAACATCACCTAAACACTCAGGACCTGCCGGATTGCAGTGCATCTGAATTCTAAAAATTGTGTGATCAACCTTTTTCTTTCCTTTGTAACGTAGCGGGAAATCGTTGTTATTTGTGTCATTTGTAATATTTGTAATTTTTCTCCACCTAGCAAAGAGGTATCATGTTAGAATATCCTGGATAAACAAGCAGAATGTTTTATGAGGTCGTGAAGACTAAATTGACGGCTTTTCTACTCCACAAATTGTGGGCTTAATGCAAACGTGTGCGTGATTTGCTAGGAACATGAGTAGTGATAACGTATTTGTATAAGAAGTGTACATAAGTTGTAAAACTGTAAGACGAACGTCTTGTCATTAAATTGTTATTCTTGTTAATAAACACTTTCAATTCTCTTAAGAAGAACCGATCTACAGGAAGTTGATGACCACGTATCTGTGATTATTCGTCGATTGAGGCGTAACATCTTACCCAATATCCACCTTCGCTTTTCTCCCTATTTTGGTAATCAATTTCTACGAGCACTTCCTGTTACTGGTCGTCATTCATTGTAGAACGTAGGTATAAATGTTTGTATTGTACATCGACACCGGTGAGAGCGGATTTTTAAACGTAGTTTAAATTGGAATTACTTTTTGCGGAAGAAACCGAAGTAATCACCCAAGGCCTGCGGTGAGAGAGTCGAAACACGGCGAGGCGTATGTGTGTGGCGAGAGCAAAAGCAACGAGCGTGTTGCCACTGGAGCGTGGACTGAAAGGCAGGAATGTGCGACGTGGAGGCGGCGGAAAAGGTAAGGAAGAGGCAGCGGTGGAGGAGGGAGAGGATGAGCAGGAGGTGGTGTGACTGTACAGGCAGCGGGGCGGATGGGGAGCAGGCTGTCGAGGAGACGGAGGAGGAGGGGCAAGGCGAAGGCGGGGGGGGGGCGGCAGCGACTGGTAGGAGGAGGAGGCGGACAAGGAAGTGAGGGGGAGGTGGTGTGGAGTAGGGGGCGGGGGCGGAGGTGGAGGGGTAGAGGAGGAGGCGGACAAGGAAGTCGGAGGGGGAGGTGGTGTGGAGTAGGGGCGGCGGCGGCGGCGGCGACTTCGCGTTTCAGTCCCCTAATTGCGATCGACACCCGACCCTCGATCTCGAAAGTATTTGCTTGCGAGTGGCCGCTCGCCCGCCTTATTGCTTGCCGGCCCCGTCTCTCTCTTTCTTCCTCTGTTCTCCGCTCCCCGTCCTCTGCACCGAAAGGCTCCGGTAGCGCCCTCTTCCCTTCAAGAATCTTCCGCGCCCATTGAGGATCGCCGGGGGGGGGGGGCTGCAGACCCGCCTGCAGCGGCCGACACAGGGGGGCAATTCAGTATTTCCTATTTGTGTATGGACATGAAAAACCTTCATCATTATCGATCTCTCCAAGATTCTCACGTATTATATACCTTCATGAACATATTTTGTATTTATGGTTCACTTATGTAAAACAATTGAGTACAAAAATTGAATTACAATTTTTCTCTACTTTCTTTTCTCGACTTTTTACAATTTTTTTAAAGATCACCTTCTGGTCTATTTCGAATCAGCGTGAACGGCCGTCTTTTTGGTCGTGTTCTAAGTCGCCCGTCTTTCTTTTGTTCGCTTTTAGGGTCTGCTTCGAAAGCACGCTTCGAACTTGACTTGTAAATTGCATTTTCGTGTCTACAACGAGATTTCCCTCCGTTCGACTGCACGAATTACCATGTGTTTGCACTCGACAGTCGTACTTGCACACAACATCGAATTGCCAAACTGCTTCATTTGTTTGCCTTCTCGTTTGTTATACTACGTAGTAATGCAGTATTTGAAGTCGCAAACAAACTACGATTTTTTTGTTTTTCCTTAGATTTGGGAAAAGAAATAATGAGTTATATGTGAAAAGGCAAATACTTCCAATTGTTTCCTAGATTTTTTAAAGATGTTCGTAAAGAAATCTAAACATTAAGTAGCAATCCTTTACTTCACCATCATTATCACTATTAATAGCTCATAGCTTCTAAGAACTAAACCCGAGAATATAAATAATCAGTAATGCTTATTATATTTACAATATTTTCGGCGTTCAAAATATATTTCAACAATTTAAATAACATGAGCATTTTTTCAACGATTGTTAATAATTTGTGAATTGCCCACCCTGTGTTCTTATCTACCGTTGTGTTGGTGAAATCTATTTGTGAACTCTAATATTCTAACTAAAACATTCAGAAAGGTGAATGAATAGTATCAGAAATTAAGAAATATTCCTCAAAGACAGAAGGGGAATTAGAATTAATTTACGTCAACTTTATTAGCTGTGCACTCCAAAGTAATAGTTATAATAGCACTTTCTCTTATTGCAAGATAAAAAACAGATCATCTTTAACACTTAAAAAAAGGAACCGCATTTTATCAAAAATAAGTACAAAATATCAAGTTCCAGAGTTTACTCACATTTTGTTCGATGTAATCTAATAAATGTGAAAACTTTTTGGTGAATATTATTCAGTTTCTTAGACGTTTTGTAGTCTCAACAATAATAACTGGAACTCATTTTACTCACTTGCAATAATGATAAACAAACTCCATTTGCATTGTCCAACACCTTATAGCTCTTACTTTGCAACATCCCATTTTCTTTAAGAGCAGTCTCCTCCACTTTTCTCGCGCAGTGTTCTTTCGTCCTGTCTCCTGCGAAACCGCGCCGCAATGCATCGACCTGAAATAATCTTATTTGCAGCTCTTTTGCAGAATACGAGACCTATGAAGTGGCTTCCACTTGAGCTCCCGACTTTTATGCAAATGTACTTTAACCGAATTCTGACACGTGGAGAAGTTTCCCACGACTTGCGACAGGGGGTGCGTTTAGAATGCGACTCCACGGAATCTGTTGCGACTTTAATTTCTTTTACATAATCGCATACCGAAGGTGTCAAGGAGCTTATCTTCTGTTTCTTAAGAAGAGTATTTTTACATTATTTTGACGTACATTATTTACGTTATTAATTATTTTACATTATTTTACATTTACATTATTACATTATTTTACATTTACATTATTTGGACGTACATTATTTTAATTAAAAATTATTAAAAATATTAAAGTATTAAAAATAACATTTAGGCAATGTAGTATTCTTTTAGTGTTGCTCTCTCTGTGTCAGATTGAATGCTTTTATTTACAGTAAACGAGTGGACCCACCAACTCTTTGCTATTAAAGTGTATTACACTTCATCCGCTACTGATCATGTAAATCCGCTACTAATCACATTTTACGCTATGCTCTACAAAAATTCTTATAGATCAAAGTCTTTCTCCCGAGTATGGGTTTGTTATATGCCCTGGTTTGGTCATGGAATGTTCAAGTAATCCGTTCAAGTAATCAGGTGTTAACATCCCAGCCGATATTTCACAATCGTAGAGTCGGAATAATGCCGATACTAATGCGTGAGAATATTTGACAGTATGACGGGTGGCCGAGCGCCTCTGTTCAGTAAACCGAGTAAGTTATCATAAACGCAAGTCATCAACAACAACGCCCTCACATGGGCGAGAGAGGGCGCGAGAGAGCGAGAGAGGGCGCTAGAGAGCGAGAGGGCGCGAGAGGGCGAGAGAGGGCGCGAGAGAGCGAGAGAGGGCGCGAGAGAGCGAGAGAGGGCGCGAGAGAGCGAGAGAGGGCGCGAGAGAGCGAGAGAGGGCGCGAGAGGGCGAGAGAGGGCGCGAGAGAGCGGAGAGGGCGCGAGAGCGGAGAGGGCGCGAGAGAGCGAGAGAGGGCGCGAGAGGCGAGAGGCGCGGAGGCGAGAGAGGGCGAGAGAGCGAGAGGGCGCGAGGAGAGCGGAGAGGGCGCGAGGGAGGAGGGCGAGAATGCCGATAGAAGGCGCGAGATTGACAGAGAGAGGGCAGAGGCGCAGAACGAGTAAGTCTCAAAGCCATGCGAGAAGCGCAGGAGAGAGAGGGGGCGAAAGAAAGAGACGGGGCGAGTGGGAAATATTCTTCAGTAGAAGAGTGGATATTTGTCATTAGATGTTTTATAGATGACAGCGAACGTATTCAATCACAACCAATGTTTTAATATCACAAAAATATGCAGAAATAATTCAGTTTGCTTGAAACTGTATTAAAAAGATAATAAATGTATTGTCTTTTGACATCTTAAGAGAATATATACGGAATTCCATAACCATCATGTCCGCATTTTTTTCGCAGTTTTTGTTCATAAGTGGTCTCCCATCCTCTGGTGCCTTTCTTTATGGAGCGGGCGTTATTTTCTGCCGCTGAGGAAACGAGAGGTTTGGAGCTCGGGAGCGCGGCTGGCAACGTTGCGAATGAATTATGGCTCGGCGCTGATCCTAACAGACTCAAGAATTTGCGCGCAGTTCCTTTGAACTTGCCAGTGGCGATTAACCTACACGTTTAACGGGCTTGCCTGAGATTTAGAGGTCACGGATATCTAGGGAATACAACTTTGGAGAACGAACAGCATTTTTAAAGCGATATATCCTATTGCAATATACAGACATAACGATTGTAGTGATTTAATGTTTAATTATAAAAATTTTAGAATTATCGTACTTTTGTTAATATTAAGGAGGTTGAGAACGAATAAAAGGAAGTTAGTTGATTAATATCAGGATTTCTTAACTTTAATATACGACTTCGTACATAATGTTAAAACATTATACATGATGTGTCTAGTGAGATATTTGAATGTACTTAATCATAAACTACTAAAATATTTCAAGACATTGCAACAGATCAAAGCTCATGTTTGGTTCCAATGTACCGTTAATGTACCGTAACCGAAATGTCTGGTTTACGAAATAAATGTCGTGTCGTTTCCATCCCTACTACAACGTTAATTATACGTTTTGGTCGGTGTGAAGAGTTCACACCAAAATTCTTTTGCGCTTTCTAAATGGAAGACGACTACAAAATTTGATACAAATTTCGTCAAAAATAAAACAATTATTAGTTAACAGCACAACGTATAAATAAAAGTAATAACTTAAAAGAATTATACTAACCTACTAAACTTCTTTATCTTTGTAGAATAGCACTATCTAGTACAGTAAAATACGCCTAAGATGGATTGGTGTTTTAAAAATGTAAATTAGGAATAGAAATGTATTGAAATCAAATCAAATACCATTTTTAAATGCATATATTGAAACTAATTTTGAATTCATGCAAATATTATTTTTTTAGTTAAAAACAAGAGCTTTTCTGCGAACATTGTATATTTACAGTGGCCAAATTGCCTTTGCACATATACTTCAGTTAGAGAGGTCAGAGTAAGTATATCTGAATTATTTCTCCCCGGAAAAAATTGCGGCAGTTCATTTAAATTTTGGGTCGTTCAGTCGTTTGTGTGGTCGTTTGTTAAATTTTTGGTTGTTCAGTCTTCACATTTATCTTCCACGAATCTAGCAATCACATCATCATTTACGTCTTCGTTTTGCTTTCATTTAGCCCTCCCTTCATCTTCGTCTTTCCAACTTTTTAGAATATCCTGAACTTTTTCGTCAATATTTATTGTTTGCTGATCGGTATGCACGCCTTTTTTAAGTTCATGTAGTTCTCTCAACATCGCAGTAATTTAAAGCAGCATTCATATAGATTTGTAAGTCATGTCTCCATTTTCTTCACAAGAAATAGTTTTTGCGTAGAAAATCATATTTTTCCGTAACATCTTGTTATAAATTCTCAAAAAAAATTCTTTTCAGCTTCATTTATCCATTTTACCGCTTCTAGAGCATACATCGTCCTTGTAAGTTTAAATCAGATGATGTAGGATTTTGAGCAACAAATGCATTAATAATTTTACGATTGTGTTCTTCTAGAGTTTGAGTGATGTCTTGATCCATTGCTAGAGAAACTAGGTGGAGTGCGTATGGAACTAAGCAAGACACACATTGCAAAGTTCCATTTCAGACTGTTGTTTCGTGAGGCTAGCATATATAATCAATAAAACGAACCTGAATTGACTCCTAACTCTTTCATTACATGCATCTAATCATTCTTCGATGAAATGTGACGTCATCAGCGTCTTCTAACTGAGTCTTCACTTAACACGAACGTTCCCCATCTCCAAACTTCATCCTCATTCCCAATCTTCATCTTTAATACTAGTTTTCCGGTCTTACCTGCTTCAAAGGGTTTCCCTATTTTAGCCAATATACACCCATACAGGAAGAGTTAATCTCTTCCTCTCCCCTCCCCCTATCATATTTCATCTTTCAAACTTAACGATCTATTTGGTAGTACGCAAAAACAACCAGTGGAGACACCACTTGTTATACAGAGTGTTACAGAACGGCAAAAAAATTTGAAACATGTTTAGAATAGCAATGCCAACATATCATGTCATGACGGTTTTGACGACTGTCGCTTACTTAACGTGATTTATGCATTCTTGTAACACACGTTCAGAAATGTTTACGTTGTTTCACATTCACAGAAATGTCTTTTCTCGTATTTACTTTTAAGTGGAAAATAATCATTGTTATACATGAGTTTTGGGCACTCGCAGGGTTTCAGATATTTCTCGCCGAACTATAATTGTTTAAAGGTAATTGGCCGGCACAGCTCAGTGATGGATAAAGAAATAACGCATACGCATCAGTGGTCTGATCTCCAGATGGGGTTGGATCAATTAAAGTTTTCGAAAAGTGTCAACGTAGATTTTTGAAGTACATCTGTACTTCAGGACCACTGATGCATACCGAGAATAGGGCATTGAGCAGCAATTTCGTTTGGATAGATTCAATATTTAGAGCCTAGCTGACAGAAGGAAGCTGATAATGATCTCGTCCTCGATTAAAATTCTTCGTAACATTATTAGTTGTCCACATATTCATGGTCAGATCTCACTGTTGGTTCCACGGCATGCACCACGCTGTTACAAGCCTCTTTATAACTTACAGTACAGGTAAGTTTATTTTTGCGTGTTTATTGTAAACTCTCTATATAAATGATAGATAATTTAATAATTTCGCAACCAGTTGTATTGTTGAATTATTTATTTGCAGACTCTATTTCCTCGATTTGGCATTCTGCAAGAAATGTGTAGCCATTATTACAAACTAGTTATTTTTTGTATTTGTAAGTCTGTAATTGGGTGTAAATCTGCTGGTTGTATCTATTATAAATAAATATTTCTTCTTTATCAACAATCTTACTTACAGTTCTTACTCTTAGAAACATCACTTCCACTGTTGTTCTGTGACATCGTCGCTGGTGAAGAACGTCGTTAATGGATAAATGCAAACGGAATTTCATTCCGAAAGTCATGGTATTGCACACACGAGAAAGGCAAAGTATTTTGAGAGGATATAAGAATTAATTACAACGAAAAATGAGACAAACTTGACTCTTACTGACGTTGATCCTCTTCACAAACTCTTTAACACAGAATCTATCCCGCTAAATTCTCTCTCTCACTCACTCTCTCTCTCTCTCTCTCTCTCTCTCTCTCTCTCTCGCCCTCTCATCTCTGTCTGTCTCTCCCTCTCTCTCTGTCTCTCTCGGTCTGTCTCTGCCGGTCTGTCTCTGCCGGTCTGTCTCTGCCGGTCTGTCTCTGCCGGTCTGTCTCTGCCGGTCTGTCTCTGCCGGTGTGTCTCTGCCGGTCTGTCTCTGCCAGTCTGTCTCTGCCGGTCTGTCTCTGCCGGTCTGTCTCTGCCGGTCTGTCTCTGCCAGTCTGTCTCTGCCGGTCTGTCTCTGCCAGTCTGTCTCTGCCGGTCTGTCTCTCTCTCGTTCTGTCTTTCTCTCGTTCTGTCTTTCTCTCGTTCTGTCTTTCTCTCGTTCTGTCTTTCTCTCTCTCTCTCGTTCGTCTCTCTCTCGTTCGTCTCTCTCTCGTTCTGTCTTTCTCTCGTTCTGTCTTTCTCTCGTTCTGTCTTTCTCTCGTTCTGTCTTTCTCTCGTTCTGTCTTTCTCTCGTTCTGTCTTTCTCTCGTTCTGTCTTTCTCTCGTTCTGTCTCTCTCTCTCTTATGTCTCTCTTCTCTGTGTATGTCTCTCTCTGTATGTCTCTCTCTGTATGTCTCTCTCTGTATGTCTCTCTCTGTATGTCTCTCTCTGTATGTCTCTCTCTTATGTCTCTCTCTCTGTATGTCTCTCTCTCTGTCTATGTCTCTCTCTCTCTGTCTCTGTCTGTATGTTCTCTCTCTGTCTGTATGTGTCTCTCTCTCTGTCTGTATGTGTCTCTCTCTCTGTCTGTATGTGTCTCTCTCTCTGTCTGTATGTGTCTCTCTCTCTGTCTGTATGTGTCTCTCTGTCTGTATGTGTCTCTCTCCTCTCTCTGTCTGTATGTCTCTCTCTGTCTGTATGTCTCTCTCTTGTGTATGTCTCTCTCTCTGTAGTATGTCTCTCTCTTCTGTAGTATGTATTCTCTCTCTCTGTAGTATGTCTCTCTCTCTGTAGTATGTCTCTCTCTCTGTAGTATGTCTCTCTCTGTAGTATGTCTCTCTTCTGTAGTATTCTCTCTCTTTGTCTGTGTGTATCTCTCTAATTGCAGATTAAGCACGATTCTCTCTTTGAAATCTTTAAGACAGCTGTAAAGTTAGATCGGACCTTAGTGCTCAGACGAAGGAGCGCGGCAATGGCGTTAGATAATATTGAAGCGCTAGGCTTCGGAACTGACAAGTTCTCACAAAAGGCAAAAAGCGATGGGCGAACTTCATGAGAAAGATTCCGAAAATTTTCCACCAAAAAACAAGTTTTTCTTTAATCCGGAGCCTTCCTAAGAGAGAATTTAATGTATTTTAATCATTCATATAAATACATTTTAATGCGTTTTTTTTTCAAAGCTCTTCGGTAGAGGTTATTAGATAGATACATCCAATAACTGTGCTAAGTAATGGCGTCGGAGAAAATATTTCTGTGACAAAATATGAATGAAACGAATTGAAATTGTTTTTCTGACAACTCTCACAAATAAGTTTAAACACCTTCAGCAATTGAACGTACAACAAATTTCATAAAAATGAAGATAGCATAATGTATGTGTCTAACAGTTTTTAGTAAAATGTAAGATCTTGTGAATCTTATCCATAGCTAATTTGTTGTCAAAATGAAGTTTAACATTTTATCCTTTAAGGTCTCAAAATACCCAGTTTTTTATGCGAATGCCTGCAGCAGATGTATTGTGGGACTAGGTGAACGTTTATTTATTCCTATAAATAGTATTTTTATCGTGGAGGAAATTATGATACATTTCGTACTCATACATGTCGCATTTACTATCTATTTTGAGCCAATGTTTGTTAGAATCTGAATAGGATATAATGTAACTGATCCCCCTGAAAATTTGAAAAAAAATTTACCTTATCATTGACTCAATGTCTAGGTGCAAGTGAAATTGAGTTATAATACATAGGACGTATTTATTTTAAGAATAACTTAACATTTTTAACAGTCCTCAAAATATTGTTTTTTATTGAGTAATACTTGACATGATTAATCGTTGTGAATCATTTAAAAGTGTGAATTATGGCATTGAAAAGGGAGCGCGCGCGAAACGACTGTAAATGGAGAAGAATAATCAAAAAAACCTTTTAAATAGCACTTCTTTCATGATTATGTGGGTGCTATTTCTTCATCCATAGAGCAAACATCTCCGTTCACTTCTAGTTTATCATCAAACTTCATTTCGGGGTACTTCTTCAAATTCCCTATCTTTCTCTGTCAAGCCGTTTATCTTTACCACGTGCATTTCTCAACTTCTGGTCGATATTTTCAATTCAAAAGAAACGTTGAAGATTTATGTGAAATATCAAGAAAAGCCATTCGCGAGATACCTAATATTGCTCCTTCCCTCAGTATGCCCTCCATCATAGGCGATGAAACTTTAACTCGTGAATCACGTTGTGTCTGAAGCCTCACATATCAGATGATGGAAGGGCCTTGCCGTTCTAACTGCTCGCATTTCCCCACGGGAAATCTCAGCGGCAGATATCTGTTTCGACTGCGGGCCTTCTGCAAACAGCAATGGGATAACATTTCCCTTAACTATTCACGAGAATAAGCTCTTACACTTCGACGTACTCCCTAGCAAAATACAGAAACTACGATCGCTCGATTACTGAAGCACTCGGGAGAGATACAAGACAAAAATATAACAAGCAAATGTGTTTTAAATTATTGTTTTGGTTTTCATGCATGAACACTACTACACAGTATGTGCTACAACAACACATATTTTCTCGCATTATTGGAAATAGTTACGTAATATTCAAATATTGAAATTTCTCCCAAAACTCAGTTGTAACTTAAAAGTCAAATTCGAACGAAGCGCCTGTTGTGTGTATCTCCATTTATTTTGATTTTCAGGAACAGTAGTCATACAGTAGTCTAACTTTTACAAATGAAACAAACATAAACAAATTTAACTGTTACAGTGTTTGCAGCTCATTTACAGAACATCAAGAATAATTTAACACAAGATGGCCATGATTACATCCAAGTGAGCTAATAATTTCTGAATACCATAATCAGCGATCAAAACTTCATAAAATAAAAGGAATTTATTTATTAGTTCTAAGTTAAATATATCGTCTTCCTTACGTGAAATTCCTTTCGTCAGAAGTTTATCTTCATCACAAGATCATCACGCCCGGTAACAATAAGAAGCATTCCAATATAATATGAATCCGTGGTGTTATTATTTTGCGAACTGGCGCATCAAAGCTCGAGAAATTCGAATTTACAATTTCAATTTTTTATTGCCGGAAATAAGAGTTTTTCTGTCGAAAATTCGCCGGTTTTTTCCTAAACTGAGTAAAAAGTGACTCTTTGAGCAATCTGCAAAGTACACAAGAACACGAAAAATCTTGGAACGATGTGAATCAATGATTTCTAGAATATATTAATTTGGTTAACAACAGTGTATATAACGTATAGTTTTCGAGTTTCAGGGACATTCCTAGTCGTTGACCAGCGCCGGGATCGGAATTATGAAAAGAGACTACAAAAGCCACATTTGTACAATTGTGTACATTATTTTTTAATGATTTCGTAGAAAGGTGCATGTATACATTATTATTATTATTATTATTATTATTATTATTATTATTATTATTATTATTATTATCATCATCATCATCATCATCATCATCATCATCATCATCATTACAAACCTGTACATTATTTTGTAAGGCAACAACCTCCTGCTTAGGGCAGGGAGGTTTCACATTACATTATAAGCAAAGATAAGTTTAACAGATGTTCTAAGAGTGTTGGTAAATATCATTGAAGCACAGTCTACCAATCAGTCACCTGAAGATCCGTTCAAGTGATGTGAAACCGCCCTGCTCTAAGAAGGAGACCTTTACCCACAAAGGGATGTACAAGCATGCAATAATAATAATAATAATAATAATAATAATAATAATAATAATAATAATAATAATAATAATAATGTATACACGCATCTCTCTACGAATTCATTAAAAATAATGTACATAACTCGTATGAGTGTCTCTTTTGTAGTCTCCTTTCATAATTCCAATCCCGGCTCGGCTTAATCAACTAGGAAAATCGCTGAAACTCGAAACGGTTCTCAGAAAATATTTATTTTATACTCCAAAGATTTGCAACCATTACTAGTTACCGTACTAACAGCAAAAGTAAAAGTAGTGGTGCCAAAACAGCACGTACTTTCTTGTCCGTATTTTCACACAAAATTACGCGAAAAGTACTCAAATTTTCGAAAAATTGTACATGACCTGATTTCGAAATCTATTTTTAAGGAGTAGATTTTTTAAGGAAAAATCTCTATCTTCATTATTGTAATTGTAGGAAGACACCGAAAAAATTTTGAAATTTTCAATTTTCGGAAAAACAGTGTTTTTACCGAACATGAGACTTGCACCTCTCTCTTGAACGATCTTTACACTATCCAACAAAAACATTTTATCAAAAACAATGGGGCTATTTTTTTAATGTCTCAAGTCCTTGATGTAAAGTACCCTCCCCAAAATTAAAATATGTTTCAAATTCAAGAGGCCGCGACACCAGCCCTATCGATTGGGGAATATCAATTTTGGAGGAAATCGGCTGAACGATTTAGCTGCTAGCATTGTTCTCAGACGGAGAGACACAGACGGACAGACGTTTGCCGTCAACCGGTTTTTCGCTATCAAGGAGCCACAAAACATGGATTCTGACTACACCAAGTGTTAGAGGATTTAACAACTGGATTTATTCACTTTTTTGTTACCTGAGGCCGGCAATCAAGTTTTTCTGCCAAAAATGCTCCGTTTTTTTGCAGCATTATATAACTTTCTCTCTACTCCGTAGTGAGAAAGAAAAATTTCCTTTTTCGTAGATATTAGTAAATGTCAACGTTCTCCGTATGTAATTATTGTATTTCTTTTGCTTTGATGCCAAATACGAAGAGGGATCACGTGAAAAGATGGGAGAGGAACATAAAGTATTGAAGACACGAGGAGAGGAAGGAGGACCGTAAAGCTAAAGAGAAAGTGAAGCGACCGGAAGGTCCTAAGTTCGAGTACCTACGAAGGTAGGATTTCGACACCACTAGATAGATCGAATTCAGTCGCTGACTGGAGGAGAATTCTAGCGGCGGCTGACCGATTGGAAGTGTTCCGTGGTTTCTCCGATCAACAGCAGGCGAATGGAGTAGTAACCGAACTAACGGGCCATGGACTGCGCGCGTTCTTTGCCTTTACCTCTTTATCCTGTCCTCTCTTGTCCCCTTACACTCTCTCTCACACTCACACACACACACACACACATTTACATGCAACACACATGTCGGGAAACAGTCGCGAGCTTCGAGCTTTTTCCGAATGGGGCGGGTGTTCCGCTATGGGAGACTCTGAGTGAGAAAATCCTGCAAATCAACGTGAAGCTCCGCGCCGAATACAGCGGGGAAGATAACCGCGGCCTCCCGTGATGAAACATGCACTACACTTACTGGTGTCACTTTGCAGTTGACGCGCCCGGAAAACATCAATCAATCAATTATAAACGGAAATGAGGCTTGGAGCTAGGTGTTGGGGAAACTCGGAAGAGGTGGAGGACGCGGAAGAGGCAGGATGGGAGAGTGCGGAAGAGGCAGGGAGCGCGGGAAGAACGGAGAGGCGGAGAATGTGGAAAGACAGGGTGGACAGTGCGAAGAGGTGAGGAGGTTAAAGAAGCAGGATGGGGAGTACGGAAGAACAGGGTGGAGAGTGCGGAAAAGGCGATGAAAGGCAAGGAAGAGGCGGGAGTAGACGAAGGGGGAAGGAGTGCGGAAGAGGGGGGAATGGGGCAGAGAAGTAGAAGAGGCGGAATGGAAGAGGCGGGGTGTTGTAGAGGCGACCATTGAAGGGTAGTGAATGGGCGGGAGAGGCGGGGAGCGTGGAAAGACCGAGGAATGAGGAAAGGGTGGAGATGGAAGACGCGTTGAGGAAGCGACGAGCATGGAAGGGCAGCGCAGGGGCGGGGAGTGCGGAAGAAGCGGGGAGCATGGAAGTGCGAGGACGCGTGAAAGTGGCGGCGGAAGGGGGCGTGGCAGCGTGGAGGCGACGCGACGGCGCTCGGGGCGGCGCTGGCTGCGTTGGTCGATGCTGTCGCGCGCAATTACCCTAATGCAATTGTCTCCTCGGCTGCCCGGCACGCGCCCGATCGCCCCCTCCCCCTAACCGCTCCCTTGCGCTCTTGATCTCTGTCGCGTTGCTACTCTGTCCCTCTTCCGTCACATACTCAGGTGACAAACGAAACAATCCGCTTTCAAGTTGCCAACCGAAGCGAAACAGTTGTTCAAGGAAGAGGAACTAGAATTGGTAATTCCTAATTAGTGTGAGACTATTGAAAAAACGTAATTGTGTTATATATATGACAGGTTCATTAAGTTAAAATGCATTTCAGTGGAAGACTAGTCAAGTGTAAATCAGTGTCATGTGAAAGAAAAACACAAAAATTAATTTTTGCAGTACAGGAAGAGTACTGATTTTTTATTTACAACCGCAATAATCTGATTTTTTGTCATATTTTTATGCACTTTTTATGAAGTGATGGAATTGAATCTTTGCCCTTGAAGTGTTGAAGACAACCGTGTCACGTGAGGGTTTCAAGGGTCGTATGTTTTGAAGAGTATCTTTACACATTCCTGATAAACTCGTATAGAGCGAAGTGGTTCAGGACGTCGCACGCTTACTTTGCATTCGGGAAGCTCGGGTTCACTCCTCCTGCCGGACATTCTGACCGGGGTTTTCGTAGTTTTCCGCGGTCATCCAGGCGAATGCTGGGATGGTTCTACTGAAAGACTACGACCGCGATACCGTCGTCGTTAGCCGAATTTGTTAACTACGTGAAGTCACGAAGGTTATACAAATTGGAGACATTGCAGGTACCTGGTTGGGTGATCGACTGCAAACCCCGGGATAGTCTCTGAGACCAAATGCCATTTACGGGACATACAGTGGCTAAATAAAATACAGATACCAAAATTAAACTCGTACATATTAATTTTTCACAACCAAATCACATCAAAGAACGTGGTTATTATAGAAATATTTGAAGGATCTCCTTAATAACAGAATCGTTGGTCACCTTAAATCCTCGCCAAGAAACCTATCATCTTCTAAAGAAGTTAATGCAAACATCGTGAATATTCCATGCCAAGAGTTTAGTTAGGGTTGGAGAAGTTCATTGACATAAAAGAAACGTTTATGTAAGTTCTTTAATAATCATGAACGTGATGTCGTAGCAACCCACCAAGTTTTATAAAAACTTGTCGTTTATATTTTGTGTATTTCATAAAATGTCTGCGAGATATACATTAAATCGTCACAGCTAAACAGTTTGTTCTACAATATTTTACAAATTACATTGTGCTTTATTTATTTTTTACGATATGCACTCACATTGATTTCCAAAAATAATAGTTATAATATCAAAACCTTACTACCTAACTATTAAAGAAGCACCAAAAAAGTGTTTCGAATGTACTGTTGGTGGCGACTCTACTTTGACAGTCTTCTGACTTGCAATAGCAACTGTTTTTCAACTCGGAGAAAGAACTGTTTCACTGACATCATTCAGAATTTTGAGGGGGGGAAATATTTTTTTTCCTTTACCAATATTCTAGAAGATTAACAGAAAATTATTAAAGGCGGAATTTATGTCGTAATAAGCTCGTAAATATTACTTTTTGAATATTTCATTGTATTTGTTTCACTCGGAAGACGAAAACTACGAGAACTGTGGAATTACACTCACTGAGATACTTAAAGCAAAAAACTTTCATAAGCACAACACGTTTTGAATCGCAATGCTTGTTAAGAAGTTTGTTGATAATTAGAATGGGAGTGGAAACAAGTTTTCGGAAACTTTTCTGAGAGTCACTAAACTAAAACTCGACATTGCTTTCCGCTGCTTCTTTTCTCTGAACAGCCCAGATTCGTTGAAATATCTGCAGATATACAGCAACATCGTTGTATAATTTTGTGTAAATAAGGCTAAAGCGTTGAAAGCTCGAATGCACTTTTCTTTTTCATCATAAATCGAATATAAACTGAATGATTCATAAAGTTGAAACAATAATCAGAATTTTGTTTCGCAAAATGACTGTAATTATTCAAACCGTACGTAGTCTAATGTAACAATACTGGTAAGCAGTACCCCATATTACATTATTCAAAAAGGTGATAACTTGTCAAGAATCAGTTTTTCGTTCTTTCTGTAAAATATGATTTGATGGATGTTGTTTGCATCAACGCTCCTCATATGTATATATACAATCACACTAACCCCATAAGAATTAAATAAAAAACATACATTTTGCATTAAAATGTGCTCTACTTTTTTATTCTATATTTATGTGTTCAAATTAATATTTATCTTTTTTCATGTAAGTTCGTACGAATGATGAATACTGTGAAGTCAATTTGGTCATTGAATTCAAAGGTTATTCGTTCTTCAAAGGATTCAAAGAATTCAAAGGATAGTTCGTTCTATAGTAAGTGATTTTAGGTACTTAACCCTAGGATACATGGCACTCCACGAGCCCTTTGAGGCTTGCGCAATACGCTCTAAAAAATGCACTTAAAATTGTTTATTTTATTCTTAATAACTTATTTCTAATAATATCAATTAAAGTCGTCTCTTAATGTTCAAATAACTATTAGTAGGGCTTTAAATAATTATTAATAGCCTTAAAAGCCCTGCATATGCATTCACGCAATAGAATCTTACTTACAGGGCCTACCTACGAAACTTCTAAAGAAATGTTCATTTGTCAATGATTAAAATGAAAGTAAGAAGGTGGTAGAAAGATTACAGAGAAGACAAGCTCTCAAAAATGCAGCTGTGCAGAGTAAAAAGGGAGGGAAAAACCGTCAAGGCCTCGGTCCTGCGTGTGCATTCTAGGGTTAAGAAGATTTGTAGGACCCTTTTATATCAATTGTTAGAAAAAATGAGAAACAAATGACCAAAGGGCACTAATACTGCCCGAGGGCAATGCCTGCAAGCGACGACCAGTGTCGCCCACCAGCGAAGCGGCAGATAGTTGGGTGGAGCGCCGGCTGCCCCTCCAGCGCCGCACAGCGACGTTCCGCGAAACACTTCGTGGTGAAGTGGAACCTCGTAGATGGCAGCACCATGTTCCTCACGGCGCCCCTAGCACGTTCCATTTCAGAAATTCATCCTGAGTGCGCGAACTTTGAAAACAAGTATTCTTGTGCCGGTGTTGTTTGTCAGTCCCTCCGTTTTGTTTCTCCCTTAGATTCAGAATAAAAGTATTTGTTTTTCGACATTTATTTCTCATAATGCATGCAGCTGTATTTTTTTATCCATATTTATTGTTCAAGTGACCTTAACGAAACCGGATTGTGTCGCAATAAGAGTGATAGAATACATGTTTTTAATTATGCATAACGCCTAATTAACAGCATAGATCAATTATGTAACAAAAGTGTGCTAATATGCCTTGGCCTCCTTTCCGCCAAAAAGACTCGCCAGAAGGAGAGGGGAACCCGGAGGATACATTATTGGGATGGCGAAGCGGAGGAGACATCTGCCGGGAAAGACGAAAAACATAAGCCACTACGAGCACGGGCGTGAAAGTGATAGTGACATGAAGTGACTTGGTTAGCGGAATGTGAAGTGCTGCAATAGGTTCGCCCAGAACGAATGTGTGGTGTGTGTGTGTGTGTGTGTGTGTGTGTGTGATAGTGAGAAAGCGCAAGGGTAAATAGTAGTTGTAATCGCTGAGAGTCATATAAATTAGAAACAATTATATTGGGCTACTTAGTTTTGAAGAACCTTATATTTTAAGCTGAAACATACGTAAATTAATGTAAATATTATATTCAAAATAAAATAATTACTACTCTCATCATGACTTCTTTTCAATAAATTAGTCATGTGTCCTTTGGAACACTTAAATTTACTGACGATAAAGGATATTTTTGCGATAATTTGCGATTACGATTTTTGCGATCAAACATTATTTAAATGCTTTCACACACATCACAAAAACTATCACAGCTTACATGATTTTGAAGTGGAAACAACGTGCATATATAGGTTAAACAGTTACTAGTTACAAAAAAAAAATAATTTACAAATAAAATGATAATTCAACTTCAGAAGTCATACAAAATTGAGAAATACAGTATTAGATATTAAATTCAATTTTTTCTTCCCAAATTCTAAATTATTCCTTCTTTTTAACTAATTTTTAACTTTAAAAATTCTTAATTTTTCGAAATTTTTGTGGGCAAGATTTTGATGCGATGTTGTCATCTCTTTGTCTCTTTACCTTGCGAGGACTTCCTCGCTTTTTGTGCCCGTTTTTCATATGAGTTTGAAATCGGTCTTTGAAATTTTACGTCCAGTTATTCTTTTAATTCGGTTGAACTGTGTATTTAGCATGGCATCCCCATGCCTCTGAAACATAATTTGAAAATTATTCTGATCTCGAAAGTTAGAAACCAGAATTATGGAACATGAAAGAAATGTAGGACCATCTAACATGCAGAACTCGGCAACGACTCTCAGAATGAACGCTGGTCATAAATTGTATTTCGTAAATGTTAACATTCTTGATAATGAAGTTAGAAGATTCCCTTGAATAATATCTGAAACATTACACATTAAATAAAAGAAAACCATGAATTCGAAGTTAGAATGCAACAGCTTCACCAATGCGTACGACAATACCTGTATTTTGCATAGAATCAAACAATATCTCAAATAAATCTTTTTCTGTCTTTCAACCTCAAACCCATTAACCCAACTTCCACCATTGACTCCATCCCTCCCACACATTGTATCATTTTACTCGCATACCCCTCCTCCTCTCCCTTCCTTCGCTTGTTTCATATGCTCAGTGAAAGAACTAAACCTGCCAGGAGTATTTGGTCTCGTACACTCCACAACCAACTCTTGACTGCAATTATTCTTTTTAATAAGGAATGTTTTAACAATTGTACTATGGTTCATAATGACGATGACTTTGATTATTCAATCCTAGAATTATTCCAATGAAATATTATGGTGCATATCCATATTTGACAATAAGGACAAATATATTTATAAGTAACTTCCATTCATATTGTTTTTTGCTTGCACAATGTTTTCTTTATTTGTGCAGTGAAGTCATTTATCCATGATTTTAAAAAATGTATGTATTTAATTTTTAGCTAAAGACATGTACCCGAAGACGGAGACGCAATGATCTCAGAAATGTTGTAGTTCAAGACCGAATGGTGAAATAAACCAAGTTTATGTGTTTTAATTTATTTCATGTGACTGATTCCCAACTATAATCCGATTGTCTATAAAAAAAGTGGAGGCTCTTATGAATATAAGTATGACAGACAATAGAATTGCAATTAAAACGTCTCCCTTATACACGTGGACAACTATATAAATATCAAATTCGTCCATTTAATTGTTGAATATGCATACAACATTTCAAAATTAATAAAGTCATTCTCTGAATTCTCAAAAAAAGTGTTGTACTCCGATACACTTCCTAAACCACTATGAAGCTGTGAGATTATTGTGAAAATATGCTTGACATCAGATTTCTACTCAATCATATCTCTTTTGTTCTATTCAACTATCTACTTTCCTGCATTTTCTTCGTAAGAAGAGAAAGTATTGTAATCGTGTGTTTTCAGCAGAATGGTCCAGGATTCATTTATTTATAGACAGTGTTGTTTCTATAGTTACATTTATTGGTATACGTTTATTGTAATCGTGCTCCAAGAAACTGCGAAAACTTATATTGTCGGGTCCGGGTTTAATCTTGTTCCTACTGAAACGTTTTATATGTATTAATATAAGCAGCCCCACGTTTAGCATGCCATTTTGAAATGTTTTGGATCTTTTTACTTATACGTGTCTAATCTACGTTGGGTACGTCAGTTTGAAACGTTTCTTTTTTATGCTAAATGCGGCTCAAAGTTCAACACGCTATTGAGAATAATTTTCTTTACTTTTGAAGATATTTCTTTACGTATGTAGAAACATTTTAATTGTTATTATAATTCCTATAAATGTCTCACTCCGAATTTCGTACGTTGTTGAATAATACTCATGTGATTCGACGACCTATCTCTAACAGACTTGGTTTCTCTGAAAATATATTGTCTAAAATAATAAAATATTTATCTGTGGTATCTAATTATTAAAAAATCAGCCTTCTTTCAACAAAAATATTTACAACTTTTGTTAAATTGAAACTATCTTTCGTTTTCACTTTGATATTGCGTTTAAATATTCTAGCTTATTCACTTACTTTCTTTCGAACATGCCATTTTAATGGAAATAGAAATTCTATGAATTTATTTAGGCATTTAAAATATCTATGTGAAACCCCTTTGCAAACAATTAGTTAATTTGGTTGCACGGAGTTTACCGCGTCGCTTTCAATTCGTTTAAATAAAGAAGGCTATCTGGTCAAAGAGAAATTTTCCCACGAAAATTATTGAAGTCTACCGGAATTCTTCGGTTCTTATATCCTGATGTTGAAATTGAAACCGTCACCACTCCAATACAATGAATACTATGAATTACGATACTATGAATTACGATACTATGAATTACATACTATGAATTACGATACTATGAATTACGATACTATGAATTACGATACTATGAATTACGATACTATGAATTACGATACTATGAATTACGATACTAAATTACTATGAATTACTATACTCCAATACTATGAATTACGCTTCATACTATTTACAAATAAATTCATAACAAAATGTATTTTTAAATAGTGTCCTAATCTTAATAATATTAACATATATATTTACATTTGACTACATCCACTAATGTCTCGGATAGACATTTCTATTTCGACTGTTTTTTTCACTCGCTGTATCTAAACGTCGTTTTTTTTTTTCAATGTAATCTTCATTGAAGTGTTTGTCTCACAAAATATTTCCATGAAATATCGAATGCAACATGATCTTTTCAAACTCCCAATAATTATTCTGCATTCTAAACCCAAAAAGCTTCTGCAAGTGTCAACTCCCGCATCTGAATGTCTCCTGACAAACCTCTCCTTCCGAATCTAAATATATTTTACGAGCGTGACTCTCCGAGTATAAATATCGTCTGACAAACATTCCCTTACAAATCTGAACAAAATTTTCACTTTCCCATTTGTCTGACAAAATTACAGTTCTTGAAGAAAAGTCACTTCCGTTTTCACTAGTCTTCATTTGTTTACATTTAACAAGTTTCTATAATCAATTTTATGATTGGCCTTAACCCGTTTGATTGGCTCATTCACTTATATTGTCCTGATGCCTACACCAATATTAAAACATATCACCATTAGTCATACATTTCTCCTTCATTCCTAAATATGACGCGATTCAATAAAAATTTATATTTTAATAATAGCCACGTCCCAGATCGTGAATGTATTTAACTTATTATGAGTATCACTGATATCTTATTCTTCCTGAAATTCGTATTGTAATATTTGCGTTTTATTTTCGTCACGTGAAAAATGGCTATCTTATGTCCTTTTTGTAAATGCAGTATATCACTCGTATATTGTCATTGTCGAGTTCCAATGTGCTAAAACAATTTTTTGTTTCACTTAATTTTTATCAAATTTTCCATTGGGATGTTGGTTACATTCACTACTTATAGTAAATTACTATCACTAATATGTTGTGTGGTCGGAATCCATATTTTGTGGGTCCTTGATACCGAAAAATAGATTGATTGCAAGACGACTGTCTATCCGTCTGTCTGTTCTTCTGTGGTCAACACTAGCGCCTAAATCCTTCACTCGATGTTCTCCAAAATTGAATAACTTCGATCGATTTAATGAACTTGAGGCACTCAGAGTTTGAAATGGATATTTTTATTTTGGGGGTACTTGACATGAAGTCTCAATATTTTTCTAAATGACTTCTAATTTTTTTTAAACTATGTCCGCGTGTAGCATAAAAGTCACTTAAGAAAATGGTGCTGGACAATGCTGTTTTTTAAAGACATCTCAAAATAAGGTCATATAATTTATTTTTTAAGTAGAGTAGTTTGTGCTTGAAATTAATGCGATTTATAAAAAGCATTAAAAAAGCTCCAAATTTTGTATTTAAATTTTTCCATGGATAAAATAAGGGACACTTACAAAAATGGAAGAGGTCACATTTTCTTTGAACTCTCTGAATTTTCAATAATTGAAAATTTAGAAATAATGCGAGAACCTATATGCTGTTGTAGCACCTAGTTTCTGTGGTTTATTCTAATTAGTGGATTGGTAAATTTCTTAAAATTCTTCTTGATATTCCATGAAATGCAGTGTTTAAAGGAAGTACACAGGAATGGTGAACAACAGAAGATAAGATTGTATCAATATATATTTTTAGTTAACTCAAATATTTCTATATATTCGAGAAAAGGTTTGCTATAAGATCTCATAATTTTTGCTGCATTGTTATGTTATTGAAATAGTGCATTCTTTCGTGTTCATTCAGACGTTTTTCTATTCGCAACAATCATTGTACTCTGCTTCCGCCTCACATGTACATTCTTTTTTTTTTTCTCTTTTTTTCTTTCTCCTTTCTTTCTTTTTTCTTTTTTTATTTCTGCTTGTCCCGAAGGCCTTCAGCAGCCGAGTACAATACCTTGAAGGTACATTGAATTATGTTAGCATTGTTTAAGAAACAGTATTGGGAGATGAGTTACATTGAGTTCATGCGGATGAAATGTGCGAAGCCACATCGGGTACATGTTACTTTCTTGAAGACCCGCTTCACTCCTCAGTGTTAATTAAACTCTCGGGTTATTTGAATCCCAGTGAGCGTGTTTGTGTTCGGCGTCGCAGAGGCGCGTCGCGACGGGCTCCGCGGTGGCGCGTTGCAATTCCGCGTGCAAGTCTGGGGGGCGATGGCACTTCATTAACGCAGAGGCGCCGGGCGGCGGCGCCCAGCGGCAGAGAGCGCAACCCCAAGCTGCCGAGTGGATGCGCGGCGCCCCTCGGGGAATCAGACGCTCGCGACGCCCACACGACAGCAGAGAGCGACGCGGAATGTCAGCAGTTGAGCCGCTCAACGCTTGGCCACGTGACGCAAACAGCTTGTCGGAAAACCTGCTGGGGCCTCAACGCCCAATTCACAGCACAACTTGGCCCAAGGCGCAGCGTTAGGTGTCGTGGCTCATCTGTTCAGCATGCGCATAATACTTAGTTTGTTGTGTAAAATACACAACCCACACTGTCGGTCTAGATCGGGAGATATATTTTCTTCTTTTAGTTCTCTTTTTCTGTAATTCGTCCTTGGTTTCCTTTTCTCCGTCTCCGTTGTGTTCTGTATCTGTCTCCTGTCTATCTTCTTTTTGCCCATGTTCTTCATCTTGTCCACTTTCTTCACCTTATCCCTCTTCTTCTTATCTTTTTGTGTTTCTTTGTATAGTTCTGCGTTTCATTCTCTTTGTATCTTTTTTTCTTCACCTCGTTCTTCTTTTCTTTGTCATTTTCTTTCCTTCCTTTTTTCGTCTCCTTTTTGTTTCTCTTCACTTCCTTCTTCTTTTTCCCCATCGTTATTTAATTCACAAGTTCAAAGAGAAATTATAGTAATTTTCTTCTTCGTCTCTTCACCGCCTCGTTCGTCGTTGTCTCTTTCGTCGTCGTCTCTTTCGTCGTCGTCTCTTTCGTCTTCGTCTCTTTCGTCTTCGTCTCTTTCGTCTTCGTCTCTTTCGTCGTCGTCTCTTTCGTCTTCGTCTCTTTCGTCTTCGTCTCTTTCGTCTTCGTCTCTTTCGCTTCGTCTCTTTCTGTCTTCGTTCTTCGTCTTTTTCTCTTTCGCTTCGTCCTTCCCTTCCTTTCATTCTCGCTTCTCCGAACTCTCATCACTTCCCAGTTAGTGATACACAATACTGTATAAATATCCTAATGATTGTAGGAGTTGCTGCAACACGAGCGTGTAAACGCATAGACGCTAAGCGGGTTGCGTCTGCAGGGGACCTTGTTAATATAATTTTAATATGCCAATTTTGCCGTTCTGCTCACTTCGGGCACTGCTCGTCTCACTCCGGTCTCCGCTGAGTTCACGATGTTCGCCGCTAGGCAGGCTCCTCGAACCGCTAGTTTCTCAACGCGCGCCACTAAGGTCCAGTAGCATCCGCTCGTCTCAGGATTAAAAAGCATTACTGGCTTCCAAATATTGCTATAGTGTTCGTTTGGAAGTGATATAATGGCGGTGATCGTGTTTATAGATTTAAATTCGGAGTTAACTGATAAAACAAAGATTATCAAAGGTCATCATAACAATTACAGAACTTTATTATCTGCTTGTATAAAAGAGATACGATGTATTAATTAATTGGAAACAATTCATCTTAACTTGTTTTCCTCCTTGGACGCTTTGGTCTGAAATAACTCTCAATTAGTTGATATATGAAAGGTATTATAGCTTCTTTTCCATTGTTGTTGCTGCGAATATAGCTTGAGTTTTGAATCGAAACTGCTCGCTTTCTGATCTTCCACAATGCGATCCCATTGGTCTTATGTAGAAGGGGGAGGATTCGCGAATTGCGAAATGTGCAAGTTGATATTCTGGTCGTACTTGGTCTCTGGTGTGTGGTGCGCTCTCACTGCCTTCTTGGAAAGCAGTTCAAAATTTGAAAGCAGTTCAGTCCCTCAAGAATTTAATGAAAAGATGAATTCTCTTTCTCTCTGAAGTCCGCCCGTGGGTTTTATAAAAAAATTACCTAATTCGAAGTGAGATGTTTGAAATGTATACCTTTTTCTATTAATTAGCACCAAAGAATTTCTATAAATGATTGAATTCAACTACTGCGCCAAATTTAATTTGGCCGCCTAGTTGCCAACAGTCATATTGTACTTTTTATTAAAAAAATTAAACATCGACACTTAAAAATCCATCATAAAACATCATTTTGAAAAAAAACTGATTTAATAAATAATGTTGAAAACTTGGCATTTTTTATAAAAGCATCCATGTTTTGAACACATTGACATCGATTTTGCATCCCAATTCCTCAACGCTCACTTTTAGCCTCAGGACACGCCCCTTTTGTTCCCACGCTCACTATTCACCTCGAACTCCTTAATTTTCGCGCGTCACAGCGCTTGGCTCTTTGTGGAAACCGAACCTTTCACTTCACATTAGCCAACACACACCTCGCAGGCGCATCGCTTGCCCCACCAAGGAATCCACTTACGTCATGTCACGTCGCGCATGCCTCGCGCTGCTAGTCGTTCACCTCACGCCGCAACATTCATACTTCTCATATGCTCCTAGGCACCTGTCACTTATGCATCGCATTTCTCACGACCTCTTCACACCGCCCAGGGCATCAAGTAATGTCAGCTAGGGTCACTGCTGTTCACTGTGATGTCACTGCTGTCACTGTGATGTCACTGCTGTCCTTGATTTTGTTTATTTCAGAGACATAACATCAGCTATTTGCTCCTGCCTTGTGTCTCGATTAATAATATCTGAAAAGATGTTGAGAAGAAATTCTGTTTAATTCTATGTACTCTTTTATTGTAGACTCTCCTGTGATTTGGACGTTTTTATGAATGTAAATTAAAATGAAATGAGTCGGAAATGACGTTCAAGGACTTGTTTACTACGTCAGATTCATATTGTTTAACAATGTCATCTCTCACTGCAGTTAGCATGACCAATCACGACCAATAACATTCAATTGCTTATAATGGTGATTAAGAGGAATATTAATTATTTCTGATGTTCTCTCTGTTACAGGAACTGGAGGATGTGTACTCGGACTTGTGCACCACCCTGTCCGAGTCGCTTCTATCGGGCGCGGAGGTGATCTCGTCCCGGGTAAGTAAGATCTTGGTTGGTAAGCAGATTAATACCAACTATTTCATGTTAAGATTATTGAGTTCTTAGGATAAATAAATATTTCGCCAGGTGAACAACAAAATGTCTTACACAATTGAGGATTACGTGAAGTTTACTGGCAAAGTCATGAAAAAGATGTGGTCAAACCAATGGAACAATCTCAAAGCAAGCACAACGCATAAGAAAATTGGTAAATTTTTTGCCCTCAAAACTAATGAAAATCTCTCACGTCGTGAACAAATAACTCTTTCACGCATCAGATCAGGCCATACCAAATTTTCCCATAGACATATACTAGAGAAAAATTCCATCCCGGTATGTACCTCTTGCAATTGCCCGCTAAACATTAATCACATCCTCCAGGAATGTCCCCAATTCAATTCTGTGAGACCTCAATTCTTTGATAAGGAAAGATTTAGTACCATTCTAAGGGATAATACTTACCAAAGTAATGTTTTAAAATTTTGTAATGAAATAGGTATTTCAAGAAATATTTAACTGTATTAGAATAACGTAATTTTCTATTCCTTTTTTGTAGTAATTAACAGTTATGTAATTTTCACGTTTAAGTTTTATGTTTTTATATCCATATCATCTCTGAACTGTAACCTCAATATTGTAAAAACTAAAAATTGACAATGTAAAATATAATATATTGTATGTATTTCGTCGCTAATGACCTATCCCTTGATGCGACTTAAAATAACTTAAATTTAAAAAAATATTTCGCCATAGAACGGGAGAAGTCTTTAGATGGAAGTACTTCACATAAACGTATGTCCGCCTCATAATACTGAAGAAATGTTGTATCATTGCAAATATTTCAGAGTTGCACAGCTTGCATAGTTCACGCAAGTTTTCTTGACATCTCACAGCACTAGATAGCAAATTAGGACGGGTACGGGGACAAGAAGGTTCCACCAATGTAACATTCGGTAGGTGCCACCAACCGACAATATTAGTACCATGATCAATCTCGTACAAAGGACCATAGTACCAAGTACAAAGGACAATATTAGTACCATGATCAATCTCGAAACGTTCTTTATTAATACGATACAATATGTAGGAGGATTAATTAAATAATAAGCAAATATATGTGAAAATAATTAGGGATAATATAATTATTAGTTAATATAGCGTGAAAAATTAATTCGTTACCCCGTAAGCTTTTAAAAACCATAAAAAATAACATTCAATTATGAAACCAACTAGCAAAATCTTCGAATTCATAGCAAATGCATTAAATAAGCATAGCATGAGAAGCAATAACACGAAAACTGAATTAATCAAAAGCAACGGTAAGCAGCCCGGACGATCTTGCCATGTTGTTCCGAGTGAGAGCAATGATATGGGGAGTATATGCTGGGCCGTACGGGTGGAAGCTGGTAATTGAGTCGTCAGGAAAACTCGCGAATAGTAAGAAAATAAAGCTCACCAGCCACAGTAACTCTCAATGTCATTCTTAAAAGATGATACATGTTTCTTTGGTTACTGTCTCAAGTCCTTCAAACGTTGGATCGTTTAAGTTCAGTTTGTATGGGTAATCAGAGCTTCTTACAACAGTCTTAATACTTCATCTTCCAATTATTGTAGAATATTACTTTATACATCATTTTTCATTGAAACTTTCAATAATCTCGATATTTTATAGTTTCGATTTATTTTGACCGCGAATTTCAACAACTTTAACGTTCCTACTGAATACCCTTATCCGTAGTAGGATCATCCTAAGATCATTATATTTTCGAGAGAAAACGCAACAAATTTTACGTTCCATTTAAATTAAACAATACTTATTCGCTTCAAGTCATACTCACAAAAATTTAGTCATTTGTCTTTGTTATAAAAAAGTCAAAACAAATATGATATTTTGATATTTTTGTGTGAAATTGTAATCTGTACTCTTGGATAAAGACATGAGGTGGATCCCAACACTGACAATGAAGCGCGAGCAAGTGTGAGCGTGATGCCAATTGATTGCCGGGAGCGGTAGCTCAGTGCATCAACTATGTCACTGCAGCGCTCTGACCGGAGGTCCGTCCTGACGACGGCAAGATTTTTCGACACTAGCTACGTAGCTAGGTCGAATTCAGTCTCTGTCTGGAGGAGAATTCTAGCGGCCGGCAGCTCTGATCGGTAGTTTTCCGTGTTTTTTACGATCAACACCAGGCGAATGCCGGAGCAGTACCCCACCAAACGGGCCACGGACCGCACGCGATCTTTCGTTCCTCTTCCTAGTCCTATTCTCTCCCCTTACACACACACTTCCCAATTAACAAGACCTATTTCCGGGAACCAGTCGGGAGCTTAGAGCTGGGCGGTGCCTCGCTGGTGGGAGAGTCCTGGTTAGGGGCAAACCCCATTAGCCAACGGTAGGTCGGCACCGGATCTCGCCATCCAGCGGGAGAAGATCACCGCCATCTCCCGAGAAAAAAAACTAACGAGCTAAGCTGTTGCCTAACCATTCCATGGCTTGTGTTCGCCAGGCGATCGAGCAGTCGCGGCGCTACGACGGGCTGGCGACGCAGTGCCGCGCGGTGGCCGGGCCGCCCGACCTGGCGCACTTCGTGCGCTCGCTGCCGCCGCCGCCGCAGGCGCCGCTGCGCCCCGCGCTGCGCCACAACTTCGCGCCGCCGCAGCCGCCGCCGCCGCCCGAGCCCTGGACGGCGCGCGCGCGCCCGACGCCCTAAGAACGTCAACAACGCTCGCGCTGGGCAAAGACTTCATTGCCCTTTGGATTATTACAAGAAATAAAAGAGGTCATCTTCGTCGATATATTATGTTGTCAACATAACATTAATATGTGGACGAAGATGACCTCTTTTATTTCTTCTTGTAAGAACGTCAACAACAGCTCGCGCTGGGCAAAGACTTCATTGCCCTTTGGATTATTAGCAAGAAAGAAAAGAGGTCATCTTCGTCGATATATTATGTTGTCAACATAACATTAATATGTGGACGAAGATGACCTCTTTTATTTCTTCTTGTAAGAACGTCAACAACAGCTCGCGCTGGGCAAAGACTTCATTGCCCTGTGAATAGGAAGAAATAAAAGAGGTCATCTTCGTCGATATATTATGTTGTAACATACATTAATATGTGGACGAAGATGACCTCTTTTTTTCTTAAGAACTCAACAAACCAAATCAGAATTCCCACAAGCCCCTTGATATGACGTGGTTTTTGTTTGCTTGTAAGACGAGTTTATAGTTCTTAAGGGAGAGATGCACTTCAAAACCTTAGAAATTCGATTTTGAATCATCATGCTCTATCATAGTGTAAGATAAGCAAAACCATGAATCTACTTCGTCCCGTTTTTAAGATCCGTTTCCCTTATAATTCAAAACTAATAATTTCAAAAAGCTAGAAATTTTTAGATGCATTTAACCAAGTATTACTTATAATCATGCTAATCATAACTTTAGATCAATGGTTTTTGTGATAAAAAATTATAATACTGAAATAACTATTAATAATCTTCAAAATTATTTGACTTATCAGGAACACTAAGTCAGTGCATGAAAAACTGTTGAATTCTGATTTTAAAAAAAGCAAAAAAAATAAGTTAAAAGCAAATTTTCCCCTGCAGAAGAAATATATTTCTGTGTGTCAGTTCATTTTCACTGCTGTGGAATATGATTTTAATGGACAAAAAAGTGGAAAAGTAATAATAATTTAACTTCTGTAGCTGTGTTGTTCCCCTTACATTCAAAATTGACACGTCCACTTTACACTTTTCGATGAAAATGAAAAAGATATTACAAATTTTACACTTTGAAACTCCGTCATTAACTCAACGAATAGAGTACTACTTAATGTATTGTAAAACATCCCAGTGTTTTCCTCAGCAATACTAAAGATGAATACATTTTACTCCCCTCAACTCCCAGTAATACTTAAGATCAATGAAGTGTAGTCCTATTCACTATCCATTGGAAAATCGCCATTGGAACGTAACCAATGACTTTCAGGTAAGTTACATTTACTTACATTTACATGCACAGATATCGGAAGACCGCAGATATCTGGAGCTTAGAGCTTCTCCCGGCAGAGGCGGGGCTCCGCTGTTGGAAATACTTAGAGGAATCCCCCACCCCACCTCAAGCGTCGGATCTCACGTCCTAAGAGAGAAGAAAAAATCGTCACATCCCGGAATATAACATGCAGCACATTTATGGGACTTGACCATAGCATTTGACGCGGCCGAGAACACGAAATAATCAATCTGGCTATCAATCAATCACCTGTGTGTATTCCCCTTTGCAACCCTCATTTGCTACTGCAAAGAGGAGAAAATTCAAGAAAACGTTAAGAATTTAAGATCTTTCTCTCTATGAGGGATGGGTTTGTCCTTCAAATTGTATTTCTTTGTTGTTGGTGATGATGTGTGCAAATTCCGTTCCCGAACTGAATTACGTGGGCCCCAGACTTACCACCTAATTTTAATCCCACTTTTTGCGGTCAGATTCCGATAGAAAAACGGTCTACCATTTCTTATATTGCTCCCTGTCTGATCCATTATTGCATATAATTAAGTTGAAAAATGCAAGACACCTGCCGGGTTCTTTTGTACGTCACACGCCGGACAAGCCACAATAACAATTTTCGACCTTTCAAAACTCAACCTCCTGGTTTGAAACCCTTGAACATGCTTGTTAGAGGCGGTCAGATGTTCAACTCTTTCATACGCAGTGGCGTAAAAAATGAAGTCAATCAAATGTTAACAGAAGAACGAAGCCCATAATGTTTCTAAATGTTATTTTGTATTATAGTTATTCCTACATAAGACCCATAGATACACACATAAATGTATCGGTTGATTAACTCAAAGCATAAGTTATTAAAAGAGTTAAAGTATAACGTAATTACACTTGAGCACAATGACCGCACTGAAACGCTCTCTGCCAAGAAAGAGATATTTACCCCAGCAGTTGAAGTAATAGCTTACGGCCATAAAGAGCCCTCAGTCCGGTGTCAGCCTCCATGTTTTCTTCATTCGAAAATGAACCCTGGGAAGACAGATCGTGATCTAAGCTGAGGTCTCTGGTGTGGATTTCTCTTCTCTTTGCTGGAGCGTTGCTGAAATAGCGTGACTACCTGCACCCACGAAACAAACTCAGAATTGAAGGCCTTATGCCACTGAGTATCACTGCGGAAACAAAGGCCGTGCCCTGCGTGGGTTACTACTGGCCTCGTCGACGCGCGATTGCTAGCTTCAGTTTCAATCTTGACGTTACTTGATATTAAAGCGCGTAGTGCTGTACGTAAGCGGCCGGACGCACCCGACTGATACAACCTGACGATATCCGCCGTGCCGCGCGCAAAAGCGATCAGTTTCATTACCGCTTGCGCCATCCCGCTACCGTAAGCATCTATTATGTTATTAGGCAATTAAACGGCCTTCGAAGAGTGGAACAGTGTTCCAATAGTGCAAGGGGCATTGAAGGGTGTCGAGACTACATTACGATACTTAGCCTAGACAATGCAGACTCAAGCGTGGAGGGAGTACGAAATCTGGAAAAAAACGTAGAGTAATTACTAATGAAAAAGTACGAAGCAAACATTTGAAAATAATTGATTTTGTATGGACAAATAAAGATATTGAAACTTTCAGTTCATGCTGTTAAAGTATTTTGCTGTAAATTTATATTAATAAAATCAATCATTATGTAGAAATTCTATTTACTTTGGCCATCATCGGAACCGGATGTAGTGAACTAAAAACGTTAGTCCCCAGAAGTTCACTACAACCGGAGTCGACTGCGTATCCACTCCATAGAGCAACCTGTTTGCAGGACGCGACGGCCAACCCGCCGCCGCCGCTCAAGAACGAGATCGTGGTGGACCGGCTGGCGTCGGTGTCGGCGCGCGGGCGCTACGAGGCGCTGCGAAGGAGGCGTCCGACCTCGAGGTGCAGATCAAGCAGCTGCAGGACGCGCTCGACACGCTGCTGCGCATCCAACAGAGGTGAGCACCGCGCCGCCGCCCCGGCCCCTGCCAATCAGCACGGGGTATCGCTGTGACGGAGTGAAGGCTTATCTTCTATACGTTCAGTTTTGCTCCTGTGCTCCTAGATCAGACCTTATTCAACTATTGGAGGTCAATCTTACTCCTTTGCTCCTAGATCAGACCTTATTCAACTATTGAGGTCAATCTTGCTCCTTTGCTCCTAGATCAGACCTTATTCAACTATTGGAGGTCAATCTTGCTCCTTTGCTCCTAGATCAGACCTTATTCAACTATTGAGGTCAATCTTGCTCCTTTGCTCCTAGATCAGACCTTATTCAACTATTGAGGTCAACCTTGCTCCTTTGCTCTAGATCAGACCTTATTCAACTATTGGAGGTCAATCGTGCTCCTTTGCTCCCAGATCAGACATTATTCAACTATTGGAGGTCAATCTATTAAATAATTCCACACCATGTATATTTTTTGTGTTTATGTCGCTACAGTTTCGAGGGCTTTCTTCTTTCTTTTCCTCATCATCCAGCTAGAAAATTATTTGAAATTACAATGGGCAATTAGTTAAACAAAGAAATTACTAATAAAAACAGTTATTTGTACAAGACCTCATTACAAACAACATAGGATCTAGATATGAGACAACATAAGATTACTAAATATATTCGTATGGAGCTTACCTTGTAATTAAATTTAAAACCTTAAAAACACTCAGTCATCAGATATTAAAAATTTTCTAATTATTTAAAATATGTGCCAAATTATCATCGTAGAGTAGTCAAAAAATTGCATATAGAATACAAGCATACAACTCAACCTACGAGTGCGTCCATATATGTTCACGTTCACGTTCGTATATGAATGTGAAAACGGAACAGACACACAAATGCATAAATAAGTTTATCTTCTATAATTAGGTAAAGGTTCTAATATTGCACAAGTAATGTAGAATGTATTTTTTTAATATTTGGTTTGCATAAAAAAACACAAAATACCCTTCCTTTATTTTCTTTCTTGCTTTACCTTTTTTCATTTTCTTTCCGACTTAACTTTTCTTTTAGTTCTTTTTTTTGGGGGGGGGGGCAATCTACATCACGGACATAAATGTATCCAAAGCGGCTGAGATGACCATCTTAGAACAAATATCAACCTTGAGTTAAGGCGTGGTTGCATTGCTACTCAGCTCCTCTCCTTACGCTTTCTTCCCAGACATTGTTCCTCGCTATGCCTCTTCTTACCACCTCGATCCGCCGCTCGCCAACAGAATGACTAATTGTACAATTTATTCTATAATTTCTATTTTTCTTTAGTTTCTATAATTTCATACTTTAGTATACATAATACAGTTGTTTACACAGTCTTCTGTTCGTATTATTTTAAATAATTAGACAATTTGTAATATGTGTCAAATCACCATGGTAGAGTAGTCACAAACATTGATTATTAAATACAAGGACCAAAACTCAACGTACGTAAATGTGAAAACGAGCTGACGCATAAACATTTAAATAAATTTATCTTCTTTAGTTAGGTAAAGATTGTTCACACTCGCCGGTGAAAACAATCAGGCCACATTTCGAAATGACAAGTTCGGAGTGTGTCTTGATCACCGTATTCTGCGAAAGAGACTGTGCTCTGCTTTCATTCGACATTCTTCAGGGTACATCAGCGCCTGGTTTTTGTTGTTGTTGTTGTTTTTTAGTTTATTTTTCCCTTTCGGTGCCAAGTACATATATATGCTCTACGTATTTTTGTTGATTTATTGAAGCAAATCTAAAATTCAGCTTGCAAGTAGCTTTGCTGTTAGGAAAACTTTATTTTCGAAAGTTGCAAAACGTTAAAGGGACATGGAAATGATTTCTGGTAAAAAATAGTGTTACGGTATTTTAATTTTTTATAAATCTTCATTATTTTCTCTTTAAATTAGCGTTTGAAATATGTTGCTATCACTCTTACAAGTGTGTTTTTTTTATTTTTGTGTGTTAGTCCTCCTCTCATTGGACTAAGGTACTGTCCCCAATACTTCTAGATACTGTTACACAGTGCAGCACATAAATGCTGAAAGACTTACACATGCAGAAAGTAAATTGAAAACTTTATGTTGTGAAGCCAAAATTAAAAATGTTTCAAAATGAAACAGCCGTTCGAAAATATTTATTCTGATGATATCTAATGTTATCGAGCTAGTGTGTTCGAAGGGTGGAATCATTGAAGCCCATTCCCGAAAGTTGATATTTTTAATATTATTTTTTTCAACTTATTTGAAATTTCAAATTTTAATAAAGGTTTACATTTGGTGAAGAAATTTTTTTATGATTATCTCAGTATTATCCATTCCGCAAAACTTTATTTACTAGATAACACAGTAAAAAATTGCATTATGAGGAAATATTTTTATTCACGATTCATCCATTTGCATATTGTTACTAAATGTTCAGTAAAGATCGTAAATTGACATTACTGTCAGGCACGCGACTTTGCTCTATTGTGCGTTACAAGGCTCATGAACCTTGACGGTAACAGCGCCTTCAAGTCACTCAGTAATTGAGTCAAGAACGCTTTTGAACTCTCTCAAAGTTACGAACCAATTTCAACTTGGTAAAACCCTGCGAGTGACATTATGGGCAATTTGTAACGTAGGTCGTGCGTGATTCGCTACTCAAGATGCAACTACCATATGGTTAAATTTAGTGCATACGGTGCGCAAAAAATTACAGAGTTATCTTGAGATCATGCAAGATAATGATTAATTTCCGTTTTAGTTTCTGTTGTTCAAGAAATTATGCTTGTTTGACAATATACATTTTCAAAAAATTTCTTTACTAAACTTTAAATATTGTATTTAAATTGCTGTTTACTTTATTACACTTGCGCTGATCGCAATTTAACTATAAACACGCAACTGTAGTTAATAACGAAATACTTCAAAATTTACAAGACTTCAAAACTTCTAAATCTTCCTTCTTTCACAACGTGAACTCACTTGTACCAAATCATTACATTCTAAGTTTTTTTCCCTTATTTAAATCAGATTCATATACTAATTTTAACCGGTTTCTTTCGGTGGTATAGACTATACTTGTTAACAATATATTTGCTGTCAATTGATTACATTCTAACACTCATAATTCGTTATTCACTCGGCGGAAAGATGGATAATCTTCGTTATGATTCGAACTGAACGTAGTAAACGCTACATTTTCATTAAACAGAGCCTCTCTATTCCTCTTCGATGTTGACGGTTGGACCTCGACAAAGACAACCGCCGCACCATGCTACCCCATCCACGTGTGCCAAAGCGACTGCCAGATTTCAGTCCAATACCTATCGTATGTTTGAACACTTTTAATAATATATTTTAATACTGGGCATAATAAATTTGTGACGAAGTGCTCAGCTGATATGACGCTCCTTCCACTTTATTCATTCCGGCAACAAGGGCAGATTACGTCACTACGTGTACTTGATATTTTGAGTGACACAAGAAAACACTGTCGTGTCATCAGTAACCTCAATGTAATCCAAAAAGTTTATATTATATTTTACAATTATATGAGACACAACGTAAATTATTTTAATATCTTAAAATGAATATACATTTTTGACATTAAATGATCTAAGAATAATCATAATTAGCTTTCTAGTGATTTTCCGGTAACTTGAAAACCAATTCAAATTACAAACAAGACATAAGGTAAATTTAAAGCATTTACAGCTATTGCACATTAAAACGACAACACATCGCTACAAGAGGAATCACAATACTCCTGCACTCTGAAGCAAACGAACACTACTCGCAGAACATTTCCATCATACTTGTAGCTACGTTACATTAGGACTGGAGACCTAACTTTTCGTTTCGAAACTTTTCTTCTTTCTGTGATCTTCTCACCCGGCGAGCAAGCTGTTTTCGTCTCACTGCCGCCGAGAAGCCTTCTATTACACGAATTTGGAGTTTCCCGCGAGAAGGTACATTCAATTACGTGTAATTGCTCCTCCCAGCCTCGCTCCCCATCACCACCCTCGCACACGCCCTCGCCCTTACGTCTGCCCTCTCTCCCACTCTCGACTTCGACCACGCCTCGCCCCACCCTACCCTCGCCCTCCCCACGCGCCCTCCCCACGCTTGCACCCGCGCCGCCCGCCCCGCGCCCGCCCCGCCCCGCGCCCGCCCCGCGCCCCCCCCAGCGCCCGCCCCAGCGCCCGCCCCAGCGCCGCCCCAGCGCCCGCCCCAGCGCCCGCCCCGCGCCCACCCCGCGCCGTCCCGCGTCCGCCCCGAAACCGCCCGCCTCCGCCTTTGTGCCATCACTAGTCGTACCCTCGCCCCCGCACTGCCCTGCAGGCGACAGGGAGACGGGGGAAAACGACGAAACTAACTCCGAAAGTCCGCTCGCTCTGCGATGGCAGAATTGGCCACCCAGCCAGCGAGTGTCACAGTTCAGAACGCGAGTTGAAGCTTCTAAAGTTCCAATGTAGGCCACAGACGCTCTGTCACGTTGCGGTTATCGTCGATCTAAATGGGTGCCGTTTCTTTCTCTGTGCTAGTGTGTTAAAGGTCAGTGTTGCAGGAGTCAATAGTGTCACTGTTCCGACCCTTTTTCAGGAATTCCCATCGTTGACAAATAATACGGAAAAAAGGAAAAAATGTAATTATTTACGTTGAAACAAACGGTCACGTATACAACAAATATATTGTTTCCTGACTTATTAATTCACACTTCTGATCTATTTACTGAATCATGATTTTTGTGTTTATGGCGCGGTGTTTTGCTCCAAGGTCTCATCTAATTAGTTTGCTGAGCCTCCATTCCGGTTCCTTCAAAATTCTGACTTGGTTGATATCATATAAACACTGAATGTTACATTTACAATGTGTAAGTATTTTATTTTGACTCTACAAACAACACTAGAGAGTGATACACTGGATACGACGGCGGTCTGTGACTCCAAAGCCTTACTCCTGACATTCAGGAGGTGTCTAAGTTATCATTTTCGGAGTCAGTAAATTCTCTTCTGAGGAGACTTTTTTCTCCCATTCCAAGACTAGTGCAAATTTTTCATCTCGTATTACTTACGAACGTCTACTGTTTACAACTTCAGTTTGGAGACACTGACACTGCTCCCCAGATAAGACATGTTTTCTACTAATTACCTGTGTATCAAATGCACTTCATCATTACTAGATGCACATAACGTTTACCTCCGTTTCTGTATTTCATTCCTCCCCCCCCTCTCTCGTTCTCTCCCTCTCGTTCTCTCCCTCTCGTTCTCTCCCTCTCGTTCTCTCCCTCTCGTTCTCTCCCTCTCGTTCTCTCCCTCTCGTTCTCTCCCTCTCGTTCTCTCCCTCTCGTTCTCTCCCTCTCGTTCTCTCCCTCTCGTTCTCTCCCTCTCGTTCTCTCCCTCTCGTTCTCTCCTCTCGTTCTCTCCCTCTCGTTCTCTCCCTCTCGTTCTCTCCCTCTCGTTCTCTCCTCTCTTTCTCTCCCTCTTTTCTCTCCTCTCTTTCTCTCCTCTCTTTCTCTCCCTCTCTCTTCCTCTCTCTCTCTCTTTCTCTTACTCTCTTCTCTTACTCTCTTCTCTTACTTCTTCTCTTACCTCTTTCTCTTACTCTCTTCTCTTACTCTCTTTCTCTTACTCTCTTCTCTTACTCTCTTCTCTTACTCTCTCTTTCTTACTCTCTTCTTCTCTTCTCTTCCTCTTCTCCTCTCCTTCTCTCCCTCTACCCGTGCTTTGTCCCCTCCTCGTGCCCTCTCTGTGCTTCCACGAGTGAGTGAGTGGGGCGGAGCGCGTCCGGCGGACAGCGAACGGCTTTCAGCGGCGTCGCCTTTCATCAGCGCCTTCCATCGCCGCCCCATTAGAGCGCTAGGAGGCGCCACGCTACCCCGCGCTCTCCCTCTCCTCTCCCTCCCCGGCGGCACCAAGGTCACCAACACCACCAGCGACTCCAATTACAACAGTTTCATCAATGCAACAGAGACGCAAGTGACACGTAGGGAAAATGAAGACACCAGTGACCCAATGACTCTAGGACATCAATGACCAGCGTCATCAATGATGCAGGCGGCACCCGTGACTCTAACATCACCTATGATTAGTGAATTCCCCCCGTGATGAAAATAACCCAAGCAACATGACACCGGCATCAAAGACGCCTATGCCGACAATGACGCCGTAAACGACTCTAACGACTGACTTCGGTAGCACCAGCACCAAATAACAACTTTACCGTCGAAAATAATGAATAAAAATCGGCAAAGATTCGTCACACAAACTAATATTGTAATCTCCGATTAACACGGGGAGCGAATTGACGTTTCATCGGTTAGGAAGCGGTTAACCAATCGGGAGTTTCGTTACGGTTTCAGATGTAGAAACATAGTAACTAAGATTCGGATTGTATAACTGCGTCCCTGCTGATCATAAAGTTACTTTTCTCTTGGTTTTAATCGGAGAATGGGTCCCTGTCACAGAATAAGTAGATAATTCGCTCTTCTACATCGTGTAATAAATAACTTTTCACTAAAATTTATGCTGCCCGATCGATCTCAGGGATGTCGCGGACTCTTTAATTTGAAATGGATATTCTGATTCTGAAGGTTACTTTACATAAAGCAATCAACGAGATTTTCTCACAAGTTGCTGCAGTTTTTTTCATTGTATCTCAGGTAGAATGAAGCATGTTTGTAAAATGGCCCACGTCCATTTTTGTTGAATTCTCTAAATGTTCGAAAATTTCCGAAGTTCAATTTTTTTCCGTGTGGGCCAATAACTACAATATTGATGAAAGATATTTTTCATAATGAAATATTCTTCAAAAATGGGTACTTAAATAAGTTCATGAAATTTTTTTTCAAACTTTGAGTAGGTTTTGCGCAATTTTGCGTAAAATAAAAACAATTTTGAAAAAACATTTTCTCAAACCTGTCTTCATTTTTCTAATTTTTACATTTTGTAAAGTAGGCTTATTAAAAAGGGCAAATGACTGTTTTTCATTGAACGCGCTTAATGGTTCGATAATTGCAAAAGTTACAAGTAATGCGAGAAAATATGTAGGTCTCCAGTTATAATACCACTTGTTCGTATCATAATATTAAAGAATAGATAGGGTTTGGAAAGGAATCTAACGCTCCCACACTGAAGGTGTAAAGTAGGTTCAAAAAGTTGAAATTTTCGCTAATTTTGGAATTTCAGTGATATTAATGAAAAACGTTCTTTTATTGTAAATATAAGCGCAATTTACTATATACGAGAATAAACTGAAGAAATGATTGACTTAAAAAAATCCATTTCAAATTTCTAGGACATTCAACTGACCCAGATTGATCGAAAAATATCCATTTCTGAAAACGTCGTGTATACTGTTTTGAGATGGTGTTGTTAACGCGTAGATAAAAATACGGATGCACAGGCGCGTTTTTGAGAACAAACATACTTCCCCTAAAAAGTGTATTTTCATCAAAATCTCGATCAGTTTTCAGCACAATTGCAAACTTAGTCTATTCTACTGTAGAAGAATGTGGGGAAAAAAGCGGAATAAATTACCTCCATGAAATATCTTCGTCATTCGTAACAAACAATTTTGAAAATAATTCGACCTAATCCTAGTTTTTATTTATCATATGAAAAGTTTTTCTTATCGTAAAGTAGCACGAAATTGATTATAATGTATATTCAAACCAGAAAGTCCTGTTTTCTAATAAATGCCGAAATTAACAAATATTCTTCAATTGAATTAACTGAATTGAGTTGTAAGCATACATCACATCTCTCGTAACGGGCCTTCACTCGAACGGGGAGTTGAGGACCCTAAAGTTACACTTCCATGTTATCCAGATCTTAAAGGCAGTTTTCTTCCGTTAGCATCTTCTTTAAAAATAATAATTTCTTTGGGTTTGATTTCGCTCCGACCAACTACTCCTGAGCAATTGCTCTCTTCAGAGATCAGAAGTTAAAGACACGTCATCTGCTTCACGGAATAGATTTCCTTTTCCCAAACCCATTATGTTTTCATAAGGAACCAAAGGATGTAATTATTTATGTACTCTAGCACAGCAGCCTCGTCAGACTAATGAGATGACATGACATGACATGACATGACATGACATGGCATGGCATGGCATGGCATGACATGGCATGGCATACAGTCGGGAGTCATGACCTCGGAGATCTATAGTAAGCAGGTTCCAATCATTTACGTCATTGTGAAAAGCAACAGTTTTCATTTTCTCCATCCGAGAATCTAACCCGGGGTCACTGCGAAGTAATCCACCGTGCTAGTCATCAACCATCGTGGGGAGGAAATTTATTTCAATATACATTACTAATAAAATTGTCGTGTAGAATGCAATGTAATTATTCTTCAAGCATTCTTAATCGTATTATTAATATAATGTATCTCTTGGCTTCCGAAACTCAGTCTCTAATCTTAGCGTTGCAAATACTAGAGCACGCTGAATCGTACCTACCTTACGCACTAGGTGAGCTAACATTAACGAAATGAACACATTCGGAATCATAAAAGGCAATTTGCAGCACACGTAAGTCATGCGGGTTGCAGTTTTGAATATTTCAAGCCTATTTCTGTCGTACAGTTAAAGGATATAGCAACACTAAATTCTTTATTTTTTACAGATACATTGTTGTTTGTTATTGCCTTCGATACAGAATTCAATATGCACTGCATAACTTGACTGAACCAAGAGGATCATGGATACGAGGAAATATAAAAATGGTTGAATGATGCTACATGCTCTCTTATGGAGGAAATTAAGGGAGGGAAAGGAAACACGACAAACCGAAAAAGTTAACATCGAGTTAATTAGTAAATCTGAATTAGCAGACCTCGGGCCTTTTGTCGCCTCTTGATCATTAGAATTCTTATTACGCCCTTGGTGCGTAAATAACTACTTATTCTCCTAAGTCTCTTAATTGAAATTCGCAATAAGTGATTAACAGCAAGTGTGTTAACCGGGCAGAAACACATTTAAGAGTTAGTGATCCACAAACTTTGCAAAGAAGTTTTTTTGTTTTTTTTGTGACGTTACCTCCTCAAAATCTTAGTGTGCGTAATGTTCATTTAAAATGATTTCACAGAGCTTGGTCAATCATTTGTTCAAAGGCATATTGAATGTGCAATTGTGCCAGGTTATGTGTCAAGTTAATATTAGTTTCTATGTAAAGAGTGTGAATGGGTAGTTTTTTTAGGGCGTTCGTTTAGTAATGCAGGCGGTTGAGAGCGAGCTCCAAAAATTTGCTTCGGGCGAGTTGACACAGTATTTTTCATTCTCACTTGGAAAACACATTTTTTAGATTGTAATTTAATTCACGTTGAAGCAACCTCTATCGTCATCGAAAGACTGCAAGCTGAAACAAAACTAGTGATATTGTTTTTGACTATTGCAATTTTTGAAAATTCAGGAAGTTCAATGCAAATCAAACGTTTTATAAGCGTACTTCGCATTATCCTTTTTTTTTCAATTGGAGCGAATTTTAGAAAAAAATCTTATATTAAAATTGCCTTTATTTTGCTTAATATTGCACGCGAACAACTCATGTTTAGGATCATTGGAAAATCTAATTGAGCAGCAGAGATTTCATTCAGAAGAAAAATCTTGTTCAAAAATCTCATCTTCGTTAAACATTTCCCTTTCAAATTCAAGGGGACACATTAGCCAGAACGATTGGGGAATATCAATTTTAGTGAAAATCCTACAAACGGGTTAGTCGCTAGCGGTGTTTATGGACGGACGGACAGACTGACGTGCGGACAGATGGAAATAGGGATGTTTTGCAGAACTATTTTTTGGTTTTCACAAAGCGTGCATTCTGACCACACAATTTATCAGAGGAAATAATTTACTACGTATTGGATCAAGAATTTCCCACTTTTTCATCAGAGACCTACAAAATGCACTTTTTGGCGAAAAGTTGACCTTTTTCGCTGCAGCGTTTTCTATCTTTTCTGTTCTCCGTATATGATATGCGAGAAAGTAAAAAGAATTAAGTTGTCCATAGGTCCATTGGAAGTGCAGTTGCAATAGGCAAACAAACGTTTCAGATTCCAATGTTACCAGTATTTTATTTCGTTTAATTTTTTTCTATTGTGTACATGCGTCCGTTTACGGTCTAGGCTCTGCTTTCTCTTATCCCAAAATGTAAATTGATGTTTTTCGTAATATAAATGCTCCGAGTAAGGAAGGGATTAAAAAACCACTTTTCCATACGTTTACATAAACTTCGATTTTCAGTAGGTCTAGATACTGTCAGAGATTTTTTTCAAAATTTCTGTCGAATAGATTTTGTAATGGGCTTCTCGTCAATAAAAAAACAAGTTAATTGGATCGTTGTGTTTTATAGAATATGTGCACAATGTTCAGGCATGGCTACAATAGTATTTCACTTCGAGTGGTTTGGGGCTAGCGTGCGCTCCAATGTGCCTCTGCCGGGTCGTCACGAATGGCTCTTTTGGGTTTAGAGTGCAGATTTCTTGTACGAATCGAGAAACGTGTCATAATGACTGATGTTTAGATGCATTATCTCTCGGACCAATATAAAAATGAATACGTGGTTTGTCACATATTTTATCTCTTTGTATCAAAATCAATATTTTGTATCAAATTAATATTTACTTTGTATCAAATCACTTTTTACTTTTTGTATCAAATCTTTTACTTTTTTTTTTTTTTTTTTTTTTTTTTTTTGTTTATTATAGTCGCATCAACCAAAGGTTCTTAGCGACTTTTCAGTATTTACATATTGCACTTACATTACATTATATTTCGTTACATTTCATTACATTACATTGCTTACATTACATTACACTTATATTTTATTGAATATATTAATCTTCTGGCAGAATCTTATTATTTCCTGTTGATATGACTTAGAATATATAACTCTTCTAATTGTTGCTCCGGTGATAGGCCATCTCGTTCTTCCTGGAACTTAGGGCAAACGTTCAAAATATGAGATACCGTTAGTTCAACTTACAAGAGTCACAGAGGGCGAGGGTAGTTTGTGAAACAGGTGTGCGGTGGTTAAATTAGTATGTCCGGAGCGAAGTCTGGATAGCACTACTTGTTCTCGCCTAGTCATCTGTTTATTTATATACACTGAGAAGAAATCTGATTGCGTTTTATGGAGGTGGCTGGCTTTGTATTTGGTCCATTCTTGATTCCAGTTAGTCAACATTCTTTTGTTCATACATTTAAGGATGTCCGTTGTGGTGTTAACTAGGTTGTGAACTGTATTGTCTTGTTTCAGGTTTACAAGAAAGAAGCCGCAGTGCTAAACTCTTGAGTAACGTTGTTTTCCAAGGATGCGGGATCCAGGCAAATGAGATATCTTTCCCGTTAATGATATCTGATAGTAGAGTTCAGTAATTGTTTGTAAGATTTCGCATTTGCGCTTACTATGATTTAACTGGAGTAGAGTGCTTGATGAGTTAGTTACAATTGAGAAAGAGGTGCGTGAGGTCTTTGACCAGTTTTAAAGCCTGCATGATTCCATATAAACCTGTAGTTGTTAGGCGTACGTGGGTTTGAATGTATACAATGTGCGGCGGTCAGCGGTATACACTTGACTTCCGGACCATCTGTCTTGAGAATGGGCTTGATACATGATAACAGTGTGTGACTTGTATTTCTCAGCAAAATCATTGAGAACAGATTTCCTGTATTCTTCTGAGGATGAACTTTTCTCAAGTTTCAGTAAAGACAGGTCAATTTTGAATTTGTAACAGCCAAGTTGAATTTTGCATGGCGTGTTTTCAATCTGAGAGAGTTGAATATTAAGTATTTCAAGAGGTTCCTTGATTTTAGATAAAAGGAATGATTGATTTATGTTTCTGAAGAGATCCGAAGGTATGGTGAAACATTGTTGGTTATAATTGGATTGATAGACAGCCAGCTTTAATTGCATACTTCATGCCGAGCAATTGACGCTGAAGTGTAGAGATGGCTCTTGGCTGTAAGTAGGCTACCAATAGGCGTGGTGCGGAGGCATCCTGTACATAAGCGGAGGGCTTGATTGTGTAGAGTGTCTAGCTTGCTAAGAACACTTAGGCTAGCGGAGTTGTAAATGATAGATCCATAGTCAATCTTACTTCTGATAATTGTTTTATAAGTAGAAGCAAGATGTCTATATTCGCTCCCAGTTGTTGTGTTAAGATATTTGAGAATATTAAGCCGTTTTTACAGTTGTCGATCAGCTTCTGAATATGTTGTTTCCAGCTCAATTTGTTATCAAAGTATAAGGCCTAGGATTTTAGTACAGCGGACCATGGTAGGACATTGGACACCAGTAAGAGATGCGAAAGTATGGTGCCTCTTCCTGAAAATAGGATACATTCAGATTTTTTAGTGGAGAATTTAAATCCTGACTTCAGGAAAATTCGAGAGTTTGTCGAGCTTCTTGCATGTACTTTGAGTGTTCAGCAGATTATTGCCTTTACATAGAACAATGATGTCATCCGCGTATTTCCTTATTGTAACAGGTAGGCAATATCCTTGTCCACGTCGTTGATTGCGATAAGGAAAAGTGTTAACCTCAAACTGACCTTGTGGAAGACCATTTTCAAGCATCCTAGGTTGAGATATTTGGTTATTAATTCTGACTTGAAGCTGTCTATTTAGTGTAAAATTGCGGATGAACTCGAACATATTTCCATGAACACCGATGTTGTGAAGAATTCTAAGTACTCTATAGGTCCAGACCATATCATAGCCTTTTCTATGTCTAAGTTGACTGCAAGTACGTGTTGTTGATTGATGAATGCTTCTTGGATGAATGTGCAGTATTCAGTAGGTGAGATTGTGTGGAATGTCCTTGACGGAAACCAAACTGTTGTTAGTCAAAATTTGTTGGGAATCCAGAAACCAACGTAGTCTATTGTTGATGATCCGCTCAAGAATTTTGCACATATTAGATGTTAGAGATATTGGACGTAGTTATCAGTTATAACTGGTCTTTACTGGGCTTAGGGACAGAATAACAGTGGCCAGTCTCCAGGTGCTTGGGAAGGTCTTTTCTCTCCATATAGAATTGTAGATGCGTAATAGAATAGATTTTCCTTTAGGGGTAGCTTTTAAGGAGAATATTTGGAATATTGTCAGGGCCAGGAGAGAATTGTTGACGCTTCAATAACTTCATCAAGTTCATGTGGTGAGATATCCACGTTAAGTTGGAATTTATTTTAAAATTTCATTCCTTTAGGAATTAGTTTGGTTTCTTGTTCATTTTATGTGAAAGAAATTGCATGTAGTTGTTGGAACTCGAGTTATTGGAGAATGTCTTGGCAAATTGGTTAGCATATCAGATGGGGCAGTAAGTATTTTATCGTTGCTTTTAATAAAGTGGATACAAGTTGATTTTTATTTCCTGAATAGCTTTGATTGTTCTCCATGTATCATTGATGTTACAGTTACCGTTTAATGATGATAAGTATTTAGACCAAGAATTGGTTTTGCTCTCTTTGATGACTCTTCTGGTGATAGCTCTGGTCCTTTGTATTCAAATCTGTTCTCAGTTGATTTATGTTTCTTATAACGTTAAATGCATGTTTGAATTCCTTATTGCTTCTTTACAGTCGCTATTCCACCATGGTGTGTTTGCTTTTAATTTTGAAAATAACTTAGAATAGCCAGTTTCTGCAGTAATAATCAAATTACAGAAGGCTTGATGGTAGCATCAATATTGTTAAATTTAAAGGGTATATTATCGCCTTGGGATGCAGAAATGAAGTTCTGATATTCTTCCCAATTGGCTTTATTGAAGTTCCATCTGTTTACTGAACTGAAGGAGCAGGTGTAAATTTATGTTGTTAATACAATAAAAATGGGGAAATGATCCTATCATATGGGTAGTCTGAAACGTTCCAAGAGCATTTGTTGCGAGGGATGCTGATGATATAGATAAATCTATGGCGCTAAAATTATTGTTGTTGATGTTGACATGTGGATTCTCCGTGTTTAATACAATGCAATCTGGTATTCCAAGATGTCTTCAAGTACAAGACCTCTGTTATCTGTTTTATGGGACCCCATACAGTGTTATGACTGTTGAAATCTCTAAAATGAGAAAGGCTTTTCCAGTTTATTAATTATGTCGATTAATTCTTGTGCGTCAAAATTGTAGCTGTTTGGTAAGTATAAATTATATAATAATTGAAGTTGGTGAGAGATCTTGATGGCATTTGTTTCAATATTAGATGGCAAGTTCAGTTCTTCATATGGATGTGGTCTTTAATATATATTGCAACCCACCACTGGCATGGTTAGTAGTAGTTCTGTTTCTGAAGAAGCATTTATAACCTTTGATATGGCCATGATGAGAATCTTTAAAATTAGTTTCTTGAATGCAGATAACATCTGGCTGGTAAGGTCGCACAAATGCTGTAAACTTTCTAGTCTAGGATAGAAACCTGACATTCCATTGAGAATATTCATTAGTTGGAGCTGATATCTGACTGGAGTCTGATTCAGTACATGATTCTTCAGAGGTGGTAGAACAGACTTCATTTTTACAAAGTCTGGTAAATCTTCTTTTATTGTTGCATTTGGAAGATGTTGGTACAGATTAGACATCATTTCAAGGAGAGCTGATATATCAGGTGAGTAATCTTTGGCAATGAGGATGGGGTCAACAGCATTAAAAGAATTTTCCAGAAAGGATTTAAATTGATGGTAGGTAAGAGGATATTTGCTTCATTGTCTTCAATAATGATTTTAGAGGACATATTTGTTCCTCTAGAGTTCTACTTTAGTTAATTCAGATTTCTTTGGCTCATTTGTTTGTTCTACTTTTTAATTCTACTTTTCAGTTTCAGGTCTACTTTTAGTAATTACAGATTTCCTAATTCATTTAATTGTTCTTTTCTTCTTTTCCTTTTAGGTTGTTTCAGGGTTTCATCTGTATTTGCTTTTCTGGTGGTACTTGAGGATTCAGGAACATGAGAGGAGTAGATTGTGGGCCTCTTTTGTTTAGTTTATAACACAATTATTGTCATTATCAGATTCTGTTGATTAATGGAATGTTCAGATTGATTATCAGTTGTAGGTGATTTTGTTTGGGGATTTTCATGGAGATTAGGGGTAGTTATGTCATTATTTGGGAGGACAGGATGGAAGACTCTGTTGATTGATAGTGGGGCCAGATTGGTTTTCAATTGTAGGGAATCAGTTTGGAGGGTTTTTGGTGAAGGTTAGGAAAATTCTCATTGTCATTAACTGGAGCCCAGTGATTAAAGACTTCTGTGCATTACTAGTAGGTGCAGATTGATTTGCATGCAGAGAAATCATTATTGGTTTGATTTTGGTTAGAGGACAGTAGTTAGCAATGTGGCCTTCCTGCTTGCATAGAAAACATACCACATTGTCAGTGGAAAGTAAATACGGTATGTTGTGTCTTGATGGCATACCAGTGCAGAATCTGGTAACTTGTTAATATCATCCGGTCTATAAATCTGCCTTCTAAAGCTCATAATATGAGAAATCCAGGTTCCGAAATCCCAGCCTGATAAATGACATCTTAGTGGAGGTTTGATGTTGTTTCTATCGAAATGTTCAGATTACTCATGAGGTATAAAGACACATTAGAGATAATAACCTGTACTTGCTTATTGATGAGTGGTCGTATATTCAGTTTTGATTATTAATAGTGATAAATCTGTGTGTATTCACAATATGTTCAGCAATCTTTTGAGTTGAGAGGAAGAAACAGATTCATTATTAGAAATTCTTGAAACAAAACGAATATCTGAAGGGTTAACGATCGAGGCTATTTTCGATACATAATCCTGATGCTAATACCTTCTGGGCATCAATCACAATCGCTTGACTTTTGTTAGGTAAATTTCCGATTGCACCGCAAGAGAAAAGGTTTTGCTTACTTGTTTATCTGTCGGTTCTGAGGTTATGTTGCCGTTGGTGGAAGTTTCCATCGTAGGATGCCAGCCGCTGGGCAGCTGACTTTTGAGTAAAGCTGACTCTTCTTGTTGAATGAGATGGAGAACAGCACTTAGAATTACAGAACTTACTCAGTAACAATTTCTCACAACCTCGCAGTGCACACAAACACGTCTCGTTCACGGACGCACCATAGCGAATCTTTTACTTTTGTATCAAATCATTAGTTACTTTCTAGTCTTTAATAATACACTAAGGTTAAAATGAGGGCTAACATTCAAAAGGTGACATGTCCATTTGGCAAAACTTGATTCTTCTATTGTTTTTACCTAGAATTATTTCCAAGAAAAAACGTGGTTGTCTAACAATACATTAAGCAGTATTCTATTCATTAAGTTAAAGACGGGGTTGAAAAATGTACAATTTGTACTATATTTTTAATTTTTACTCGCTAAGACTGAAGTAGACATGTCATATTTTGAATGTTTGCTCCTCAAATGTTTCCATTAATATTTTTAAATTAATAAACAATTATATGTATGTGTATTATATGAGTGCACGAAAGTGACTACACATAAAGTAACACTGATTGCACATAAATTCTAACTGATGATAAAAGAGCTGCATTTCAAACAGAGTTTGGTGGTCCTGGAGAATTTTTCATTAGCAAAAGATTAGGTAATTATCCGAAAGAATATTAAACGCCTTCGAACAAAATTCCAGGATCTGATCCAATTTCCAGAAATTGTTATAAACAATTACCAGGTAAATTTAAACCCTCATGTTTGAACCGTACCTTCTTCATTCGCATGCTCCTTGCGTTTTCTCAATTTTCTCTATATAACCACGAACATTATATACTAATATATTTGTATATAATTTATATAATTATTTTTAAAATAATGTTACACCATTACGTTAATGTAGAAATACGTAATATAAGAATCGGTAAATGCAAATTAAAATTACTAATAAACACAATAAAAGTAACAGTAACATTTTGCTCCTTTCAGCAACCATAATAATTGGTATTACAGAATATGTAAAATTGAAGTAAATGACCGTTGTTGTCAATATTATTTTGAGTTCTTTTTAGTTAATTTGTAATATAATTTTAAATAACTTTATACTCTTTGTTAAAACTATACTTATACATTAACGTTGTTTAAATAATTGCCACATTTTTATTATATATAAATGTTATATATGTATTTGTTTTTAGACCACTAATATATTATTACATACTTCTTTAAAGTGGAAATATCTGGTAAGTATAAATTTCAATCTTGATGAAACATTTTTGTTTTTAATTATTATTTTCTGTTTAGTATACTCATCATACCTTGTAGGGTTATTTGTAGTACAAAAACGTTTTTAAAAAACTCTCGAGTGTTTGATCTTAATATTGAAATACCCATTGGCAGCAACCGATTTCCTAATTATCTACTTACATACTTCAAAAAGTATCGTCTATTAATGCGAGGGTTACGCCGAAAGATATGTCTACTGATTTTTACTTCGTCTTTCACTGAGTAATGTAAGTAGTATAGAGAAAGTTAAGTTATGAAGGTATAGTTTATTTATAATTTGATTTTAAATTCGGCAGTCATCAGGGCTACTAAAATCAAGAATTGTGGCCAGCCTGCCCGCTGTGACTCGCGGCCACTCGCATTGTTAGACTAGAGCCTATTGCGCCCGAGCGCCCCAAGAACCAGTGGCCCAGGGCACAAGCGGCCCGCTCGAGCCCTGATTGAACCTAGCGTTGACACAAGGGTTGGTGTTCGCAGGAGCCTGGAGTCGAGCCTGTTCAACAAGGCGAACGAGCTGCAGGAGGACATCAGCATGAAGCGCTTCGACCTGCGCGTGGCGCAGATCCACCTGGGCGCGGTGCGGGCGCAGGTGAGCCACAAACAAAGTCCATTTGCTTTCACACGAATCCATCTTCTTTAAATGGCTCTCATAAAATTACGTAAATATGACGTACTGTCTTTACCTCAGAGTTTTAAAATGTTTGGGTAGTGCTTGTAGGTTACATTCGGATAATTGGAAGTCAGAGATTTGCTGATTAAAAATCTCTATTTGAAAAAGTCCGTAATTCTTTATTAACAATTTCAATAATAAAAAAATTCATGAGAAAATTTGAAATAAACGAAAACAACAGTAAAAGGAAACTTGTTTTTAGAAACTGTGCAATTCGCGAATAGCGAACATAATTTAACCCTTGAGGGGCTACGCCTTTGCAAGATACGCGAGTAGCAGCGCTGTACAAATTTACTGCCAGCTACATGTTCTTGGAAATAATGTTATTATATGGCTTTTTTGTCGCAAAGAAGACTAATTGTTTACTTGTGATTATAATTTATTCAGATGTATAATTTTAAAAAATTTATATTTAGACGAATTATTTGGGAAACTGAAAATTCGTAACATTGACACAATTGACAAAATTGCATATACAAAATAATGTGTGAACAATATTAGTAACTTGTTTATAGTCACGTATTTTGAATCATAATTTCTGACACATACACTGCACAATATTGTTATTTTAGAATGTTCTTTGCAGACAAACTTCTGATGTATATCACATCTTGTATATGTAAATTTGTTTTTCGCTGTGCCAAAAATGACACATCTGCCTCTCTTTTCGTGATGGTTTGCTCTTCATGCATTTCTTCAGGTCTGTACTTGCAAAGTATTGCTTGATATCAGAAGGTAAAAAACTCATTGTTGCTCTATCATTTGGTGAGCGTTTCATAGTGAAGTGCCAGTGTTTTCAAGGAAATTCTTCTGTAAACATCCTTGTTTCCTTTATTAGCCTTGAATATTAATATGCATTGCTTCCAGCAATATTCATAAGTGCGTAGAAAAGTGCTAGTGGCCATCTTCTGGTTGCGTGGGAAACACTGTGTGAGTCCCACACATCTGATCCACTGTGTCGTCGAGAACTTTAGTCACCGGCAGCGCGGTGTCTATCTGCTCCAAACTGCTCCGACCTTACAATCTTGCAGACCGTTGATAACAGAGAGGGTAAAGGTGTTAGAAACAATTTTATCTTCTTCCTGGAAGGGCTACCGAGTCACCCGAGGAATACTACAGGCCACGACTTCCTGGGAGGGCTATCGTCGAACGTACCCCGAAAAATATTGCAGTGGTAGCCATTCCGCACCAGCGCAGCAGCTCGAGGGTTAGAAGACTGAAAGATAAATATGGAAATGAATAAAGCTTGTCCCTATATATACGTAAAACATTGATTTAAATTGATAGCAGAAAATTTGTATGTCCTTGATTATTAGTCTTCAGTTCACATTGTTGGGTTCCATTTTTGTCCCCTGGAGATTGTAGCTTCTTCCATCTACGAGTCTGCGTTAAGAGATTTATTCCATTTCCAGGGCAGTGATAAATTTGACTTCCCGGTTTGGGCCTTCCTGCAATCCAAGGGTGACCGCCTGGAATCAAACTTGGAATATCTCCCCTCATATGTTTTGTAGGATGAACGGGAGCATTCTTGTTCCATATGCAGGTTCTGTGTTTATCTAATCCTATGTTATCGCAAAGCGTTCTCGGCCTACTACTAAGCCTGTTATCTGAGCAAAGGCATTGCCTTTATGCACTACGTCGGATATTCCATAGTAAAAGAAGAATACCAACGGAATTTTCTACGAAGATAAAATATTTTACTCACCAAAGTAGGGATAGAAGTTTTTGCGGTATGGTTCGAACCAGGGCGTAAATATAAAATCCTCATCAAAGTTGTCATTCACCTTTGATCGCAATACTAACAATTTGGACTATGCTGAACGTTTCAATTTGTTTCTCGAATGGAAATTTTAATTAATAAGTTATCTCCTTGTAAATTTGTCGTCTTTAATGTATTTTTAAATTCATACCCCTTTCATATTGAAACAAGCTAAAAATTATTATTATTATTATTATTATTATTATTATTATTATTATTAAATTATAAGTAAGAAAAATTTGCCTTTCATAATTAAATTAAAACACGTTTATCTTACTATAAAATACTTCGCTGTACGTAACAGAAGAAACTAAATATAAAAAATTTTAATGCATACTTGTAAATCTTCAACAACTAACTCGCCAATTGACAAACAGACGTCAATTGAAAATTATTAGAACTACATTACTTCTGTTGTCCGATAAAACACGTAGGTTCACGTTATTCAGCGAAACAACACGTGTCCTCTTAAAATGATTGAAAGAACAAATTATTACGGATTCTCCACAAATTATTCTGAAATCTAAACATCTTCAGTAGAAGTCACTATTAAAGTAAAACTAACCATTTTTGCACAGACTTCAAATTAAAATAAATTATAATTTTTCAGAAAATTAATATTAAAATTTAAATTTTTAAATTGTTCAAGCTCTACAATGTCAAATGTTTACTAAATATTATAATGAAAGTTAAGCAAACATTTTATTAAATGGTAATGAAATTTTTAATAATCATTAAATCCTCAAAATTGATGTGTTTTCAAAACAAGACAACGTTCACACTTGGAGCGATTGCAGCTTCCAATTGAGAAAATTCTCTTCTGGCGATCTCATTCAGAAAACTAGTATGCTGTGTGCGTTGGAAACATTGTTCATACATCCCCATATCTTAGCCTTGCTAAAGACAATTTTGCTGTTACCATCTAGCAATTTACCTCATCGAAATATTCCAGAACTTGAATAAAATCTTCAAGATGGAAATTCAACTCGCACACATAGGCAAATGCAATACATTATAATTTGTTATTAACTGAAAACAGCACACATATTGCAAACATAAAATTAGAAATGAGTTAAATATTTTTGAAAATGACAAAAAAATTAAAAACCTGGACTGAGCAAATGAACAAATTTCAAAACAGAACAGACGTATAAAATGTCCATGTACATTATTATGTACGTTTTGTAGGTTATATTTTGTTGAAAACTATTTGGACGTGTCGAGTTTCATTCCTTTCTTATATATTACACAACGTCTACACGCGGACAACACAAGAATAATGCAACAAGATTTCAAAAGCAATTAAAAATACTTTCAAACAGCTGGTTGGGCGAAGAGCCTTGTTTTGCTGGCAACCACTTCCTCTGTAAATATTTTACTTTCTAAAATATTATTATTAAATATTCATATTTCGAAAGTCCAAAAACCAATATTTCTACCATTCAAGTAATTACTACGACACAACAGCACACTACTCTTGAAAGGCGTGTTCGTCTAAGTAAAATGGTTACAAAGCTTTAAAGATTATAACCAATTGACTCAGAACACAACGTGGTCTTCACACTGCACATGCCGACTGAAATATTGAAACAGATGGTCGGAGATCGCCTAAGTTTGATGACGTCACGCGCCTCTTTCGAGTTGGTTTCGAGGCTTTCTGTAGAAGCGGTTTTGGCCGTGGTCATCCCCTGAGCAGTCATGACACGTAAAACGTGCAATCTTCTGTGAAAGAAAGTTGTCGATTATCCGGTGTTCTTCTGGCAAGAGGAAAGCTGCGGTCGATAGAGTTGATTAGTATAGTAATGTAGATTGCAACGATCAATAGTGTGGTAGGACCACAATAATTTTGAAGTTTTGGCTGTGCATGCCTGAATTTGATACTGTATAGGTTACGTTGGCTCAAGACATCGTCGCAGTTCTTTGTTGAGGAGAAATATGTGTGTGCAGATACGCAACTCCAGAAAAAGAAAGTATTTCTCTTTTGCATAAAAGTTTTTTTTTTACAGACAAAAATTTCAAACATTGCTTTGTAGTTTCTGTAGGGTTTATTTTATGTATTGTATGTCATATGAAGTTTGTTGGCTCGTTCACGAGCTCATTTGACAGACGTAAAACCTCACCCAGGCAGGAGTTCTGCAGGTGTCGTATTGAGGTTATGCGAAATGTACTTCTAAGGCTGAGTAACGTGAGAGGAAGTCACTTGGACGAAGATACTTACTATTGCAACGTAGCTGTCTTAAGTGTTCGGTAAAATCGTTCGGTAATTCCATTTTATTGAGAGTGGTAAGTGGTTGTTTGGCATCTCTTGATACCTAACCGATTACTGTTATGTTGAACATTCAGGAGTCGAATTGGCATCCCTGGTTTATGGTCAAAATTTGTAGTACGCCATACGAGGGCAACCAAGTGTTGATGAAATCCATTGTGAATATTTCCGAGATGTCGCACAGAGAAACAGCTTCTGAATACCGAGCAAAACGATCGATAATTATGAAACAATATCTCAAGACGACAATGGACCCAGGACACCCGTATGAACGTGAGATAGACTATGCGTAGATATTGGAGGGGAAAACGAACGTGTTTATTGACTTTATTCTTGTGGCGCCGTGTAATTACCCAAAATTTCATTTTTGAGGCTGTGTTTACCATTTGATCACACTGTGCGGGGCTGTGTAGTCACGTCCATAAGCCCGTCATTCCTTCCTTCCTTCCAGCAAGTTGCAGCAAGTTTTCATTCATGTCCACCGTTACAATGATTTCTAGTATTTCATTATTTTTTGTTTTATATTTAGGCTCATTGAGAGTTTATTATCAATGAAGGAGCCTTTTTAAACAATAGCCCTCTGGTACTGCTGAGACACAACTTGATTTTTATCTTTGAGAGATCAAAAGTTTATTTTAAAAAATTTTCTCTCGTACGTCCCCTAAATAAAGGATATATCTCTCTAGTGTTGGAAGACAATTTCAAAAATTTATGTTTCAAATCGGTTTTTTTAGGATTCGTTAATATCCTCTCATTTAATGCAGAATGAAAATCGAATTTCGGCATATTCTCTATTCCTTTTAATCGAAAAAATTACTTATTTAGTAACGTTGTCCTAAAGCCTTACCGCAGTCCGTCGCACGCCGACGGAGCTTACCGGAGAGGTAGCTCAGGACGTCAACTGATGTCCCTGCAGTCACTCTACCGGGAAGTCCTTGGTTCAAGTGCCGACGATGGCAATATTTTCGACACTAGATATCTAGGTTAAGTTCAGTCGCTGTCTAGAGAAGAATTCTAGAAGCTTGCTGCTCTGATCGGTAGCTTTCCTTGGTTTCTCCTATTAAGACTAGGCGAATACCGGAGCAGTAACCTAACAAACGGGCTACGGACAGCGCACGATTTTTGCTTCCTCTTGCTTGACCTATCCTCATCCGACTTACATGCACTTACATTAACATCCATCATATTAGCACACATGCCGGGAAGACTGGTCGGGATCTTAGAGCTTGTTCCGGCATAGGGCAGTGCCCCGCTCGTGGGAGGCACCTGGTTGGGAAAACCCAGATCGCACCATCCAGCGGGAAAAGACCACCGGATCTCACAATCATGAGAGTAAATATGCATTACACTTCAGGGACTATTGACCATAGTAGTCAACGCGCTCGGAATGCCTAATCAATCAATCAGTAAACGACACCGGAGTCCTGCGGTGACTTAAAGGTACTGTTACCTTCTCTGAAAGGACGGCTAGACCCAGGTCTTGGAGGTCTGTGACCCTACTGATTCTTCTTCCTCACAAGCCCCATCCAATTTATCATAGATAATCACTGTTACCAGTTCCAATTTCCTAGCGTAAAATCTCATAAAAAAATCATTACGCATTTCCAATATTGAAGGAGAATTTTCAGTCTATCTTTTCTTAAGCTGTTGAATGACAATTGAAAACGATTGGTTTAATTTAAAACATGTGTTTCTTTAAAACGTTTACTTATATTTGTTCAAATTGAATGTTCTCCATAATGCCAAGTCCTTATGTTGGAAATTTATCCGCTTCCAATAGTTTTATCTTTTATCTCACCCATTGGAGAAAGAAAGGTTTGATTGATTGATTGACTGATTTTTTCACGTTTCCGGGCGCGTCAACTGCTTCGGTCATTCGTCCCGTTAGTGTAGTGCATGTTTTTTCTCGGGAGATGGCGGTGGTCTTCCCCCGCTGGATGGCGAGATCCGGCGCCGACCTACCGTCGGCTAGTGGGGTTTCCCCCTAACCAGGACTCTCCCACCAACAGGGCAGCGCCCCAGTCGGGACAAGCTCTAAGCTCCCGACCGGTCTCCCGGAATATGTGGCAGTGTAGTGCATGTTAGTGTAAGTGTGTGTGTAAGGAGGAGGATTGGACAAGGAAGAGGAACGAAAGATCGCGCGCGGTCCGTGACCCGTTTGGTAAGGTACTGCTCCGGCATTCACCTGGTGTTGATCGGAGAAACCACGGAAAACTACCGATCAGAGCAGCCGGCCACTAGAATTGTCCTCCAGACTGAATTCGACCTAGCTGAAAAGCTAGTGTCGAAAATCCTGCCTCCGTCAGGACTCGAACCTTGGACCCCCGGTAGAGGCGCTGCAGTGCATCAGTTGATGCCTGAGCTACCGCTACCGGTGAGAAAGAAAGGCTGAAGGAAGGCGATGGTCTGGAGGGTGGCCGGCGTGTCCCGCGTTGGGGGTCCCGCCCGGGCGCAGCTTCCCTGGCCGCGCTGTGGACCCGGCGGCGCCTGCGCCCGCGCGCCCGTCGATATCTCCGCCGCCGCGCCGCCCCCGGCCCCCCCGCTGGCGCACGCCCTCCGGCGGTCGCCCGCTTTTCTCCTCGCCCGCGCCGCGCACCATGGGCTGGCTCACGCTTCGCTCGCATTTGGTAAGTGCCAGCGCCCGCCCTCCCACGCCCCCGCCCCCGTGCCATGAGGACCGGATGGATTGGTTGTTAGTGATTCCGGGCGCGTGGTCATTAGTCTATATGTGAGTGTGGTTTTCTCGGGAGGTGGCGGTGGTCTTCCCTGCTGGATGGCGAGATCCGGCGCCGACCTACCTACGGTCGGGGTTTTCCCCAATCAGATATCTCCCATCAGCAGGGCACCGCCCCCAGCCAGGACAAGCTCTAAGCTCCCGACCGGTCTCCCGGCATGGTGGTAGTGAAGTGCATGATAGTGTGTGTGAGGATAGGAGAAGGAAGAGGTAGGAAAAATCGCGCGCGGTTCTTGGCCTGTTTGTTAGGATACTGCCCAGCTTTTCCTGGTGTTGATCGGAAAACTAGGAGAACTACCGATCAGAGCGCCGGGCGATAGAAGTCTCCTCCAGACGCGACTGAATTTGACCCAGCTGACAAGCTAGTGTCGAAAATCCTACCACAGTCAGGACTCGAACCTAGAACCTGCCGGTCAAAGGGACTGCAATGACATCAGTTGCCATGAGGACCGGGCAGAGCGCTTTACAACTCCATTGCGTTCGCACGGCTAGGGTTCGGGTTGTACAAATAGCATCGTCTGCAATGAACACCTTTGCTCACTGCGACCCGATCAATCGCACGTGGAGCTTTCTCTTTGCTCCAAGGCGCGGGGAGGGGTGCGCATAACTTTTCGTGGCCGGATTATTCATCCATTCATTCTTTAATGCACATATTCGTGTATCCGGTTTCTTTTAATTTGCCCGACGCGACAGCGAAGCGTGGAGTGTTCCCAGTCACCATTGTGGAGGGGCCGCCCCTCGCCTCCCTTCCCGGAAGAGTCCTCTGGCACAGAAAGCGCGGGGGCGAAGCGCTTGGGCCAGATCCTCCTGCTCATTCATTCATTCGTTCATTCAATCTCTTGGTCACAGACACTGAATATTCATGCTTAGTATGTCGGGGCGATCAGGTGGGCAATTTGCTCAGCCGGCATCTCCCACATGATTTGTGTGCTTAACTTCAGGTCTGTATCCTACTTTGCTGTACATTATCCTCTTTGCTATACACTATCCTACTTTGCTGTACATTATCCTACTTTGCTGTACACTATCCTAGAGTCTGGCTTATCTGTCTATCCTATTTTGTAGTGGACAGCGCGCTTGCTTTCCACGGGGGTCTATAAGTGTTTATGTTCTCGTAACTCTATAAAGATAACTGGCTGTCATAGAAAGTTTGCCGAGAACAAAACACGATTAGACAGATTTTTCTGGGATTTTTTCATTTACCCTGCTTTTCACTTTACAATACGAGTATATGTAGCATCATTCACCTCGGTAGTGATCATAATCTTCCTTGCATTCAACTACTAATTCTTTACTTCAGAGGGTAGACTTTCTGTCTGTTTTATAATCATTTCGATTCAAAATCAATCCCTACATTTACTCCTTCTGACTTTTATCAACTGATATATTTGAGTATGTTCAATAATTTGATATAGGTCTTTCCATAAATGTTTCACTTTCTCGTATTTCCATTTGTCTTTACCTTTCGTTGACAATTCCATTGTTCATGAAATATATTCTACATTTTCTTAATCTTTCCATGCCTCGTATTTAATTTATTTATTGCCTCTTCCTCCATAAGTCTATTGGACTCGCTTAAAGATAAATCAATTTCCTCAATCTTGTGTATAAGTCACAAACATAGCCCGTGAAAGCATCATCTCCAGAAGCCACTGTCTGACGCATGCGGATCTCAAAGGATGAAGGTTCTCACCTCACTGGCAGCAACGCGTTCATTAACGTGTCTTTTATACGTCGTGCATGGGCTTCATTCATAGTACCCATGAGGAGTTTTTAAAGACTTTGTAGAGATAGGGACGAGATAATGTTTACACGAACCCTCGCAAATTTCATTTTGCTTGGAGACATAGTTTATTACTCTTCGTACATCTGCGGGTGTCTCTGGCTCCCCATGATCTGCTCACAGTCTTAATTTCAACTCTTTCACTTTTTAATGCCTCCGTCTTCTACTTTTGAGGACAATTCAAAAACCCAACCATCCTTTTAATGTAAGTAAATCATCTCAATTTGCTTTCGTGGGAAATAATTTAAGGCATTACTTTCCTTTATTTCAAAACTCACTATTAGGTACTTGCAGTTCATTGCAGTTCGTTTTCCTTCAGTTGGTTTCATTTCTCTTCGCTTATTGCCGAAAGCGGTATTTGACCTTTCATCTTCTCAACTTAGATGGAGAAAAGTAACTTTCAAAAGTGGTATAAAGTAACAGTTACTCTAATTTTTTCTAATCTTTGAATTAACTGACAACTTTGACAAACATGCCTGAAAAAATAGGTATATATTTTGCAAAATATTAAACAGGAAATGAAAATCTCTTCTAACTATGAAGAATATTCTAAAGGTTTTATTTATTACACCGTTACCAAATTTACTCAACTCAAGTATCAGAAGCAAATAGGAGAAAATGACTTATTTTGTAAGATTTTATGAACAACAGTGGAAACAAAACTAAAAACGTCACGTGTAAAATGCATGTAATATCACTTCAAATAATATTCAAATTGCTATCGACTTAATTATGGTTTTCTCTTGTTCAGTTGCAAATAATGTTGTTTCCTAATAATCAATTGCAGACGATTTGAAAAATGTCAAAATACTTGCAGAAATGATTAGATCGCTCGAGGAAAATACAATGATTGCTTTGAATAAACAAAGATTTCTAAATTACACATGTATCAGCTGTGACATATTACAGGAAGATAGAACAACAAAATTCATACAATTGTAGAGCACACATCCTAAAATTCATAAAACATTTTCCGTCTTTTCGTTCCAACCACCCCGCAGGGGTGAAGCAGACTTCGCAAGACCTGAAGCTCTGATAGAGTGGAGATGTCCACCCGGTCCTGAGTCTCTCGGCGGCACTCACGTCGTTAGCTTCAAGGTAGAGGCAGTGAGTAGGTGGCTCGCCACCAACCTTTGGGCGTGAGATTTCGTTAGCCGGCATCCCCGTGCAGTTAGCGGCGGATCTCAACCCCACATATAAAAGTCAAGAAGGGAAAATGAACACCCCCTTCAAGGTTGCCAAGATTCAGGCGGCAATCACGTCGTTAGCTTCAAGGCGGAAGCAGTGAGTGGGTGGCTCGCCCCCAGCCTATGGGCGGGATTGGACGTGGGCTTCGTCAGTCGGCATCCTCTGTGCAGTTGGCGCGGATCTCAAACCCACATAAATGTACTCGTATAAGTCCAAACGGGGAGCATGAACAGACATGTTTGCCTAGATTCCGGAGGCACTCTTGTCTGAAGCTTTAAAGAGAATGCAGTAAGCAGACGGGCCTTAGTCTGAGTGGCCCCCAGTTGGGCACTTGGCTTCATCGTGACAGTGGCCCGACACTCTGGGCAAAGAGAAGTGCCGTGTCCCGGCGCATTGATTCGACTTCGACACTGGCCTGTACAGCCAGTAGTTCTGAGCTGGCAGGGCGGTCCGACCCGGACATTGAGTGGGAAGGTTCGGGAGAGGGTAACTGCGGTCTGTCGGGATTCAGAGACCAGCCCAAGGGTGTACTTGTGCGCCTGCGAGGGATGCGGATAGAGGCTAACACCTAGGTAGCCACCACGCGTATATTCTCCCTGGTAGAATTAAGGTGCGGGTATATAAGCACACTACTATTCCCCTAATCAAGACCTTGGTTCATTTTCGCCATTCACATTAGTTTGATCATTTCCAACATTTTGGAATTTAAAAGATTCGTCGTTGTTGATTTTCTAATCTCACCTCCCGAGACTGCTTATGTCGACTTCCCCATTTTGAATTAAATATACTGAAATAGAAGGCAGCGTGGTGATCAGGACATGTTTGCTTATCTGAGAGATCTGCTCAGTATGGCTGGGTATTTTATACGCGGACGTCCTGTTCTGGGCCATCCTGAGGTCCACTCAACCTCCTTTCCAAGTTAATACCAATATTTACTGATTTAATTATCAGTAAATACTATTGGGTTAATATTTGATGAAGATACACTAGCTATGCCTCTCACAACTTTCGGAAAACTAAGATTTTCTTTTACCCGTTACTAAAACTTGTTACTGAGAACTTTGGAAGTATGTAGTAATGTACTATATAAGGCGAAAATAGAGGAGTTCTAATCTTCTCACCATAAAAGCAGGTGTCACTGCAGCGTGTTTGTGAAAGCGAACATGTTTGTTGAATGGCCCCGAAGGCCTTTGTATGCTCATATTTTGTCACACTCGCCGTGCTCTGACACTCTATCCTGTGGCGTTCGCCCAACCTGTCCCTTTTTTGAAATTATTTTTGTACTTCGTAACACATATTTCGCTCCAAGTACTTCAGGAATAGCTTCATTCTCTGTGAAATATTTTCTTGTCACTTCTAACATTGACCGCACAAATCTCATTTGTATCTTTTTCACTGGGTTTTGGCGGTAATCAATTAATTAGTCACATTACTGATTTAATCACATTACTCTTCTGAAATTATGTTACAATTCGCGCAAATGTATCGAACAAGAAATCTCGTCAACGTGTAATTTGACATTTAAGGAAATGAAGAAATAATTTGAGGAAAACAAATACTGTTCATCTTTGTCAGTGTTAGTGATGAGACATAAGATGACAGGTTTATTTTTGGACGAAAGGCACAAAGGTTTCCTTAAATCAAATAAGTTAATAAATTCACTACAAATTTAACCACAAATTTTTCTTTTGTTTTTACGTCTCGGATTCATCAAGGAGCTTTGCAAAAGTTCAAAAATGATTGAGGAAATATTGTTTGAGGGACGCGAATCTATTTTGAATTTCATTGAGCCAAGATTTTATGACGCGATTCGAGAGATAAACACTTTCTGAGTTAGCTGAGTACCAATTGTTACATAAAGCAATTGAATAACTAATAAATTGTCACATATCACATATATTTCGTCTGCGTTTGAACGTAATACACTTTCTCAAATTCAACGTTAAGTTAGTTAGTTAATACCTTATTTTACGAGACTCGGGCCCTCAGGCCCGCTCTTCCGTCTAACCACGCAAATTTCGCTACGCTCCTTTCACCACCTGGCGGAGAAAGGATGTATTATTTTGGGCGACGAAACAGGAGGACCTCAATTTTGCTCAGAGGCTTCTTTTAGGCTTGAAGATCTTTAACATGCAGTAAATCTACCACAGGGGACAGCCGGCTTTACTTCCCCTCCGAAGGAAGCCGTACAGAGGATTTTTTCGCCCTTAAAATCCACGGCTTCGATCGGGTTTGAACCCGCAAACTAGGGTACAACAGTCCGGTACGCTGACCGTTATACCACCGAATCCACTAAACATTGCCACCGTACGTTCTAGTCAATGGTTTACATTTTGTGAGGAAATGAAGTTGCTTGAGGAAAACGAAACTGTTCTGACCTTGAGCGCACCGATATTGCATGCAGCGGTTCGTGATAAGAGAAGGTCGCCGGTGTCTGGGTCCGATCGTCAGGCGTGAAGACTCGCAGTAAATCAATCGCGTGCGAGGGAGGTGGCGCCTGGGGATGGCCACCTCGCGTGGCTCGTTTGTGGCGCGATACAATCTGCTCGTAAACTGTTTTGCGTCGTGCGTCTTCATTAGAGCGTGGGAAGTTGCTGCCTGTCAGACGCTGATAACTGTTTTTTTGTGTCGCTAACACGGGGTCGAGGGATGGATCGGTGGATTTGTGGATTATCGAAAGTGTAAGACCTATTTATGATATGTAAATTGACAGTTAAGTGGCAATACTTCAGCGTTTAAGTCAAAAGCGTATTATCTTACTCATCATCTAACGAAGACCTTTAAATTGAAGTCAATGCAATATTTGGTATTTATATTAATATTGATTTTATTCAATTTTTTTATTGCCTTCCATAATTTATATGAATTCTACAAATAAATGAGGATTCTGTTTTTTAAGTTAATAAATTTAAAAAATAGTGACCAAACATAGTTGTTCTTGTTATGGAATTCTATCCTGTCTTATTGGTTATTTTCCATCTTTGTAAGTAATCTTGAGAAAAACAAATAATAATTTTAGTATTTTCATAATAGATAGAGCTGCTAAAGGAAATAATCTGGAAGTATCTTCCCACAGACTTAAATCGTCAGTATCATTATCAACTGAACTCATTCAGTATAATAGATTTCATGATTATTCTTTGAAGATAATGAACTGAAACGATGAGAATGATTTTATGGTGAGATTGCTTATTACTTCGAACATCCAATAATTTATATCCTAAGAGCATGTCCATAATAGTTAACTGTTTCAAAATCTTTTAACTTTATTTTCAGTTTTATTTTTTTTTTATTCTGTAACTTTCAAATTGCTCTCGTGAAAATTGATTATCTTACCCCTGCAATCTGATCGCTTTAAAATCTTAATTCATTTTTTATCCATCGTGCGATATTCAATTTATTTCGATTCCGGGGCCTAGTTGTGAGTCCCGGAACCTCGATAAATGAATCCGGGATGTTCCAGTCATTACGTTACATGTTTCTCGCTTTGTATCAAGAACTTTACGACTGACACATAATTTATAACATTATTAATATTACATAAATGTCTTTGACACCCTCAATAAATTAATACTCTTAATACATATTTTACTACTTTACACAAATAATTAAGTTACATTCCATTTGCAATGATCAAAACTATTTATTCGCGTTTATTGGTAGTGGAATAATATAGTTACGAACTTTGAGAACTTTTACTTTCTTGCACTTCTTAAGAAGGGAAAGTTAAGTAATCGTGCGCCAGAAAACGGCGAATTTTCGACACAAAAACTCTTATTGCCAAGTCCTGGTAACGATAAAGTGGATAAAACATGTTGCTATATATAGTAAATTACTGCCTCTAACACATGATGATGATAGAATCTATGGTTTGAAGGCCCTTGCTACCGAAAAATCGACGTGTCTGTCCGTACGTCCGTCCGTCCGTCTGTTCGTCTGGTAACCCTAGCGACTAAACCGTTCAGCCGATTTTTTTCAAAATTGATTTTCTCCAATCGATCTAAGATAACTCAGGGCTTTGGGAGTTTCAAACGGATATTTTGATTTTTGAGAGTACTTTACATGAAACCTCAAACACATTTTCAAAATTTTCTCAAAAATGGGACGAATTTTCTGATTAGCCTGTCCTCTGACAACGCAAAGGACTTTAATAGAATGGTGCAGTCCATGCTCGTTAAAATCCCAATATTTAAAATTAAAAATATTTAAGATAGTTCTTTTCCGTAATGAAATCTGTTCTTAAAAGATATATCTTGAAATAAGGTCATGTTCGCTTTCAAAAATTTGAGTAGTGTTCCTGAATTTTGGAGAAATATAAGCAGTTTTAAATATTTTAAGCAATTGTTTATCCAAAACCGCTGTAAATTTTTCCTCGTATGCATCGAAGGACGCCGAAAAGTATGGTGCTAGTCTCATTTTCGGCAAACTTTCCATTTTTCTAAAATTGCAAAAAGTTATAATTTCAAAACTACAAAATTGAAGATAGAGATTTGTGACTTATATAAAGACTTTTGTAAAAAAAAATAGCTCTTTAAAAAATGTTATGTACATCATTTTGAGGAAATGAGTATTTTTCGCGTGATTTGTTCTGGAAATATATTCAATTTCTAAAAAAAAGTATTTTTTCAAAAGTGCTTTAAAATGTGTTCTTCACATTTTTCACGGATGAAGAAGCAACGGGTAAAAGAATAGCTCGGGTCTCATTTTGCTGAACTCTCTGAATTTTCTAAAATTGCAAATCTAGCTTAATGTGAGAAATTATGTCCTGTTATTGCACTATTAATACCTTTGTAATTTCGTACAGCACAAAAAAGTTTTCTTCGCAACACCAAGATTTGATGTTATTACAAAGTTTTTTTATGATCATCAGTACCTAATCATTACACTCGTACCCGAGTTAAATGGTTTGATGAATGGGTGATGACTTGATTTGAATATAATGAAGGAAAGGTGGAATGACGGGTAAATCGCAAGAAAACCTTTGTAAACCTGCTTTGCCCTCTATAAATTCGACGTGGATAGACTTGGATTAGACCCTGATACCCTGGGATTTGAACGTGAGTTTATCTGAGAGACAGTTTGCCGATGACTCTGCAATAGCTCTGAACGGGAATCGCGTCCCGTAGAGGCATTTTCGGCACTGCACAGCTAAATTTGAGTGCTGTCTGAAAGAGAATTATGGCGGTCGGCTGTTCTGATCGCAATTTTTCCGTGGCTCCTCCGATCAACATCAGGCGAATACCGGAGCAGTACCCTAACAAACGGACAAAGGAGCGCGCGCAATTTTTCCACTTCTTAGCACACTCACACACAAACTCACATGTCGGGAGAGCAGTGGAGAGATTGGAGCTTATCCTGGCTGGGGCGGTGCTCCTCTGGATAAGATACTTAGGGAGCGAACTCCTGCGCAAGTTGAGGGAGGTCGGCGTCAAATGTCACAGTCCAGTGGGGAGGAACACCGCCACCTCCCACGATAAAACATTCCCACACTAACGGCTCGTGCTCGTAAACATCCCCAGAAAGTGGAAGGTGAGAGGACAGGTCGTTTGTATATTGAACAATTAGAGCGGCCCCTCCCGCAGTGCACCCGTGGGAGCGTGGCTCCGTCGCAACAGCCGCAGCGGCCCGCGCATGCGCACTGCATCTCTCGGCCGCGCCGCACCGCACCGCACCGCACCGGGCCCGGACCGCACACGGAGCACGCCAGGCGGTGAAGCTTTTTCATCCCTTTTTTTGTATTCTTCTATGTTTAAGGTCGCTTTTCAACATCTTGGTCATATAAGCGACCACTGTGAATTTTAAGCTGTGGGGGGAACTATTAGGAGAACACGTAAGAACAACACAAACACAATCATCCATGCCCGAGACGGGATTCGAACCCACCGCCCTTCGAGCCAAGGCAGCTACGGCCCTTCAGCCTTAACAACTCCGGCTATCCAGGCAGGCTTTTTCACCCTTTGTTTAGCGATAGTTCCTCGCAATTGCAGGATTCTCATCGCATCTCCGCTGGCGGATTAGGATGGGATGTACGTACCGTGCTTCCCCTGTTTTGTTTCTGAACAGAAATGAAGTTTCGTTATTGTGGTCTTTATCTTTATATCGTTCGTTAATGTGGTCTTTATGGAAGCAAATATTTTGAGTTAAAATGTTCTCCCCAAAACGCTCGTTTTATTCGTAATTCAGCTTAATGAAGTGAAACAGGGGGGAGGAATTGTATAGAAAACGTGCACAGATTGTACTTCTCCCACATACCCCACACACATTGTAACTGATTTTCGGCATTGAATAATGAAAAACTCACTGACGCTGATAATGAGAAAGAATGTTCGCGCGTGGTCCGTGGTTCTTTGCTTTTTTCTATTTTTTTATGCTGCTCCGGCATTCCTGAAACCACTGGTTAGAGCATTTGACTCAGACAGAAGCGACCAACTTGCCGAAGTACATGCTTAGTGTGGTTAAATATTAATTCACTCTTGATCGTGCATATTCAAATTCTTAAGAGATTTTACTGGCAGTCGCAATACTATCATCAGATGAACGAACGTTCCCTGTATTCAATTTCTAAAACATCGTAATGAAGTACAATACATTTCGTTCAATTACGTATTTATTAGATGACTATCACGATTTTCAAGAAGAAAATTGTACGTCGAGATATCATAATTGTTGTGGTTGTATTTGACTCATAAATAGGTGAAGTTCAATCGCAAATCATGAACGGGCATTCTGTTCTTTAGCTGTTTCCATACCCCAATTCCTCATTGCTTTCTTTATGAACTACCAATGTCAATGTTACTTCTTTATAAAGTTCTAATACGTGCAGTCTCCCTCACCTCTTCCTTCCCTTGTTTTCTATATTTTCTCGGATGATTTACCCGTATCTCAAGTTTTTTTTAAATCTCCAGCATCTCCTTTTGTCATTTACACATTATAGAACATCATTTTTACGTAATCCGTTCTTTTGACCCTTTCCATCACCTTCACGAATACATTTCAAAACACTTCAAACAAAAGTTTCTTTCCAAAACAATTTTCAAGGATAACAATAGACTTACGAACAAGAAAGACACTGTATATCATGAAATTTTGCACACAGCAGTTTAAGCCACGTTACGCCATCTTCAGGACCATCCGTGACTGGCGAGATCTAACTACTTCTAAAACGACGCTACAGAAGTCAATGTAATGTATCCGAAAGATTATTTATTTATTCAATAGGTAATTATTACACTCATAAATTAAATAACTTGATTTTATGTGGCTAGGATGAAGGCCTTCAAACCATTACAATATCTATTCCTACCGCGTTCTAAACTTCCGAATTCGGGTACTCACCCAATATGGCCTCTCCATCGCATCAAAGTCGCTGAAAAGAGACCACAAGGTATGGCTGAGGAAAAAGACCCTGAAGGGGAAAAAAAGGCTGTCAGAAGACGGGTACATGCTTATCTACTAAACCTTTTCTAAACTATTTATTTCCTGGCGAAGACGTCACGCATTCTCCTTCCAGCCAGCCTCCTCTGCACGTGAAATGAAACAGCGCCATAAAAGATCGTCCGCACAATTACCCTTGTGTTTACTTTTCACACACACTCCCATTTGCCCCGTAATGTTCTTATTTTATTATTAGATGATTTACTTATTTGTTTATTTATTTACTAATTTACTTATTACTTAATGACTTATTTCTCATCAATTTACAAACTTAATCTTAAATACTGGTTAAATTATTCATTGTTTACTCTTAACTTACTTATTTCCTCTCCTGTCTCGGCTCGGTTCGTTACTAACCAGGGCTGTTTTCCCACTTCTAATTTCCGTGTTCCTAATGATCCGAACCTTTCGTAGAAAAATTCCTAATTATTCCATGAAGTGAGACCTATTATCACCTAATATATTCTTGGCGAGCCTTACATCTCCATATTGAAAGTAGTAGTTCCCTATTACCATCCATTTTCCTCTCCACGTTTCGGTAGCACAGCAATGTAAAAGTATGTGCATCTGATCTTCCCTATCATCCAAAGCGTACATATGTCATTGCAATTCAAGTCTTTCAGTCTACGATGCATGCATCCTCCAACCCTGAACCAAGCGTACCCTCTCTTACGTCCTTTCGAAGTGTGTGAACGTAACTTTCTCAACCCCATACCCGACTCGTGTGAACTTGTGCCACTAGCGAACATTTCTCGGACGTTGCTGCCAGGATAATTGCCTTTTAATATCCGAAAGTCTATCAGAAATTAGCCATTTCATCTTGTTTTCCCCTATCCGAAACATCTCCGGATGAATGTATTAAAGACCTGCGCGTTCTAGTAGCAGTTTAATTTTATACGATCAATAGCGTTGCAGCTTCCCTATAATTGCACTCTTAATCACCAATGTATAAGCGTGTCAGCCTGTTCATCTGCTAATCTAGCCCAAAGGTAAATGGGTTTCATTTTAAAATCTCTCCAAATTTCCTGCACTACCGACCTGTCTGAACACACCGGCCTTTGCTGCGAATCTAGAGTCTCCAAGAATTAATTTGTAATAATCTGTTTCGATGCTTTCTAATCGATCTATCCTATCCACTCCCCAGATTTTCGCCCCATAACTCATAGCTGGAAGAACTAGCGATTTAAACATTGTTACGTACACCTTTTAAAGCAATTTAGGTACTCTGTGAACAGCGCAAATCATTTCCTTAAGCGCAATTCTTCCTTTACTTTTAACCGCCACTATGCGACTATTCCATCCCCCGTTCATAGAAAACTTTGCGCCAAAATGCATAAAAGTTTTGATGCGATAAATCTCACCTGCGCGTAATGTCATTTCTCTTTGTTAACAAAAAAATAAAAATAATAATAAACCCATTCTTGAAGACAACAATTTTCTTTTTTGAATATTTACTTTTAGTCCCCATGTCTCAGTATAACTTTCTAGGATGTTTAAATACCTCTGTAGGCCATCAATAGTTTCCGAACGTAGCACTAAATCATCAGCTTAAAGTAACCCAGGAATTTTCAAACCATCAACTTTCGGCGTAGATGTGTCCTCTTCCTGTACACAAGTCATTAAATTGTCTATAAACAAGATAAACAATAGCAATGAGAGTGGAAAACTCTGTCGTGTTGTACTTCCATCACCACACCAACGGAGAAATTTAGTACTCTGTACATGCTCTGAAACACATTTAAAACTTAACGTGAGACGCCTAGCTCGCTTAGTTTTCGCCATAAAGCTTCCCTGTTGATTCAGTGAAAAGCCTTTTCGAAATCCACAAAACTGCAATATAAATGGCCACGTTTACGTGAAAGCTGGTGTATCTAACACGAAAATATTGTCTGTGGCTGGGAAACCTTTCGTAGAGCCTTCCTGAAATTTGAGATTTTACTGCATTTTATCGCCCATTCACTCATTCGACCGTTGAGCACTTTACAAAATAATTGTCTTAATGCTGGTAAAAGGTTAATGTCACGATCATTTTCTGGGCAATACGTATTACCTTTATTCTTAAAAACCGGTTAGGCAATAGTTTGTATTCCACTTGCATTTGCAATATTCTGTTCGATAAAATATTCTGTGAAAATCAGATTTGACAGTTTTTCTTGTGAAAATCTGAATTTTTTTTAATTTCATGAATTGCAGGCCCACCTGTAGTTTTATTTGATTTCAAATGCATTTACCATGTTCTACATTGAAACATTAGTAATAATAATAATAATAATAATAATAATAATAATAATAATAATAATAATAATAATAATAATAATAAATTTAACTGCCTTCAGAACGTATTGCGAGGTATTTGTTCAGGTAGCGTTTTCATTTGAGCAACTATTGCACTTCTGTACTCTTTTTCTTCAATATTAACATGTATTTTGGAAGTTAAATATATTTTAGAGAAGATTACTATATTTCTATCTCAAACTACTTTTTTCATCCAGTAAATGGAAGTACCATTTTTTGCTTCTTTCCCCGAACTTTCGAATTGTGTCTCTAGGGGCTCGTGTAAAATCGTTGAGAGGCGTGATCATTCGATCCCCCGCTGCACCCTTCCTTCGTTTTATTGCCCGTTCCGGACCCGCATGAGTGTGACGGATCCGCCCTCTGATGGTGGAACCTTGGCCCCGTCGCGTGCGCGCGCCTCGTGTTGGGGAAGTCGCGTGGTCTCTAGCGTGCCTGCGCCCGCCCCGCCGAGGTGGCGCATCCGCAGAGGTCGAACGCTGGAACCCACTCAGCTCTGATCACATTTCGAAGGCGCTCGCTTTTGCGGGCCTTGGTGCCTTGTCTCCTTTAGTTCGGAAAGGGGAGTGCAATCTCGGGTTAGAAGAACCGTTTAGAGGTGGCTCTGTGTATCAACTGATGTCACTGCAGTACCTCTGACCGGGAGGTTCTAGTTCGAGTCTCGACGGTGGAAGCATTTTCGACACAAGCTTTTCAGCGAGGTAGAATTCAGTCGCTGTCTGGAGGAAAATTCTAGAAGTTGGTTTCTTTTATCGGTATTTTACCGTGGTTTCTCCGATCAACACCAGGCGAATGCCGGAGCAGTACCCTAACAAACGGGCCACGGACCGCGCGCGATCTTCACTTCCTCTTCGTTGTTCTATCCTCTCCCCTTACCCACACACTAACATGCACTACACTACCACATATGCCGGGAGACCGGTTAAGGACTTAGAACTTGTCCCGGGTGGGGCGGTGCTCCGCTGGTGGGAGATACCTAATTTAGTTGATGGTAGGTCGGTGCAGGATCTCGCCATACAGCGAGGGAAGATCACCGCCACCTCCCGAAGAAAAACTCATGCACTACACTTACGAGACTAATGACCTCGGTAGTTGACGCGCCCGGAATCACGAAATATCAATCAATTAATCGGTTGGAATGGTTTAGGGTTCGAATCCCTCTCAGATGTTTTCTATTGTGTTGTTGTTTTATATTTTTTGCTATGTCGCTCGGTTCTTTCGCCGACCCACCTGTCCAGAAGCCCACACTCCTCTTCCGCTCCGTCGCCATTCACAAACTGCCTTTTTTGACATCGATGGGCATATCTCCGCTGCGAGTTGACGGTTCTGGGGGAGATATATCTCTGATATATGAAAGAGGGGGGTGGGTTGAAAGGTGATTCACAGCGCTATCGAGCCACCACACGCCACGTCCATGCCTTACGTGAGATGTTTACGATTGTGCTGGGGCATGATTGGCACTCCGTCCATCGTGCGCTACGTTTCAAGCCTCTTTCTCCGCCTGCCCGGGTGCCGAAGAAAAGTGGTCTTTGTGACATGTACGCGTTGTGGCGTTTACACCTGAACGGCGTACATAATAGGGAAGAGCTCTTAACAGTTAAACTTTTATTTCTTAACCGTTGACGTTTCGTAACTGTTACGCGAAATAACAGTTATTTCGTTTATCCTGTTATTGGCTGTTATCGGTTGAAATGCATATAACTGCAACCTACTGGGTCTAATCCGAATACTACAAGCTTTTGTGGCAACCATTTTGTACCATAAAAGCTTCACTGCAGCTAATCAATCATGATTTGCCAGTGTTCAAATTATAGATTCATTAATACATAATTCGTCATTATTACACACCATGTGCCACAATAGTTTTATATTTTATTGTACACACTACAAGATGTTTGTCCTTTAAATTAAGTCCGATATGTTAACTTATTTCTGTCCCATTCCTGCTTATGTGAGATCAACTAATATTCCCTTAGGTCTGATAAAATAAAATGAGTTACGGTCAAATACTTCACATTATAATACTTGATGTTCGACAGTCATTAACACTTTAGCCATAGGTAAGCAAAAACACCGTTTCTACTCATTATATTTGGCATTCATCACTTCACTATGCACAAGTTGCATATTTGAAAGAATATTTGCAATCTGAACCCGAATCACTTGCATTTTAGTAATATTCTATATTCTATACACATTCGCTGCACATTATGTGAATTACTATTCATCCTTGGCAGTTCATCCAGTCTCGTTCATGTCAGCTGATTCTCTGTCTAAACATGATAGGGAAAGTGCACAAGCTTTACAGTGCTACCAACGTTATTCGTTTTGCGTGGTTTAACTCTTAGCAGACGCTACAACAGCTTTAACTCTTAGCAGTCGGCCATGTTAAGTTGCTGGTCATGGACCTGTTATTTTTCAACTGTTATTAATAATAGCTATTACGAGTCAGCTGTTACTGTGATAACAGTCATTGAAGAAAAGCTGTAAGCCCATCTCTAGTACATAATAGGTAGTGCCAGTCTCCTGCCACAGCTGCCGCTACCTAGACGCGACCTTGTGTCCCCTTTTCCGTTAATTCCATAGGAAGCCGAAAAGGGCTAGCAAGGTTAGGTATATCAAGAATACTTAGACAGTAGGTGTCCGCGGACCTGTTCATAGAATGTGCGAGCCTGTTAAGTACCATGAAAAAAATTGGTATTAAAAATATAACAGTAGTAACAAAATGAAAAAAATCATACATTTGGATACATGTAAAATGAAAAAAAAAATTACAGCATTAAGAAACAAAGTAATTATTAAAAAAATACGTATGAGCTAGAAACGAAAAAATACAAAACAAATTCGTTAAAGATATACTAATTATTTTCTTTAACAAAACAGAGGGAGTCATTTTGCGAGATAGCTTTCCAGTTCATTAAGATATTCTCACAGGAAAGAGCGTGGCTTAGAAAATCCAAACAAATCGTTGTGCTTATTGGCATTGGGAGGTGAATTCTTCGAAAGATCTTGAAAGGCATGCAGATGTTATGCGTACGTTTACACATGTGTATAATACACTTTGTACGAATGGCAGAGACAATATCCTTTCGGTTGACATAACAATGTACGAGCAAAGCCACTCAAACTTTCCGTATTAAATTGACGATTTTATGACAAAGTTTACGCAGTTACTTTGACGCGTACAACTGAAATGTATGCACTTTTAGTTGTGGTCAAGATTTAATACTTTGTTTTATTGGCCATGTGTAACTCGTAGGCGTCAGTGAAGACTTTGCTGTAGGGAGGCCACGTCTTAGGAATTATCCACGCATTTGAGGCGTCATTTATCTTGATCGGTAGGCGTGGAGGATTGGTTAATTTCTACAATAGGATATTACATCAAAGTTTTATCGTGTTTTTTTTATGCAAAATAGTTTTTGTAAGGAAGTGAACTTTTTTTTTCAACAACATTCGTTGGTATAATTCGTTCTAAATTCAACTAATGTTCGTAAAGAGTTGGTGGTATTCAAGGGGCTGAAGAAAACGGGCGCGTAAAATACATTTGCCATGTGCCTGAGTAACTCCTCGAATGTTGCTCTTCTGTCCCGTTGTGTCCGCGCTTTTGGGCTATCATTTGATGAAATGCGCGCTTATCGTCTGCCTTATACAAAACCACTCTGCGGTATATCTTTCCGATCGCTGGCATGGTGTTGGCTTTGGGGCGTTCTGCCGCCTGGATTCGATCCAGCTTCCTCCTGCCAGATGGCGCGCCGGGTGGCCGCTGCGGGGGCGAGAAATGGCGCGGAAAAATCGCTCTCGCGCCTCAGGACATCCAGCGGCAAGCGCCTCGCGGGACGTCCGCTTCGCTGCTCCCCAGAAAACTTCCTCCGAGCGGTTCAGAAGCTGTCTCATTTCGAAGGAAGCAATGCTGGATTGTAAATTGAGTAAATGATTCGTCGCTGATTATTTGGACTATAGTGAATGATTTTGGGCAAAACAACTACGCATAGTAATAGAAAATTTCCGGACTTTAAGTCCTCGAACTTTTTTGTTCTTGCCACTTTCGTATGATAAAGCTTCTTACAGTACCCCGAAACGTTGTCGACTGTTTTAATATTACTGTATTATTACTTTTATATTGTATTTAAAAGGGTGTAATCGAGGTTATAGTTAAAGTAATTAATTTAATTGAAAGAGTTAACTAAATGGATATAATAGAGTAGAAACGTCCTGTTCTTTATTTCATGAGAGGTTCTTCAAGGAAATCAAAATGTCATAGCATAAATTATTAATTTGCTTAATGTAATATATCATGAATTTTAGTTCAACTCACGATTTGTTCGTCAATAACAAAGTACCAAATGCACCAACTGCCAAACTCGGTAAATGTTTGAGGAAATTTAAAAAGAGCTTCTAACGTAATCAGAAAGAAAGATAAGAATATAATTTTTGTCACATGTTACAGGGAATATTCAATATGAATTTGTTCGTTTTACTTTTTTTATGGATACTTTAAAACAACGTCGGCCTCAATGATAGTTCATGGAAAATAAAAAAAACTCATTACAGGAAATTCAGCAATAAAATATTAGTATTGTAAAAACAAAGAATACATATGATAATTTTATAAGTTGGAATATCGAATTCTAAAATCCGTCTTCTACTACATCTCGAACGGGAAAAGAAGTATGTGTAGACCAATAAAGCGATGGAAAGTAGCTTCAAGATGGAACAGTTTTAATAAGCTCAATGAGAACTGTTGATGTTCACGATTTTTACTACAAAGACAAAAGTCAATGCCACTAGTGACTCATCAACACACTTCGTTGATTTTTTTTGTCACGTCTGCTCCGCTTTAACTTTCCGCAAGTGTACGATAATCCAGTTTAAACATAACTTTCCTTTTTCCTGAGGACATATTTACACATTTGAAAATTTCATATATCAAAACATATTATAAAAACAACGCATTTACATTCACTCACGTGCTTACGCTAGAAGTCCAAAGTTTTCGTAGGTGCAATGCAAGAGTGCCTATAGATGGAACAAGTATAAATCACTCCCTCAAAAACATCACCAGCCAAATACCATCACTACCTGTAAAACTGCGATCTGCATATTAGGCTGGGGTAATTCGTCACAATTGTGGTACTATCGGTTTGATACTTCAGTCTGAATGAAGAGTATCAGTAAGAATGGTGTTTTCAAATCTGAACGAATGATATTCGGTGAATCAAAACGAGCCCGGTGATATTTGCTCTCTTTTTTTATTGCTATCTCATATGTAATACCGTCACCGTCAATTTCAGCTCTAATTCAAAACCCTGAGGCAGTGTTGAATTTAACACCCTCACCACTCACAATAAAAGAGGCAACGTACAATATTGCCTCTGCCGCCCTTGCTGCCCATTTTCCCGAATACAATTTCCGTGACACGATTTGTCGGAACCGTTCTTCCGGAATACGGAATGCTTAATCGGTTTTGTCGCAGTTTTTACCCAACCACTTGAAAGTATTCGTTCAGTTATCCATCGACATCACAGGAAAGGCTGGTAGCATCGGCTTCGCCTTGGAAAACTGTATTTGCTGAATGTGAAACTGTTAGCCATTCTGACACTGAAATTGTGTTGGAACGACCGTGAAGCCAGTTCCAAATAAAATGTGGATCATGCTTCAAGTATCTACTACTCATTCCACAGGAATATAAAGGGAAATGAAAGAGAATCTGAATCACTTCAGGAAAATGAAAGAGAATCTTATAACGTGCAATGTGGAGTGTTGACAAGTTTGAAACAATCCTAAGGCTGCACTACTTAACCCGAAATCGAAAAATTTGAAACTCTTCTTTGAAAAAGAAGAAAGAAGAATGCAAGGGTGAAATAATCAGATAATTCAGTATAAAGAGTGAGGCACTGAACTATTTAATTACGTTATGTGCTCCATTGAATTTTTCCTCAAAATTTTTTTCCTCAATTTGCACCAATCTAAACTTTTGGCCTGGGACACGTCCCCAGAGATCAGTACAAATCCCACAAAATAATTCTGATGTCCGTTGCATAATGTGTCGTCACCACGTTGAACGATGTAGGTGGAGGCAGGAATGCAGGCGGACTTTCGGATGTCTCACGCGGTGAGTGGGCGGAAATGGAAGGGGAAGGTGGGGGCGCGAGGGGCCTCCGGGCGCTGCGGGCGCGGCGCTGACGTCACGGCTCCCGCCCCCGGGGCACCGCCACCGCCCCCACCCCCACCCCCGCACAAGGCAATGCGCAGCGCGCCCAAGTGGTGACGGGGTGGGAGCGGGACGGGAGCGGGCGGAGCCAGGCGGAGGCGGGGCGGGCGAGGCGGGGCGTGGGGGGGGGGGGGGCGGAGATAAGGGGCCCTAAGCCTCGCCTTCGAAATGGGGTTTGTGCTGCAACTCAAGAGCTACGGAAAGCAAGCGGTTCAAGAGGAAGTGACTTTGGTAGGAACGACTTGCGACAAGTCTGAGAGCAGTGGCATTTTTCTACCAAGATGATGGAAGTGCACAAGGAACTGAAGAACGAATATTTGTTACACTTGCTTTCTCAAGCAGTGATACTTCATTATTTAGATGATGACAATAATTATATTACTATTATTATTATTATTATTATTATTATTATTATTATTATTATTTGTGAATTGTCTTCGCTTTCCATACCACAATTACGTGGTGAAACGAGGTGGAAATAGTAAACATCTTATATTGTTGAGTGGACAATAACTTAAGTCTCCATTATCTTATGTTTTATTACAAGAACTATATTTTAATTCAGCTTTATTACCATATAATAAATTTATTCTACGTTTTTGAAATTGATAACAAATTCATGAAAAAGAATTTAGAACTCAGTATATTAGTTATTCTACGCCAATGTTGTAGGTTTTTTTTAAGGAAGTCAGTATCTCTGAGAAATTGTCCTTCACAGATAACTACAAGTTTGATAACACGGATTTATCAAACTCTGGAATTCTTTTTTTAATAAGAGAAATAACCTACGTCTACAAAATGAAACTGTATTCATCAGCATTAAAAGTTGTTTTTTTTCTAAACCATTTTTAACACAGATTTTGGTTTTGCATTCAGATTTGCGCCATCGCCCACCATTTCTAATAGTGAATATATTTATTACACTAAAAATCGGTGATATTACATTTCTTTACAAATGATGTTAGTAATGCTTCTCAAAAATGTGATGGACTCCCATATATCTTAAGAACTGCTTCAGGATCTTCTCTTTATAACACCCAGGAGACATTTACCATCAAAAACTCATTCCAAAACTTGGAGCTTTGCTCTTTTGTTCTATGTCTTGATAGAAACGCTCATCTTGTTCATCATTCACGTCACCAAGGTTATCAGGGGGGAAATGTTAATGAGAGCTAGAAAGAGTAAGTCACAAAAGTCTCTTGATCCCATTAACAAAATCTGATTATTTATTTTTCACTAAGATATGTTCACACTCCCACTGAAAATTAGTCCAGGCATATTATTCTTCTAGTCATCGTTTGGGTGAACGCATCATCTTTTGAAATATTTCGGATATGGATGATGTATGATTTTTCATTGTTCACCAGGTAAAGTTCTTATTTTGGGGGATAAATCGCACTCTCGCGACTTTAAAACCATTTTGTAGAGAAATTGTAAGTACATGTTTGGAATCAGGTCTTATAAACACTCGTAGTAAATCACACATAGTTTTATTTTTAATAATCTGTTATTGTTGATACGTGTAATTAACATTTAACGAATTCATATTATTTTTATATGTTCTTATGCGAGATTGGAATTTATAACGAACATTATAGATTAAATTGAGCTTAGTGAAAACATATCTTCAGAACTAATCAATAGTTTTTCTGAAAGTCATTGAATCGTTTTACTCCCTGAAGTTTCTTACCTTTTTTTTTTTTTTTTTTTTTAACCAATGCTAATTTTTTCATTGAAATGGAATTTTTGGGACGTTACACTAGTCCAAAGCCATGATTTTCAAGATGTCAAAATTATTGATAAAGTTTTGAAGTTGCAGCCTCAAACTGTGGTTATCGGCTTTGGTGATATAACGCTGAGTGTATAGGACTGTTAAACCCACGTTTGCGGGTTGAAACCCGATCGCAGCCCTGGATTTTTAGGGCGAAAAAAATCCGTCGTACGCCTTCCTTCGCACGGGAAGTAAAACCAGTTGCCCCATGTTGTAGATTTACTGCTTGTAAAAGATTGCCCTCAAGCATAAAAGAAGCCTCTGACCTAAATTTAAAACGCCAGTTTCGTCGCCCGAGTAATACCTTCTTTCTCCGGAAGATTCTGAAAGAAGCGTAGCGGAATTTGCGTGGTCAGGCGGAAGACAGAACTAATGACATGAGTCTCGCCAGTAAAATAATCGTAATTGAATTGAATTATAGCAATTATGGTATAGTAAGTCTCGAGAAAGAAACCTCGGGAAAGAGATATGGATGAAATGCAACTGAGAAGAAAGTTGGGAAGCGGAACTAGAATATAAGAGAAACTTAGAGGGAGATTTTATTACAATATAACCGGTCGTGATTATACAACCTATAGCCCCTTGTAGTTATGTTGTTGAAGTGATTAAGACATGAAAGCGTAAGTTAGCAGAAAATGTTGAAAGGTTTCAGAGATTGGAAGGAATTGGCATTACGATTTCCTCACCAGTCGGTTTAAAATCTTTTCATTTATTGTTCACTTCACTTATTTTTCAGGAAGTATCTGTATCATCTTGATTCTGAATAAAATATACCATTGTTGATTATTCGATTCATATTTTAATAATTCCTTTAGTTTAAAAGTTCTAGAAAAATAGTTACTGTTTAATTCGTATTTGAATAATCTAATAGTATCTCATGCCCTTTTAAGATTACTGCGCTCATATAGAGAACAATTTGAGATTAACGTGTGAATATAAATGTAATGTTAAATGCTATAAATCTTTATCGCGGCTTTAGCATATGATCATTATCTCCATGTCATTCCAGAACTGATAAGCTTCGCGCATATGGTCAAACAGGAAGTCACGTATACGCCGCGCAAATTTCTCTTATCTGTGCAATTTTTCGACGTTTTCACTAATTCACCACAATCTTGACGCAAAACTTGCCAAAGAGAATTCTACCGTCATTACAAAGTTTTTTGATTTAATTTGGAATGTGTTAAAAAACAAAAAAATCTCACCTCCCGTCATTTCAAGGAGATGAATTAATTTTCTGGGGGTTAAGCGATTTTTGTCTTGGGCTAAAAGGAGACAAAGGTGATTTTGCTTTCTAATTGAAATCTATTACATTAATTGGCCACCTGGATATCGTATCTGCGGACTAACACAAATCCAGAGAAACGGATAAGCGGCACCAGTTATGTAAGAGAGTTCGTGGTGCATTAAATTAATGGGGAGAGGAGAGAGACCTTTTAGCGGCTCCCTTTCTCCCTCCCGCAACGTCCTCCCACGCCGCCGGCAGGGGCGCTCGGATCGACGTCCGCTCGCGCCCGCCCGCCTGGCACCGCGTGGGGGCGGCGGGGGTGGGGCGGGGCGGAGTGCACAGAGAGCACGCGCGGCGCCGGCCCTGCCCCTCCCTCGGCGGAGCCTCCCACTATCGATTTCCGATGAGGGCGGCGGGGGCGGGGCAGCGCGGGGGGGGAAGGACGGCCGGGGGCGTGTCTGCCGGCTCGGAAACACCTGCGGTGCGGCGGCGGCGGGGCGGCGCTGCTGTGCAGTCGGGCCGCTCCGAGCGACAGCCGCCGCCGTTGCCTCCGACGCCGCCGCCGCCGTCGCCGCCGCCGCAGTAAGATACAGCCCTTGTGTGACCCCCTCTCGTTCCACCCCACGGAGTTCGACCTCACCCCAGGTCGATTCCCACCCGTTGGGTTGTCTGCACGAGCCCCCGCCTCCCCGTCCATCGGGGTTACCAACGGCCGGCCGTCCTTCCTCGTTGATTGCGACGGACGGCGTCCTCGCGTCCTCGCAGCCCTCTCCGAGTCGTTGCTTGCTCGTCGGGCGCGGGTGCTCGTTGTCTTAATCCGGGCTGAAATGTGAGACCCCGTTTCTCTTCATCCCTCGGGAGTCTCTGATACGGCGCCCTACATCGTGTTTGTGACCCACATCGCGTTGATTGAGACGAAGGGGCATGCGGGATGGCTCTGTTTTCTCGCAGAGTCCCTTCGCGAACTGAAACTGACCTACTTGCTTTTCACACCGTATACTACCACTGTTTGTAGCGTTCTAAATGTACTGGAGCATTTTTTTCTTCTTACTCTGAGAATAAGGGAAAATTAAGGGTAGCAGAATATCCTGAGAACTATGAGTTTCTAAAATTCAACCCAAATATATAATGGAATCCCTTTTTATCAAAACATGATTTGCAAAGATAATATTGGGTAAAAATCGTTTTTAACAGAACTACACAGGACGAAGGGTTCGTGTTAAATAAATGAAAAGCGACTCCCAATTTCAATATAAAAGTGGCTCTTCATGTAAAGGAATTTTGTTCTTGTATGCTAACATGTTGCTGTACAAAGATCGATTTTTGTAAGTTTTTATTCAGAAATAAATGTTTAAATTCTGGGATAATTATCCCTAGATTTTATTTAATTTTTTACGGCTTTTAGCCTTTAAGATGGCTCATGAACAGCGTACTAGCTTCCCGTGCTGTAGTCCCGATTTCGATTCCCGGTCGAGTTAAAAATAGAGCTGTAGCTTTCCTTTAAAATCGTCCCAGTTCCTGGAGCTCTGTGACGAAGAAAAGCTCAAGCCGGCAGATCTTGCTAGTTGCGGTGAAGAGAATACGTCATGTTTGCCTCATGTCGCTCTTACCCCCAATCATGGGAATTGAACTAGGTCCAGTTATGGGTGACACCGGTAGCTGGCCGGCGAAGTCGAACAACCGACCCAATAACGCCAAATATTACGAGTTTCGTGGAAATATACACAAATTCTAATTTATTTTGAATTTAACTCATTAAATAGAAGATTGAGAAAGTTTATAAAACAAGATTAATTTAAAAATAATCCTACATATTATTGAAAGTTTTTATACAGTAATATGTGTATAAAAATATTTATTATTTATATTTATACAGTGTATTCTTAAGTTATAAATAAATTCTAAAACATGCTAATGCAATTTTACTCTTTAGTTTCTTATATCTATTGTATTCAAGCTTTTTTTCTGCATTTTGTTATTTAATTATTTATCGATTGAGAGTGCTTGTATTGAGTTTCTTCTTTTTCTCATTTCGTGTAGTCTCTCGCATTCAATGTTCCCATCCCAATATCATAGTTTTTTCATGAAAAATGCATGGTTCATGGAAATAGGTAACAACAACGCGCATATTTTATTTCTCGTTCAGGAAATCTCGTTGTTTGGAAACAGAGAAAACAATAAAAAGACCTTTAGAAATGGCGCTGAATTATTCATTCTCGAGAATGACGCCATGATTCACGTTTCCAATAGCTTCTCAGCGTGAGTTCCTGCGGCCTACATTCCTTCACTGCAAAACATGCAAAATGACATCTACACTTTAGTTTCCTTCTACAATAATCTTATCATTTTTCTCACCATGTAAATGATGTAGGAAATCTTTTCGAAATATCGTTTTCATAGCTTACTTTATAAGCAATTTACCTGTTAAACAATAACCAGCTAAGTGGCCCTTTGACACTTTAAACCTTTAATAGTGGGAGTTTAGCGCTACGCATATGCGACGTTAGACTACAAGTCGTGACCGCGACGTTACTGATCATAGAACGACGTTCAAATGAGTTTTAGCAGACGCAATGTTTCCTTAAACTCGCTAATGCGTTAAAACAAATGAAGTATTTCAAGCATGTAAAAGAAGTTGCATATATTCCAGCGCGTTTAGACAAAGGAGACCAGTCTCATTGTTAGAACTGTTTGAGCAGTGCGCAAACCACAGAATCATTTGTTTAGCTTTGTCTATGAGTACTAGGAGAACACGTACAGGAGTAGGAGCTGAGATGTGATTGCAAGGCAACTATTACATTATTAACGGTATTATAAACAATATATAATAGTACATAATAGTAATACATTAAATATAGTAATAATTACAATAATAGAATAATTCAAGAATAGTGGAACACAGAGCACATTTGTTCGTATGTTATTACATAGTAAGTTACTGAAGAGATTTACATAAGAGTTAGGATACGAATGTAATTACAATAAGTAATAATTACAATTAAGGTAATAATTACATAATAGTAATAATTATAATAATACCAATAATTATAATAACTGAGCTACTGGCTACTGGCAGCCATTTTGTTCGTATCGTTGATACTGCTGTAAGTTTCACTGCGTAACGATGACCTTGGCGCGTGCACTAAGAGTTGAGGAATAGAATCGCCTTACGCGTAGGGTAGACGTTACAGCTGTAAGGACCGTCATGTGACTCGTAGTGCATAACGTGGCCACCTTACGCGTGGCGCTAAAATCCCCTAGTCATTTATGCACCAAGGGCGTTATACGGGTTCTAATCATCGAGGGCCTTTGGTTGTGGGCATTTTGTTGTCCGAGATCATTAGAACTAGTTAACGCCCGTAGTACATACATAAATTTTATTTTTTAGGATTTTATTGATTCGGTTTTTCTTATTTACTAATTAGCTAGATGTTGACTTGACTCTGTCTTTTCATATTCCCCTCTCATAATTCCATTCATAAGAGAACATGTAGCATCATTCCACTGTTTTCATATTTCTCTCGTAACCACGATCCTTACAATCCAGATAGGTTGTGCAGTGTATATCGAGATGGGTATTGAAGGTAATAACAAGTTATAATATATCAGAAAAAACACGCGTATTTATGTTATGTAAGGAATATTATCCCGTATTCATCTGTATCTAATAAAAACTTATACAGTTCTCATATTCTGGAAGCTGCGTTGTTTTAATTTAATTTCAGCGCGTTTTCCGAAATTAGAAATACAGATGATTTTGGAGTTTTTGAGTGTGTAATAAAATCACAGACACCATACAAATAGTCGAATCTGCGTAGTTTTGCTTAAACGTCTGTGCGCATTGGAAATTAGTAATATAGATTTGTGATACTAATTTATTTCCCTCAGAACAATTTTTCGTCCTGAATTTTATTCGTGCTTTTTTAAATTAAATATTGTAATTAGGTTAAACATAGATTTTAATTATCTTCAATCTGATGAATCCATTCGGAGTAATATTTCATTCATTTAGACGGGGCGAAAAGACATTCTAATGAATAATAGTAAATAATTAACTATTTCACTACTATGGAACCCCTCCAAAACACATTTCTTTGTAGAATTCTTTCAAACAATTCCATTGGGACAAAAATTGTGGGAGTTTGTCAAAAATAGTGCCGAAAATTGAATTGTCTCCTTCAAAGGAATTGAATGAGTTAGGTATGTAGATGCCTTGCCTTTATCACCGCCCCCCTCAAAAACACGATTTTTAGGCGCTTGAAACTCCCCAAAATATGTTTCTTCTAGGGAAGGACGGACGCATGCAGAATTAATCAATTAAGAATTAATAAGAAAATCGAATTTATACCAATTGGACTGTAAAGGTCTCCTATGTAGAAGTAACAGGAGAAAATGACACATGCGCATATGCCACGAGTAAGGGTTGAATATGATCTCCAAATGCTTACGACTTTCGGCCTTGCTGAGATAAACTAGACTGTCAACAATGTCGTGACACGAAACGCCATCGGGCCCTTTTCGTGTATCTAATCATCACGTACAGGTTCAGCGCTCTTATCGTGTCATGGTGTCTGTTTTCTGTGGAGTTTAATGGTATCTCTAGGGGACTGGGCTTAAGGACGAGATATTTCTACTTCCGCCATCCTACTTACTTCATCTCTTTTCATCTGTGGCTGGTCGCAAGAGATTTTGAATTACTTTATTTATCTGTGTACTGTTATAATGGCTAGAAAGGGTTATCACAATCAGATATATGCAATGGGCACAACAGAACTTTCTTCTTATTTTTCTGATTTTAATTACCATGACTAGTTACAAATCTTTTAACAACACCAGAAGAATGTTTTTAGTAATTCAATATATTAATTCAATCTTTTCAATTATATGAATATATATCCTTGTATATATGACGAAGTAAAATTACACTTTGACAAATTGTATTCTGAATTTTATAAAAAATACAGAGGATTGGTCTGTGAAATGTGACTGATCGACTGTCGCGGAATGATCTAACATCACAGTAAAGTAACAATGATTTACAACTAGCTTTTTCTACTCGTTGTAGAAATTGACATTACAGAGGAACGAAATGACAATTAAAGCAAATTTGAATGACAATTGAATTGATAATTGAGAGATAGTTTCTGTATTTGAAGGTGATTTTTTGTATTGGTGTATGTTAATTTCCATCATCATTATCATCATTACTCGCCTGTATGGCATCGTTTGCCATCATTGTCTCATACTTGAGGCTTTGTATGTCAGGGATGGCCAAAATTCACTTTTCTAGAGCTTCAAAATGTACTATTTCTATTTAGATGTTTTAAATCATATGGAGCGTTATTTTATATGTACAACTCCATTGACACTCATTTGAATATATTTGGAGATATTGAAATCTTAAGTTAAATGATTATTAAAATATCGTGGATGGACCTAAACCAAATAATTGTATGTTTTTCTCTTATGAGATATTTGGTTGTTCGCCTGAAGATGATATGAATAAGCATACTGTATTCTTCACGGAACGTTGGGGGTGTAAAGAAGTTATACCACCATGAAAATGAGGTTGGTCGGCCAAATCGGTAGATGTCGTTCTAAGAAAATTTGGAAATGAAGGCAATATCGATTTATTAAAACAGATTAAATATTAATTTAATGTTACTGTCGATGCACATTCAGTTTCTTTCATCTTCTTGAAATCGTCCAGTTTGTACCAGCAAATCAGTTAACATGATTAACGCTTGAAATACGCTTAAAACAAATCAAACATATCATGTTATTTCTCACTAACCTTCCTTTGCTGCGGTTGTAGAGGCGAGATATTTACGCTTTTAAAAACCTTAGTTCTTTTTCGTCCTCTGGTGGTTTGTATGTAGTGAAGTTTACTGTGTAGAAAACAATGTCTTGATTTATGATTTACTTGTGCATAATTATAAAAGACTTCTGTTTGACATATCTAATCCATCTAATTTTTAGCCAGTTGCAAACACCATTTTGTTCATTTTTCTTCCTTCTTGTTATATACTTTTGAAGATTTCGAACACACACCGTTAAGTTTAATTTCTGTGTAAATAAAAAATGTGCTATATAATTATATTATTTTTGTTGTTCCTGCTACCAGATATGGGTCAAACTCTTTGCCATATCACTGCAGACGCAATAAATATCTTGAAAATCAATCATCACGAGACTTGTAGAAAAACCGTAGCCGTATCACTGGAGTTGTACCTCTATCGAAATAAACAAATTGCAGTCTCCTGTGATTCACTTTTATTGTGATGTGCTATGACGGCCACAGAAGAAACTTGAAATTATATCACTTGCAGAATAAATATATAACACTTGCGCGGACCTAAAAATGGAATTAACTCAATTTATCAAAAAATATGAGTTGTGCCACTATTAAAAAATGCCTCCAATCAAAGTACTTTTCTGTAAATGTTGGTTGAAAATACAATACTTTGAGTCTCTTTCATGGCTCTTTTTTGTCACTCCGAAGCAGACGTTTCCAGGACACATTTAACTGCAAGCAATGTTTTCTCAATATTGAGTTATAGTTTGGAGAGTATTTGACGACTTTAATGTAGCTTGCGATCAGATAATCATGAATCAGCAAGAATACGAAAAAGTCGTTGCTTTCGAAGTCAATAAACGTCCTAACCGTCTGGGCAATAAAATTAATGAAGAGGGCCTTGAGAATGCATGATTTGTATCTGATCTACCACACATTGTCTTACAGGAACCCACAAAAAATTGGGATGATCTGAAAAAGCTTCAAATTTGGAGAAGTTTAAAATAAAATTTAGTTTTCAAAAGTCTAATTCATTTGGAAAGCTGAGGAATGCTTTGGAATCGAATTTGAATCAACAACTGCAAATAGAATACCGATGGCAAGAAAGCAGTACTATTAGAGGGAATAATCAGACAGACCCCTACGGGGATTGAATTGAATTTAATTTGCCTTATTTTACGTGGCGAGACTCAGGCCATAAGGCCTGTTCTTCCACGCAAATTTCGTTACACTCCTTTCACCAATCATGGGAGAAAGAAGGTATTACTTGGACGACGAAACAGGCGATTTGAATTTAGCTCAGAGGCATCATTTAGGCTTGAGGATCTTTTACATGCAGTAAATGTACTAACATGGGACAGCCGGCTTAACTTCCCCTCCGAAGGAAGGCGTACGAAGGATTTTTTCGCCCTTAAAAACCCACGGCTTCGATCGGGTTTGAACCCGCAAACTTGGGTATAGCAGTTCGATACGCTAACCGCTACACCATCGCGCATCGGATGGAGTCACTGGTTCAAAATGGGTGGAGTAAATTCCTTTGACGCGCGTAGGACTCAGAATGGGCGCTCGTGGGGCTCAGAAATCATGTTCATCAAGTGTCAGTATCAACAGCTCACTACAATAAATCCACATACAAGACATGTACGTTAATTTACAACGCATTGTCAGATGAAATTAAACAATTAAAATTGGTACACAAATTTAAGTTAAAAGTAAAATATTTTCTGCTGCAAAACTGTTTATATACAATTAGAGACTTTACTGATCGTCAAAAAGAAAAATAATGTTTACTTTAACAAAACCAAGATACAGTATAATAAATTAGTTTTTATTTGCATTGTATAATTTTAAAAAAAGGACTTAAATGCCTGTGACAAGTACTGTACTTTAGCTTCCGGGTCAATGACCCCCATCTCGATTGGGTTTTTCTCCAGTTTCCCTGATCCATTGAGCAAATGCTGAGATGGCCTCTTGATTTGCTTTTGGACGTAAATATAGCTTCACTATGCGCACGTTTTGTTGAGCTTTCCTTTTGCTTCTAGTGGTAGTATAGCTTAGGGCGAGTTTCTGTTTTGTTAACAATACAGAAAAATCAAATCTGATCGTTCCTTTACTGTTACAAATAAGTTTTCAATAATTCGGCAACGAAAATATCTAGTTTTTGAAATGTTAACCTCCCGCTTTTTTAAATTTTTTATTATTATTATTATTATTATTATTATTATTATTATTATTATTATTATTATTTTAACGTTATTAGTTACATTGTTGGGAAGGGATTCTAAAACTGAAGAAAGCGTGCGCAGATGATTTTCTCCCCCAATCGTCACATACAGTTTTTGACTAAATAAATAAATAGAATTTCATCGAACTTCGAGGTGGTCGCGCGGGGCCCTTCTCCAAAATCGAACCTCATATCGTTACACGCCCGCCCGCCCTCATTGCGACTCGTTTAAAGAATAGAATCGAAAGGATTTTGAGATATTTACGATGAGCGTACCACACCTTTCTATACATCTTCATACTCAGCATTATAGATATCCTGCTTTTTTAATGATGAATAACTTTTAAGTAATTATATTGACTCTTAACTTATTTTCGTGAGTCCGCCGGATATTAAACGGCCTGTATCTCAAAACTACATTAGTGTAACGCGTTTTGATGATCCTAATTACGAATTATGAATTAAATGATCTTTTTAATACGACAATAACATACTTTCCCAACTTCAGCGAAGAAAAACGGGTACATTCAAAGTAAGTTTGTCATGATATTTCTTTTGGCAGCTTGGTCGAACTTTTGAGTGTATTTCAACAGTATTCAGCTAGTCGTTATGCCATTTGTCTGTTGTTGTACTTTCCTGTTGGTATACTTGACAGGCATATTGTTAAATTTCAAACTTTTTGTTGTAAAACTAACTGTGAAAAAGTAAATTGTGTAATATTTTCGTGTTCACGGCGTCGCAGTACATTAAGTTAGCTAGTGAGACGGAAACCAATGTTATTGTCCTGTGTGTTGCAGAAGGAGCTGTTCGGCGCGAAGGCGGACGCGGCGTCGGACGCGGTTCGCGAGCGCAAAATGTCGTCGTCGTCCACGGGCAGCATGAAGAACAAGTGGCTGAAGGCGTTCAAGAGCCTCAAGACCACGACGCCGGGCAACGGGCAGGCGAGCGCCGCCCCCCCGCGCGACGCCGACAAGTGAGTGCCCCGCAGCGCGACGCGACCTCGCTTCCGGCTCGCACCAGTCAAGCACAATGCGACCTCAACCATCCACCCCCATTCAACCCCCATCCGACTCCTATCCGACCCCCATCCGACTCCCATCCGACCCCCATCCGACCCCCATCCGACCCCCATCCGACCCCCATCCGACCCCCATCCGACCCCCATCCGACCCCCATCCGACCGCCATCCGACCGCCATCGACCCCCATCCGACCCCATCCGACCCCCATCCGACCCCATCCGACCCCATCCGACCCCATCCGACCCCCATCCGACCCCATCCGACCCCATCCGACCCCATCCGACCCCATCCGACCCCATCCGACCCCATCCGACCCCATCGACCCCATCCGACCCCCATCCGACCCCCATCCGACCCCATCCGACCCCATCCGACCATCGAACGCCATGACCGCGTCCGACCGCATCCGAGCCACATCGACCCATCGACTCCCATCCGGCCCATCCGACCCCAATCCGACTCCATCCGAGCCTCACACGACTCCCATCGGACCATCCGACTCCCATCCGACACCCATCGAGCCCCATCGCCCCATCCGACTCCATCCGCCCCATCGACCGCCATCGACCCCCATCCGACCCCATTCGACCCCATCACCCCATCCGACCCCCATCCGACCCCCATCCGACCCCCATCCGACCCCCATCCGACTCCCATCCGACCCCATCCGACCCCATCCGACCCCATCCGACCCCATCCGACCCCATCCGACCCCGTCCGACCCCGTCCGACCCCGTCCGACCCCATCCGACCCCATCCGATCCCATCCGACCCTATCCTCGTCCATCCCCGTTCCGATCGCACCGTCCGATCCTCGATCCTACCATTCGATCACCATCGATCCCTATCCCATCCTATCCATCTCACCATCCTATGTCCTATCCTGATTCATCGAACTCCACTCTCTCGCCCACATTGCCTCATGTTATCTGAATTCGTTCTTTCTTGCCTCCCAATCTGTTTGTTTTGACTCTTCTCCCCACACCGATCAGTCGTGTTTTATGCCACCTCGCCCTGCCCAGACTAGTCTCGCTCTCTTATTAGCATTTTTCCCCAAACACTCATTCTTTTTTTTCTTCGTCCTGTATTCGTGAATTAAATTTTCCCTACGGGCCCGATAGAGCTCTATTACATTATTAATACATTCTTCTTTAATTCTATCTTCTCCTTTTCCACTAATTAAACTTGATTTTCGTTTTACTTCAATCTGTAAACGTATGTACTAATTGATTCCCACACTACAAATTTAATGTCGTTTCATTTGTATTCTTCTTTTATTGCTACATATATTCCCACTCTTAGTGTCCCAAATCTGGCTAGAAAACTCATCTGGTTCTTGGAATCCCTCAATAAGAGAGAAACCTATCCACCTTTTCGCGGGAATCTTTTCACAAAAATGATCATGTCGCTCTTCAACCACCCAAATTCATATCGTCATGTTTGCTAATTAACTCGCTTCCAAAACTTTGAAAATTCTCCACTCTATCGTTTCTTACCCACTAGTAATTCGTTTCTTCCAGATATATATTCTTTTCATATTTGTTAGTCGTTCTGTGGTCGCACATATCATTTCCATCTTCTTTATATTCTGCATTTTCTCTTCTACTTTCTCCGCTTTCTTCCTTTACCCTCGCTCTTTTCTCTTATATTTTATGACTTTCTTCAACGCGACAATCTTATCCCTTCTTCTTTCCGCATTTTGACTATCTCATTTTCTTTCTGTCTCTCACCCTCACTTTTCTCAATAATCCAACCTCTTTCTTAGTTATCTCATCACTTCTTCTATTTCTTCTATTCAAAATAACCCCCGTTTTCAAATCGCCAGTTCTTTCCTAAACCTTTTTTTTTTTTATTTTCTCTTTACCCCCACCCCCATCTCTCACTTGTTTCCTTATTCTCCTTTCCAGATTTTGCATTTCTTCCATTGTTTTACATTCATTATTATCTCATCCCACCTGTCTTTCCCAACCTTCTCTCCATCCCCCCCTCGCGTCCCCCCCGGCGGGCGCCGAGGCCTGCGCCCTCCCCCGAGTGAAGCCGCAAACACGGATCCGCGCGAAGCCTCTCGTGGCGGCGCTGCACATCCGTCCGGAAGCTCCCAGCGGAGCGTTCGCCGTCGCCCTGGCGTCCCCGCCGCCCGACCAGCCGCCGCCGCCGGGGCAGCCGCGGGCCGCGCGCCCGATGACCGCAGGCGCGTGGGCGCGCGTCGTCAGGTGCGTGCGCCGACCGCCCCTGCCCGACAATCACCTCGCTAGTAGGTCGCCAGACTATCATCATACGACCGGCAGACGACAGCCCGATGATCGCCTACGACAGCCCGACAATCACCCCGCCAGTAGGCCCAGACTCCGATGATCGCCTCACGACAGCCCGACAATCACCTCGCTAGTAGGTCGCCAGACTATCATCATACGACCGGCAGACGACAGCCCGATGATCGCCTCACGACAGCCCGACAATCACCTCGCTAGTAGGTCGCCAGACTGGACGACCGCCGGACGACCGCCGGACGACCGCCGGACGACGCCGAACGACCGCCGACGCCGCGACGACCGACCGGACGACCGCCGACGACCGCCGGACGACCGCCGGACGACACCGCCGACGACCGACATCAACGACCGCCGACGACCGCCCGAGACGCCACGACGCCCGACGACCCGCGAGGTCGCCACGCCGCACCGCCGACACCCCGCCCGCCCCCCGACCCGCCGACACCGCCGCCCGCCGACGACCGCCGACGACCGCCGACCACGATCATCCTGACATCTCCAGACTATCATGCGCCGCGAGACGACCGGCAGACGACCGCCTTACTTCCTCCAACGACAACTTGTTATACCTCCCGGCAGCCTATAACCCGACGAGCGTCCGACGACTCGACAGTCGTCCGTATCACTACCACAAAACATTTGCGAAAACATATGCGCCTAAATGTTGAAGAGGTTATGTAACAAGCGACGTAACGTAGGAAAAGCGCGTGTGTGTGGCACTGAAAAAATAGCTTTCGCCAACGGAGAGCGGTGATCGGTTGCTCGTGAAACAGGTTTAAAGAGAATCGATGTAACTAACAACGCTAAGAGCCATTCGGTTCGTAAAGGAAACGAAATGCTTTCACCTATTGAGAGATTTCATCGAACATGTATACTTAGCGTGAGTCTCGCTGTAATTATTTGATCTAGTGCGTGTTAGCTGAAGAAAAATTTTTAAAATTTTAAATTCTTTTGTGTTCCATGTATTGTAAATGTCTTCACCGGATTTTATTTAACTCTTGGATAAAGCCTATCAATACTGATTTGAAAATAATAAACCGTACATCCAATCTGTTAATGGCAAAGACACTTCTGTAATATATTGACAATATTTAGTATTGATTAAAAATAAGGAATGAAAACAATAATTTGTTCCATGTTACCAACAATGTAATACGAATGACTTTATTAAATCAGTTTTTGGTCACACAGGCTTAACAATGACATATTTAACTTTCACTACGACTTATCATTTGACTGACACGACTGACTTCATCTTCTTCATTGGTATAACTAGTTTGTTTGACGTGGCACTACTGGTCAAATTCAATTTCGCAGCAATTTTTACGCGTCTGTTGTCTTCACACATTTCGAAGAAAACTGCCGCCTTATATTCATTTCCACTCTCACATTTAGTTATTGTGAAATTTATATATGATTAAACGAGGAACAAATTGAATTGATTCGAACGCTTTGCTGTGGATTCTTGTTTGCGGCTTCAGTGTTTTACTAAATATTTCTTGTGTTCTGAAAGTAGAATATGAAAGTTATTTTGCACTTATTAATAATTATTTATTATTCGTATTTTCAATTAATCAAATGATTTACTTTGTGTATCATTAGTTCACGCTGTAACCATATTCACTTCACTGTATGGGGTGTAAATTGGTTATGACGTGAATCTATACATGAATTTGTCTTTTTCGCACGTTTACATAATGTGTAGTTTTGGCCATAATGTAGAGTATGGTAAAATTAAAATTATTTGCCAATGTTAGTGGATACATTAACAATTAGGTTTATTTGTAATAAACTGTTGAGTATGTATCATATGTACATAGGATTAAATGTACCTGGCAGAGGTGCTAATGGAGATTGGTGTAAGAGCATCAACCGTGCTCTCTTAGGTTTCATTAGCTATGAAAGAAAAAAATATGAATGCAGTATAACTAAACGTAAATTTAGCAAAAACGTGACTTACATTATAAAATCTAATACCTTATTGTCGTGTTTTCCAATGGAATTTTTTCATGTGAACATAAACTTCGACAGTGTTACATATTAACATGCTAGGGAGTAAATGCCAAAGTTCATGTTTACCTTAGTATGTAATGAAAATAACTACTAACCAATAACGCAATCAGGAACAAAAGAAAATATTTTAGGTAAACTTAAGAATTTGGTTTCAAAATTGTTCTCTTCTCCACAAAAATATACCTAAGTTAAAATATGATTTGTTACAAATCATAATGAAAGATAAACAGCGTCCAAATCACGTTGGTTTTTTAAATTCACTGTGTCTTAAGGAGATTTATTAATTTAATTGCACAAGTACCCCAACTTGTACTGTCTTTCCTGTAATCGAGACCAGCGTAGGTGGCTTACGGCATCAACTGATACCACTGCAGCGCCTCTGAACGCAAGGTCGTACGGTTCGTGACCCAACTGCGGCAGCATTTTCGATACTAGCTACAAAGCTAGATCGAATCCACCCGCTGTCAAGGGAAGAATTCTATCAGCCGGTAGCACTGATTTCCATGGTTTCTTTGATTAACGCATTTCGGAGCGGTATCCTACAAAAAGCTGCGCGGATTGCGCGCAATCTCTGTTTCCATATCCTTGCCCTATCCTAACCTCTTTCTTTCACATATACATACGTAAGCTATAAATGTCGGCAGTCCAGTCAGGAACTTATCCGAGGGCTTATTCCAGTCATTTCAAGGAATCCACAACAAGGAATCCACCTTCCAAGAAAATTCTGTCTTCCAATGGAATTCTTCCAATCCAGGGAAACCCACCTTCCAAGGGCATCCCACCAGCCAAGGTAATCCCACCTTCCGAGGGAATCCCACCTTCCGAGGGAATCCCACCTTCCGAGGGAATCCCACCTTCCGAGGGAACCCCACCTTCCGAGGGAATCCCACCTTCCGAGGGAATCCCACCTTCCGAGGGAATCCCACCTTCCGAGGAATCCACCTTCGAGGAATCCCACCTTCCGAGGAATCCCACCTTCCGAGAATCCCACCTTCCGAGGAATCCCACCTTCCGAGGAATCCACCTTCCGAGGAATCCTACCTTCCGAGGTAACACTACCTTCCGAGGTAACACTACCTTCCGAGGCAACACTACCTTCCGAGGCAACACTACCTTCCGAGGCAACACTACCTTCCGAGGCAACACTACCTTCCGAGGCAACACTACCTTCCGAGGCAACACTACCTTCCGAGGCAACACTACCTTCCGAGGCAACACTACCTTCCGAGGCAACACTACCTTCCGAGGAACACTACCTTCCGAGGCAACACTACCTTCGAGGCAACCACTACCTTCCGAGGCAACACTACCTTCGAGGCAACACTACCTTCCGAGGCAACACTACCTTCCGAGGCAACACTACCTTCCGAGGCAACACTACCTTCCGAGGCAACACTACCTTCCGAGGCAACACTACCTTCCGAGGCAACACTACCTTCCGAGGCAACACTACCTTCCGAGGCAACACTACCTTCCGAGGCAACACTACCTTCCGAGGCAACACTACCTTCCGAGGCAACACTACCTTCCGAGGCAACACTACCTTCCGAGGCAACACTACCTTCGAGGCAACACTACCTTCCGAGGCAACACTACCTTCCGAGGCAACACTACCTTCCGAGGCAACACTACCTTCCGAGGAAACCCTACCTTCGACGGGAATCCCAACATCCAAGGGAATCTCGCCTTCCAAGAGAATCCCTCCAACCAAGGGAATCCCCCCCTTCGAAGGGAACCTCATCAACCAAAGGAACCTCGACTACCGTGAGGCCTCACCTATAGAGCCTATCCTGTCTTCACTGAGTAGCCCTTCACTTAGCTGGCCTTGCGTCGCCCCAACGCACTACAGGTCGAAGTGGCTTGTCTCGCGAGAGAGTGAGAGTGAGAGTGAGTGAGGGAGAGTGGCCCCTTTACAGACGGACCCAGGAGGCTGGCTGCGAGTCGCCTTACCCCACCCCTCCCCTCTCGCAGGCGGACGCAGGCATTCATTACTTAATAGCTTTTGCAAAAGCCCAGACATCGATCGGCGTCAAAGGCTGTCTTACGCACCGCCTTCCCCGTAGAGTTATTAGTTAATAAAGATCGTTCAGTAACAATTATTGGGATAAGGTTCTTTCAAGTTTCACGGTTGCTGTTTCTCGTAACACCAAACAGCTATGGACAATTTAACTTCTGATTATTATATTGCAATTAAGTCAATACCCATATGGACCAATAGGAGAAGACTAACACACTCAAAATATTGCTTATACTTAAAAAGACTTTTTTGCTTCCCTCGTTGTTCAAAAATATTTAGTTCCAAAGACAAGGCGCCGTGTGCCGTGACGATACCAAGCAGTTTACAGAGGCTTATATTATCAACATTTGTATAAGACATCGATATTGTGAAAAAAATTATATTCGTTAAATACAAAAAAAGCGGGAGAAATAGCATTTTCTAGAGTTATCCTTTAAAATAAGGTACTGGATATTCAAACCCTGCATATTTTCTGATTTTTCTTTCTGCCAAAAGTTAGTAATAAATTCCTTCTACAACAGATGTCGCTCTTGATAGTTTCCGATTTTATCAGGGTCGTGCCCGAAATACAATGTTCGTTCTTGGTTTAAGAAAATACCAACGTTCGTTCCTGAAAAAATTGGGGGAAAATGTGGAAATAAAATTATAAATCTAGTGAGGGAAATAAAAAACTAGTTTTAATACCAAAAATTTAAAATGTAAATAATGTATACAATTTAAAAATTTAATATATTTTATATATAATTATAAAAATTTAATGTAAAAATAATATGTATTTTCCTGCACAAAACATCATTTATATCTTATTTGAAATGGTTTTGAAAAGTAATAATCTCCATTAGCCACTTCTAGCCATGTTAATGGTACTGAAATTGAAATTGCAGTTTGAAGTGAACGTTATTTTGTTATAAATTGCTCTTTATGAGTTTTTCACAGTCGAGCAGCCTTCATTAAAGCAATGGGCTCGGCGTGTTAGTTTATGTTATTTACAATTTTAGTAGTCATGTTACTAATGCATTATATTTTTTTTCTTTTTACCTTTTTTTACTTTCCGTTCAATTCTTTTTGTTTTATATTTTTATTCCTTTTGTTATATTTGCTTGGTTTGCCCAAACAGAAAGAATCAAATGTACCATGCAGTGTCAACCATCATGTCAATGAGGTATGCCAAATGGCCCTAGTACTAACGATAAGTAGTTTGCTTGCTCATTTGGTTGATCTAATCAGCTACCTAGTAACTGTTGTGTAGAAATGCACTTGGCTTCCTTCTGTGACGTAGCTGCAGTGTCTCTCTGTCTACTTCGTTTGCCTACATCAACAGGACACATTCTTTTTCCTGCTCTCTCAAGGGGTTATTGAGAACGAAATAGTTTCTTTAAAAAGTGCTCTTTTGCATTCGTAGTATGTTTTTAGTAATCATTTAGTAATAGTAGTAATAATTTAAAGACTTTTTTTTATTACTTTCTGTAATATAAAACGACGAAGATAATTTTCTTGTTTCCTGGAATTTTTGGAGAAAATTTTATCATTTTTTTTCACAATGGTGTGTGTTCCTATGTCAGTGAAAAACTCTGTAAATATTGGATTTTATATATATTCTCCCCGAATGTTATCCGATAACTTTTATACTGCACATATGTGCGTTTATGAAATTGTTGTTCTAAGAAAATAGTGTTTTTTTAATTGAAACTCTGAATGTTTACGTTTTTAATTAAAAAAGATATAGACGTAATATTTGGGAGTAAATAAAATTTAAGGATTTTTATAATTGTAATTCTTTAATTCGTATTTTTAGGCTTAATTTATCTACATTCTGTGAGATAAGTCATTGTAATGATTTTAGAGAAAAAGGCTACTAATTTCTGTCTTGAGTGACAGCAAAATATATTTTGATATTTGATTCAGTGAATTAATAAGTGGAGATTCTTCCGCCCAGGAAATTTGAAAATATTTATATTCGCTTCTCCAAATATAAAACCGAATCTTGACAGGTCGTCATTTCACGCGTCAATTTCGTTTCCACTTTCCGTTTCCAACATTTCAACTAAGAATGGCATGTGACAATTTCTGTCTGCCAACACCTGGGATTACATACAGGATGGCGATTTGTACATTAGCAGACGGAACACGTTCTGAAAACCTCCTCTGAAAAGTGTAACCCATATTTTTTGTAAATAACATTGTATATTAATCCATAAATATGTTCAAATAGCTTCAACCTTTATGTTGACTGTACAAAAAGTTATTAAAATCAATTCAGAATCGAAAAGTATTCCGATAGATTTTTTAAAATTTTGCCGTACAAAAATACTACAAAATTATTTTAATGTACATTTATACATATAGTTTTGATTTATTGTTTTAACATAAAGTTGTTACATTGCAAATATGGTATACCATATTCAAATGTTCAAATTCAGTTTGAATACTAATGTTCAGCGTTTCAGTTTTATCAGGATATTCCAGAATTCGTAATGGCCTCTTATGATGTCAATCTGATTCTGGCTACACAATATTACTAGTCAGCGCTATTCCAAGTTTAAATTTAAACTATTATAAGAGAAAGAATTAATTGTTTAATTACACTAATTTCTAAATTATCTCCTTGAGAGACGCCGGAAGAAACGTGTGTCTAAAGGCAGCAGAAGAGGCTTCGGCCCATGGCCCCTTCCGCGACTGGGTGCAGAATCCCCTGCTGTGCCACGACCAACGCAGCGTTTTCCTTCCACACCCCTCTGCTTCTGTGTAAAGTGGCTCTTCGACCCTCCCCCATTAATCTTCTTGATTGAGACGATTGTTTAGTATATTTCCCTAAGAACAAAATTTAAATGCATTTATGTTTCCAATTATATTGTCAGTATATATCACAATCTTCATTTAATTGTGCAGGCTTTCAAATTCATTTACAATCTTGGTCGGGTTATGAGCTAAAATAAAGGTTCGTTCACATCTACAATATTACATATGTGAAAAATGAAGAATATGAACTGTAAAAAAGATCCTGCAAAATACTCTTGAATATTTTTCTCCCACATTTCATTAATGAATCACATACGATACAATATTCAGTTATATCCCATATTTGTTTTCAAAGCGGAACTTTTTTAATCAATACTTACAATAATTTGAACTAAACTTCCTCTCTTCATCACTACTTATTTTGGCGATTTATAAACTGACTTAAAAACATGTTTTCACGTTTGTTTTCGTTCGCTGCTAATGCACTTTTACTTGACTAAACATTTATTCTTACTCTTTCAGTATCACTTGTAGAACTATGCTGAATTGTTAAAAATCTAGAAAAGTATTAAAGGAAGTCTGAGTTCATTTTATATTCTGAATCTGAGGTCTGATAACTTCGATGATCAACGAATCTTTTTCTAAACTATTTATTGTGCTTTTGTCGTAATAATCACTCCAATTTATCAAAACACCTGCGCTATGTAAAATGTGCAAATTACTCCCAGCATCTGTCGATGAAGTGTCACAGGTGTATGATTCACTATCACTCATTGGTGCATTGGTGTTGGTGCACAATTAATTTGTTCACACATAGTTTTTTATACACTTGTTTTTTCACAATATCTCTTCATTTTTCCAGTGATACCATCAAGCGCGAACATAGTGCACTGTTTAGAGAGCAGAGAGAGAAAGAGAGAGATAATGTTCACATGTGCTCTAATGGCAAGAAAATTATTCTGGATGGAGAAAAAAACATTTTGATAGAATTTTATGTAGAGATTGGTTTGTCATGTACAAAACAATCCATAGTATTAACTGTAGAAAGATTACTTCCCTTAAAATGATCCTCATATATTGCTTGCTTTGTGTATTCGTTTTACAGTGTGATTCAAAACTACAAACGGCAGGTTCTCTGGAAATGAGTTTAAATATTTAATATATCCAAAAATAATAAACAAAACACGTCATTTCCAGGAAATCTCCTCATCCTCTGTAAATATTACCCCAAACCGCACTTATTAAAGTAACTTTTGTTTGCATGCGACTACACTAATTGTAGTAACATGCTAACAAATTTTCACACACAATAGCATAAGATTTCATCCATTGTATATCTAAATGAGTGCTTTATCCACAGGGCACTGTTGCAAAGTGATATGGATTCATCTTTCCGACTGGTAAATAGGTTCATCTAAAGTGTTTTAGATACTTACGAGTTTGAAAATTTATTTCCAATGCTTTCCATGTATCAAACGCGTTGGCTCAACCTTCTCAGCCCCTATGAAGTTTTCGTGTCATCTCGTTTCGGGCTTACGTCATACCCAAAGTTCCCCAAACTTCCGCTCTTCATGTTACATCCTCGAGAGCACTGCCGATCTCTTCTCTTCCGCCCTGAGCGCTGACGCCCTATTGGACGTCAAATACGTGACGGCAGAAATATAATGGCGGTATGAAAATGAGAGAGAGCGAGTGAATGAGAGAGAACGAGTGAATGAGAGAGAGCGAGTGAATGAGAGAGAGCGAGTGAATGAGAGAGAGCGAGTGAATGAGAGAGAGCGAGTGAATGAGAGAGAGCGAGTGAATGAGAGAGAGCGAGTGAATGAGAGAGTAATGAGAGAGAGCGAGTGAATGAGGAGAGAGAGAGCGCGAGCGAATGAGGGAGAGAGAGCGCGAGCGAATGAGGGAGAGAGAGAGCGCGAGCGTGAGGGAGAGAGAGAGCGCGAGCGAAAGGGAGAGAGAGAGCGCGAGCGAATGGGAGAGAGAGAGCGCGCGAGTGAATGAGCGAGAGGAGAGAGAGCGCGCGCGAGTGAATGAGAGAAGTGACACGATTTCCTATTGCCTTCTCTGCCCTCGTCTGTTTTTCTCCAGAAACTGCGTCAGTGCGTGAGTAGATCTTCTCTCACTTGCTTCATCACAGAAAACAGTCGTTGATCAACTTCACTCGTAGGCTACTTCGAGAAGTTCCGCCAGAATCACAGAGCTGTTGACTATCACGGAAGGGCTGAGACTCATTGGTGCGTTGAAACAGTGATCCCCAAACGTTGCTAAAGCAGGACCGTTAACTTACTTTATCTTGAAAAGCTCTTCACCGCGGTAATCGTCCTTTTCTGAATTTCGAGCGATGAGGTTCTCGACTCAAATCCATTGAATTTCCGAAGTCTCTACGGTGCTTCAAAACTCCGCGTGTCTTACCGCTAGGAAGAATCCTCAATCTGTTTGGTTTGTGGATTACTGCCGCACGATGTTATCCTTTCCTTCTCCTATTGAGAGATTCTCCTCCCGAGCGTTTTCCTGAGAATCTAATCTCTGAGAAGGCAGCGCGTTTTGAGCGTAGGACGTTGTCCTCATCTGCGAAGTGAAGCGGAGACGTTCCATCCGCAAAATCGATGTCTCTCAACGAGAGAGGGAGAGGAGAGGGAGGCATCTGGCGCCCTGCGCCCCTTGCCCCATGCGAACTGCGAGGGCCCCGGCGTAGAGCGTTGACCTATTTCGTAATGGAAGTTTCGGGAGCGTTCCTTGCACTGATGCGCGTCTATTTATTTATTTATTTTACGTAAAACAGTTAAAACTGCGTATGACGTGCTATGGGGAAAAGTGAATTGTGTGCACATTTTCAAAATTCTGTGATCCCTACACTAAGTCATATACACTTAAATTTTGAATTTTGAAAGGGAGAAAAAAAAGAAAAAAACTCCCATGTAATAAAATCTATTTTCAAGGATAAAAAGGCAATACATTTTGAATTTTGAAAGGGAGAAAAAAAAAAAAATCCTTTTGGTGAACAAAAACGTTGACTGAATCCGTCATTAAAATTTTTTTTTTTTTAGAAAACTCATCAAATGTCAACGTGAATCAATCTGACAGTTCCGTAACAAAATTGCAGAATATGTAGACAAATTACGATCACAATAAAAAGAAGATTCATTTAGTTCTAACTTTGGGAAATAAATTTAGAAATATTGCAGCGTATTCAGAGACGTTTAGCGAGTGTTTGAATTTATTAAGTGGTTTAGTCTTGAGGAACTGCTAGTAGGGTAAAGCTCATCCCAAAATAAAGAATGCAGCTAAAGTGTAAAATCAGTTTAGGATTGTCGTTTAGCAATTACAAATGAGAAGTTAACCAATATCACATTTACAACCTATATAATCTGTTATCTGTCATTTCAAAGTCTTTTCTATCTTTATGCGATGAAAATGCAACAAAAATTGAATTGAATTGATTGATTTTTTGGAATGCGCCATAACATTACCTCCATGCTAATTTTTGATTCGTTAAGTACGCCAAATGTTCACTTACTTTTCTGAAAAAATAAAACGGCGAAAAACTTGAAATTGGGTGAAAAAAAGATCGTCTTAACATTTCACGCTCGAGGTATCTTGACCTCTTTGAATTACTAGTCGGGAAATCGCGACAAACAAAATGCTTACAAAACCAATTATTTTCACCCGATAGGTTCTGGAGGGAAGTTATTTCCATAGTCCGCGCATCGGCCGCAAGGAGCGCTTCGGCTCCATCTGCCCGCGGAGTGGCGAGGCTCCCAGAAGGGAAGCACCGAGCGGTCGACAGAATGTCACCGCCGCCCTCGCCTCGCCTGACCTTTCCCTCCGGCTGCGCTCGTCCGCTCCACTGTCTGCAATCGGGTGCAACTGTTCTCAGAGCTTTCGAGTTCTCGCAGATACACTCCCTCTCAACACTGCTCAACATGATTTTAGTGAGGTCATAAAATCTGCAACGCTTTTTCTTAATGTTAGGCCCATAAGGATATGAGGATAGTTGTAATCATCACTGAATTATTAAGTAATCCACACAACATGCAATGAATAAAATACTGATTGAAAATTATATTAACTACTTTAGAAGCACTGAAACTAATGAGGTTTTATCTTTGTGTTCAAATTTGAATTATTACTTTCTCATTATATTTCGCTTACATAAAACAATTGGACCTGTATAATAACATAACTATGGTCAATAAAATTGATTGACCATAGAAATAATAATTGTTTTCAACGCAAAATAACAGGAAGATATAGAATTATCTCAAGAACGAGTTGATGTTCATAAACTTGTCGTTGACGAAGAATGAATTTTTCGGTATAAATTATTTTCACTTTCTCGCTACCGCTAACGCGAGAGAGAGAGAAAGTTATGTAATCCTGCGTGAAAAAACGGCGAATTTTCGGCAGAAAAACTCTTATTAGAGAGCCCTGGAAACCAAAAAGTGGATAAATCCAGAAGCTAAATTTAGAAAAAATTCCTCTAACACGTGGTGTAGCCAGAATTCCATTTTTGGGGTCCTTGGTACCGAAAAATTCGATTGGTGGCAGAACGTCTTTTCTTTTGTCTGTCTGTGAACAACGCTAGCGGCTAAACCGTTCTGCCAATTTTCTCTAAAATTGATATTCCGTAATCGATCTGACTGAGGTCGCGGCCCCTTGAATTCGAAACCGATATTTTAATTTGGGTACTTTACATGAAGCCCCTGGAACATTTTAAAGATTTTCAAAAAAATGACTCCAACGTTTTTTATTAAACTTCCTTAATTAATAGTGAGAAAAACGTTTAAGAGAATGGCGCAGGTTTCATGTTCGTGGAAAATCCTGAATTTTTGAAAATTGCAAAAGTTTAAAATGTTTTCGGCGTCTTACTGCAATTACAATTATGAAGATAGATTTTTTCTTAAAGTAATGTGTTCATCAAAAACAGATCTTCAAATAACGTCATGTTGAATTTTTGGAAAAAGAAGTGTTTTAGAGTAATTTGGCGTCAAACTAAGTCACCCGCTCCGAAAATCCTGCTCTTCGTCAACGAAATTTTAGATGTATTTTGAGTCAGTTGATGCTACGTAAGTTAGAATGTATATATTATTTCATATTTCTTTGTTCGTTTCTTACATTCGAGCTTTTTTCATACGTTTAAAAATTAATCTTTTAGAAATCAATACCTATTTGAAATATATGAAATAAAAATTGCTAGCCTTCAGGGTAAATCATATTAAAACGTAACAACGACATTCCGCGTCGCGGCTCTATAACCTCACAAATTTATGAAAATTACGTATCATTGTTGTGAGATGATTTAGTTGTATGAGAAGCAGTTATAATTATCAAATTTGTGCTAATATTTGCTTGAAAATATTTAAATGTCGGACCAAATATTCCACTATTTGTTTTACAAAAAATGACGACCGAGACTGAGTTAACAATTACACACACGAGAAAGATTAAGCAAAGAATCCTTTCGTTTGCCTTTGAACCACTCGTCTGTGATCTCATCGGCGCCCTCCCTCTGCGAGACCTCGCCCGCTCCGCCCACGGCGCCCGCCCCGCTCGCCCGCCCCCCTTCGCCCCCTGAGCACCGACGTCGGTTGCAGGCGCAACGGGAAGGAGCGGGAGATGAGCCAGCAGCCGGCCGACGCCGCGGCGCACGCCTTCCAGGAGTACACCTACAAGAAGATCACGCCCTGCGACGCCTGCTCGCAGGTGCTTAGAGGTGAGTTGCACGCTTGGCTCTTCGGGACACGTCGCCTCCCAAGCAGGATTGTTTGAAACGTTTCGGTAGACCGGGCGCGACCTTCTTCAGGGCAATCAGTGCAGTGCAACTTCTTTCAATTAGGAAAAAAAGATCGTATTACGGTGACCGAAACGTCACGTCTTAGGAAGATTTGCCAGTGTTTTCGTCACCATACCAGCGACCTTGGAGCAAAAAAAGTTTATTATTATTATTAGGCCGGAAGAAGATGCAAGAATAACGACCGAAATGACACTTTCTAGGTAAAGTTCTAGGTAGAAATTGACTGCACTTTGGTCGTCATACAACGAATCCTTCATGTTCAGGGCTAAACGAAATATAGCCGTATTACATAGTCTTGAAATATTTTATTCATGAAGAAGATTGCAGTATGACCAACATTTTGGCAAGCCTGACTAGGACGCGGCATCTCCAAGGTGGCCAAGATTCTGTTGAGACCCCGTGCGTTCTCACTCGCGAAGGGGGTGCTCCACTCCCAAGCAAAATGGAACTCTAATTTTTAGCGAAGATTGGAAGTTAACATTTGGTATTTAAAAAATTTAGTTTTACATAATTCGTCTACAATCTTACGAAATAAATTTATTGTCTCATGTCAGCAATGGAGAGAATCGTGATTTTAACTCAGTATAAAAGCTTGTGCAATCCAAATGTGCGTTCTGTATTGGTTGAAAAATGAAAATTTTCGAATATATTTAAAAATTATCAATTTAAATAATGTAAAGTATTTCAAAGAGTATTAAATTTCTGAGAGGTAAAACTGACAAATAGAAATAAAATCGTGACATTGCACTTTTGAATACAAAAAGTTTTAAAATAATATAGAGTATCTCATGCCTCTATAAAGAGGAACATTTTGTCTTGCTATCCCTCAAAACGGTTAACATACTCTTGTTTTAATCATAACTTTCATTTGCATTCATTTGAACAACTCGTACGTTCTTCAAGATTTTCTCCGCAAATCATAAACCATAAACTCATGAAGTGTAAGTATACATTACGCAAAAGCCTCACATTAATAGCTTTGCCATTCATTTATCGGTAGCAACCCCAGAATACACTATGTATATTGTGTACTTATCTGCTTATTTGAGTATTTATCCAAATTAACATTCACCCAAAGGTAAACGGGAAGACTACTGTACCGAGACGCTTCGTTCTGAAACAACGTTTGTACTCTGAACGTAATCCCTGGTTTAGAAACATATTATGCAATTAAATAGAACAGTTTATAATTTGATCACTCTATTTGAATTTCTGCCTTGATGCAAGTTTAAGATGTAGCCTAAAGTGTAAATTTCTTGTACTTCATTCTAATATAATCTCCTTTGACTATTGCAGTATTAAAACATAGCATTGAAATTGACGAAGGGAAATTGTGAAAAGCCATTTGCAGCAATGTTTGCATTTCCCCATAATTTAGTCTCCGATCCAAAATGATAGTCCTTGTGGAAATGATTCGTTCATCTACATAGTTTGTTAGCGAAATATCATTACAGTGGAGTATTGCCAAATTTAAATAAACGAGAATAACAGCAATAAATCAAATAATAATAATAATAAATAAAAAATCCAAAACCTAGAAAAGGAAAGTATTACGAAGTTATTAATAGTGTAGGTCCATTTGTACCGAATGTTGTGCTTTATTTTTCTGAGAAGTACATTTATAGAAGTTGACGATTGGCTCTAAGCGGAGAGGAATTGGAGGAGTTGGTGTAGAACAGCACGTGTGGTGCGCAGGGCACACGCGCCAGGGCCTCAAGTGCCGCAACTGCAAGCTGAACGTGCACGTGGACTGCCAGGACAAGCTGGGCCGCTGCCAGCCCAAGTCGCGCCTGCTGCGCCGCCAGAAGTCCACGTCCGAGATCGAGACCCGCCTGCCAGAGCCTCCCGAGGAGGAGAGTGAGTACCCCCCCCCACACACACACACACCCGGTCACGTGGACAAATTACATGATGTGCTAGAAAACGCGAATTGCATAATTCAATGATTTTCCTACGTATATGATACAATTTTCATAAGATTGCTCCTCCTACCCATAGTTTTGTAAAGACTTCATTTTAATCACAGAAGTTAGAACAGTCTATTCATTCAAATCTTTAAAAAAACTCCATTTTATCTTCAAGACATATAAATATAGATTTAGATTTAGTGTTCAAATTTGTGGTTATAATTGTATATTGGGTATTATTTGAAATGGATTCCATTTAATTAATCTCAATCACGAAGTAGTCGTCATTCTGTCTCTGAACTGCCTGAAATTGATTAGATTTCATCCCCTTCATACGATTAATTTAATTGAATAAATATTACGATAACTTTTTTAATGAACTAAAATTGGACAACTATTTCAGGAATAGGAGGCTATTTCAGAAGTCATTTTATAATTAACGGCGAAGTCGTATAAGCTTAAGTGACACATTTCTACGTTACGAATTATTTTTATCTCACAGATCTGACATCTTAATATTTTACTTCTAGTTCATAAAAATGTTCTGTTTATTAGTGTTATTATTGTGTTCATTTTTATATCATGGCATTAATATTCTCAGTGTTAAAATGACTATTTTTACATGGTTTAATTGTGTCAAAATATCCAGGATGAATTTGTAGTCTGTTTTCAGAAAATTGTTCAGATACCCTCGTATCGTTTATCAAAGGCATTTCTTCGAGATATTCTGTAAGCAGCTTTAATGTTCTGTCTAAATGTGTTAGATTTTTCAGCGTTGGCGTTGCGACGTGTTTTTGAAACTGTTTTCACAACTTCAGTATTAAATAGTGCTTGTTTTAAACAAAACTGCTAGTAATTAGACCCACAAAAATCAACAAACAGCAGTAAAAAGTTATTTTACCAGAGATTTGTCGACTATTGCGAGGTGGATTATTGTGTTTCATTTAATTGAAAAAGCGCAATTCAACATTTACGTTCATGTTATTTTTAAAAAGTGAAATAAAATGCACGTACTTTCATGAAAGTTATGAAAATGATATTTAATTCTTTTTCTGCTGTAAAGTTTGTCAAAACACGAAGAATTTAATTTTCTGTGGAAAAAATGTTTATTTTCAACTAAATTAAAATGTTGATAAAGCAAATAAAACTAAAATACGAGCGTAAAATAATATGCCACAAAACTCACCGAACAAGAAAGAAAATATTTCCAACACAGCTGTGATCATACTTTTTGGTAGTATTTGTAAAGCTTTCAACTCGTATGAATATTAAACGGGTAAATGAGTAATTGCAAAATAATCTTACTCAAAGTACAATTCTAGGTTACAAAGACTGCTTAACACTTTTCAGTATTGTATTCTGATTTTTCATTAATATTACATTATTTTATAATTTGTGACATGAATACACATTTTAAGCCAAAACATTTTTTCTTCAAATTCGTTTCTGAAGAAAGTCAAATTTTTTACGTTTAACAAAAGTTAGAAATGAATATGAATTCAAGATCTAATTCGTGGGCTAACTTACACATTTAAACAAGTAATGATTACAGTGAATGTAAATGAAAATGCTAATAATTTTAATGGAAAATACTCGCCAGAAGGTGCATTAGGGTTTCTTTGGTGCTTTGCACTGATGAATCCTGTAGCATGATCCTAGCAGAATGATGCTGCAGCCTTTCACCACAGTAGCACATCGTCATGAAAATAACCACCTTGTCTGTCTCTGAGAAAGGTGACTGTCCGCCAGGAAATAAATAGGATACAATTTTTGCTAACGCACACATAGCTTTACAACTTAAAATTCCTTACACCAGCGAAAAAATATTAATTTCTTCAACAATTCATTGCTTTGTTTTTATTGGGAATAAAATGTTTTATTGGAAAGGAAATAAAAAGAAACATAAGACATTAAATCTGTTGAAAGAATGGCTAATTAGCAACGAAAAAAACATTAACTGAAACTAAAAAAGCAGTGAAGACGAGAAATAAAAAGTGTGATTCTATAGTTACACAACTGAGACATCCCTAAACTTCGACACTGCAAACGAACTCCCACACCGTGCTCAGAATAGCCATTTACGCCACCACTAATTGTAAGTTCGATCAGATACTGAAGAAGATTTGACAGAGCGGCAAAACTGAAACTGATTCGTCAATGTCAATCTTTTTCCTCTCGAAATACGGGAGCGTTTTACGAAGAACTACTACATCGCTGCCAGGGTCAGCGAGCTCACAAATGTTTGGTGGCTTGTACTATCCGATTAAATTAAGTATGTGATTGACACTTGTAAAATTCTGGCACATTTTATTCTGTAATCTCCGCTTACAGTGTTTATTAAAATTACACAAAGTGCTTACCATATGCAGCCATGATATTAGATTGCGGAATGACGGAAATGGAGACCATCAGAACGAAAATAAATTGTGAATATTTATGTCATTGTTCGAAATACATAGTTATACTGAGTATTTGTAAAGAACCAATCACATTTATTACACTATATCACAACTTGACTCACACTGGGAGCGGTAGCTCAGTGCATCAACTGATGTCACTGCAGCGCCTCTGACTGGGAGGTCTTAGGTTTGAGTCCTGACGGCGGGCGGCAGGATTTTCGGCACTAGCTTTTCAGCTAGGTCGAATTCAGTCGCGGTCTGGAGGAGAATTCTAGCGGCCGGCTGCTCTGATCGGTAGTTTTCCGTGGTTTCTCCGATCAACACCAGGCGAATGCCGGAGCAGTACCCTATGAAACGGGACACGGGCCGCACGCGATCTTTCCTTCCTCTTCCTTGCCCTATCCTCTCCCTTTACACACACACTTACACTAACATGCACTACACTACCACATATTCCGGGAGACCGGCGGGAGCTTGGAGCTTGTCTCGCCTGGGGCGGTGCCCCGTTGGTGGGAGAGTCCTGGTTAGGGCAAAACTCCACTAGCCGACGGTAGGTCAGCACCGGATCTTGCCATCCAGCGGGGGAAGATCACCGCCATCTCCCTAAAAAAACATGTACTACACTAACGGGACTAATGACCAAAGCACTTGACATGCCCGGAAACACGAAAAAAACAATCAATCAATCAATCAACAACTTGACCCACAATATTGCTTCTCGAAATTGAACTACGCTACAATCATTACCACCATGAAACAGATGGTGAAATCGCCCATCTTTTCACGATGTTTTTGGGTAACTATGTAGTTCGCTATATTGCGTTATTTCTTGTCACAATTATATTTCTAGTATTGGATTAATAATATGATTATCTATTTATTAAAATTATCTTAACTGACGACGTTTTGTCCATGACAAGTTTCCCAAATGCATATCGTCTTCAAAAACGGTACTCTGCCCTGGGATGTATTGTATAAGAGTCGGATGGCACCATACCTCCACGATTAATACAAAATATTAAATCTCTCCGTGGCAATTTATGTATTCAGATCTTTAAAGCAGGCGTGTCGTTAACAATTATTGCATACCAGTCCATTCCGGTATCCGGAGAGCACCAAATTGGTGGGGGGACGCAACATCGGACCCCAAAATAATTTTCAAAATAACTGAAGGAAAATTTTGTATATTTACTAAGTAATGCACATCTATTTTGTAACATATTACAACGCTTTTCTGCGAGTTTGTTTTTTGTCAGTTTTTTAGAGATGTAAATACTTTTATATTTTTAGCCGTTTTTCTACTTTGTTCTTTCCATAGGGACACAGATGGCAATACCCTCTTTTCTTCTTTTTTTAAGAACTAGTTCAATATTTACATCCTTTTCGATTGCACAGCTGTTATCTTAATCGACAGATATTAAAATAAGATTGCGGCGTATTTGTGGGCAGGCCTGGCTGTAAGAAAACGCCGGAGTTTCCAAAAAACAATTGCATAACGCCACGGTTTCGATTATTTTGTAAACATCGACAGACGAAAATGTCACTTAGGGTTAGGAATGGTTCCAATAATAAAACCGATGAAACAGTAATTCCGTACCTACACAAAGATACAGGGAAAAACTATATTAGGGTCCACCGTAGATACACACATCCACACACACATTGGTATGCGACCATTAATATACCAACTCTCTTCCTCCCACCCCCTGCGCGCGCACAGCTGTGGGGTTCGAATGCCGCGGACGCAGTGCTGTGGAATGGTGGGGCTCTCCCACCCACCGTCTTTCAAACCCCCTTGCTTCCAACTCCGGACTTATCCTCCCCAAAGACAGACTAAATGCGGAGATGGACCATCAGGGTACCTCGCACTTCATAACCATGAGAACTGACTGAAATGGACCTACAACTTATCGCATCGTCAAATGAAATATGAAAACGGTTACGGAGCGGAAAGTTCCGGGAGCCGACGGAGAACGGGAAGTGGGGCATCGACCAAAATGTTAAACAACGGCCCCATCAAAAATGTATTCATAAAAACAGGAAGTTTGCGATAAGCCGGGATGGGCGCATCGATCAAAATGTAAAACCGCAGTCCAATCAAAAATATATTAATACAGTACATATACATTGTCTGACGGAGTGTCCCATACGTATTACAGCTCAAAACAAGATTAAAAGCTCGCGATTTTCTGAAAGTTGGAATCTTATACCCCTTGTCGAGATTCCTTCTAGCGAAGCAGCACCATCCAACTTCACTTCGTATCAAGTGTCAATCACATTTCTAATTCAATCGGATCGCCTGCCCGAAGAGCGAGCGACGGCGGGGAGTGGAAGAAAGAGTGGGCGTAGACGTGAGGGGGAAAGGGAGGTGGAAGAGTGGAGGGGAGTGGGAAGGAGGGGAGGTGAAGGGAGAGAGGAGGAGTGGAAGAAGAGAAGAGAGTGGAAGTGGATGTAGCCGTGGGAATGTGAAAGGGACGAAGGTGAAAGTGGTAGTGGGAAGGGAGTGGAGGCAAAGTGGGAGTAGACGTGGGAGAAGAAGTAGTAGTGAGGTGGAAGGAAGTGGGCGTGGGCGTGGTCGCGTGGGCGTGACGCCGCCGCGGGCGCTCTGTTGCAGCGGGGACGCGGCTTCTGTCCCCGGTCGCGCTCCCCGCGCGCGCCGCCAAAGAGGCGTCGCCCGGAGGCGTCGGTGGCGGCAGGGCGTCCAGACACATAGGTACATAGGTGCAGGTACACACGGAGCAGCGGAACGCCAGCCCGCGCCCCTCGCCCGCCGTTCCCACTGCTCCTGCACCACTTACCCACCCACAAGGAAGCGTTTCCTTCTTATATTATTTTTCACTTTATTGCTTCTTTCATTTTCTATTCATCATTTCCTTTTTTTTTTTTTTATTTGTGAAATTTTGTCCCTTTGCTCTTCGTCGATTATTTAATTTTCCTTTGTTTACCTAACACGTTTATTTGTATTATTTACAACCACCATTCGCGTAAGTTAGGCTCCACAGATTTTTCCACCTTTTAGCCAACGTTTATGAAATAAGTAATCATTGGCCAATAATGTATAAAATATTTTCGCTTTGTTTGTTCTTGCTGAAGTTGTTACTTTTTGTTGCATCTCATTATATATTTTGCACTTATTCTACTGTTTTTTTCTATTTTTTTCTTTTGTTTGCTTTATTTCTTGATTTAATTCTTTTTCTCTCATCCTTAAAAAGTGTACATTATGAAATACTCTTGTACACCATTCTATTGTAATGTTTAACTGAAATCATCTTCTTTAATGTTATGCCAACTCATTTGTTCATCAACTTTGCTACCCATTTTTATATTTTTATTTCTAAACATTTTCTTGTCCTCGCTCTCTTTCTTTCCTCTGTCATTCCGAATCTTCCCTCCAATCAATCCCGATTGTGCAGCCTCCATACGGCAGGCAGCTTGGAATCTCAATGCAGCCTCGCGACAACCATCGATTCCATTGACCCGCAACAATTGCATTCGGCGCGGCGTTAGCGCTCGGTGATTTCCCGTGTATGGGATCTCGGAGGAAAGGTGGTGGAGCTGCTGCACTGGGAAGCCGCGCTGCCGGGTGCCTTCTGTGCGCTAACGCTCTTGTGGCCTCTCTAACCCTTAGCTGCCGCCTCCGCTGTCTCGTCGTAGCTAATGGCACGATAAACGCACTGCAACTTGGGGAGGAAGACATAACCTCACTCGACAGCAGATCTCCCAATCAACATTCTTCGTCCCTCTCAAGACATTGGTGGCGATGTACAGGGAAGCGAAACTTAGCTTTCCAAGAACAGAAATTTACACTTTCTCTGTTTAGGCGTTCTTTCTCTCTCAAAGTGTAAACTATGCTTCTCCTTTACTCTGAAAGCTCAAAACGCACTAACCAAGGTTCATGCGTCTGACATTAGTTTGGATTTTGGAAACATCGGTGAATATTATGGGGAAACTACAGTCGAATATAGACGATCTGGAACTAAGTTAACTTGAATTTCTGTGGAGTTGTAGCTTTTTCCACAGCTTACTTTAAAAATTTCTGAATAAAATATGCAGAGAAAAATGGACAAATTAATCATTGTATTATTTGAAGAAGCATTAAACTGCAGCAACCCAAAACTCGTAATTCTCCATGGCATCATTTTATGCGTAACTTAATTTCAAACTCTTTACTACTAATATGAATCGCAGAAATCTTCATGTATTCGTAGTTCTGCAATATTAACGATGATGCATCCATTTTCCCAACGAAACAAAGCTGGAATGCAACCAGTGAAAAATACGGGAAGGTATTAAATTCTATACTGTGGGCACCAAAATAAAAATATCGGATTTGCGAATATGAATTTCAGAATTATTTTTCTTTGTGGTTTCCCCAATTTGCAGTGCGTATTGTAGCTCACAAACATCATGTGACTAGAAATGTACTCGAAGCATTTGTGAATGACTAACAGATTCGTACGAAACTTCTAGTATTGCGCATTTTAAAAAGCTTAATAGCATTATCTCAACTGCATAGTGCATTCAATTGACCAAACGATACTTTTATATAAAAGTATTTACAACATACTGATATTGATTAACACATTTGTTTCATCTGCTGTGAATTTATAATATTTACTCTGCCTGTGTATGTTTTTTTATTTTAATGCCATACATTTGATATTAAATTTACAAAATGGACCGTTTAACTGTTCATTAGTGTAAAAAATTAGTCGCATATTTTGTTGTCAAAATATTTCTTTTTAAAAATCTTGAAATACAAACATTTTTTGGAAAGCAATCACCAGTGTATAAATTATGTGCTGTGTGAAAAAAGAGTAGCCTGTTTGATATTTTATTTGTTATTCTATTATTCTTGGTAATTTTAAAAAATTTTTGTATTTTGTCATTTTGCTTTTTTCGTATATCTGTTGTGAAATTTAAAACAAAATGTGAAATGAAGAGTTAACCAAAGTTTTGCTATTTTACCAAAGGTATTCTATTATTTTTACTGTTATTGTTGCTATAAGCGAACGCCAGATTATATAATTGCACAATAATCCGTAGAGTAATCCACACTGCTATACATTACATACGTTAAATAATATTCACAAAGTACATTCCTACAATGTAGCAAATATTAATGCATTCGTACTAATATTACAGCATTAGTACCAATAAATACATAATGGTAAAATTTTGAATAGTAGGTTTCTTCAGAAAATTCATGCTCTGTCTGTTCAAAGTTAAATAATTTCGTGTACAAAATGAAGGACGAGGATAACTGGGTCTCCGAAAGGAGAAATTTAAATTCTGCACTCATCGCAATGGCATCCTGAAGATGAAGCGATCTCCGCCGCAACGAAAGTGAAAGTAACTTGCGACGCCTTCGCTGAATAAACAATTCACTAACATTACTAACTTCTCTTGATCACTAATCGTGTATCTGTTACTGACAGTTTTTCTCCCGTTGAAATGCCTTTCTTGTAAACCTACCTTGTCAGATTTAGAGAAAGTTTTGTCATGTGTATTATGAATATGTAATAGTGATAAGAACGAAGGTTTTAAAAATAAATTAATTGTATTATCTGTAAGTTTCACCTAACACTTTGCAGATGACCAAACTAACCTACACCGTTATTGTGATAAAATTTCTTTAATTGAACTTTCTCTTGGTCTGCTAAAACTAATTGTCTTACAGAATTTTAATAATATTACATAGTTCTCATTCAATTTTACATAGTTCTCTCTTTTGAATTGTGTTCAATATGTGTCAGTTCCGAAAACAGTCGTTTACTGACGACTGACATGCTATTCATTGCACACGCTTTCTCATTCAACCTTTTTAATATTCTGCATGTGCTACATGAATGCCCTTAAAATTATTTTTGTTACCAATGTCTCATACTGTTTTCGCGTAAGATCCAATCTATTTCGATTGATTGGATTCCATTACCCGAAAGCAGTGTAACATAGCATGCAAGTCGTATGCGACGACAGGATGGTACCCACTTTGCAATTTACGTCATCCTCTTTGTGTGACGTTTGATAACAAGTTTTGTATGCACTTCAGGATCAGAGCAGACGTTTTGGAGAACGGAGACGGGGAGCATTGGACACTTCTAAGAGTAATAAATCTTGAATGAAATCCGAGAAAATTCGAATTCTAATGATATGATTAAATTGTCACGATTATCAGGGCGGCAGGTAACAGCACTTAACAATTCACAAACGTCCTCGTACACTGCATCATTATCATGCACAAAAGTTACCACAGTCTTTATATCCACTATTCCATTTTACGCAATTTTCAAGATTTAATTATGTTTTCTCTCCTTTTTTTCTTTCGATTGATATCCTTCGAATTAAATGTGTATTTATGAGTACGCTTTATCTAGTTTCGTTCCATCGTAAACCAATGTTCCATAAACTGTTTCCCTCCTTGAAAAAAATTTCAAAAGTTATTAATTATTTCTCTTGACAATACTGTTCGTATGCGTAATTCAAACTTCCTCTATTTCGTATTCCAGTATCTAGTTTTCATCAGTAATGAGATGGTCAATAGTGATGTCAGACTCCTGATCACACGCGATCATCCCTTCTTCATCCATGTCGCTTCATCTCCTTCTTACACACACTTGCGTGCCCTTCACTACCACACACACCGGGACGCCAGTCGGAAGATACCTTGAGAAGGGAGTCCGTGGAACACCGCCACCTCCCGCTTTCACTTTCACTCGCGACCAAAGCACCCGCCCGTGCTGCCACCTGCCGCGCAGCGGTGCCCCGCTCCGCTCCCTGCGCTGCTCTGATCGTGGGGAGGGCGGCGCCTCGCGGCCGCTGTACTAACTGGTGGCCACCCTGTCCTCCTGCGCTCCCCGCCACTCCACCGCATGGCCGCCCCCGCTCGCCGCTTGTGCGCGGGCCGCCTGCCGCCGCCGCCGCCGCCGCCGCTGCGCCGCCGCCGCCGCCGCCGCTGCTGCATGCGATGCGCCCTGCAGAGCCGGCGGAGATCGACCTCATCTACCAGGTGCTGAAGCAGGCGGGCGAGATCAGTGGCGCGCGCCGCCGGGCGTGGGGCCGGTGGGCGGGGCGGGGCAGCGGGGCGTGTCGACGCGCGCGGGCACGCCCGCCCCGCCGCCGTCGCCGCCGTGGCCGCCGCCGCCGTGGCCGCGGAGCGCGAGCGCGAGCGCGCGGGAGGCGGCTGCCTCGCCAACCACCACAACGGCGGGGGCGGCGGGGCGGCGTGGGGCGGAGGCGGAGGCGGAGGAGGGACGGCGGGGTCGTCGGCCGCGTCGAGCGCGGGCTCGCTGCACCGGCGCGCGGGCCCGGCGGTCCTCCCTGCGCGCCGCCGCCAGCTCCCTCACGGTGGGCCCCGTGCCGCACGCGTCCAGCTCAGGTGCGTGCGCCCCCGCCCCGCGCGCGCCCCGGTGGCCCCTGGCCGTGCTCGCGCTCTCCGTACTCTCTCTCACGCTGTCCTACTTCAACACGAACGACGCTGCCTTGTACTAGCATCGAATTCTGATGCGGTGGTGGTGTTGACGTTATTAGATGAAGCAAGTCATCTTCGTCAACTTTATTCATTTATTTAGAAAGCTCTCTAAATAAATACATTAAGTTGACAAAGATGACTTCCTTTATTTCTTCTTGTAGCATCTAATATTACACTGCTCGGCTTGGGACAGATGGGATTGTCCCTATTGGCACTCCAATCAGAAGCCAAGCAAAATGTCTGAGGACCTCAAGAGGCTTCAGGCCTCTGAGAGTGCTTTCTCTCTTCATCTTTTCTGTAGTGTGATCTAGTATAAAGACCCTCTTACTGGCTCCCTTTTAACAGGAGTCACGACAGGATTTTCGGAAGTTCTAGCTGTTGTATTATTCATATTCGCAAATAATAAAATTTTCCCTCTAAGCTCTCCATTCAGAGCTACGTGAAGCAGACCCCTGACCTTTCTTGAAACTCGGTTGCCTCCTGACTCCTCGCGAATACCATCTTTCCCTGTCTCTTCTCTGTGATTCAGCTTCAGCATGAGGTACATTATGATGCGTCGGAAGCTTTAGAAACATGTAATATTATATTGAATTCATATTGGGCAATATTATATAAATATAATATTTAATTATATTCTTTGGGCATACGCCGTTTACTTTGGTATCGGGAAAAAGACGTTATTTCTGTTAGCTTCTCCATCAGAAACCACGCGAAATGGGCGCATGACATTCGAGAACCTCAGGACCTTCTCACCATCTGACAGTGCCATCTCCATCAATGTGCACTTCGTCTTGTCGGAGCATGAAAAAGTCTACGCGGAAGGATGACTCGCATGTGGAGCCTTTACTTTTCCTTAACCGGTCACTTCGGCTGCGCCATTCAGACCAGATAACGATTTGGCCGCTAAAACCGTCATTTCCTTAATAGCTTTGAAATACACCGATGAAAACTTTTTATCAGTAGTTCATAGCCTAGTTTATATTAATACATGTATAGAATGCCTAATAATAAATGTTACAAACTTCAAGATCTCTTAGAGACGTCAAAAACGGTATATTTTTGCTAATAAACATGCGGAGGGGATTTAAGGTTACACGTGTAATATTGACCCCTGATACTCTTCATGCGTTCTGAAAGCAAACGAACACGGAGTGCGTCAGAATGTGACCTGATGTTCCGCAGCCAAAGAATATTCGAGTACTGCAGAACCTCGCAAACGTTGCCTCACAAATTTCACGTGTGTAATTTCGTTTTATGAAATTACCTACCACGTGTTTATTGGCGGAAAAGGGACAATCATCGACCTCGTATCTGTACTATAAGTTTGAAACATTTATTCTGTAACATTCTATATAATCTAGAAAAGTGCTATAAAAGAACTTCCGTATGGAAATCTCAACACATGTTCATTTAGGCTAGAGCATTTACGGGGCATAATTGAAGTACTATTATGTACCCATGTATTAGGCCACACTAAACCGTCCATTAAATATCACATTCACCACAGAACTATGATGTTCAGACAAAAAATTATATTTGTAAGTAAGCGTTATTTTCCTTCGATTCTTTGCTGTTATGTTGCGTTAAGGCGCGAGTTATTAAAGGGCGACTCTTGGCGAGTCGTTAAACCAGAGACCGGTTAAGTCTGAGTGTACTGTAATTACATTATTAAACTAATACATAAAATTGTTTATCACTGTCAACCAACATGCAGATAGTATATGGTCCTCGACGGTAACTATCGCTGCTCCTCTCGTTCTTTAATTATCGGTACGCGATTGGCTCATCCAATCAGGGGTTTCGTCAGAGATGATTGAAAGCTTTGAAATATAATGCTTACTCAACCTCCTACCCAGAATAATGCTCTTCCCAGCTTTTGAAGCGATTGCTTCGAGTTCGATCATGAAATGTTGCCCTCTTTGGGCCGCTGTAAGTTATTTATTATCTCAGCGACGTTCTCGAAGTACACAAAATATCAGGGTCGAAAGTGGCTCTTTTACGTATCATTAACATCCTACATCTCCGTATATTTAAATATCTCCGTCTGCAGTGAACGCTTGTAATTTACATTAAGAGAATTATGAAATTTTCTAGCTAAATATTATGTAATTAATTAAAAAACGAACAGTGTAAATTTCCTCTTACAAACAAGTTACATTTTTAACTTTTGAAAGTTCTGGCACTATAAATGCAATTCATACTTACGGAGATCGGCGCTGTACGAAAATCATGAGTTTTGATCATCGCTTCCAGAAGATGGTAACAAGGAGTAAATATTTTCGTTATTGTATAATATTTTAATTCCAGCATTAGGAAATTGTCTTCCAATACAATAACTTCTGTAGAAATTTGGAAAATTTCTGCAATCTTCCTCAGATAATGAAGCGTGCGTTATAATACATCATAATTTCCAATGTGTTTAAAATGATATACTGTAGAGAGTAAATTGAAAACGTACATACATAAAACAGTGGTGACCAAAATTTCTTCATAATAGCGTTTAGCTGGTCACTCTATTTTGTATATCTCTCTTTAATGTAACAGCCAATTCATGTATCTTTTGTTCTGTTAATTTTATTGTTTTAAGGCTCATGGTTGATGTAAATGGTTTTAAGATAATACAATTGACTCAAATGTAAGTTAGGCTACATTATTGAAGCTTAAGTAAAACTAAACGTTGTTTAACTTATCTCACGCCTTAAAAGTACAAAACAAAAATGTTGCAATCATTATTTAAACAATGCAACACTAATAAAATTAGGTCCAGTATTTCTATACTCGCGGTCCTGCTACATTACTTGAAGCTATCGATGTGTATAACGTATATTCCATGTCCTCCCTTCATAATCTTCTTAGCCTTTAGACGTACACTCAATGAAAAAGGGTAGCAAGATATGTTAGAAGTGCTGAAGACTTGAATCCCTTGTCTTCTACTAAGCTCGAAGGTGTCTCACAATCCTTTATACTAATATAAACATAAATTCCGTGGTGGTAGCAGAAATCTTGTGGTAATCCATAATGAGAGATAGGGATAATCATCCACAACAATAACGGTTATAATATTTATTTATTATATACCAAATGTTCTCATTCTCATTGGTTTCTTTTGTTAGAGACCCATTGAAAAGGGAAATGGTTTCCTGAAAGTTAACTTTGCATGTTGTAATAAATAAATATTGTAACTTTTGTTGATAATTATCCCTCTCTCTCATCAACATAAAACACTTTTTCCATTGATGAAGTTGAACCACTGAATTAAAATTCAAACATATGAAATAAAAGTTTATTCTACATTTCTCTGGTGTTTCCCATCCAAAACACAACTTTTGGGTTAAACATCTTTAAAATCCTTTTGGATAATAAATGACACGGCGTTTTCCAATTTTCCCTCAATACGATTACCGTCATAGAAAAAGTAGATATTGCATTTTCTTGGACTCGAACCTCTCCGGCTCTAAAGGATTGAGCTTATTATTAAATATCGTTTTTAATTAATTGTATGTCTTATCATTTCGTTTGTCAGAACATTTCAAATACATTAACTTCTTTGATTATTGTTGCTCATCTTTAAATTACTATTTCCCACTTCTTGGCGTAGTGTGGTTCATGACTGTAATACAGCTCAATTCTATTACTATAGGTACACAGGCCCGACTGAACTCTGTAATCAAATGTTCTTATCAATATGTTCCCAAAAGGTTTTTTCTTAAACTGCCCACTGTAATGAAAAATCATTCATCAACGGATGCTTCTTGATATTCATCCTTCCAGAAATACATCAGAAAATAATTTTCACATTTTTCCTTCCCAAAGGCACTTGTCACGCCGCATTTTGCAAAAAGATTACATTGATATCAACGCACCCTTAATCGCAACACGAAAGCACAAATATTACTGCGTACTAGTCACGTAGCACTCCATAGCACCCAGCTTCTCTCGTGCGATTGCCCACAGAAGTACCACACACGTCGTTTCCAGTGATGCTATTAGATCATTGCATCTCCTATTTTGCAAGCTGCACTAGACAAATTGGAATTAAAACTACGAATCACTTGAGTGACATTACAATTTCCTAATCGAAATTGCTTGAAGTGGTACTTGGACCTGCATTTCTGACTTTCCCTATCTCCGATCCACCAGTAACATCTTCCTATTCTTCTATGTAATATGTAACTCCAATCAAAAACAACCATCACATGCACAAAAAGGAAGAACAATCGTTCATAAAAAGGACCGCTTATCCTAAAAAAGTACTTTAATTAAACAGGAATACCTGTTATTGGGGCTGAATACTATGACGTCCAAACATTGTTGATGCTTTTTTCACAGAGAATGGCATAGAAAATATCATTATACCAACAATTATGAATGTCTCATATTTTCAGTCAGCTGAAATGAAATTAAATGTAACCTCTCCTCGAGACCTAGAAGTTATGGCATTTCACGTGTTAAAGGCGACAAGATGATTCACGTTTTCTATGCTATGAGTATCTATATCACAATAACAACATGGTGTTGAACAGAAGAAAGACGAGTTATAGGAAAAACTATTTTGAATAGAGTGTAGGTATGAGGCTTCCTGCCGAAAATCTAATTAGTATTTGTGTTCCCAATACACTAATTGGAAACACAGTCTTTCATATGGGCAACAAACGAGCGAATTTATCAGATTGGACAAAAACGTTTCCTTCGGTGCAACTCGACGATTGTTTTGCTAACCCTTGTTTCTGGGAGGTGTTACAGGTTCATAATCGAAAAATATATTTTTGGACAAGCAGTAATGTTCTTCAGGATTCAGCATTCAACAGAAGGGATACTTCCTCAAGAATCCTACACCAACAACTTTCCTAATCGCACGCTCTTAAGAAAATTTAAAAGACCGTAATAGATCATTATTTTATCTAGTTGTAATTGTGAGAGATTTGTAATATCAGCGTGTTGAAGCAAATCAAAATTCAAGGAGTCAAACTAATCAGAAAGGAGGTTTTTTATCGAAGGACTTTATCACACATCTTATTAGGCGAAGCGTGCAGCAATCGACAGCAAAGTCTCGTCCACTCTATAACACTTTTGAGCATCTGCGCATGCGTAAAACGAATGGCGTATGCGCAGAAGGTCGATATTGCTGTCGATTTCAGCACGCCACGCAGTCCCTGTGTATTTACAACGAAATGTGTCCAGAATTCGTTTAAGAGAAGCATCTCTCATTCATTCTAATAAAATGTGTCCCAAACACTTGTTAGAACTTTTATTTTGCTACGAACCAAAAAGTCTTATTCTAATAAGTGCCAATTAATTGATCTTCAGCTAGGGACCAAACCTACGCCGAATTTATTTTAAAGAACGAAATTCGTTTTACAAATTGATATTAATCGTTCACTGAAGGTCTTTGATTCGTAATTGATACCATTTAAGAATTTCAAAAGACCTATTGAAATTTGAGAATGTTAATAAGACGTTTGGTGACCATTCAGTTAGGCTGAGACTACCTTTTGCTCTTACAATATTATAATCGTATTATGAAATTTCCTATGCTCTTTTATTTTCATAATAGCGTGCGAGACCTGTCAGTCAAGTCATTCATTCGGGTTCCATTCCTTCTACCAACATAAAGAGGCGAGATAATATTTAAGTACATTAATATATTTTGTATCTTTTCGGTTCTTATAAAATTTAATAAATATTTAGTACCCTGCCGACCAATTTCCTATTATTTTAACTTTTTCTTCACCATTCTTTACCAGTTCTTCATCATCATCGTCATCGTCATCGTCACCATTATCATTTTCGTCATTATTACCATTATTACAGTAGTAAGTCTATGTTATGTGGGTCGAGCTTTCCGCTTTGGTTAGTTGGAACCAGGCCCTGCGGATAATGTGGGTATGGTGGGGATACTCACACAAAAAATTCTGAGTGGGTAAAATCCCCACTCGGAATTTGGGGTGAGAGAAATATTCCATAAACGTTAAAATACAGATATGAACGAAGTTTCTCAGTATTGCATCGACTCAGAACTTATATGCGATCAACTATATTGCAAAATAGGCCCAACAGCATTGCGATTTTACATGTTTATAGCGACATGGCCGACAAAATCTATTTTCAAAGATTGTTAAATGAGTTTATAAACGTAAGCTTCCGCAGCTCGAGTTCTTGTCTTCTTAGCTGTGCGGGTGACGCAGCGTCGGTGGCTGAGAGGTTGACGTTTCGCCTACCATGTCGCAGGCTTCCTCAGGGCAGTAAGCTGTCATGCATCCTTGCCCTGAGGAAGCCTGAGACATGACAGGCGAAACGTCGACCTCAGCCACCGACGCGGCGTCACCCGGAGAGCCTAAATGAGTCTATATAAAAAAATGCAAAGTGGAGCGCTGTTTTTGCACTGCAAAAATGAACGGCTGAGGTTAATAAAATAAATGTGATAACAATTTAATAATTAACATGACAACTTTAAACAATTATGTTTTGTATTTTTCCCTTCGTGTATTTTTTCGATGAGAGATGAGGGAGGGGGGAATCCACCAGGGCCAACTATCCACTCGGACTTAACACCAATCGCCGGCCCTGGTTGGAACCTTAACGTTTAAATACTGAAATTTTTACCCTTGGACAATCGTTGAAACATCCGTATTCACCACATCAATCGGCAACACTGCTGTCATCATCATCATCATCATCATCACCACCACCACTATCACCATCACCATGATCATCGAGAACAGTAACATTCACTGGAGTGTGTTGCATCCAGTTCCGGTCAACCCTCAACAAATCTTCAGGTATTTTCATCCCCTTTTGACTCGGTAAATTCAGCCCTAAGAATTAACAAGTAGGGGGTCATTTCTGGCCATCTTTGTTCCCTTTCGCTCTCCTTATAACATGAGAAATCTAAACCGTATGAGTTAAAAGTGGAGATCTTTTCTGTCCATGACTCAACAAATCGTGTCTTTTCATCCCCCCCGCCAAACCATAGAGTAAAGTGACTCGTGGAACCGAATGAGCGGACTTGACGCCTCCCTTCCTCGCTTCCCTGGCTCGTGGTTGGCGGCGTTGGAGAGCGGCTGTTGGCTGGCCCGCAGATGGCGCGGGCGCGGGCGTCGCGGTGGCCGGCGGCTTCGCGGGCGGCGGGGCCTCGCCGCTGCCGCCCGACTCGTACCGCCGCCGTCGCCTCTTCGCCATGAAGAGCATGTCCATGTTCGGCAGCCGCGGAGGCCGCGAGAGCTCCCCGGCGCACTCGCGCTCCATCTCGCTGCCCGAGAGTACGCTCGCCCACTCGCCCCCACCCCTGCCCCCAGCGCTGCGATCATGATGATCGTCACGTCACGTGGCGGTGGAATTCGGTAGTGCTCAGCTTCTGGGTAGCCGTCCGCGGCGACGCTTTGAATGCTGTATCTGTGTGGTTGAACGTGTAAATGTTCGTTTCGAAACATAAACGTTCAAGAATCCATTCGGGGGAAGTAGGAAGCAGCTAATAACCGTAGCAGATGAGCGATTACGTATCAATATCTCGTCGTATTTTTTGTGACGTTGGCACTGCCGAACTTCGACTGTTCGGAACGCAACAATCATCGTGATCTCAGTCGAATCTGACTGCCCGGCTGCCACACCCGCCCGCCCACTCGCTCGCACGTTGCCGCCCGCCCGCCCGCCAGCTCGCTCGTGTCGTGGCGTATGGTCTCGTGTCATGTCATGTCGTGTCGTGTTGCCATGGCCTGTCGTCGTGTCCCTGTCCTGTTGCCTACGTCCCTTCTGACCATTGCCCCCGCCTCGCTCCGTGCACTCGGGCAAGAGTAGAGCAAAGATGGTTTGCAGTTACCATGTACAAGTTTGCATAAAATTGAAAATGGGTCCAATAAATGCCACACGGCATAGATACACTTTGTCAAATTCGATGACTGGTGTAGGAATCGATCATTATGCCATTGTAAAAACAACTAATAGAGGCTGCAGGTAGGATACTAAAGGACTCGTGAATACTAACGCCAAATTTTGAGCGTCAGTGCTCCAAATTTCTTCATTCATTGGATATCAGTTAAAAGTAGGATCGGATGATCTCAAGAGCCCCAAAGCATAACCCAAACTCAGATTCCTCTAAAAAGATTGGAATATTAAGAATACTCTAAATAAATGTGAAAATAATCTATAACGTTTGCAGATCAAATATTTAAAGTTAAAATAGTTTTACTTGTATATGAACTAATTTTCTTTTGTCCCAAAATTACTGAGGGCCTCAACTCAGTGGGGCCATGAGCATGTGCCTAGTATGCTTATGCATTAATACAACGCTGTTAATAACTTCAAAACCAATAGCAAAATGAGTAGGCTTCGAAGTTGATAATAGCTGCCTGGATAGCCGAGTTTGCTAAAGCTGAAGAGATATTGCTGCCTTGTGCCTGAAGGGTCATGAGTTTGAATCCCACCCAGGGCATGAATGTTTGTGTGTGTATTATGCGAGTTCCTCTACCATTACCCCTCCGAAGTTCAAAAACCAGTAATTACAGTGGTCTCTGCATGACCTAGTTGAAAAGCAACTCAATAATGCAAGATACATGAGGAGTGTTTGAACTAAAATTCAAGATACAAAGTAAGCAGAATTAGCTACGGTATTGCAGTTTTAAGATTCATATGCATTCACTATATCATTATTGACCCCCCCCCCTTTGTTTTCCTCTCAGTTACAGCCAAAAACTGAAGGAAAAATTAAAAATGTTATAACATGTTGATTAATGTCTAATTTTTATGAATGTCTTCAACATTTTACTTTTTAAAAGAAATCAGAAAGTTAAATTAACTTGCAAGACCCTTCTTCTTTTGATGAATTTGTTTCAAATCATTTGAAATTCATCCATTTTATTCAGCAGATGATAATTATTTTCTTGCAAAGAAGGGATCCAAATCCAATTCAGAATCTCATGTGAGAAGTATCTCTGAAAAATACCGATTTACATCTGAATTATCACTTTTTCAGACTCTTATTATAAATATCAATTCTTCTTATTCTTTTTCATAATATTTTTTAATCAGATTTCATAAGAATTCTGTTGCATTTCAAAAGTTATCAAACTATCTACCCTGATGTATACACCATTCTTAGTTTTTCAATAATATTTAAATCATATCTTATAATAATTTATCTTACCTTAAAGGTGCCTTTTACAACATTTCTCGAAATGTGATATAATGTATTCAACTTTTGGAATTTTTTTCTTCCATGCCCTTTCTTTTTATCTTCAAAAAAGGTGAAAAAATGTATGGCATATCAGGAGGAAGTGTAATCTGCACAGGTTTTCTTGAGCTCCAGAATCTGTACCCCATTCTTTTACTATACATAGTTGAATTGTGAATAAAGGATGATTGGCAACAGGTGAAAACTAGAAATCTTCACTCCCAGTAATAGATATCATAATGATAAATGTTTTGTTGATGGTATGTCTGCTCCAATAATGACAATTCTTACATAAATTATATCAGTCACATCATCCTCATTCATAGGCCTACATTTAACTGAAATTTCATTCTTGGAAGATAATTTAACTAATTCTAATGATTTGGCATTTTGGCAATGTTGCAAGTGGATGAGTTTTAATGAAAGATTTATGTGCTATTTCAAAATTGTTAAGCCTGATATATTTATTTCAGAACAGTGTTGGAATAGTTTGGAAAATGTTGCAAAAAATAACCAGTAACAGATACTAAAATTAAATAGATACTGCTTTGGCAATTATCTTAAAAGTATATTTTAAGGAAATCAGCAGTCTTACAGTACAAGGAACTTCTGCCATCTTTGCTCTGCAATGGAGATGTTGCGTCGTTGACACTATGGGGCATTGTTGGGTTGTCATTCACCGCATGATGGACACCCGACTGACTGTCAGCACTTCCATGCCTTCTCTTGACCCCTTCTTTTCACTCTACACCTTCACTAGGAGATGAATTCAATACTGACAAGGAAATATTAATTTTATGGAAGGAAAATTTGTCCCAGGGGATAATGTAATTTACAAGTTTTGTTAATGTTTGTAAATAGGTAAATCTAATTAGACAAAAAAAAGGGTTTTAAAATTTATTAAAAAGTAGATTATTAGTATGAAGTAGGTACCTTTTGTAAAGCAATTGGTTTTTTATGGATACTTTAAATTGTTATACTAATTATTGTTTTTTTAATACTTCTTATAAGAAGAAAGTATTACCTATTTTCATACATCAGATATGTGATGAACAAATATGTACATTTTTGTCTTTAAAATTTGTTTTATAATGTTGTTTGTGTTATTACCATTTAACCTCTTGTACCATCGGTGTCTTGCTTGGAAATAAACTTTCAAATATTATGGATGAAATTTTGAAAAAATTATTTAATAACATGAGAACTTATTTTGTAAATCTCCAAATTAACTTGTCACTTTATTTGGTAGTTTTATGAGCATTGAATTCACTCCTATTTTTATGTTGATACTTTCCTGCTTTCTATGTTTGCTTCTCTTCTTGTTTATGTATTTGTAGTGTGGTTATTTTTATAAGAGGAGAGTTAAATGGTTGAAAGTAAATTGAAAAAGTTGCATACATAAGTAGGAAATATGAATACTTCCAATTGAAAAAATGTATTAAATGACCATGCCACACTAGACTTACATAATTTTGCCTCACTCTAACCATTACCTCTGGCCTCACTTCAAGTTTATTCCTATGCTCTGGAGCTTCTTTGATGTTTCCACTTTCGCACTTATTCTTTGTAATATATATTTCTTCTCTCTATGTGTGTATGCTTTACTTACTGTGGCAGGCTTCACATATCCCAGCAAAAGCCAGTTGACAGAAGTCAGTGTCTTGTATAGACCTGTAGGGTGTACATATAGACTAAACTGAGTGTGTAGCCCCAATGCCTTTAGATTGTAGAAGATATAGAGTGATATTTGTAATGACAATGAAGATACAGCATTTCTCTGTTACTTTTCCAGTATTCCTTGTCTAGAGCTTTACTCTCAAAATAAATGCAATGTCTGAGAGGAAGTCAAGCTTAAATAGTTCACCTTGCTTTAAGTAAACAATGTGTAAGGAATACAATGTATATGGAAGACGTAAACCTCATCTAAACATTTTCTAAACCCCCTGTAATTCGGGATATGTAAAGAATGTCGTGTTTCTCATATTTCTTCATTTCTTTTCTCTGCCATCTTCATTGCTGTCATCCTACTTTGCATCTTTGTGTGGGACAATGATCAAAGTTACTAAGATCATTGTTTTATACAAAGCAGTCGTGTGTCCATGCTGTGATGCCATGAAAAACCTTTCAGGAATGTGGGATGAGTTAGCATAACATCCTGACTATAAGACTTACTCAAGCAATCACTGTTAATTTTTAAAGAAGGATTTGAAGTTGACACAGATGTAACATGCAAAGAAATCTCATAAAAGTGACAGACATGGAAATGTTTCCTTCAATCCCTTTTATTGTTTTTAGAGTCAAAGATGTCTTTAATTATAAAGGCTTGATACACTTGATTCAATTATACAATTTCCATGATTTTTTTTTACCACATACCATACAATTTTTGATGAATGCACTTTTGTTCTCATTTACTCAAAATATTAGAATTACGTCATATCTAAGTAGGTTTTTTGCTGAATATTTTTCTTTCTGAGCTGTAACTACACTAATTTTTTAATGTTTATTTGTATTAAATACTTTGCTAAAACAAATTTCAGAAACTGTATTTGAATGACATTAAATGAGGCAGGATCAAATTGAGAAGTGGATATTTCTTTCCGCTCAGTTTTCTTTTTCTACAGATTTGTTTCCTTTGCTGTTAACTCAAATAACCAAAAAATAAAGGTTCACTTTTTAAATTACCATCTATTCATGCTTTTGAAAGAAAGACAAACAATTTTTTTTCTTTTTACCTGTTAAGAAGACTATCGTACGATCAATGCAAAATGCATTGTCTTGCTAAATGATTTGACGAAAAATACTAAAAAGAATGATTTATTTTCTAATCCAACAGGCATGTACGTGTGTCGTTCTTTTCTTACTAATTAGTTAGGTTTCAGATCAGTGCTGAATGTGTGCTTTTTAGATTTATGCAGTTTCATCTATTCTGACCTTCAAAACTCATAAATCTGCTTTCTCAGTAATATTCAAACATTTTCTGTGAAAGAAAGACTCTTTTTACTAACAGTGTGAATTGTCGTCTAAAGAATATTCCACAAAATTGTATTGTAATATTATGAAAGATAAAATTTAATCAACCAATGTTGAAATAACTTTAGAATGGAATCTTATAAAAAATATTCTTTTTTTAATCCTTCTTTCAAACATTTCTGTAGAAGTTTTTTTCATTGAGATATAATACAAATTGCTACTCTAAGAATTTTCTCTGAGTAAATGATTAATGAGATTTAAATAAGTAAGAAGGTTAAATTAATAACAAATTTTGTAATAAGCTGAATTATGTTGATGACAAACAACATGGTTTGCAGGCCGGAGTCCTGGATCTGGAATTGGAACCAGGCCATTTGGACAGCCCTTGTGTCTGTCAGAAAGTATCAACGAGAATGGTTGTGACACACCTGCCACCCCTACTACCCCCACCACCCCAACAAAATCCAAAACAAATAGATATAGCAAGTAACTATTTCAACTCAAAGATAGAAAAGTTCCTGTCATATAAGTCAGAGTCACAAAAGAGATGAACCTATTTAGTGCTCATTGTGAATTTACTTTCTTTGGATTCTCTTCATTAAACTTTGTTTTGATACTCTGTCACCTGATTTTAAGTCAGTGTTCATTTTCTTGTCAATTTTTGATCTGTGTTCTCCTGTTCCCAATTCGTGTACCCCAGAACAAAACCGAGTTAGTTGAAACCCAATGAAAGGATTTCTGAAGTGTCACAAAGTGTTTTAACAGAATGTTTTACACAAACCCTACACCCTGTTTTTAACATAAAATACACCATAATTTACATAACATCTCCAATGTGTGTAAGTGGAAGAACTAGAAATCAGCGCTGACTTCTATCACTTCACGTCAGCTTTACACCTTAAATTCTCAACCAGACCCCTTAGAAAAGGTAAATATTGATACTGAAAATTTGTTTGAAGCATGGAAAGAATTGTCTTCTTCTACGACAGTAAACCATATTTTTCCCTTGTGTATATCCAAAAAAGCTTAATGGAATTCATTTGTTTCCTTCATACTACTCTGTGGAAAGATAATTAATTGTATATAATTAAAACTTATTTTTAAAGTTCGTTACGAATTTCTTATATTAAATTTTTTTAAAATTTTTACTCTGTATAATTGTTGTAAATTACCATTATTTGTTTACAATGTCAATTCATTAACTTTTTCATCTAGTTCATAAATCAATACAGAAGTAATTATGTCACAAAAAATATTAGTCACTTGAAACTATCACTTTTCATGGAACCAATTTAATTTGTCTATTTATTTTTTTATTTCTCTTCAAAACAAAAATAGTCTCATAATTTCATAATTTTATGCATCATTTATATTTATTTGGACTTTCTCTTTTCCATTGGTTTGTTTTTTTTTTTTTTATTATTTTATTATCTTCTTCATGTTTATTTTGTGTTTGATTTTTTTTTATTTTACAAAATTACATTAAGTGTCTCTCAACAATTATTTCAAATTTTTATATCAAATTATAATATTGCTGATCCTGAAAAATCTCACACGAGAGAAATTATGATGTTTCTCCTTCCTCTTGCCTTTAAGGGTGTTGTGGTGTGTCGCTCCTTCCCTTAAATAACTCAATGTGTTGAACTTTTCATAATAGCATCTTGTCTGAAAGTCATCCAATGAGCCTTTTTGTTCTTAGCAGGCAAAAACCAGTGATTGAAATGAAGAATGAAAAAGTTAAATATAAATACAGTTCAAATACTTAATTATTTTCTACATCCAATGCATAAAAATACCAGGTTTAATGAAAGTTACTTGTTATAAATAGACTTAAACCAGTTCATTACAAGGGTGTTTGTACAGGAAAGTCATTTGTGTATTAATGTTTTATGGGATTTTTCTTTTCAGAACGTTTTATTATTTAAAAGATGATAAACTGAAGCAAAGAAACAATTTTCTGTACGTTCGTTGTCTCATCATAAATACGCCTATCTTGTTCATTTTTCTTCATGCCTACTTAAAGATTGTCATTGTTATTTTTGCTTAAGGTACCAAAAGGTGTGTATTGGAAGGAAGAAATGGAACATCTCCTTAAATGTGAATGTAAATGTACTATGTCTAAATTACAAATGCAAATATATAGTGAAATAAGAAAGAAAAGATTACAAAAGATGCAGTGAAATAAGAAAAAAAAATGTTTAGAATTTCAGAATGAGAATTGTTAAGTTGTGTTAATTTTTTAGGGTGTGCCAACACACATAATGCTTTTCTTTTAGAAGTGCTCAACACACAGACATATTTCCAAACATGTCCAGAAATATCCAATATTAATAACAATATTTTTAAAGTTGGAAAGAAGCATTTTTTAATAATAATTTGAAATAATGTCTTATCCAATTGAACACTGAATTCAATATTGTCTCATGAAAATAATAATTTTAGTTCATATTTCAGTTATTGTGGGTTGTGTATATATTTGTTTAGTTCTAAGTCAAGTGAATATGCTATTCTCATGTTTCTCCATTTGTTCAGAGTATCACACTTTATTAGGAGTCTTCCATGAATGACGTCATCACTTTCATGCTGATTTTGCTCTTCTTTTCTTTCCTACTTCAATAAGCATGATTCTTCTAACAATCATACAACAGAATCAGACATTCTTTACCCTTCTATTTTAGAGTTCCCTTTCACGTGAACAATTAATATTTTTAGCAATGTTTAGTAGAGAAGAGAGTCATTCTGGGTTTGGGTTTTTCCTCTAAGAGGGGTTTTATTTATTTATTTATTAAGAATTACATTTACAATCACTATACACACATTACAGTTATTGTAACTCTTTGAGATAAGTTTTCCTGGTTTTTCAAGTGGTGATCTTGTGAATGGAAGGCCCCTTATGAGTTTGAGAACTCCATTTTTGTTAGCTGATAGGGTGGTGATGGTTTGTGTGTGGCAGGGGATCTGGACCGGTCCTTGAGGACGTCTAGCAGTGCGCAGGGCTTGAGCCGACAGAGCCCAGGGCAGGGTGTGTACTGACAGAATAATGTCAATACCCAGTCTTGCCATCCTTTCACATACCAATACAGAAACATTTAACTGTCAAATGTAAATGTAACCAGTATGAAAATATATTATGTTTGTGAGAATATAAAAAATATAATAATTATCTTAATCAACTTCTTTATTTTATCAATTCCTGATTGGAGTTTTATTGAGCATTCTTCAAATAAAATAATTTCAAATACAATTATTTGGAAATATTGATGCTTCCATTAAATGTATGTTCTTTATTTGTTTTTGTGGTGTTTTGTTTTCTGTATACTTCTCTCATCTGGTTGCACTGAATCATTTGAAACAGTTAAGTGAATTAGAATGTTGTTCACAGTCATAATATTTGGCTCCATGGCACCAGTCTTAAAAAAATGTATATTTCCAACTAAAATATTTTAGTAATTTGACAGAGTTTTTCAAAAATTTTCTTTGTAAGCTCTAGGATTACTAACAGGAATTAATTTTTCTCATTTATCTTGAAAAAATAATTATGTTATTCTTATTAAAAACTTAAGTATGCCTTAATGATTTCCTTCTTCAATTGAATAATCAACAAATATGAAAAGTTTGAAGTTTACTCCAGTACTAAATTTAAATTCAATTTACTTGCTCATATTGTGAAATTTTACAACTTTGTACATATTTGTACTCCTTTCTTCCATTTAATTGACAAAATAAAAAGAATGTTTTTATTGTTATTATTTTTCTAATCAACATTGTTGAAAATAAGAACTATTAACAAGTCTCGAGAAGTATTTCTGTGTAACTTTGAAAGGAAGTAGCATATTTAATTGAGATTGGTGCCAATCCCCAAATAGTTTAGTAGCAAATTTGCGATAGTGTAGTGTTTTAAATAGAATAGAAGTCACTGCTGAGAATCCCAAGGCGGAGCACACTGCCCTGTCCCGTGCTGCACACAAAGCCAGATGTGGCTTTTTAGAACAGCCACAGACATCCTGCCCAATGAATTTCCCGGCAAAGATCCCGTGGTTTTTGTAGTCTTGCACTTTTAGATCTATTACTTGAATTGCATCAAGAAATCTATACAAATATCTTATTTTCTTTCTTGTATTAAAAGAATTCTTTTAGGACACACAAAAATTCTATTGGACACTTTTTGTCTTTAACTGGTTCTTAGAGAGATATAAGTTATGATTCATCCACCTACTTTCAAAGAATGAAATTTATTCTTTAAATTCCAGTAAAGTAAACCATAAAAGTCTGTGTGCAGAAGAAAATTTATCATATTATTGAATTGAAAAGACTAAAACTTATTACAAAAGAAATGAATAAGCTGAGGAGTATTGCCAACACATGTTTTCAATAATAACAATAAAAATGACATATATGTCAATGAACATTTTAAAAAATTTTTTTAGTATGTCCTCAGTAAAAAAAATATCCTTAATTACATATTAAATTTTAAATTAGTATTTTTCCCATGAAAAATTAATTTTGATGTTTGCCTTTATCAAGCATTGAAAACAGAAATATTGTTCATCTCTACCTTAAACTAAAATTATAATTTTTTTATTGTTGGAATTTATTTTGAAAAATGTCATTATAAAAATGTAAGAAATTAAAATGTAGTGGACATGAAGTATATTCTATCTCAACCCAAAATATTCGACATTGGTTTTGAGAAATGTGAAGAAATTATAGTATTCATCGTTTTGTATTAAACTTCTATTTTTATGATGCTATTCTTTCAGCTGTGAATGAAATACATTTTTTGCCCCATTTTGATCTAGAATTGTTTCATTTCTTTATTATAGAAATTATTTTTAGAATCTTTTAGTTAAAAATTAGAAAATAAGTGGACTGGCAAAACTTGCACTACTTATTTGACTTCAAGTTGTCATTATTTATTGTTATTATTAAAATTAAATAAATAATGATTGCCGAAAGATATCAGGCAGAGCTAGAGCTTTCTGAAAATTCATTAGAAGGCATGACTCACTGAAGGGCTTTTTTCTTATCAAAAAATTTTCTCAGTAAAGTAAACATAAGCTTTTAGTAATGATTGCAAATATTTGGTTAGTTATGACCTGTTTTGGGGAACACATGCAGATGACAAATCACTACCAGTAGGATATATTGTGGAATGTATTAGCTGAAATGAGAAACTTGCACATAAAAGGGGGACCACGAGAAGTGTACTTCAAGCATTTCATCAATTGTTCTTATGAACATTTAAATTATCTTTGTTTCTTCTTGTTAACACCAGGGCAGATATAATTTCTTTAAAATATTATATTGATTAGAGGTGTGTTTGTGGTCTAATACTTTTTTGTGCCAGTAGTCTCAATCAATGTGCACTTTGTGTAGTTTAATTACCTTGTTATGTGACTGTTAGTACCCTTTATTTGTGCATATGCTTCAAAAATTACATAGAACAATCATAAAGAAAAGTTATTATTTGCACAAAAAATGGGGTTACAATAATTGCTCGAGATACTAAAAGCTGGCTTTGTACAGTGCATTTTTCAAGCACAAAATATTAATATTCTGTTTATTTCTTTGATTGTCGTTTAAATTCTTAAAATTCTTCATGTTAGAGAATAGGGTTCACATTTTAAATATTTAGAAAACAATGTTTTAAAAATTGATTATAATTTTGCTTAGTACCGTACATATTTGTTGGAAGAAATCAATATTTACACAATAAACCCAAAGTGTCTGTGTTAATTCATTAATGATATTTATCTTTAGATGAACATCATGAATTAGTAGCTCCTCATGATCAAAATGCTTATAAGAAATAAAATCTTGCTTCCAAAATAATGTTTTAAATTTTAGTTTTACTCTACATTTCCATTCTTGAATGAAAGAATGTTAATGCAGAATAAGAACAGCTTCAAGCTTAAGCTAAATTGGCATTGTTTATCCATAGATATGCCAAAATCAATGTTGATGTGCTTTGCAGAGTAGCTGAGAGAATGAAACGATATGAGTGCTTTCTGAAAGATTGATACTGGCTTGTCTTGTGATATGTTGCTGAATTATCCCTATGAATGTTGTTATGTACATACTTTTTGTTTAAGTGTAATTGAATATTTGTGTAGCATGTTATTACAAATTGCCTACAAAAGAGGAAATCAGTTTATATGAAAGGCTACTATAATCCAATAATGCACTCTTTCTTTTATGAATAGCATAAAATTATGGCACATATTGTCAATAGATTCAGTTTCTTCTACATATCTTCTTTATATATATATCTGAACTAATGTAAAATTTTATAACTTTTTAAATTTTGTTTTCAACACTCAAATAACATAAATTCTTGAATGCCCAGTATTTATAATACTTCTACAAAAAGAAGAAGACTGCTCCAGAAAGATGAAGGCAGTGCCTTTGGTCTATTTTTTTCTGCAGCTCCTCACAGTCCAAGGCGTCAGAAGTTGAATCTACGCATGAAAAGTTTGTCACTAGATTCACCAGAATCAACAGAACATGCTCAGCGAAGACGTCATGCTGCTCAGTCCACATGCTTGGACCCCCAAAGCAGCCATTCATCATCATCGCGTATCCAGTGTAAAGAGGCTGCCTGTCATTCATTTGCTTGATCATTCACTCCTTTTGCTTATGTCTCTGTGTTGTTTCACTGCATTCCCATCCTATGCACATTGACTCTCTAATAAATGAACAATAATAATATTTCATCATTTTTATATGTTGCAGTAACTCTCTTGACAACATAACAAACCAGGTAGTGGAATCAATTTAAATACATCTGGAAAATTTAAGAATATTTTTATTTTAGAAATATTGATAGTTTAGAAGTTGTTTGTTACGCATGAACAAGATTAGGAGCAACATATGTGTTTAATATTAGAGAGTCAATATTGGTTTATGGAAAACCCACAATAAAGCAAATTATTTTTATAACAGAAATATAAACACAACCTCCTGACATTTTTTCTTATGTCTATATGCCAATGAGAGCATGTATATAAAGAATATTTCTTCTGCATTTATTTTGGGTTTGATCATAATGATTGCAATTTGTGTATAGTAATGCATTTAGCATCAGTTAGTTGCATCTATACAAAACAGTCACGCCTGTTTCTGTGCACTTATGTCAGATAATGACTTCTTAAACAAATAAATGGATCTTTGATGGATACTATGTATTCATCATATGCAAAGTAGATCTGACTATTCAAATTTCATTGTAGACATAATGCTCATGATATTTGAATACCATTTGAAAATTACAGGGGGAAAGTGTCTTTTTGGCTACTGAGTCAAAATTGTGGAAAAAAGAAAATAATAATAAATTAACAAATATTACAAATACTCTTTTCTATTTCCAATTTACATTACTTTTAAATTTGCATTAGTTTCTATCTAAATATTGATTATTTTTAAAACAAGAGAAAACTCATTTATTATCCTGAATAATCAAAATGGGTTATATCTGCAGAATTGTGAATTGGTAAATCTTAAAAATATTTATTTAGCTAACAATGACACTTATTGAATCAAATCTAAATTGAATCAAACCTTGAATTGATAATCCCATTGTAATAAAAAAAAATCATATTGTTCACCTATTATAACCTTAGAAATATTTTACAACGGACCATATCAGAAAAATAAAAACAATATTAATTCTACTGTTAATGCAGAAAATAATATATTTTGTATTAAATTTTTTGAAACTTCTTTCTTATTGGATGGTGTGATAAATGTACAGTATTTTTTGTAATAGTTTAGCCATTTCACATAAATCTGTCGATGTTGGGCAATTCAATGGGAAAATATTTAATTGACTTATTGTCACACACAGGAAGAATGCAATTGTTTTGTTCCTACAACACCAGTGTGAATTAGATGTAACTCTTCGAATAATTCTCTCACATGATGACGCACATTCAAAAAGCACTTCTAGAAAACGCTTAAATGAAAGCTTATGAACCAAACATAGGCCAGCAATAAGCACAGAAATAAGCGATTCAAAACTCAGCTGTCTATTTCATCTCTGTTTTACTTTTAGCATTTCTTGGTCTATGGTATTGATCTCTCCTTATAGCTTTAGTGTGCTCTTTCAAGAAGTGGAGTAGAAAACTGTCATGATATCAATATCTCCTGTGACTTCAGTTTCAGTTTATTAATTTATTTTGCTGCACACTTTCACATGTCAAAAATCCACATCCTCTTTTACATGTGTTCTCATGATTGTATAGTGCATTGTGCCATCTTGACATTGCAGAAACTGTAGTACGTAGCTTTTCTTTTGTTGAAATTCTTATGATGCAAACATGATATTTCTGAGAAAAAAGAATGAATTAATTTACAATAACAGTGATTTACTTACACATTTTCTGCAATGAAAGTTAAGCAATAATCATTGGTATAAATAACTCACTTCATAATCTAATTCCATTATTAAAATAATTTTATGGGCTTTGAATGGATTTTCAGTATTTTGTAATTTTCAAGTTGTGCAGATGTAGCAATTGTAGATATAATATTGTATGTCATAACCAAACTTCACTAATGGTACTACTTCAGAAATTTATGGGACTTTAAGTAGAGGGAAACAAATTAATATTTTTGTACAAGAAATAAACATCAGAGCTATTTTCAAAGCAAAATTTCCAATAGGTTATCTTCACTGTATGGAGTTCACATTGCTATAAATTTTTGTTTTGAATATGTATTCAAGATATATTCCCATTCTCTGGTGAGTAAGTTTGGGATGGTGACCTTCCACTCAGCTTTAGGCTACAGAGGGTGTGTCTGCATAGGTTCTCAGGAAGTCCCTGCACGTTCTTCAGCAGTGGGTCAGCATCGAACCGTCTTCGTACACAACGGCCGCTGTTGGTCAAGTATGGGTCTGCCCTGGCTTCTTAGCCCTTTCCCATGGGTCATACCTTGCACATTTGTAATAGGAAAAAATTTAAATGGGTAAGCAACATTTCCGTGTTGAAATATGAAATAAGAAAATTGTGAATATATTTTTATAATCTGGAATAAAGGTTTGATAAGTGGTAAGTGATAATTTATGAAATTTCAAAATCATGTTCACTGCAAACATGATGTAACAATGACACAATTTCGTTTTTTTATTGATTTATTATCAGCAAGGTACAAATGTGGAAGGTAATAAATGAGCTTTTTCTGTACTCGCCAACATGATGTACAAAAGAAGATTATAAAATATTAAATTATAAAAATACATCCACTTACCGGTAATGAACCAGTGAGTCAATATACACTATTTGTTGGGACTTTTCAATTAACACTTAATCTCCAATAGTTGAAAATCTTCTCTTCATTCTCTGTTTTGCAAGAAATGGTGTATTTTGTGATATACTTATTATGAGAAACTGTTAAATGTTGCTCTGCTCAATGGATACTTTCAATATTTTTCTGCATTGTTATATTGCTTTTTTTTTTTTTACATAAAATGTTGCTTAACTTGCATGCACTGTATTATTTGCATGATTTTTGGACTGTGATGCATTCTCTTTTTTCTTTGTACTATGTTCCATTTTGTGTAGTAGAAACAAATTGTGAAATTGTTTATCATATTATGTTTTGAAAAAGTAGTAATATGACAGAATAATTTGATTTGAATTCTGGAAAGAAAAAAAAAATGCACGTCAGAAGCATTAATATTTAAAGAGTAAATTTTCTTAATTGAAATATATTTTCAGCAATTGAAATTTCCAAAAATTAGTGTTTCAAATATTTACTAATATAATCTTATATCATTTTTTAATATTTTTCTTATACATTTTAAGAAATGTTTTCAATTTGATTCTCAGACATAATAATTACAATAAAAGCTTGAGGCTTCAATCCATTGCTAAATTACATTTGCAAATCATTATTGAAGGCTATGGAGTCTTTTTTCACTCTTTACATTTACAGCCCCCTCAAGCCCTGTACATAATCGGAGACTGTTGTCAGCCCGAAATATGCGAATGTCATCAGTTGAGCTGCCTGACGACACTGAAAAATCTTTGTCATCAGCAAGTACATCACCTTGTCCATCGCCGGTGAGCCATGCAAGTATTCAAACAATTATTCCTTTCTTTCCATTCTGAGTTTTGTTAAAAAATTTGCAGTAATTGTATCAGAAAATGAAATCCAGGAGAATGGTAAATTAAAATGTTTAGAATGTCATTACGTTCATGATCCACCATATCCTTTTACACAAGTCCAGTTTTGGAAATGTAAATTCATATCTAATTTATGTATTCCTAATATTTTTTGTGGTTATTACAGTAATAAAATTATCAAATGATAAGACAGAATTATTGTTGTCACCAAAACCTGGGATCAGAAACTTCAATAAATTCAGTTGTAGTATTGCTTATGACAAACATTTCTTAAGAGTAAATTACATTCATCAATATTTTTGCCCCAACAGAAGAAATAATACAGAAGTTAATTTTTCATTACTTCAAGAATTTATGTCAATGAACTACATATAATATCTCTTTACTGACCTGTGTGATAATGTTTGAAAATCCAAGAAATTTTAATTTTTAAATTAGTGTAATCTCTCTATTCATTGTTTTTTCCCCTTATATCTTTGTTTAGAAGCCGCATCGTTTACTTCCTACCAATCTTTATGTGGTGCTATACAATTTCAAATCTCGTCATCCAGATGAACTAGATCTGAAGTAAGAACAAATATTAATTAATAATTCTGAAACTTATGTATAAAGAAAAACTGAAATGTATTAGTGTACATATTTATTTCAGGGCTGGGTACAAAGTTACAGTAATAGATACATCAGATGCTGATTGGTGGAAAGGTAAATGCTTGGGTAGAGTTGGCTTCTTTCCATCAAAATATGTGGTACGGTTGACACCTGGAGAACGTCCATTGCAAGTGACTCACAACTTACAAGTATCTGATGGAGATAGTGGCCTCATGTTGCTCAAAGACCAGGTACTAAATATGAATCAAATTAATTTTTTAGAATCATTTCTTAAAATTTCATTTTCATTCATTCAAAATAAATGGGATCACAGGGATAGATTAATGTGAGTAAACTTCGAAAATTTATAATTCATGGTAATAGTAAAAGTCATGCAAATGGTAGCATCAATTAAGCAATAAAATATTATCATATATTGTACATATCCTATTTTTCCACCATCTGAAAAAGAGAATAGAACATGCTTAAAATATACTTTCTTCTAGAATGAGGGTATATATGGAATTCTTTAAAATAGAATTTTGGTACTCCAGGTAAGACTTTGTAAAATCTTGTCAGGGCCAATACTGTCATCTAACATCATTTAATTTCTCTGTTTGTTTTACCATCATGAATGTTTTTTTGTCCTATTTGTGTGAGATTGGAATTTTGCTGTAAATATTTAATTTGACCTTTTTAATACTTACAGGTTAAAATTAAATTTTTCAGTTTCTAACAGTGTGTATAAAATTTAATCATTCCTCTCAAAGCATTCATAAATTTTCTCCTAATTTTAATTTTAACAAAAATAAACATTTTCTGAAACTGAAATTCTCTTACCAACAGATAGTAATACAGGTTGGAGAAGAGTTGGATGGTATGGTTATGATCAGAGCTGGAGACAATCGCCAAGGTGTCTGTCCTTTGAAGTTCTTGCAAGAAGTGTGACAACAACCTTCCGCAGTGGCGGATGTCAACATCAAGAACAACACTCGTGCGTTTGTGGCTGTGAATGTCATAAACAATAGTAACAAAAATTCTTTCCCACCAACAGGCATAAAATATAAAAGCTACAAACAAACCTCCCTGGAAGCAACCAACAATCCAATTAAAATTGCCAACAAAAATTCTTTACCATCAGGATCTAAAAATTATAATAGAACACTTGTAGCAGCACATACTGCCAGTAGGAACACAAGTTTAAACATCAATTTGCTGCCTCATTATAAGCTTGTGTCCTCAACACGTCCTTTGTGCATCCATCTCTTTCACCATGACACCAACAACAACCCACAGAAGTCACTTTTGCCCTCTCAGACACGTCCATTAGTCATGAGAACATCCAGGAACATTAATACATCATTTGAGACAAAATCAAGTAGTTTATTTGCTGCTTCAAAACGCTCTGTGTTTGATAGCTCCACCCTGCAATTGCTGGGGCAGGACAGTAACAATAACCCCTCCACCAGCGACATCCACCCTCTTCCGTCCATGGGCATAGCAGGTAGCAAATGGAATGACAGTCCCTATCCGCTCCACCATTATCATCATCGAAACACAGCTTGCATTCTACAATAATTGAAATATTGAATTTTAAAAGGCATAATATTTACATCTCTTTCATGATACTCATTGATAACTTTTTTATTAGCCACAAATCTCCTTTTCTCTAAATAAAATCTATGTTCTGTTTAACTATCCATTTTCTTAAAAAAATTTAAATCATCATCAGTTGACCAAAAGTTTTTTGGAAATTACTTTTTAAAATTATGGAAAACATTTGCGAAAACAAAGACTAATTCCTGAAAATTGTATCACTTTTTCTCAAATATTTTTGTCAATATGAATCAGAATAATGAACAATTATGTACAGAAACAACATCACACTTCTATGTTCTATTTCAGTTAGGATTATTTAAAAAATATTTAATCAATATTATTTCATTCCATTTGCTCTCTTTTAAATGTTAGTCAACTTTAAGTGCTTGACATTCTATCATTTTATCAATTTGTGTTAAACAGCAAGCTTACTGTAATTATAATTCCTTATTTTCTTCATTCCTTATGAAGATGGACCATGTAAGGAATTGACTCCACATTTTCAGATATTCTGGTTCGAGCCTCAGTTCACAACCAGATTTGCCTTGTGTTGCCCTGACAAACAGAACACTTGGTTAGGTAAAGACAAGTTTCCACATATTTTGCATATAATATATACTGTATATTTTTGTATCATTCCTAATAAATGCAGGGCCCACATTTTAATGCTTCAAAATTCTACATTTAAAAATAATTTAATAGGGGGTAAATGAGATTGTAAGTTTATCACAATATATATTTAGTTATCTCACCACATGTACTCATTATGTGTATTCATGTTATTATATAAGTATAAAAACGACAAATGAATCTCATCTCAGCAGTACTTTTCTTTTTATTGGAATAACACAGCTGCATTATGAAAAGAAACTGGAGAAAAATTTTATTGAATACATTCCATATGAAATTATTCTATGGTATTTACATAGTTTCTTTTAGAATTATTGTATAAAATAAACATTAATTCAGATGTTAATATTAGAAGCAGATTTCTCATTTCTTTAATTTAAAATGAAGAATGATTGTGGATTGAGCTTATTAGTTTATTATTTCTTAATGATAAATTTTGGTTTCTGTTGCAACAGTATAATACGCGTCTAGAATGGAATACTTCAATTTTCCATCAGATCATCTCCTACAATTACTAGAAAAACTCATTTGTTGTATAAAATTATGTTTGGAATTCAAAAAATGAAATTAACAACTTTACTTTTGTAATATTCCTTCTAATACTGCATACTCAAAGCTGCATATTAATCTTATTATTTATTTTTTCCACTTTCACGAACATTATTATTTCTTCCACATTTGAATATAAGTTTTAGGATTCTTAAATGATTACAAAATAATTTTAAGTTATATTCATGTTGTTTATATGAACCAAAGGTAATGTCAGATTGTTAGAAACAAACTTACAATGAATGCTCAGATAAGATACATGTAAGATTTGTAACATTGGAAGTACAGGGATAGGACCAGGGTAAATTTAATTACTGATGGCATTGGTTCCCCACTCAGTGAATCGTGGTTAAAATAATTTTGGGACCACTGCTCATCAAATTATTTTTGCAACTTGTCATGTACTATCTGGAGATCTTATTTCAATGCACTTACATAAAATTTACTTGTACATATTAAACATCAAATACATTAATTTAATGGCATTACATGGTATGTCTACCCTAGAACACAATAAAATTGTGTCAAATTTCCTGAAGCTTAATGTTCTCATAAATGTTAAAAGAAAAGTTCATATTATAAGTGCTTGCATATCTTACTTGTAAAAGCTAATATATAATATTATGAAGAAAGAGGTTTATATATTTTCACACTAATCATGATAGTAATCCTTAATGAAAACCAAATCATAACAATTTTATATACATATTAATACACGAATATTTTTGTCCTTTATACGTACATAAATTATGATTTTAGTACCCTTTGCACTTTTACAGGAAGTTATATTCTGAGAAGCCTTCCAAATACTATTTTTCAATATACATTGAATATTGTTAGAGGCATATTCAAAATATATGCAATATTTTCTGTCATATATCAGATAAATAATTCTAAATCTGATTTTAACAAGAGTCTTAAAATCTTATTTCAGTGTTGAAGATAATGAAAAATACAAACCTTATAAAATAACAAGACACAGGATGGTGAGTAAAAGAATATTCCTGTACCAATTGTTCCAACACATTTTTTGCACATAATATCTCGTATCCTCCTTAATCATCCAGTGACAGTGATTGGATGAATGTAAATTTGTTTTGCTGGTCAGTTGTGGAGGTTTTAAATGAATGTGATATATATATATAAAGAGTTTCAAGGTATTTCAGGCTATGGATAATCAGAAATGTGTATTAATTATCTAGTTGGGTCCTGTTAAATCATATATGAAAGTTGCATGTTGATTGTTGTTGAAAGAAATGTTTGTATCCTCTCATATATATCGTTAATGCCTAATACCTATGTGTTGATTTCAGCAATCAGATATTTTGGAGTAAATGAGCAGTTGAATTTGTGATTTATGTTACACTAAAGGTTCAAAAGTATCTGCAAGCTTCATAAGTTTATACTTAGGAGCTTATGCTCCTCGGTCAGATAAATTTTTGCTGCTCATAACATCAATATATTTTGTGTGATGCCTATCAGATAGTAACATTGTGTAGAATTTATTCCAAGATATCTGGTAACATTTTGGGAGTGAGTTCTGTCAGAAAACTCTCTAAAATGTGAATTTTGGCACCCATAAATATAAATTGTACATTTACATCATAAGCACATGGATTATAACATCCACATCACATATGTATAATTGTATATATACACATAAAATATATATGAGTATATTGATATTGTCTGTTTCTGTACACATTCCCCATAAAATTGTTGTGTGTATACAAGTGAGTATTCCTGTTTCATCTTAATCAGTTTTTAATCTGCCCTGCTTTCTTTAGATAACATTTCTTTCCATTGCCTTTTTCAGTTTATTTACTGAAGTCTCCTTATACTTCAAGTTTGAAGGGGCTCATGTAAGTATCTTCAAATAAGTGTGTGGACATTTTTTGTAGCGACACGTGTAGTAGATGTCTGTACGAACTCAATGTTTCTTCATCCTTCACATCCAATATATCCTTGTATTTAATCAATTAGTTTATAAGATCACTTGTAAGTTTGATTGACAATTAAGTTGCATCAAAATTTTCAATATTCTCAGATTTTAATTTAGAATTTATTTTTATTTGTCATCACATAGTTTCATTTATGATGGGTCTGTGCTAATGTTTCTAGTTTTAACATTTATTTACTGTCTCTTGTACATATGTACTTACAGAGTAATGTACATATGTATAAGAGAAAGTTATGTAATGCACAAAAGGAAAATTGAGATTTGAATGGAAGTGTGTTTTGGGGCCCCGAGATACTGAAAAAGAGTTTTCTTTTTAAAATGTCCATCTATGAACAATACTAGTGCCTATACCATTCATATGATTTTTTCCAAAATTAATATTCCCTGGGTCCATCCCTGCCCCTAATGAAGGCAGGGATGGATCCAGTCAATCATTTTGGGGAGGGCCATCATAGATTTTATTCATAATAAACATATTTGTTATTATATATTATTTTTGTAGTGTATATATGATACTGTACAATGTTTTATTAAATAATTAAATAATTCTACCATAAATAAATATTTGAATCAATTTTGCCAAATAAAGGAAGGTCACAAATGAAAATTCTAGGCCTTTTGGGTGGGGGGCCATGACCTCCATCCCCTCCCCCCCCAAATCTGCCACTGTTTTCAAAATAGCTACAAAAATGGCACCAATATTTTCTTTAATTTTTGTGTAAGAATAAAGTACACTTATAAAGATGGAACAGGTCTAATTTTCACTCTTACCTCTGCATTATCAAAATTTGCAGTAATTAGAATGTTTTGGATCCCGCACACAACTACTTTATTAAAGATAGAGATATTTTCATCAATGAAACCTGTTCTTCAAAATTAGATCTTTATTTAATGTCAAGATCATTTTTTTGAAAATATAAGTAGAATTCAAAATAGTAGAATAGGATTGGGGTCTCCTGACTGAAAAAGGTTTGTTTCTTTTCTTTCTTCAATATGCTATCTGTCTGTGAACAAGTAGCGTCTAAACTATTTGTAGGAATTTAGCCTAAATTAATATTCCTGTCAATCTAAACTGGTTCAAAGCCCTGCAATTTTCAATAAAAAAAATTAAATTTTGAGAGTACTTCACATAAAGCACTTGGGACATTTTCAGAATTGTCTCAAATGTCTCCAATTTTTTTCATTAAATTTTTTTGTTAGAATAGAGTGAAATACACAATAAAGATTATAATCCATTAAAATTTTTTATTTTTTTCACAATTAGTTCTTTAATAAATGTCTGTAAATTGTTTTGAAAATATTATTAGTTATTGTGATTTTGAACAATATTAATAAGTATTAAAAACCATATTTTCTCAAAAACAGCCTGAAATTTTTTCTTTAAATGTTCTGAATGGATAGTGCTAAATTCATGACTATGTGTGGCGTATAATTGTGCTTCAAGCCTTTTTTGTACAAAATGATATATTATTGTGTCATATTTAGTTATATTATGTCTAATAATTCTAAATTATTGAATGTTTATTATTGAATAATGATTTTATCTCAAAATATTATATCAAAAACTTTTTTATTTTTATTTTACATCAAAAAACAGTTAAAAACTGCATATACGTGCTATGGGAAAAGTGAATTGTGTGCACATTTTCAAAATTCTGTGATCACTACACTAAGTCATATACTACTTAAATTTTGAATTTTGAAAGGGACAAAAAAAAAAAAAAACTCCCATGTAATAAAATCTATTTTCAAGGATAAACAAGCAATAAATTTTGAATTTTGAAAGGGAGAAAAAAACAAAAAACTCCCATGTAATAAAATATATTTTCAAGATAAATAAGCAATAAATTTTGGCTCTTATTACTTATTTATGAAACTCATTTATGAAACATTTATTTTACGTATTAGTAAGGATTAACATACTCTAATACTGAAGAAAAGAAATAATCAATACATATGGGAAAAAGAAATTATAACTTAATCATAATGAAAAATATGCAATAATAGATTATTTACAATTGTTGAGAGTACACACACACACGCACACACACACGCACACGCACACGCACATGCCCACACACACACACATACACAATACACACACATACACACACATACACATACACACACATACACACACATATATACACACACACACATATACACATACACAGTCATTTTTTTGCACATGTTTGTTGCTTGGATTTATTTTTGGCTCTGCTTCATATTTTGCAACGTCTGTGCCTCCTTTTTTTGGAAAAGAGTAACGCCTTTTTCTTCAGGGGCCTCTCCTAAAAACAAAAGTCCTCAAGACCTTAGCTGTGAAGGAATAATGAGCAGTTTCATCTGTTATTAGATTTGAAATTTCACCTTTTTTTGTTTTTTTCCAATTTTCGTAATGACCATCAGCCTGTAATTTTCCCGAACCATTGTGTCCAAACCCTTTTATCAGTGGAACAATCTGCCATCATGCCTACATAACAATAGTAACTAATATCTTAGATTAAACAAACTCAATTATATTTATATAATTATTAATTTAATTATTTATATAATTATTAATATTACAATAAGTGATTCTTGGCTCACACAAGGAATTAGAACATCATGGAAAAACAAATGTACACTTCATTTTATTTCTAAACATCATGACTAGGGAACAGAGTTTATCGTAATAAAAAATTCAAAATATACTGTATGTACTTATGAACTGACATATTTATGTACTTACTTTTTCCAAAACATGTTCGAAACAAGTTTTGAACAAATTCGAAAATTAAAATACGTTCATAGTATATATTACGATGTTTACGAGGAGCCAGCGTTCAAGTGAAGAGTAGTACTGTGTAGCCAGTGATGGATCCCAGTGTAGGGGGTTAGAGGGAATAGGCCTAGTGGTATGATATTTTCTGTAAAATAAATTTGTTAGTTTTCGATCGATTAACGAAATTGCTGTTTGAAAAATGAGCAAGCACATGGTTGAAATTACTTTTGTTCACGAAAATCTGTTCATTACAAAATAATTGACTAATAATGCAATTAGAGGAGTTTTTTAAAAAACCTTTTTTAAAAAATTAAAAAAAGAAAGGTAATATGAAAAATATGTAATTATCCAAAATATAAAAATTAAACTCAAAGAAGTCTGTAAAAACATGTAATTACATGGAAACCCATTCCCTAATCATGACTATCACCCACTTTCCATGTCTACTTCCTAAATACAAAAGAATTTTAAGGAGAGTAGATAGTTGAGGCAAAAATAATGAAAAATAATTAGGATATTTTGAAGCTAGTAACAAAACTAAAGCAATATGGAATATCGTAAAAAACACAACCACATCTTGATACCTTGTAGAGAATGATGTTTTAAAGGATAATGAAAGGGAAGCAAGTAATCTTGAAAAAGTTGCAAATCTCTTCAACCAACATTTTCCTAGAATTGCAGCTGATCTCACGAAATGACTAAAACCACAAAATTCAATATCATACGCTTCTCAAACAATTTCTGACACAATGTTTATTTCCAAAACTTCTTTCAATGAAATCCTCAGAATAGTCAGTTAACTAAAAAATAAATATTCATTTAGTTTAGATGATTTTCCGGACTGTTTATTAAAAACTTGTGCATGTTCCTTTACACACTCGTTAACTCACATTTTTAATGCTTCTTTATGCGCAGGAATATTTCCAGATATTTTCAAACCAGGAAAAATTAAGCCACTTTTTAAAAAAGAAAAAAAAGGAAATTCAAAATTATCGGCCAATTTCTCTTTTGTCAGTTTTCTCAAACATATTAAAAGTTTTCTATGGGTTCATTTCAGAAACCCGTCAAGCGCCAAAAATGTAAAAAACGCGTTCGCAACAGGCTATTCTTCCAGAGGATAAACACATCGTTTAGTACCAAAATCAACTTTTGAAACTCTTGCAATGTAGTTAGAAAGACCCTAAAAAATCGTGTTTAGAACAGAAGCCCTCTTTTTAAATAAAAGGTAATGTGCGTATGTCGTTCGCACGTAGACGCAAAACTAGTCGACCGATTTCGCTGAAATTTTCGCAGTGTTCTTTTAGCATTGGGCGTATTTAAAGAATAGTTTGAATTAAGTCGGCCATTTGGGGGCGTTGATGATGATTTATGTATTTATGATGACTCAAGCGCATTTGAACAGAAGCTCTAGGCAACCCCCGCACCGTCAAGTATTAAACGCCTGTGGCTGCATATTCTACCCCTGCGATTGTGAAATATTGGTCGGAATTATTAGTTGAACGTTATCTCGGAAAAGTAAATCAAATTTCTCTAACACAGTGTCATAGAGAACGCATGCCCAAATTTGAGAAAGAACGTTTCAGCAATAGGATATTTGACAACCATGTCCAAACCAGGACATAGAACAATCCCATACTCGCAAGAAAGTCTTTCATCTATTTCGTTTGCAGAGCGTAGCGTAATACGTGATTAACAATCACGTGACCAATAGCTTGTGAAGTATAAAGCACAGCAATAGCAAAGCATTGCCGGATCCACTAATATATAATAAAATGTAAGCAATCCATGCAAATTAATTAAAACTAAATTCAATAAAATCTATATTGAAACATTACTTACATATTTTATGCGTAGTGTCCATGTCAGGTATATTCACCTCCCGCGTACGTGGTTTGATTTCAGTGGACTCTCAAGTTTTTGTATTAGTTATGCACTGAGACAGTTGACGGTAACAATTCATACAAAACGAAAAAGAACTTGGTTTCAAAAATACGGTGATTGCACTCTAGCACTTCGCAACAAGCACCATCGTTTGGAAACGTTTTACACAAACAAAATTATTTTATTTCCAAAATTTCAGTCTATTGCATCTTGTAATAATTAAGGTCTTACACACACACACACGCACGCACGCACACACGCGCGCGCGCGCACACACACACACACACACACACACACAGATATAGATATAGATATAGATATATATAGATATATATATATATATATATATATATATATATATTTTCCACACACTCACACACTCGCATTCACATCGCACTCACAGTGAGAGACAATGGGCCTTCTATCAGAACGGCCAATTTGACACAAAGGACTCATAATCCATCATTAAGAGTCATAAGGTACATTTGGAATCAAAAACCAAACATCAAATGGAAAATAAGCTCTCCAAACATCATAAATTATTAATAAAATACCGTCATAATTGACTCAACTGGTGCTCTTTCAATAACACATGAAATTCATAAAATTAAGTTGCAGCTGGAGTCAGAGGGAGTCAGAAAATTGCTATGCGCGCTCGGCGTCAAGACCCCCTCGCCCCACGTCAACTCCCACGTCAACAATGAACGGTGTGTCGTTGACTTATGTTAAGATAACAACATTTTTAGGTCTCTCAATTCAGTCAAACCTCAAATGGAACGTCCATTTAAATGAACTGAACATGAAATTAAGTTCATTATGCTATGCGTTCAGAACTCTTTCAAATTCAGTCTTTATACTGATCGTTGTGTATATTTCGCGATTGTTCATTTCCACCTGAGATATGACATAGTATTCTGAGGAAATATATCTCATAGACTTTTATATTACAAAAAATAATTGTACGAATAATAAGCAAATCCCACCCACGTGATTCTTGTAAGCCTCTCTTTATTAATCTAGGAATTTTATCATTACCTTGTCTCTTGATTTACGAATCAGTGGTTTTTGTCAAAAATGACTTGGTTAAAGGCCGGAATGTATTTTCAGCAAATGCCGATTATAACTATAACACTCGACATAGTAATCATATTCGTCCGGTGACTGTACCAAGAGCTCACTACAAAAAATTCACATACAATTCATGTACAATATTTTACAACACTTTGCCAGATAACATTAAACGATTAAATTTGATAGAAAAGTTTAAATCCCTAGTAAAATAGTTTCTGCTGCATAACTCTTTCTATATAATTAGAGACTATACTGAGCATCAAAAGGAAAGTAACATTAATTTTAGCAGTGATATTTAAAGTATTATTTACTATTTGAACTGTATAATTGTAAACACCCTGTAACAAGTATTGTACCGCATCTTCTGGTTCAATGATCCCCAACTCGATCAGAATTTTCGTTTAGTTTCCCTGATCCTTTGAGCAAATGCTGCGATGTCCCTTGTTTTGTTTCTGGACATAAATGTAACTTCATTATCTGAGCACGTCTTCTAAGAGTTCAGTGGGAAATAAAGTTATTCAAATTATCGTTCTACATATTGTCGCGTCCGAAAGTATTATTCTTTTACGATGAACATGATGAGGGATAAGAGCCCGAAGGGTATAGCCGAATAAGGGAGTGAAATGTGCCCCCAAACCAAATCGATAATCGCGATCTATATGAAAGAGAATAAAAGTCCCGTAGATTCACAAAATAAATCAGTCTCCTAGTGCATTCTGTTGCGGAGATACAATGAGAAACGTGTTTTTCATATTTTATTTTTTCTTAGCTTCTATTGCATATACCTAGCTGAAAAAAGAGAAATCAGGAAAATGTTAATTTTTTTTGTCAACCAATTTTACGCCAAATTCATATACAAAAAATAAATAATTTTTTAAATTGATATTCGACGTGATAAATTGGAATACTGTCTCAGTTTTTCCTAGAATGAGTCATAACATTCTATAATGTTTTTTTAGATTTTAAAGAATTAAGACGATAGTTAAAAAAATTAAAACCTAATTATCAGTATTCAAATTTGATTTCGCGCCAAAATGAATAGAAAAAAACGTTTTAACTGATATTTTAACACAGATTTCGCACCCCCAGTAGAAAAGTGTCGTAACTAAAAAAAAATTAATTTTGAGTTACACTATCTAAAGTGAAATTTCATGCTTTCGCCTTAGAATAGGTTGTTTCTTTTTCATTCATAAACGTATCATTATAATGTTTTTTAAACATATAAAGCGCTCTCCTGAAAAATCACCATTTTTTAGTTACAACACTTTTCCACTGGGGGTGCGATTTAATTACGACATCCGAATTCTAAATCTTATAGATGTTACATCGATTATGTACCAAACTCCATCAGTATATTCTTGGATGCGCTAGAGATCACCCACCTCTTTCCACCGACTTCAGCCAATGAGCTTCAGACACCAATTTGCATCATAGTATTAGCGGGAATTTTAAATGCCATTCCTAGTGCCAAAATTATCACACATCATTGACAACAGAAATAGATAAACGCTTTTTTTTTAATATTACATCTTTTATTTCAATTACCCCTTCATCGTGTTATTTTTGGTTGGTCACCGTGGAAAATTGTCACTTCATGCCACTTAAAAATTGTTTCTCAACACTTCTTGCTCTCCATGCAATATGGCGGCCGACGTCTGGGCTCGCTTTTCAAACGAAGTGGTTTCATAGTTCGTGACGGAAACTGGTGCTGTGCAGAACGAGTAAAAATCGGCGCACCGAAGGAGCCCATCCATCTCTTTCCCCCATGGGAACGTCGGCAGTGAAACGATATTCTTGTGAACGTGCGAACGGAAGTGGCACACTGAGATGCTGCTCCCACATAGCTGCGATCGATTATTATTTGGCACATGCCCGTATCTTAGCGAAAATTGCTAAACAGAAATTTTGAAAGAAACAAATTTTGAGTAGACAGTTTATAAACGAACTCGTGTTTCCAGTTATTGAAGAAGACAGTGACCATGATTGATTCCTTGTGATTGTCTAATTGCTAATGATTAATAAATCTACAAATGAGTAATTAAATTTATATTATAAATACAAATTATTAATATACCAAAACTGGGTAATTTGATTTATATTATAAACAATACATAAATTTAAATACAAAAGGGGTTTGATTATTTTATTTTGATAATCTAAATACTTTCAACATAAAACAAACATTTGTCAGCAAAAAGTTGCAAATCATTCTGGTAAGTGAAACCTTTCAATAATTTTCATATAAATTGTTAAAACATTGGTGGAACAATTTTTTTCAATCTCTTTTTGACAAAAATATCTTCAAATTTAACTATTTTCCCCCAACTTTGCAATTTTTTCAGCCTGATGCATGCAATAAAACCTGAGAAAAAATAAAACATGAAAAACACTTTCTCGTTGTATCTCCGCAACAGATTGCCCTAGGAGGCTGATTTTTTTGAATCTACGGCATTTTCATTCTCTTTCATATGAGTATTGCGATTATCGATTTGGTTTGGGATACTTTTCTCCCTCTTATTCGGCTATACCTTTTATAGTGGATTTATCCTTGAAGATCGATTTGATTACATGGGAGCGAATATTTTGTTAACAACCCTTGCAAAAAACACTCATTTATTTCTGTATTCAAAATTAAGTTGTATATGGCTTAGGGTAGGGAACACAAAATTATGAAAACGTGCAAGAATTAACTTCTCCCCGAGTACGTCACAAACAGTTTTTAATTGTTTTTGATGTAAAATAAAAATTAAATAAATATTTCATGTAGTAAAAGCAGGAACAGAGACAAGAACATGGCATGGTGCAATACCTGGGAGAGCTCCAGACGTCGGAGAGATCGCTAGTAGGGCCCTCTTTGGTTTCAAAATTATTCGATATACAAACATCGATATTGCTACAATATGGTGGGAAATGTTAGTTCATCGACATTTTTTGGATTATCTTGTCCTTAGGTAGGTGATTGTTTCACTTCCATCGACACGAAAACCTATTGTGCACTGCTGAAAAAGTGATATCGTCGCTTATAAAGTACTAGAGGAACCCGGCAGACGTCCCGCTCTCTTCTTCTCTCTCAGTCTCTTTCTCTCTCTATCTCTCCCTCTCTGTCTCTCATCTTCTCTCTCTTATTTTCTGTCTCTTGACGCTCTCTCTGTTCCTTTCTGGCTCTCTCTCTCCCTCTCTGTCTCTCTCGCTCTCTCTCTCTTTCTCTCTCTCTTTTCTCTCTCTTTCTCTCTCTCTTTCTCTCTCTCTTTCTCTCTCTCTATCTCGCTCTGTCTCCCTATGTCTCTCTTTACATCTCTTCTCTGTGTTTCCCTGTTTTTCTCTCTCTCTGTCTCTCCCGTCTCTCTCTCTCTCCCTCTCTCTCTCTCTTTCTGCGACCCTCTTTCTCCCTATCTCTCACTCGTGCGCACCAAACCGGACCTCCTCGGCCACGCCCTGCGTCACACGGGAACGCCCAGCAGCAATGAAGCTCAGGTGTAGCTCGGATTTAACAATGGGAATTGAATTAACTCGTAAAATCAATAACTCGTAAAATACTAGTGCATAACTATAACTCGTAAAATACTAACTGCAATAACTTCAACCATTCAAAAATTACAGGTGCTACAGTTATGTGACTCATCCTGTATATCCAAAAACTCTTAAAGTATTAAACGTTAAAATACTCAAAATATTAGTTTATCCATATAAATTTGTTCGAAATATGTAATAACATTTGTGTTGACGAAAATATTTATTTTTATGCAACTGAATCAAAATATTTTTTGTTGCTGTACAATTTGGTATACAAGAACCACTGTGCGCTTCTTGAATTTCCACCGAACTTCAACCGCTCAAGATTCAAGGAGGAAATATGTTTTTATCTGAAAGTCAGAGCCCAAGGAATGACGTATGTCTGCCACAAGATGGTTCGTGCAGCACCAGCCGCCACTGACCTCGACATAAATTTATTTGCAGCATTACATAATTTTGTCTACTCTACGTATACGAGAAACTAAAAACCGTCATGTTATGTTCTAGAAGGTTAAATAGTTTCTGTGATCCCACTCTATCACAAAAGGAATTAATAGTTATTTATGCACCAAGGGCGTTATAAGGGTTCTAATGATCGAGCGGCGACGAAACGCCCGAGGGCCAAAGGCCTTCGGGCATTTTGACGTAGCTCGATTGTTAGAGCCAGTTAACGTCCGTGGTACATTCATAATTTTATTATTTTACCTAATTTTTATTGATTCAGATTTACTTATTTCCTAATTAACTGGATTTTAACTTACCTTTTCATATTTCCCTTCCATAATTCCCTCCGTGAGTGAACATGTAGCATTATTCAACCATTTTCATATTTCCCTCGTAACCAAGGTCCTCTCGATCCAGGTAAGTTATGCAGCGTATATCAAACTCCGTATTGAAGGCAATGACAAGTTATAATGTAGCTATAACACATCAGTAAACTAGTGTAGTAACTAGCTACAAATGGCACAGACTTTCTCGTACCAAATTTTTATAATTTCCTTGGTGTGGTATGGCTTTCAGGTCGTGCTCCATTCTGGCCAGCTGTCATCTACCGTCGTCCAAAGTACATTTTTTCGGCAATTTCTCAACTTTTTGCTTTCCTAGTATTACAACTAAATCATTACTTCAAGTATATTAAAGAAGAGTAAAAGCTCGTCCTAAATATAAGTTTTAATTGAGAAATTCGTAGTCTTTTTTAAGAAAATGACGAATAAGCATTACTGAAAAAATGTTGTCGTCTATCAAATGGGGTGCACAATCTGAATGTCTAGTCAAAATATACCAAGCATTCATTCAGGCCAAGTTGGATTACGGTGCAGTAGTATATAACTCAGCATCCAAGAGAACACTGAAAATGTTAAACCCAATAATCACAAGCGCATGTCGCTTAAGCCTTGGCGCCTTTAGAACCAGTCCTGCTAATAGCCTATTAGTGGAAACAGGGCAAATACCATTAGTCCTGCGACGTAAAGTTCTCTGTCTAAATTATGCTTACTCAACTTTAAGTGTCCCTCCAAATCCTGCATACACAAATATTTTCAATAACCTAAAAACATATCTTTATGAGGCCAACCCTCAATTCCCACTACCACTAAGAGAGGATTCCTAAGTACCTGAAGAAACTTAATATTATTGATCCAGTTACCTTACCCAGATGTATGCCTCCCATCCCACCCTGGCGAGATCATAATGTAGTAACAAACATGACCTTAGCAAACAGTCCTCACCTTACTTCTGGTCCCAATGCTAATTTCAAGAATTTAATAACAAGTTTACAACGAGAGTATGTCAATTATTACCAAGTATATACAGATGGTTCTAAAAGTGATGGTAAAGCTGGTTGTGCATTCTATGTTCAGTCTCCCAATATAGTGGAATCGCAACGCCCCCCAGATTATTTTTCCATTTGTTCATGCGAAGCATGGGCAGTCCTTAAAGCCATCGAATTCAGTCAGTCTCAAGCAAACAAATTACTTGCCCATTGCAATATTCACTGACTCAATGACGACCCTTAGAGCCATAGAAAATAGACACACAGGTAACCCAATCATACAAAAAATCCAAGAACTTGTATTTAGTCAAGGTGAAAAAGGGACAGAAATCGAATTTATTTGGATCCCATCCCATAGGGCAATCGCTGGTAATGAGAAAGCTGATAAATATGCAAAAATGGCAACATCATTTCTAAGTTTTGATTCACAAATTCGTGGCACTATAAAAGACATTAAAAAGCTCTTCTGGACATCTTGCTTCAAATATTGGGACTCACAATGGAAATTAAAATCATCAAAATTACATCTAGTTAGGAACTCAGTACTGGAACCAGCCCTGCCGAAAATCTGCCTTAAAAGAAGAGAGAAGTTATCATCACTAGATTACGGATCAGTCATTTTAATCTGAAATATTGTTATATATTTAAAAAATGCGACCCAGAACCATGCCCTAAATGTGGTGAAATAATATCTACACAACACCTTATCTTAGAATGCCCCGGTATAGCAAAGGAAAGAAACATACTGAAACTAGAAACTAACCTACATAAATTGTTCAGCTCTGAAGACGGGTGTGCTAAAGTACTAAAGTTGCTAGACATTGTTAACTTAAGTAAGGTAATATAATATAAAATTGAATGTTATTAATTTTAAGTAACAATCTGATGTAATCAATAATTAGAAAAATATGGGCTATAATGTTGTAAATTTTACTATGTGATGTATACTTAATTTGATTGACATTGAGTGTGTATACTTAATGAATTGTGGACGCCTAATGTGTGTATACTAAATTGTGATACTTAACGCATTGATGTATACTTAATTGCGGTCGTTGATGACCTTTGATGTTAAAAAACGACCTTAAATAAACAAAATAAAAAAAAAGCATTACTGAAAATGCGAAATTTAAGCTCTTTTTTCACAGGAATCTATTGAGTTTTCGAAAAACTTCATTTGAAGTCCTTTCAAGTATATCCACTTACAAATGTAATAATGCATACAAATCGATGGAAATGTCCATATTAACGGCGTGCGAGGTATTTCAAAGAAATTACATTTGTGTAAAAAAAACAACAAAAGAGTACACCAAAATGAACTTTACGTCATATTAAACATGCATTACCACTAACCCCTGGAAAAGGTGGACGAAAAATTTGGAGCCATTTTTGACAAAATGGCTCCGTACAAAAAAATTAAAGAAAAAATTTGGAGTCGTTTTTGAGAAAATCTTGTTTTGTAATATTTTAAAATAGCAAATATTGCACGCACTATTGCATGAAAACGACGAAACATTTTAAAACAATTGACATGACCGTTATAAAAGAACTATTTATGGACAACAAGTTTCATTTGAAGGAAACATCTCTGTCTTCAATTTTGTGTTGTAGGAAGACTCCGAAAAAAATCAAATTTTGGCAATTTTAAAATTCAGATTAATCGTGAAAATAGGCCCTGCCATATTAATTAGTGATTTCACTCTATCCTTACACTAAATTCAAAGAAAAAATTCGAGCAGTTTTTGAGAAAATTTTGAAAATGTTCCTAGGGCTTCATGTAAAGTACCCCCAAATTTTAAAGAATGTTTTTCAAAATCTCAAATCTTCAACTAGAGTCAGATAGACGTTTCTTCAATTTAGAAAAGTTAATACGTATGGCGCTAGTAGTGTTCACAGGACGGACGGACGGACGGACGTACGTTCGTTCGTTCATTCGTTCGTTTTGAAAAAAATAACTTTTCGTATCAGGGACCCCAAAATGTATTTCCTTTAAATCTCGAAATCATTTTCCGCAGCATTATATAACTTTCTCTTAACTACGTATATTACTCCGTATATAAGTATGTATACGAGAAAGTAAAAATAAAAGAAAATTTTGTTAGCCACTGGCGATAAAGAGGTAGCTTACTGTGGCAACGTAGTGTTAACCATTAAGAAGCATAAATAGCGGACCGGGGTGACTGAGGTGGCTAAGAGCGAGTATCGACTCAACACTGCGATCCGAAGGATCACGGGTTCAAATCCCGCCTTGGGCTTGGTGGTTTGTCCCTCGTCTCTCATGTATGTGTTATCGCAGAGGGTCTCACGTGCCACTGACCTCAGATCAGAGGACCCCTTAAGTGTATAGGTGTCTAGTGTATGGTCAGATATGCGTCCCATCGGGACCTAAAGTGTAAACCTGCTGTTGGCTGAATAAAAGCTATAATACGAAGCGTGTATGCCCTTTTGAATAAAATAATAGTTATTTATATAAGGGGTTTAAGTAGAACTTTATTCGCGAGAGAGAACAGTAAGTTGTGTCCCGAGCGCGGTAGCATGAGGGACATAATCTTCCGGAGTGAATAAAGCTCAGGTAAATCCCGTGAAATATACAAAACCTAACTTTTAAATAATATTTCTTCGCGTGCACACTTATGCCACGGAGGATGAACAGTACAGTAGACGGCGGCCATCCTTCTAGAGGTCACCTGTAGGTGGCTGAGATTTCAGCTGCTTGCATTCTGCATGGAAGAATGGAGACATTTTTGTGTCAGACAAACGATACACATTATTTAGACTTGAAGATAAATATCTACAAATTTCTAATGATACACGAAAGACGCAGAAAGAATTTTTTAAAATTAGTCTTTGAAAAAATCGAGGTGTATCTACGAAAAAAGTACGAATGTTTCTGCAAATGAAGAAATGACGGGAAAGCAAGAAAGTTTAAGAAGAAATTTTACTTGCGTATTTAACAAGAAATCAAAACACACAAGTCTTCATCGTTTTGAAGGTATTATTCAACGGTAAGGTCAACGTTTCGTGACAAGGAAAATGTTGATATCTCTAACTAAATACGTACGTATTTCTCCAGTAAAAATTGTAGATGATACGTGTTTCTCTAGAGAAAATATCAATATCAATTAAAGCGTTAATTGATATTGGTATTTTTAGACATTCTAAATTGATTTGATTTTTGAAGCGACATAAAAAGGCTACTAGTCAAAAACTAAGACTATTACAAAGCTTGAATTTTACAGGTTTGTTAAGCGAGCTTGTGACAATCAATATTTATTGTTGAAGATGAGTTTTTAACTTGTATATATTATCTTAGACTTACGGAATATCCAAACTTCCTTTCTCAGATTGTAATAATGGGAGTCGCTGGTGGGTGTGGTTACTTTAATTCTGCTCAGTAGTTACTGTAATCTCGGAGGGATTAAAGTTCCATTTTAATCCCGGGACGAATAAAGACACATTTTAACATAGGAAAAAGTATGATTAAAGCCGCACTTTCACCTCCGGCACAATTTAACACGCAACACTCACCTGACGGACACTCGAATTTTAATGAGACTTCTCCAGCAGTAATATACAATCGCAAACGCACAGAAGCAAATTGTGTAGTGATTGTAATCATTACAAAGTTTTGTTGTATGGCGAGCGAGCTTGAGGAGGCCGCGAACTTAAAATCTCCGGCGCCGGGCGCAAACTTGGTTCAACCCCGACCGTCGCCAGCGAACATCACCCTCCCAGCCCGAAAATAGATTTCCGAGTAGTCTGGGCACTTAATCCAAAATTGAGTGAGATTTTTATTTACATAGTACTCTTATACACATCATTATACACATATGTAATATTATTTAATATATTCGTAGAAAATACAGAACATTTATCACAGCGTAGAAGACTATTATAAATATATTTGTGTTTTTGTCTGTTATAATTAAGAAGTAAACAATCGATAATATATAGAGTCAAAATTTAAAATACTATTCATTTATCGAATTTACGCATTTTGGGGCGGTTCTTTTCCCTTTCAGTGGTGTGAAAATCCCCCAAATGTCCAACAGAAGTTGCAAGCATGTTTTCGCAAAGTAAGATTATTACAATATCGTCAAAGATGTTATTGAAATGGCCAGAGGTGGTGAGCCTCGGGCGATTAGCAAATCTCTACCCCCGCCTTGCTCCCACTCTCGTAGGCGGCGACCTCTGGCGGGTCCGCCGCCGCACTTGTCACCTCGCATTGACAATAGTGCGGAGAAAGCCACGATTTGTGGCCGCGTCTTTCGGCCCCAGGCGACGGAGGGGGGGGGGCGCGAAGACTCCTTGGAAGAAAGCGACGCCGCGGCCTCTAGCGCCTGCCTGGAGAAACGGCCGCACCTTCTGTAGTACAATATTTGGTGGCTGTAGAAAGTCTCTGGCGAAGTGTGCGTCGCGTCCTTTTGTCTTTCTAGGAATTCGTCTTTTTTTTCAGGGGCAGAAGCTGTTCGTGGAGTCCCAAGTCACAGTTCCTCCTCTTTGCTGTTATTCATATATCGAAGATTTAAGATCAAAGACACGTTCGTGTCTTTATAAGCAATAGTGCTCATCGGGTGGAATTGTTTCTCAAATGGCGAAAGTTGAGAGTCACGTAGTTTGATTAATGATTTCTCCTCTATGTGCGTCGTTCGCAAATATAATATGAAACTTAATTTCATGCATCAGTAACTGAAATAATCGCGATAACGTAACCAATCAAGCAATAACAGAATGTCTTCTTCTGGGAGTGGCATAGAGATGTGTGATCACCACTTCTATCTTTCAACAGCATTTTCCCTTGAAGAAGACTCTCTAATTGAAAGGAATATAATTTCGAGGTTGTGAATTTACTACGTTTTAATTACTATAATGAAAGAAATACTTTATAACAAAGATATTAATCAAATGACACATTTATGCTATTTGTGAGTACAAATATGCCCAATCAAACGTCTTACTTAATATCATTTTAATTACATTTTTGAATTCTTTCACAATTATTGTTTGATAAAATGCAAAAATATCGAAATTAGCGACATGCTATGCAATGGAAGTAGCCAATCGCATTGGGCCCATCATCCAAAACGTAGGAATTCGTGAAAGTAATTTATGACACAGAACTTATAGGCCCTACAAAGCGAACCGTTCATAATGCACAAACTTCACTTAATTTCTGAAAGCGTTATGAATGTACGGTTTGATTTTTAACTCGTAATTTCAGCACCCCCTGTAAAAACAACAGAGTGGCATACAAGAACAAATTCACATAATTTTCAGATTTTAAAAAAATCTATTCATGGTCACTTGAGCAATATGAAGTCATGTGCTGGTGTCGTAAGCCGAACTGCTTAACTACGTTTCGTGAAGTCACGGAAATTAAGCAACTAGAGACACCATAGATTCCTGGACGGGTCACCGTCTGGAAACGCCAATTACTAACGGCTCAGAGCCTCTGGCCGAAGGGATAAAAGGCACTGACTGACTGCGACGTGAAAGACAAAAAGGCAAAAAATTAACGGAGGATTATTCAGATAGTTCAATGCTCAGAAGGGCTAGAGACATGTTGCGAAAAGGGCGCAACAGATTTAAATAAAAAGAAAAAAGACATTCTAGACTTAATTGGCTTATGTCACATGGACTTTATTCATTCTTCTATGCCTTTGGGTTGTTTTTTTAAGATGTCAATTTCCATTATTTTCGTCATGATCAATGGAATCATTATCAGCCTATCACTGAGGAGAATATAATGTCTGCACTTAAGTGATTCGCTAAAAATTACGTAATTGGTCATGGAGAAAGCAATGGCAAATCATATTCTTTCAAAGACTTGGACCATCCACATACGCAATTGTCAAATGCCCACGCTCCGGAAACTTTTCCATTGACCCTCCCCTCTTGACTTTATTGTTGCACATTTCCAAATTTGGCAACAACACACGGGTATCCAATCCCACGAACTATTTTCTAACTCAAATTTGCCGCCAGGGATGAATACCATCTCAACCATTTTATCTATTGCTTGTAATGTTCCCGGTCGAGTGGATATGGGATCTGAATAGGACGGGAAATGTCTGGAGATTTAATTTTGCCGCGCATTTAGTTATCCAAATGTCACAAGTGGCACGCCCATGATTTTTGATTCTACTCCATCCGAAACGCCCCATCGCGTTTCTTTGGTTCAACCCAGATATCAGTCAAATACTGAACCAAGGATTCGCTAATTGGTAATTGTCCTTGTTGGTCTCCATTACCATTCTGTAGCTGCCTTAAATTTCTTCTCGTCGAAAGCGAAGGCTGACTGTAGGCGTCTCTTTGCTGTTTCATCATAAAGACGGATTCTCGCGCGGAGCGCAGAAATTCGCTGTTTCAGACGTTATTCTTCATCTTTCAACCTCATATCCAGATATTTATGGTTCATTCGCAACATTCTTTTAGTAATTGATCGTAACCCATTTCTCACTGTCTTATGTACTTTTTATTTCCCTACGAAGTACGCTGACAGATGGCTGATTTCTTTTCTGAATTTATTAATTTTGGGAATTATTATTTTCTTCCTTTTGATATGAATTCGTTTTTAGAGGTGAAGTCTTTGGATGTACTGCCATTTTCCTGTCTAATATTTCTACCCACAACAGAGCAAACTGCCAAAGCGGCACAGTGCACTGCGTCAGACAGTTCTTTCAACGAAATAATTTGCGATAATGTATTTTCAATTGTGGAATTCATTTCTTTACAAGCAACGTAAAACTTCGCACTCCGAATGACCTTGAGTATCAAGTTCGTTTCTACAATGGGTTATCTTTGTACATAATACGGTATTTCTGCTAACTTTCCTGTAATTCCTTGACGAGGTGTTCATTACAATTTGTACTGGCTTGATTATTAGCTACATGTTCCCTTACAAGTAGTCCTGTTTCTTGAGATTGATCCTCGCCAAGGAATGGAGTTTCTGGTGGTGTTTTACTTTGCAGTTACGTAGCTATCTGTTATTTAAATCTATTCGATTTAGCATCTGAGAATACGCGTCGTTATTGAAAAGAATTTAACTGGCTGCAAACCCGTTGCTGATTCACTGTGCTGTCTGGATAATTCTTTTCATTTCGCATGCATCTTTACTCTAAACCCGTCATACTTCGTTTCCATTTTTTGTGTTAATGTAGTACGCATGTATTATGGAGATGTTCATTCAGAAAATTGGCAAAATTACGCTCAACTACTCATATTTTTTTAAAAATTTAACATAACCTTTTTTAAATAACTGATTTTTTAAAACAGATACCAGTCAACAAAAATTCTAGCATCAATATTTTGTGTGTATATATATATACATTTTTTTATATAAAAAACAGAATATTGTCGTAAATGGGCGAAATGGTTAGGGCAAATAATAGGCAATATGGCGCCTTAGTAACGACGTCGTGGTTGTTGTCAGGATAAACAAACATTCATCTGACCGTGGAGGCGACTGATTATTAAAACGGAAGTTTGGGCATTTTGTCAAATAAAAGAAAGGCGAGGCATTGTGGGTTTTAAAAGGGAGGAAAAAATTCATTCGGTCGCATGTCGTGACGGAGAGCAGTTCGCTCGTAAATTTTAAGATTAGGACTTTGTACATGATGTATTGGATTTCTTTGAAATATTTTCGTGGGTAGAGCAAGAATCGGACTTGAGGGACATATTCGGACTCTGAATATTTTCGTAGCAGAACCAGAAGTGAACTTGTGATACTTCTAAATTTAGGGAACGTGTCGAGTTCCGAATATTTTTGCTGTGCATCAAAATAAGACTTGGAGTTTTTTTAATTTTAAACAAACGATACGGGACTTTGCCTATTTTCTTGCTATAAACGGAAGATAGAACTAAAAGATTTGTTTTGCGGTGTAATCATAAAAGCACTGGATATTTATACGGTGAGAACGGGCATCGGACATAATATAGTGGAATTGGAACAAATATTTGAGTGGTGCGAAGCGGTGAATCGGCGGTGTTCGTTTTCAAAGAAGAAAAGAAGATTCGGATTCGTGGTATTTGGACTTGGACTTCAGAGCATCAAATAAAAGAATGGAAGCCGTTTCTTCGAAGAACCACCAATCAAGAGCACGCGAAGACCAGAATCACGTATAAGGTTCGAACCAGGATATGACTAAGAAAGTTCTCCATGTAAATTCTTTACATTTTTATTTGCTATATTGATAGAAATAAACATTAAGTTTCTCTTGAACGAAAGATAAAATGATTTTCATTCGCCAATTCAAGCTAATAAGTTGCTAGATCCAATCTCTGTTTTCAGATTCCTCGCCATTCTGTATAGATGGCAGATCGGGTAATCGGCTGTTAATAGATAATAGCGATTATTTCTGACGTGCCCCATCGACCCAGCTAGCGGGATAATATTCAGTTTTTTATCAGAGTAATAATAGTTAAAATTATCGTAACCTGTTCTGCCCATGTCATTAGAAATTTGAAACAGGGTTAGACTAATCGCCCAATAATTGGTTCCTGGACTACTTTATCCCTTCATCAGTGACTCTACAAAGATGTAAATGATAAAATATAATAAACAGATGAATACAATAAAAATACAATTGAATACTGCAAAATTTGTAATGCATACATTTCTCATAAGGTCGATGCACAACCATAAACCCTAGATATTGACCTTCCTATCAATGTTCTCTTTGTATTTTCAAAATATATATGTCTGACCCACTTCTCCTCAAATAAACCTTCGAATCGGATCCAGGCAGTTAGACGGCTTAGGGAAATGAATACACGGTAACAGACAACCGCCGAAGAAAAAATCTTTGAGGAAAGCTGGGAAAGTTATCTCCCACACTAACCTTCATAACTTAGAGGCCACATGACGTTGCATGCTCATTATTCGTGTTTCCTTATCAAAGAACAAAATGATGTTTTTCATTATGAATGCTGTTTCGTTAATATATCCTCGCGTGTTGTGTTCTTTTCCAAATATTTTTGTCGTTTCGCAGCTTTTCTGTGATGACGGCGTTAATAAATTAATTGATGGAGTGCGTGCGGACGTGCAAGCATACTTTCTTTGGAAAGGAACACTTGAGTGCGTGTGATGCGCCTATTGCGTTTGCTGAGCTCGGAAATTTCTGTTCTCACGAAATATCAATTCGCAACACGCGTGGAGATCTTCCCTTGGTTGTAGCAAGCGCCGCGCTTCCTGCAATCGTGTTGAAGCAATTGGTAGTGAAGTCCTCACGCTCGCGTCTCATTTCAAAGAAGTATTCAACAGATTCAGCCTTCAAAGAGACATTAAACAGTGGATGATATAATGATGATGAGATGACTAGTTGGGGTGACTCAGGGCAACAGTTACCACCACTGTAGTGTCTTTGACCTGGAGGTACTAGGTTCGAGTTCCGCCGATGTCAGATTGTCGACACTAGTTAGATACTAGCAACAAGGTCGAATTCAACCGCTGTTTCAAGGAGAATTTTAGTGGTCGTCAGCTCTGATTGGTAGTTTTCTATGGTTTATCTGATTATTACTAGGTGAATACCAGGTATTAACGGGCCATATTCCCCTCTTCTCTCCTTACACCCATACACATGGCGGGAGATCAGTCGGAAGCTTAGAGCTTGTCGTAGCTGCGGCGGTGATACCAAGAGGGCGGAACCCCATAACCGACGAATAGTTCGGCGCCGGATCTCGCGAGAAAACACTGCAATGAACATAGCAACCTCCTGGGATACAACATGCACTACACTTACGAGACTAATGACCATCTCAGTTAAAGCTCCCAGAAACATAAAATTGTCTGTAAATAATGGGCGACATGCTCATCCTGGTTGCTGCTAATATGGAGTGTTTTAAACGTTAGAATATGTGTATTTAATGGCATTTGTTGGTAAAGTTGTTGGTTTTAAGCAATAAAGGGGAGAAAACGCGCGAGGAGGCTGAAGTCCGTTTCGTGGGCGTGTCCAAATGTTGAAGTGTATGCAAAAGTTTACAACGGGCGTGTACTTTCCCTCTCGCAGTTTTATGTTTGACTGACGAACCTTGCGTGAAGGTTTCACCAGGCAATGGTATTCGAGGTTACAACCTCGTCATCTTTGACGATAAAAGGCAGTGTGTAAAAGAGTATTGTTTCCTCTTTAATTTATGACTCTCGAGTCTAGAAGTACTAACTGACAGAAGATTACTCAAGTGGATGGATGATCCTTTAGCATTATTAAACACAGTTCTGCCTTTTAATGTACAGGTAATAATTGCTGTATATTTGTGCATTTTTAAAGCGAAAATTGAGTTGTGTAGTACATAACCCATATTGAAAACGACCACTTGTTTGTTAAATGTTACTTGTACATTTGTACATTTAATATTTTCAAGTAATGAATTTGTGTAAAGTGAAGTTAAATGGATATTCATGTTTATCACTGCCAGCTGTCAGTAATGTTCGGCCCAAAAAGACTTCAGAAATAGTATTTGATAGAAAAAGAGATATATGTATGGTACGAGAACTAATAAAATACGAGATTTCTACTGTTAAATTGTAATACTGATCTAGTGTACTCGTTATATGCATCGATTTATACTTAAATCATACGTATGTTCTCACCTACTCATCTGAGCTGAATAATTATGATACCAGTCTGTCGATCTGTCGATCTCTCTCATCTATATCATTATCACACCATCTATAATCTACTATCTACCTCACTATCTATCTATATCTCTCATCCTAAATTATATCTCTCCATATCTATATCTCTCTCTGTCTCTATCTCTTTCTCTACCTCTCTATCCTCTATCATATCTCTATTTTTTCTGTCTCTTTATTTCTGTCTCCGTTCCTCTGTATCTCTTTCTTAATTATATCTATTCCAGAAGTCCATTAGAACTAATATCATTTACTGAATTGTAACTAATAACGTTCTAAAAGTATATGTGCAATAACTGAAATGAATTTAATAATAACTGAAATGATTATAATAATAAACTGAAATAAAAGACTAAATTGAATTATAAATAATGCCATGTAATATAAAGGATATCGCGCCCTTAGATCATGTTCTTGTTGAAAAGAAAGTACTGCAACGTACACCCAAAATACACAGCACATTTATTCTCACCTCTCCCACTTCAACTCCACAGAAACCATAAATGTACCGCGGCGTGTTTGTTCCTCCCTCGGACGCGTTGCCCCATCTCCCACGGCGCGGCGCTTTGCAGTCTCGTGCGCGGCCGCCGAGTGAGTTCGCTTGCGAGTGCGCTTGCGTCACTGGGTGGCTGTTTCGGGACGTCATAACTGGGAGGAAGGCGCTGGGAAGCAGAACGTGATCTGCCCCCCTCCCTCTGTCACCGCCCCGGCTGCCACCCCCGCCTCCGTCCGCGCCTTCGCGTCATCGCCCTCGCCCCCGCCCCCTCCGCGGGCCTCCCCCTGGCCGTCCCCGCCCCCGCGCCTACTCTACCTCCGCTTACGCGCCTCCCCCGGGTCCGCCATCGCGCCCGCCCCCGCGCCCGCCCCACGCCCGCCCCCGCGCCCGCCCGCCCGCGCCGCCCCCACGCCCGCCGCCACGCCCGCCCCAGCCCGCCCCACGCCCGCCCCACGCCCACGCCCACGCCCGCCCACGCCCGCCCCCGCCCGGCCCCGACCCCGCCCCGCCCGACCCGCGCCGCCCGCCCGCCCCGCGCCCGCCCCGCCCGCCCCACGCCCGCCCACGCCCGCCCACGCCCGCCCCACGCCCGCCCCACGCCCGCCCACGCCCGCCCCACGCCCGCCCCACGCCCGCCCCACGCCCGCCCCCCCGCCCGCCCCACGCCCGCCCCACGCCCGCCCACGCCCGCCCCACGCCCGCCCCACGCCCGCCCCACGCCCGCCCCCGCGCCGCCCCCGCCGCCCGCCGCCCGACCCCGCGCCCGACCCGCGCCGACCCCGCCCCGCCCGCCCCGCCCCCGCCCGCCCGCCCCACGCGCCGCCCGACCCCCGCCACCTGCCGCCGCCCCCTGCCGCCCCGCGACTGCCGCCTACAGCGCGGACGCCGCCCCTACGCTGTCACACGTGATCCGCCTCAGCGGGACGCGCTGCACGGCCGCTGCAACTGCTGGCACACGCTGCGAAATACCGATGCAGCGACGGCTGACATGACAGCGAACTGCGTATCCATGGCGCAGTGTGTGTGGTGGAAATGAAAGAATGGGTATAACTTGCATTGGGTTTGTGTTACAGATCTGTGAGTAATACTCAGGGTATCGTAAAAGTTTGCGTAGTTTTTAGGGTCTGGAATTGAATAACTTCAGGCCCATTGAATCAGACTGAATGTTTCCGACCGTTGATATTCCCACCACACCTTGGGCATTGTGTGCGTTCTGACTCTCTTGAATTGGGTGTGATCGTGCAATAACCTTTCCTTCAGAAACCAATCTCCATCTACTTATGCTTTGTTTAATCATCATGGCATCGAATTCCTCTTTTACCCTCACAATGTTTTTTCTTCGTTTCTACTGGTCAGGATATTTAAATGAGTCTTTGATAAAAACAAATTAGTTCATTATCGAGTATTTTTAACTATTTTTTGAAGTATGCACAGAAACAAATTCGAAAATACCCGAAATATGCTGACGTTATTGGTACAGTAGTTGCTTTGTTATCAAATAAAAACTACTTTATAAAACCTTATTTATTTATTGCTTTTCTTCTAATATAATCTCTGACACGGAAAATGACGTGTAAGCACCAAATATTTATTGTATGAAAATGTATATATTACTTGATGGAATAATGCAGGTAATCGCCGGCAGCTTGGGGTCCCATACATACGTTTAAAAAAGGGATTGCCATTAATTTAGAGAGTTTTCCACGATCATAATTCACTTTCTTTCCAGCTCATTCACATTCCTTCATAATTCATCTTCATAAGACAAATTTGTACATAAAATTATGCAAAATGAAGAGCCAGTGTTCAGCCATAAAAGCGCCATTAGTTCTGGAAGCTAGACAGAGCAGCTTTCTGGAAATATCCGAGGGTTCACAGCAGTGGCGTAACGTTCGGGCTCGCAAGGCAATGAGGGCGTATCCAGGTACAATTTTTAGACTGAAGGTTTTGCGATTGTAAGAAATATTAATTACTTGATTACTTACTTTCTCTGGTACTTTGCAATAGTCGATGCAATAAAATATTTAAAAAAGTATCTTCCGGAAAAACGGATTTTCCCCCTTCGGTAGCTTATGTAACTGTTTTTAAATGAAATAATCTGTTAATAATATTGATTTCCTATGTAGTAATCATAGACTGATGAATATGAATTTGGTAAAAGATTTTTTATTTAAAGTACTTCTTGTGTTTGCTTTACACTTTCATACAGAGGCTCGGACAAAAGTTTGCGGACGGGTCCACACATAGTATGTACCGTTGCCAGAATTCTTGCCTGTAAGATTCGCATAGGATTGTGCCTTACGTAAACAATAAAGAACCAGATGCGGGTATGAAGGGATCCAGACTCAAGATTGTTTAAGTTAATAGTCATGCTGATCGGCCGAAAGCAAAATATAGAACACGGTAGAAAACATTTGACGTCTATGAAAGGCGTGGTAGTGGCGGGGCCGCGGCCGGTGACAAAGGTGAAGGGAAAAGACGAGACCAAAAGTGGTTGCCGTGGTAACGATGGCAACGCCGCTGATGGGTATTTATCTATTTTGCTTCTTCATAAATAAAATTGGAGTGTCGGTATGTTATTTCAAAATTACATCCTATTAATCTTATCACAAGCTTTATGGATGACCGGGAGGTCCTAGGTTCGAGTCCTGACGGCGCGGCAGGATTTTCGACATTAACTTTTCAGCTAGGTCGAATTCAGTCGCTGTCTGGAGGAGAATTCTAGCTGCCAGCTGCTCTGATCGGTAGTGTCCCGTGGTTTCTCCGATCAACACCAGGCGAATGCCGGAGCAGTACCCTACCAAACGGGCCACGGACCGCGCGCGATCTGTCCTTCCTCATCCTTGTCCTATCTTCTCCCCTTACACACACACTTACACTAATATGCACTACACTACCACATATTCCGGGAGATCGGTCGGGAGCTTAGAGCTTGTTCCGGCTGGTGCGGTGCCCCGCTGGTGGGAGAGTCCTGGTTGGGGAAACCCCACTAGCCGACGGTAGGTCGGCGCCGAATCTCGCCATTCAGCGGGGGAGGATCACCGCCATCTCCCGCGAAAAAAACATACACTACACAAACGGGACTAATGACCAAAGCAGTTGACGCGCCCGATAACACGAAAAAATTAATCAATCAATTTATGGATGATATAAAAACATATTCACGTGATTTTACGATTTGTGTCCATCTGATCTCTGGAATGGCTAAACCCATTTCAGTGCGGTTTTCTCTCAAAAGATAGTGCTTTATCGAACATGGCTTAGCTACTTTTTGCAAATTATTATCTTCTTTCATATTTTTTATTCCGATCTTAATGAAATTTTGTACACATGGCCCTAAAAATAAGAGAAGAATTTCTGTCTGCGCGAAATATAGGAAAACTAACCCAGTATTATTTTCCTTCCCCTTACAAATAAATTAAAATGTTCACTCTTTCAGTTTTCGTGAACATCCCGAAAACGTTAATGAAATTCACCAAAAGATATTAAACACTTTTTGAAGCCTATTAAATTTCATTATAAATGCTTTTTGATTCACGTAGCTAATACAATTACTATTTGGGTAATTAAATGTCAAAATTGTGATAAATCTAAACGATGAATGAGGTAAAGCATAGGATTGCGTACGAGTACTCTTATTCAATGCAAAAATAGCGATAATTTAAATGGATTTCTTAGTTCTTATTACTTAGTTCTTATTGATTTTAAGGTTCTTATAAGATATTGGTGTTTGAAAAAGTGTTGACTGTACACGGCCAACAACACAAATATCATAGGCGGGCGATTCAATTGCCTCCGTTATTTGCTCTAAATCGTACTAATAACATTAATAACTGTAAAGGTAAAAATATTAAACAAACATCTTATGGTAAATGAAGTTTGAGGATTTACATTTACTGACGAGAACAAGCGTAGGACCAAATTCGTATTTGGCTCACATATAAGTCAAGAGATCAAAGATCTAGGTGAGGACGGAGTTACATACCAAAAGAAGTTAGTTACGTACCAAAAGAAGTTGACAATACCAGAGAAACTCACTATATATTTCGTACTCTAAAGGAATTCAAGAGAATCGTCATGATGAAATAAATATTATAATTGTTTTTGTAACATCTAATTAGTGTAATATTTAATCTTTACATTTCTGTTATTCACGAGACGTTTTAGCAAGGGCCTAGCAGCTTGTGACTTGTATTGTGGATAACCGTCGCCTTCCGGAGATTTTTCTTGATGAGTGGGACATATGATCTATGGCAATACGGTAATAGCCCTTTACTTGACCCTAAGGATCGGAGTGGTAACAAGTTGGCGAAGGAAGAATCATGCCCGGTCCCTGGACCATTGTATAGGATGCTGCTCCAACTTTCGCTCGGAACTGATGCGGTACGCAAGCCACCGATTGACGATCTACGAACTCGATCTCGACAGCGGCAATGAACTCCCGATGTTTCAAGCTCGTTTTCGTCACCCGCTCGGGATCCATATGGGGGCCTTCCAGCCACCGTCATCTTCCGTGGTCGTAGCTGTCGCGCCCTTGACTCTCGACTTTACTTGCAGAGACTCTAATAAAACATAAAAATGGGTAGGCCAGGCAAGTCAAACCGCGACCGCACGAGCTACTTGCCCGCCTGGGGAGCTCGGCGCTCCTACGGGCACGGGCAACTCCCCCTGCCTCCGCACTCATTTCTGCTTAAAATCCAGAAAGAGGTGTACATAGGCAAACTCAAGCGGCAAATAGTGGCTTCATACGAATGTTTGTTTGCCAGAGTTTTTCTATTAAATAACCGAAAGATTGACTTATCTTTTTTATTTTATGTTTATTTTCTTACTAAATTCTACCTTAGAAACATCTTTGCTAAGTGACCAGATTATGAATGGAGAATTCTTTCCTTGATTTAATTTTGTTTTGTGTTATTAAATCACTCAGTTATTTATTGCATTTAACAATAATGTGAAATAAATGAATAAGTCTCTATAAGTTAACAATTCTCGCTTACGGACGTACAGAGTTTTTGACAGACAAGGATTGTCTGTTAAACTTTCTAACCTGAATGTAGAAAGTTTATGATTTTATATCCCACTTAAGTAAACAGTACAAAATCAAGACAATTTTGATTCATTTTTTTATATTTTGTACTGAACTGACAATTTGAAATCGGACTTATATATTTCATTTTAACTGAGCTTTTATTTGCCTTAAAGAAAAATTAGTAATTAATGTAGCTAAATTTGTGACAATAACTGTTAAGTAACTTCTCCCGAAGACTGTCATGGACCAGGTACCCAGTGACAGCCATTCTGGAGGAATTTGTACAACCCTTACTTTTAAATCCCGCGCCAATTCCTCTGGACGCAGTGTCCACGAGCTCTAGTAAGCTTATTAGATTGCCCACAACCTTGACATGCCTAGTGTAGGCTGAAGAAACTCCTTTACTTGACATTGAAGATTATTTATTAACGTTTTTATTCAGTCTGACCAAGTCGGCAAGAGTTGCATTAGGATATTTTGTAGAAATGGAAAATTACATTTGAGTAGATGAGAGAGGAGACAACACCAACGTTTACATTTTCAATAAGCCTTCTCAGGGCACTTTCAATATCATCTTCCTCATCCTCGTACCCTCTCGTCGAGCATTCTCCTCAACCTGGGATATGGTAATTCCGGACATGGACATTACTCTCTATACACTCAGTGTACAGAAGGTTGTCCGTGGTAGCGGACATGCCGTGCGCGATCTTCGCGAGGCTTCACCATGGCTATGTAAAAGAAAGTGCATATTGTGTAGTGTGCGACAAGGAGGATGAGGACGATGTTTGGGACTAACAAGGAATATGTTACAATTAACGTCGGCTATTAAGTTAGTACGGTCGGTTTATTAAGCCCTAAAAAGGGTTAATAAGAGTCCGGTAGGGTTTTAACAAGTGTTGTTTTCTTTATGACTTATTCTCGAGAAATTTCTCATTACGAGTCAAAGTCCAGAAAACTAGCAAAAGTGAATATTTTTGTACATTTTGGAGTATGATTTCACAAGTCACACCTGAATAAGCATGATTGTGGAATAACTGCGGAGTACACAACATATCTCAGAACCTTCCATAGTAATTATGGAATAAAGGTCAAAATTGGGAGGATCTTGAAGAGTCGTGGACGGTGGCAACAAACCCATTGCTAGCTTACTGTTCTCAAGAACAATGAGATGAGATTAATAAGTCAACATCAAGGAAGCGTTAGAAATAAGTTTCCTTAACTGTATTTCCTTGATTATTTTTCTTCCTTCATCGCCTTCTTTTATTTCCTTATTTATTCTTTATTTCTCCCTCTCCCCTCTTTCATTATTCGTACCGGGAGCGGTAGCTAAGTGCCTCAACTGACGTCACTGCAGCGCCTCTGACCGAGAGGTCCTAGGTTCGAGTCCCGACGGCGGGCGGAGGATTTTCGACACTAGCTTTTCAACAAACGGACTACGGACCGCGCGCGAACTTTCCTTCGTCTTCCTTTTCCTATCCTATCCCCTTTACACACACACACACACACACACACACACACACACACTACGTACACACATACTCCGGGAGACCGTGGAGCGTAGTGCTTGTCCGGCTGGGGCGGTGCCTCGCTGGTGGGAGAGTCCTGGTTAGGAGGTAGGTCGGCGCTAGATCTCGCCAGCCAGCGGGGGAAGATCACCGCCATCTCCCGAGAAAAAAACATGCACTACACTAACGGGACTAATGACCGAAGCAGTTGACGCGCCCGGAATCACTAACCAACCAACCAAAATCATTATTCGTTGTTCTCCTTCCTCGTCTCCCTTCTCTTCTTCCGTTCTTTTTTTTTTCTTACATCGGAACGAGAGACGCCTCGCAGCCCCAAGCGAGTAAATGACTTCATCGCAGCGCCTGCCTCCGGGGGCGCCCATCGCTGTGACGAATGGAGCCGGACGCGGCCGAGGCTGCCACGCGGAGCATACTAAGCAGTAGAGAGCGCGGTCTGCCCGCGCCGCACCCGCACTCTCGCGGAAAAACTCGTTCCGACTTCCGACAAGGGCGTCTGCAAAATGCACTAAAACGCCAAGGACTTAGTGAAATTAAAGTTGCGTTTGCCGGTTTGGGTGGTTGGAAATCCGTACCATCCCCCACCCCAGAGCTTCTCAAGAGAAGGAATTCCCTCTTGTCGTTTCGAATTCCCGCAGTGGTTAAGTTGTCTTTCATTCAGTGCGTTCCTACGGATCTTCCGTAGAACTGATTCTCTCAAATGTGGCGTAGAGATGTACGCAAATTCTAGTCTTTAGTTCTTAGCCCAATGAATATCGTTCGTCAAGCAAGTTTGAGAAGCACTGAGAGATTAGATTTGTCGTCTTTTAGATATTCTTAGAAGGCAAGTCGGTCCGCAATGTAGCAATTTTGGTCGGAAAACATAATCTTCTCGTTTCAATTCATCTTGTTTATCATCATCTTTCTCTTTCAATGTTTGATATATCGGTTTCGTCTTCTTCTTCATCTTATTCTTCGTAGCCTTCTTCTTGTTAATATTATTATTATTCCTATTATTATTTTCCACATTATTATTATTATTATTATTATTATTATTATTATTATTACTATTACTAGTGGGAAAGCGTCAAAATTTGACGGTGAGATCGGAGATAAATGCAAAATACTGTGGCCAGGGTAATGTTCACAAAGCAAATTCTTAAATAGGAAGAAGAAATAGGGAACTTCTCTTATATATTGCTGATTTTTGCAGCTCTGTATTTATTCACTTTTATGGGCAGAGTGATTAGATATTATGCAACACAAAATAAATCGTTTGATAAATTAACACTTACGCAATTGAACACGTGTGTTCCATGCCAGGTGGCAATGCAATATCAGCACCGAATGACACAAAAGACATAGTATAATTATACTGACGGATATTATTTCTGAAGTTTTTGATGTGTCATCATCTCCCATAAACTGTTTCATTTCTTCTGGCATATTGCTAGAAGGCAAGCGCCTTTTCTTTTAAGTAACACAGAGTATGCTGATTTGCAGAATTTCTCCCACTTTGAAAGAACAATGTAGAACAAAACTGATATTTCATAGATTAAGACACCACAGTAAACAAAATTACTTCATTGTCACGACATAACATCTGCACAGCTTCACTACTTCAGTAAAATCGAACAAACAAAACGCATTGTCTGGATGTTCTCTACAAATACACCACGAAAACAAATACACGCAAACAGTCAGTACCAAAAAGCAATTATTACTCGTAAAACACCACCTTGACGATTGTAAATAATATACTTAATAATATACATCAAGTGGCGAGGACGCATCTTTCGATGTACTAGTATCTATCGATAATTAAACAGCCTTTGGAAAAAAACAATTGACTACCGATAAGCGTACTTTAAATAATTATTTATTTAATTAATTTACACCGTAAATGCTAGTGAATCAACACAAACAATATCTGATAACACAGCTAGGGATCACACTCTTTCATTTCAAGGGAAAATAAAAACAATTGGTTCAGTGAACCAAACAAGCCATGGCAGAATATGACATTAACAATATATCGGAATATAATGATGAGGTGATGTCGAACTGTTGGAAAATGGAATGTATTAATTTTCTAGGCAATAAGCATTGATGTTTTATAAGTGAGTTGGTAGTTTATATCCGAGAGGTTATGCGTTTTAAAAGAGAGTCTCTGGATTTGTTGAATAAGAAATTGGGATAATAAATGAACGTGGATAGGCGAAGATCAGCGAAGACGGCGTCTGTCGTCGGTGGTTGGTGGAGACAGCAACTCGCGACGGCGGGGCGAGGGCAAGGGAGGGGGCGTGGAGGGGGAGGGGAGGGGGCGACGACAGCCCCGAGGGCCTGGGAGAGTGGAAAGCAGCCCCGGAGGAGCGCCTGGGCGCGGGCGCTAAACGAAAGTGCGTACACGCGTGCGTGCGTGCGTGCGTGCAGAGGTCGCGCGCGTGCCTTACCACCCGGTGTCGCGCTGCCGCACAATGGTCCGGAGCCATCGGCTTCACCAACCGCGCACGTTCTCATAGGATGGACGATTCAATCGCGATTGGTACAACAATCGATTATTTTATACGATTAATCGAAATATTGAAGTCATTATTTTTACACTGATTAATGAACACATCGATTAATTTTTCCGATTTTTATCGATTCTTTAAATTAAATTTTTTAAAATTTTTATTTTTACATTTGAAGTTCTCATTCCACACATATGTAGCTTATGTTTCTATTGGCTATTGTTCATTTAAAAATCTGTTACGGAGATTATTATTATATCAAAACGTTTTTGTAAAAGATAATTTGATTTATTTTGTCGTTTATTAGAAGAAAATAAAAGAATTGAGATTTGTTTGATTAAATAGTTGCATTTTACTTGTGCAAGTTTTGTATTTAATTTTGAAAACGTTAACGTTATTTTAGTGGATGAACAACCTTTTTTGTTTCTTAAGAAAATTTTTAAAGACAAATTTAAAATAAAATTTAACAAGAAATTGAGAGTGATTCCATTACCGTGATAGGTTTTACTAAACGATTCATTAATTTACAAATTAAAAATTAATATTTTATGCATTTTACATTATTTAAAAATGTAAAAATCAATCGAATATTTCAGATTAACCGATTAATTCGGAACGATTAATCAATGCGTCTTAATCTAATAAAATAATCATGGATTAGATTATTCTTTAATCGATTATTCTTTAATAATCGCCCATCCCTAGTTTTCACGCACTCTGGGGGAGATCTTAGTGAAATTGATTCCGCCGCCCCCACCTCCATCAACGGCGCCACCGTCGCCATCGCCGCCACCACCCCGCCGCCGCCACCGCTGCCGCCACCACCTCCGCTACCGCCGCCACCGCCGTCGCAGCCGTTTTCGCTTTCGAAGCGATGCGCACCTTGTGGAAAGAGCGGTTGTGCGGATGTGTGGTTAGCGCCCGACCAGGCGGCCTCCAAAAATGTCTCCTTCCGAGGAACACCATGCGGAGACAGCAAATATCGCACTTTTACATTTTCTCACTTAGCAATAATGAATTTGCTTACCTTTGAAATATTTTTTTTAGATTTCATTAATTATACATTTCTTACATGACTTTCTATGAATTAAATAGTTCGAATATTTAAATATATGCACATTTATTGATAAATCAACCGTATTATTTGTATATTTCTTAATCATCATTTTTCAAATTACATGGCAAAGAAATTTCATGTTAAAGGGATTTAGAGAAGATTTCTGCGGCAACCACCGATTTTAATTTTAGTTTGTCTTTTATGAAACCTCCTCAATGCAAAAACAAGTATACTGCTTACATACTCGTCTTAGGAATGCGGGAAAACAATTAGCAGACATGACCATATATTATATTTACTTTAAGAGAATTTATGTATACCATTTTCAAATCATTAACATACATTTATTTTGACGCTATTGATTTATAATTCACAATATTGTTTAAAGTGAAATTTAATGAATGTGTATAGAGAAGATGATTAAATAAATTGTCGTTGATCTGCTTAAACAACCTTTTCCTCGTGACTAGTACATAAAATAAAATAAACACTTCACATTCCGCCGTTTAAAAAATTTCTACTTTCTCACATCTCACTTATGTAGTGTAGGAAAAGTATTGTAATGCTGCATCGGAAAACGGAGATGTTTTTACTAAAACTCCCTTATGGGTCCCTGGCACAGAAAAGAATTGATAAATATTGTTTCAAAGTATGTAGTAAATATTCCTTTCTCTAACACGTTGTGTAGTCAGAATTTATTTTTTCTAGGCCCTTGATAGCGAAAAATTGGTTCACAGCGAAACGTCCGTACATGTGTGCTAGCAGGTGAACCGCAGGCAGGATTTTCATGAAAACTGATATTCCCTGATCTGATGTCGTGGGAACTAGAATTTGAAATAAATATTTTTATTTTGGTGGTTACTCAACACGAATCCCCAAGACATTTTTCAAATTTTCTCAAAAATACCTCCCTTTTTTCTTTGGAGTTTTTCGTTAAAGAATCAAAATAGGCTTATAAAAATGGCGCAGATCGGATTTTCGTTGAGCCTCTAAATTCTAAATTGCAAAACTTAATTTTTTCCCTACATCTACAATTTTTAAGTTATTTTTTCGCAATAAACTGTTCTTCAGAAACAGATCTTTAAATAAGATAATATCATGTACATTTTTCCAAAGTTGAATAGTTCCACGAGTAGTTTTTGCTTAATTCTGTGCGCAATAAAAGCATTATTTCAAAATCGATTTTCTCAAAATTGACTACAATATTTTTCTTAAAATTTTCACGAATAATGCGAAGTATAATTGTGAACTCAATAAATGATTCTATATTAGAAAGTATCTGCTGTTGCAGAAGTGGAAATTTCAATGCGCGATAAAGCCATTAAAATAATTTAAGTTCAGTGAGACTCACTCAGGCGTAAAATTCATTACATTAAAAGAAAGATAATAGCAGTTACTTGTGCGTTTTTCCTTAAAGGCTTATGTTTATAAATATAATACATATGCAATATCGATACCAGGAGATTAGTAGGCAAGAATTTCAGTTAAGGTTTTACTTAATTCTTTGGTTTAAATGAAAGACTCCTCAAATTCGAAATAAAGGAACTAAAATGTGTGTATGAAGTTTTTCATTACATAGTACATTGTTATCAATAATTCTTGCTACAAGGAATGAGGAAACATCCGTAGAAAATGTGTCATTAACAAAACTGCACTCTCGGGGAAATTATGAATACTTTCAGTTTCTTGAAGAACAGAAATTTGTTCCCACGTTTTGTCCCGCGTAACAATAGTCGTAAGAAAAATACCCGGACATTACCGTAGCACCTTGTGAAGTTTTCAAGCAAGTGACAGAAAGTTGAGATTCAAGTCCTACCAGTCAAACAAGTTTAAGCCTGTCCTTATTTCAAGTTCATCACTTCCTAAAAAGATTTTCGCTTTTCCGAATCCTGCAGACGAATGTTCGGGAAGCACTCATAAAAGCAGGGTCTCGACCCGAGGGCAGTCCGCATATCCGAACGCTTTCCGTTAGGGTCAGCTGCGGCCCCGGTCACTGGACGCCTGCAGAGAAAGCAAATATTTTTCTCCTAAAGTACATAAACATAAAATGTGCCGTCTACGCAGCGTCGCGCACCGCGAAGATCCACTTGACTGCAGCGCTTCCGGTCGTCGCGAGAGAGCGGACGCGCTGTCGGCCGCCGGCGACGGCCACGAAGGGGAGGAGGGGGTGCCACAGGTGAAGGCGTGACGGCACCGCGGCGATCAGGGGCATGAGCAGCGACCACGGCAGGGCAGGAGGCGAACGCGGCAGGAGGTATGGGCGATGGCCACGGCAAGGGCATGAGGCGGCCACGGCAGGGGTATGAGGCGACACCGCGGCAGGATGGGCGATGGCCGGCAGGGAGCATGAGGCGACGACCGACGGGAGTAGGGCGACAACCCGCGGAGTATGGGGGCGATGGCCATGGCAGAGGGAGCATGAGACGACGACCATGGCAGGGGGAGTGTGAGGCAACGACCACGGCAGGGGGAGTATGAGGCGAATACCACGGCAGGGGGAGCATGAGGCGACGACCATGGCAGGGGACCGTAAGACGATCTCCACGGGGGGGAGGGCTGCCGCAAGTGACGGTGTGAGCGGCATCCGCGGCGATTGCAGGGGGAGTGCTATGGTCGAGGTTTGAACCCAGCACGCGAGCAGCAATACCCACGCGCCGACGAACTCGCTGATGCCGAGCACAGCCAGCGAGACGGGGAACCTCGAGGCGAGGTTACCGAGGGTCTCACCTCCCCTTCATAAGGGGGTTGTCGTACGTCAGCAATCAACTAGTCCGCCAGTTAGCCAGCACACGTTGCACGAGAGGGAAGTCGTGCAACCCAGGGGCGTCGGGTGCCGGACGAGTGGGGCTGGTGACGCGAGATTGCCACGGCCGGCTGCGCGTGGCCCGATGTGGCGCGGGAGACACCGCCACGCGTATTCCCGGCGCCGCAGCAAGACTGCGCTACGCCTGGTAGAGGGTGGCCGTGATTGTTCAGTTCTCAGCCCGAGCACAGGAGGACAGCAGGGAAGAGGCGACTCGCCGTTCGGAAAAATTGCGGAACGGGATTGTAATTAATGATGGAATAAAGCATTGTTAAAGTTAATGTTTTAACTTTCATTTATTGAAGACTTCAGGGAGGGACGACCACAGAGGCAGCGGTGGAAACGACGGCGATGGTTTCTTTAATCGAACCAGGCGAATGCTGGAGAGTTCGGAGTGCCCTAACCGAGGGGCCAAGGACCGCACGCCATCAACCCTCACCATTCTTATCTTCTTTCGCACACATATTTACACGCACTTATAACTATAAACACATACGCCAACTTGGGCAGATCCCTGCTGGAGAAGATACCTAGAGAGAATACCTCGCAAGCTGACGTCGGACCGGGTTAGGTGGCTCAGTACATCAATTGATGTCACAGCAGTGCCTCTGGTCGGATGGTGCTAGGTCTGGACAGTGGCAGAATTTTCGACACTAGCTAGACAGTTAGGTCGAATTCAGTCGCTGTCTGGAGAAGAATTCTAGAGGACGGCTGCTCTGATCGGTAGTTTTACGTGGTTTCTCTGATCAAAACCAGGCGAATGCCGGAGCAGTACTCTAAGAAACGGGCCACGGACCGCGCGCGGTCTTGTATGAGATCCGAAGACTGATAATGTATGAGACGGTTATTGGCGGTTTGCATCTAGCTATAGACGAAATTAGTCGAAAATTGTTCTTTTGGTCTACAATTCATTGTTGAATGATGATTCATCTCGCCATGATTGCTTTATCTAAATTTCCTGTTCCATTCTTTTACACAGTGATGAAATGACCCATTGCGAAAATTAGAATCCTTAGTTCCGCGCAACCTTTTCTCTCAGCTTATAGAGACCGCGGCCTCTCTTGATTGCGCCACTCCCCAAGAATTCTCGCAATGAATTAGTGAATGTCGTGGAAGTGGAATATCCGTTAGGATGTGTGGTTGTCGTTCACGAAGACGTGAATTGGTGATGCTACAATCTCTTTTCTTAGGCCAAGTAAAATTCATAATGAAACATCAAAAATTATTACGCTAATCCATGTAAATTAGAGCATTGCTTCACAATGAACTCGTTCTCTAGCTCGCAGTTGTTTCGTTTGGAGTCGTGTTCGATTCCGGGTGAGAACTCTCATTCACAGCGATGGCAGCGGCGGCGACGAGTTCCGTTGTGTGACTCGCCTTTCAGCTGCTTAGACCTCAGCCACGTTTCCGCTACTCTCGCCTGAGGGGACAGGATGTAGAGGAAAACGGCTTGCGAAAGATGACTAATTACTCGTGTTCCAGAAAAAAACTAATGACCTGATTCAGAACTTAGAGCTCGCGCACTTTTTCTTGGTGCTCGATTTCGCAGCTTGAGACGGTCACATTTCTGTAGCTCCATGTCTATATAGTATAGGAACGAGATGAACACATTTAGCGGCGCTAAGAAGAGACTTGCAAAAAAACTAGCTTATTCCGTGCGAACATTCCGCACTTCGTAAATCATTGTGTTAATATAATTAGTGAAGTATAATTCAGTGTTAAAATAGCCTCGTACAGAATCCCAGCATCAAATGGCCAGCCCCTGAACTGTGCGTTAAAACATTACTCTCCCGGAATGACGGACCACATTGACGCGTCAATTTTATTTTGCATATATTTTGAGGTTTCACTTGACTCTGACAACATATGCATGCTACAAATCGGGGGCACCCAGTAGAGCTAAATCTCTAAAAATGTAAAAGGGGCTCACTTTGGGAAAATGCTGCCCCCACATGTATCCCTCCATGCTACTCCCATAACTTAGCGCGCGCCTCCCCGCATGTTGCCCCGCAAGATCCTCCCTTGTTCCCTCGCATTCTCTCAACGCATTTCTCGCGTTTCTCAACATGTTTCCCATATGTGTCCGCATATTCGCTGTAAGATTCCCCACATGTTTCTCACATGTTCACGGCACTTCCTACACGTTCCTTCCGCAATGTTCCGATGTTCCTCCACATGTTAATTCCATGTTCCCGTTAATAATAACCTGGAAATTAAACTGCGGAATCAAATATTAAATTTATTTATTACGAAATAATTTTATAAAACGCTTATGGCAACGGATCCTCTCTATGGAAGCAATACGTCAAGATTATTTTTGACAACTTACAAAAACTATCGACATAAAATCTTTAAGTGTGTTTCTAGGGTCCAGGGAATTACCCCTTTCCTGTATTAAAGATTTTATGGCAAAAAACAGAAGTCCGAATATTATGTTGCACTAGCTCCCTAGGCGGCAAAAAATATTTTTCGCAGAAAATTGCAATCTTCAAAAAACTTAACTTTGTGTGTCATTGTTTTAAAATTGGAACTTTTCATACTGGTACCCACTTTCAGCATTTCATGGTACAGGGTGAGGGAACCTTCCAAAATTGTAACAGAACTTTCAAAATGGTTTCATTGTGTAGAGCACAGCATAAAAATTCAGCTTGTGTCCCATGGGAAACACAGGAACCCGGTTTTAAGGCCCTAAGATGCATCGTTTCCGAGTTATGCACGATCATAAAGTCTTGCAGCGTGATGTGTTGCGGATTTCAAGTGTGTCTGATTACCCCAAAATGCCCCAATTTGCCACGTTCTATTTTTCATTGTAAACCTCTTCAATATGATTGTGATTCCCTACACAGCAGTAATACACTTGTAGGATTTTATGTTGATTGTTTCTTATAAACTGTCAAAAATTATCTCGGCGTAGTATTTAGCCGAGGCGATGTATAATCTCTTTTCGACGGTCACTATTAGTTTACTTTTTGTGACAAGAATTTGAAGAATATCACTGCTAGGAAAATAATTATTACATTTGTGCAAGCACAATTTTAATGAGTGCGTTCTGATGTACTAAATTTCTAATCAGGACACTTGAAGTATAGATATATATTTTTTGTGTACTTTTTTTTCTCATTATATATGAATTATTTTAACATAATTCTTAATTGTCTTTCCATGCATTTGACGTTACAATTGTGTAACAATATGTTGATGATGGTATCAACAGTGTACTTGGCTCATAAAAGACAAATATATTGACGGCATAAAACAAATGATTGAGATATTAGTTACATTTTAATGAATATTTACTTTTTTGGGGCTCAACATTGTAGTATTTATAATGAATTGACATGGTAATGGGAATCGGAATGCTCTCGAACAGCGATTGCGCTAATGGCATTAGCTGTTGCAAACGATCGTATCTTAAGTATCTATGAGGTATCAAGTTTATGTTCATTTCAAAATTTCGAAGTGGCCCCTAGATTGATTGAACAACTCTTAGGTGAATGTCTTCATTATATTTAAAAGAAAAACATGTGGATCATAGTTGCCTCTGATCCTACAGGTCAAACGAAACAAAACATTTCACAGAACTTACGAATTGAATTGAATCGTTCCTTACAAGATGTGTTCAGAGTGTTTCTGAGGTACCCTGCTAGCTCCAGTGCTTCCTGGACAGCTTCCGCAAATTATAGCCACTGCGGACAGCGCAGCTTTCCTTCACTACAAAAAACGGTTCTTCCATTATTCTTTTTCCTCAAACTACTTTGTGACGTATTCATGTCACAAGACATGACAGAGTTCCTTTTCTCACGGCGATATTTGGTTGACACTCCAGGTGTCATGGTCCGTAAAGTACTACTAAAGTTCAGACGCCACTCAGTAGTTGGAAGTAATGGGGGAGAAAGATTCTCTGAGTTCCAAGAAACTATGAGTTGTTTTTTTGACGAGCTGCTTTGAAACTACTGTGGCGCCCACAGTCTCTTTCTCTCTGAAATTTGTTTTTTCTGTAGCATGTTGAATATCTTGTCCTCGAGTTTCTGACTCGAAAACCCGTAACCAAAGAGTAGATATCTACAAGGCCTCCGGGCCCCTTCCGTCGACTCTAGCCTTTGGGGACAGCGCAGCTGTTCTGTAGCCTGAGAGAAACGCCATGCAAGAAAGTTCTCACTCGTTGCTTTTTATCAGCATGAAGCAGGATATTACGTTCATTAAGAGGCATTGTAATGACCAAATGACTTCATTTGCCTAGGAAGGAGAAGGAGATATGACAAGCATTAACAAATATTTTTATGAAGCAAAAATAAACGATCTTCATATTTTCTTACTTTTTTAATTACTCCGTGAATAACAATGTACCAGATAAAGGAAATTTTTGTACCATTTTCGTACTTTTACTGAAATAAATGTATTGCTTTGTTTAAAGGAAAAGTTAATTCAGTACTTTTTAATATTTTTTGTATATTAATGTATTGTCTGGCTGTGATATTGTTTCTAGTGAAAATAAAGCAGGTCTTCACTGCACGTATTATAATTATGAATGTATATATTACATTACGCCCCCTGCGTTAAATATTGTTGAAGAGCACTTAATGCTGGCATTGACATTATTTGTGGGTAAGATGGATAAGACGAGGCTTATTAATAAGACTGTTACAAATGCAAGGAAAGGACGAATAAAAATAAAAGCCTTAGTGGTCTAGAGTGAATTTCGTGGTTGTTTTTGAAATCATGAATCTAGACGAAGGAGGAAGAACTCTGAATGAAACTCATTAGCTTGCATCCTGGCACGCTGCATCTCTCAACTAAAGTGAAAACTTTGCTGACTGTGTACTCGCACTGAATAGAAAATGGTTGAACAAACACGAGTCAATGAACTTAGATCCAAACGATTCATAATGTCAAACAAAGAAATGTGAATGTTGCAGGAAGAATTCGGTAGTCTTATTGCCAAAATAGTCATCAACAAGTAAAGAAAAGTATAGGTAAAAAATCAAAATTCAGTAATTCACTATTCACATCAGTTATTCAATTCAATTCAGTAATTCACTTTGGTTCATCAATACCGTCACTTGACCAAACATATTTTTGTAATTTCTATTGTAAAATGACCGATTAAATATTTATGGAAAACAAATTTAGTCACTTATACCATTCACATAAATTCGTCCCAGGTGTTTCATTCCTCTCCAACAGAAGCTTCACTAAGAGGAATGGGTTGGTTATGGTTTCATATCCCTTGAGGCTTCGGTATTTATCCCTTGTGATTGTGAAGTGTGAGAGTAAATTAATATAATAAAAGGTACTGACGAGAATGTAAATAAAATATTTTGCGAATCCGAGTGACGTTGGAGTGTGGTTCCAAAACGAGAAGAAAATTGTGAAACGTCATAAAAAGGTTCTGCAGTTCTAAACATAGCGAAAGTCCAAAAATACTGTTGTAAAATGGATAGTGGGCTATGAGAGCTTACAGATGAATTTTTTGTAACTAGTAAAGCTAGATAAAATTTTAAAGGCGGTATGAAATGGACATTAAGACAGAACTTTCAAGAAAAGTTTAAAAAATAACGAGGAAACCTTATCTTTCAACACTCCTCCAGTGAGAAGTACTGAATGAGTGCAAAGTTCAATTAACTATTAAACCATAAATTCCAAAACACCTGGCAACTGAGAGGCTCACGGCACTAGCTAAAAAGCTAGCGTTAAATCACCGGACACTGCGAGAGAACTCAGGATCAAGACCCGACTCACCGCCCTACCCCACCTCCTCGCTCTGTGGGTCGCGCCTGATTCGCAGAGTCATCGTCGGCGAGAAATATCATCGCACGTGACCATCCATCGCGGTTCGTTCAGCGCGCGACCTTTCGCCGCGGAACTTTCCTCCTCGCGCGGGTTGTGCGCGGCGGCGGGGGAGGCGGGGCACCGGCGGTGGGCGGCGGTGGGGGCCGCGGGGTTCTGCGGCGGCAGGGGCGGGGACCGTGGGTTCTGCGGCGGCAGGGCAGGGGACGACAGAGGCGCAGGCGTGGGGGCGGCGGGGCGGAGGGGCGGAGGGGCGGCGGGGGCGGCGGGGTGGCGGGAGGCGGCGGAGGAGGGGAGGCGGGAGCGGCGGGGCGGCGGGGAGCGGAGGGCGGCGGGGGCGGCAGGGCGGAGGGGGGGGCGGGGAAGCAGGGGAAGGCGGGGCAGGCGGGGGGCGGGGAGCAGGCGGGAGGCAGGGGCAGGGGGGGGGGGAGAGGGGAGAGGCAGGGAGGAAAGGGGTGGCGGGAGGGCGGGGAGGCGAGGAGGCGGGGAGGCGGGGGAGGCGGGGGAGGCGGGGGAGGTGGGGTGGGGAGGCGGGGGGAGGCGGCCAGGGCGGCGGGGGCGCGCAGAGGCGGCGCGCAGCCGCGCTAAGCCCACGTGGCGCCCGCGACCTCCGCCGACCTGCGCCACCCACGCGCAGATGCAGACATACACCCCACGCACGAATGCGGCGACGCCCCTCGCGAGTGCCATGGCGACAATCGCACGAAGCGGCGATTGCGCTTGGTCGAGCTTAGTGCCGCTAAGTGGGTGTCAGCCGCCCGGGGCGAAGGAAAATTTCGCCGCCCCATAGTTACGTATTTCAATTTAAAAACTAAAATATACAGTAATTTTCAAGAACTTTTCGGCAAGAAAATCATCATTATTGTATATTGAATGGGTTAAATTTGATTACAATTAAAAAAGTCATGAACATGTGTTTTACAATATAATAATCACTACACATTCATTTAAAGAAGGCACAGAAAAAGTAATGAAAAATTCCGGACTCGTTTCAATCGTTCCGAATCGTAGGTGCGATGAAAATATGAAAACATTGTTCAATTTTTTAAAATAATGTTTTATTATTATTATTATTATTATTATTCCATGACTGTACACAAATACACTCTGCAATGAGAATAAGACTTGCCTTTCAGAATTTTTTCCAGAGTTTGTAGCACGCATGTCGGCACCTGGCAGCTGTAATGAGGTAAGAGACTCTCCAAAGTCCACGAGTAGTATCTCCATTTATGGCGTGGTGGTTAAGGGGCGTATAAATTTAGAATTGTCTAGTAAGCGTGTCACCTCTCGCTGCGTTTTCGCAATACCATTTATGAATTTCCTAATCCCACATTTCCACCATCCATTTACACCCTAAATGATCGAAGAAACTTAATTATCGCCATTATCTGATCCTCAAGTTACACGATGACTGCTCGTGAACTCTAATAGGCTGCGGTTCGAAGGGTCAGCTTTACTCAACGGGCGCGTTGCGCTAACACTGGAAGGTGAATGATGCGACATGTCACTGCAGGAATTGTGCCAGATGCCTCATCAACGCACTCTCTACGGAACAATGGCCACCAATGGATTTAAAGGTCCGCCATTTGCATGAGACGTTCTCACGGACATCGTACAGGATAATGACGGGCTATTAGTTTCCAGATATTACGTCTGTAAATCAAATTGCTGAAAAGTAAGTTGTAAAACCATTTCTTCGTGTTTTGCTTGCATGAGGTCCCGTACACGCACGCGATAGTTGTAAGTCATGTATAACCACAAGCTTCGTTGGCATGTTGATTCTTACGATCTCCATCTTGTGTGTCTTCCCTATTGCAGAAACACTCTATTTGCAGTACTGAAAATGTATTATGTGACATTTGAACATTTTTATTTCGGCCTAATTCTTAGTAATGAGTACATAAAATTCACGCGCAGCAATTGCAAGCGTTATCCCTGTCTGATTTCACGCTTTATTAAATGAAATAAAATGTATAATAAATCGTGAAGTCGTTCCAGTTCTCCTAAAAAATCAATGTAAATACGAGGTGTAAAACGACAAGTAGATTTTGCAATCATTTTGGGCAATTATGTTACCGTATGAATCGTGGTTATTGATAAAACAATAAAACTTTATAATGGCCTCAAAATCGTAAAACTGCTTGAAGATCATTTGAAAACCACCTAAACTGCTTTTACTGGAATATTACATTTAATTAAGAACCCTGGAATTTTATTACTTTTATTCCCTCTGAAACAATGTTCTCACAGACACACTATAATTTGCCGTGTGAGATCTAGAAGTCGTGAAATGCCATCTATTTGCATATGTCTTTCATCCACCAGTTGTCCATTAATTCCTTTTCGCCTATCTTCCGCATCTCAAAATTTAACAGAGGTATCGCGCCATTAATCAATAGACCCTCTCTGCGCTGACCTCTCCCTCCGGGCAGCCCCTGAGGGGCCTGTTTCTTCTTCTTCTTCTTCATCTTCTTCTTCTTCTTCTTCTTCATACGCGCCGTCCCGTCCACGCTCATCCGCGGCCTGCCGTTGCCGCCGTCAACGCCGCCTTGCGCAGCCCTCACTACAATTGCCAATTACCACCAAATACCCAATTCATATTCATACATACTTGAACAAGAACTGAAGTCCGTGCTTTTCCACTTAATGGAGCTTGGGAGAGGGAGAGAATGTTGTGGAAACACTGCAACATCTTCAACACTTCCAACAGTTCTGCTCTGACGCATGCTGATGGGTGGATCTGTCTAGTTAGTACGTTGTTTACGCTAATAGTGAAAACGAAATGAGAATAAAACCTCTGGACGAATGAAAATTGTAGGGGGAAGTGGCATTCAGCGGCGCCCGGGCACCTTGTTACAAAGGGAACACATGTGTTTCTATTTTCGGAACTATGTAGTTGTGTTCCCCGTAGTTTTAGTAAACTCAGAGCGCAGGCACCTACCTTACTTCCAGTGTCCGTCTTTTGTTATGTTACTATGCTCTTTCTCTTGTTTATATATTATTCTGGGTTATTACTTTCTCGTATATATACGTATATACAGGATTAATATACGGAGTATAGAAAAAGTTATGTAATGCTGTGGAAAATTGATTTCGAGCTTTCAACGGAAATTTACGTTGTGGGGTTCCCTGATACCGAAAAAGTGTTTACTTCAAAACGTCCGTCTGTCCGTGTGTTCGTCTGTTCGTTTGTTCGTTTGTTCGTCTGTTCGTCTGTTCGTCTGTTCGTTTGTTCGTCTGTTCGTCTGTTCGTTCGTTCTCGTCCGCCCGTGCGTCCGCCCGTCCGTCCGTCCGCCCGTCCGTCCGTCCGTCCGTCCGTCCGTCCGTCCGTCTGTCTGTCGTAACTCAAAATTCCACATTTTCTGAAACGCTCAAATGTTTTGTTTTTTTTCTCATAAATGGCTCCAAATTTTTTCTTCACATTTTTCCAAGGCATAGTGGTAATGGCACTGTTTAATATAACGTAAAGTTCATTTTGGTATATTCAATATAGTCATTAGACAAGTACCAGTCATGACCTGAAACAGGCAATATAACGGAATAAACAATTTGCTTTTTATTACATATGCCTTTATGTTTTAAAACTTTTGTACGTCTGACATGAACAGAGATCTCCCAATTAGCTTTGCATGTTGGAATGAAAACGATATTAATCATATTTTTATATCAGTTTAATCATGTTACATACTATTCACTTGGTGGTAAGCCATTACGTCACCCTGGCTACCTAGTATCACGTACGGTACAACGGCGACTACACTCCAGAGGTAAATGTCCTCTTGAGATTCACTCATTGCTAGAGATCCTCATAAAATGTATTTTTTTCGGCTGTGGGTAATATGGAAAATGTGTCTATATATTATAATACTGGCATGTCACTCGACAAATCTGAGCTTTCTATACCCTCATTTTAGATCAGTTTTTAACCTCAACTTTGCAATTGCTAGTAAGTTTTGTCTTTGTCTTACTGCAACTCACTTATCGGTTTAAACAAACCAAATAGTCATGCTATGAAAGGAGTGGATTGGCGTGAGTGCATAAGTAAAATAAGAAACACTAAATTGAAGATATCACTGATAATGACAATATCGACTTTTTTGTCTTTAGTACTTAGCTTTGATTACAGAAATTTCTGGCTTTTACGGTCATGAGATTTGAGGTGTGATGCATTCGCGATAATAGCAATGAACGTTTAGACGCAGTCCACCAAACGCGGATTTAAACCACCTAACATTAGCTTATGGAGAAGGAAGTCACCCTCTTGTTAAATTGTTGCCATTTCATAAACGCATTAAGAGAGAAGATGTAAGTATCTAAAATATGAACTGCCTTCTCTATTATCAGATAGCTGTTAGTACATTGATATAATTGAAATATTGGATATTTTTGTTTTAACAGAAGACCGTAACTGGAAAATTATGAGGATTTTCCCACAATTGAAAGTGCAATGCTTAAGAACTAAATGAGTAATAAATACAATAACCTTGTAACTAGCAATTTATTTAATTCATTTACATCATATTCAATTAATGTGTAATAAAATGTACTTCTCCACGAGTTCATCTAATTCGCATTTAGGTTATGTTCTTAACAAGCCCAACTTCAGGTGCCTCTGTAATTGGAGGGTGCGTCATGGAAATGAGGGTGAAGAAGAGCGAGTTGGAGGCGTGTGGGATTCACTGCAGCGAAACTGGGCTCGGCTCTGGGAAGTCCCTCGTGTTCTTCGAGGTCTCTCCGTCGATCGAATCACCGCCTCGCATCTGCTCCTGCACCTGCCGACAGTGATCTACACGTTACGTATAATCACAATACACAACAGTCATTAGCGGTGTTATAAATCGAAGAAAGTCCGTTATTTGTGATATCGACCGTGTAGCGTTCATTACAATTCGTTATGCCACCTTCTTGCCACAAAAAAATTGTATAATAGATATCTTTTTTTGAAATATGAATACTCATTGCCAGAACGATCTTTAGTGACAACTCATTTCTTTGGATTGTTCTTAACGGAATGCGGTCAGCAGTCACGTATAGCGGAGGCCAGCCGTTAAGGCAGCCTTTTGTTCCTGGGTTTGGTTGCGATAAGTCGATATAACAATACAGTTCTACGAAAAATCTAATATCGCTTACTGAAGATATAAACGCCCGTGGTTGGAGCCAATGGATCATTGCCTGTTTCTAACGTTTCAGTCCCTATTGCCCAAAAGAAGATCGCAGCGACCAAAGCGTTCGCAACCACGCCTGGATGCGGTGCCTCCTAAGCAGCCAAGTACTACTCGCGCAACTTTTCTTGAACGATGGATTGATGAAATGCGGGCGAAATGGGGGTATTAGTAACAAAGTCGGAAACTAGAGTATTTACAGTAATGTCAACCTCTGAAAAATCAAAGACAAACCTGCTAGGTGTGCAGCCAAATCATTGCTCTGGGTAGGCAACAGCAGGGACACTAGATAGAAGTTTCAGCATCACTTGAAGGACTTGGACCAGGACCTATATATTCTCTGACCTGGACCATCCTCAACCATTTCTTTAGATAATGTAATAAAGCTGAACAGATGTTTTCGACTATCAAAGCAACTAGCTTTGACTCACTTTGACTTTAAATCGCGCCAACGAAGATTTAATGCTTAGAATGTTGTCATAAGTGTTCGCTGCGAGATTTTGCCTTCAACTGTTTATTGCTCAAGGGACGGGGAAGCAAGGTCTTCGTTCAAGAAAAGTTGCGCTAGTAGTACATGCCTAAGCTTTCTAATACAGGAGGGTGTTTGAAATTATCTGCAGTCTTATGAAGCTTTGAGGCATTGCAAATTTTGCTTGTTTAAGTCCACATTGAACATTGGGAATCATTTGCATCACGGAAAGGTTTGATGTTGTCGTGTCTTTCCAAGATAACCTGTTCATACGCTCTACCTTTCTTCTTTGTCCTGGACAGCTGTCTTGACCGAGACCGCGATTGCTCCTACCACATGCAGTTTTCATTTCTACGCTGTTGATATTTTTCAGTCCGATACCTGCACTATCTACATACTTTTGGTGAAGTGATATTTTTATATTGGGCGTGGCCGAAGCGCTCTGCCGAAGCGCTCAGCCGTTTTCCCTTCCTTTATTAATTTCGAGTTGACGGCAACAACTGTAGATTACGAGTCTAGAAAGTTTGCAGTAATTGTGTGACAGCAGGAAGCCACTCCCTGTGTCATCTCATGGCTATCAAAGGTCAAGCACAAATAAGTGAGGTCCTAGGTTCGAGTCCCGACATCGGCAGGATTTTCAACACTAACTTGACAGCTAGGTCGAATTCAGTCGCTGGAGGAGAATTCTAGAGGCCGGCTGCTCTGATCGATAGTTTTTCGTGGTTCCTCCGATCAACATTAGACGAATGCCAGAGCAGTACCCTAACAAGTGGGCCGCGGACCGCGCGCGATCTTTCCTACCTCTTCATTGTCCTATCCTCACTCCTTACACACACACTAACATGCACTACACTACCACACATGCCGGGAGACCAGTCGGGAGCTTAGAGCTTGTCCTGTCTGGGGCAGCGCCCCGTTCGTGGGAGATACCAGGTTAAGGGAAAACCTGGTAGCCAACGATGGGTCGGTTCCGGATCTCGCCATCCAGCGGGAGATCACCGCCACCTCCCGAGGATAAAACTTGCACTGCACTTACGGGTCTACTGACCTCATTAGTTTAGTCGTCCAGAATCACTAACAACCAACCAAGGGTAAGGTGGAGACTGTGCAAAGCCAACGCATATTCACCTGTGAGTGGGTTCTGCGGTTCCTTCACCGCTTGCGTGACGGGGGCGCGCTCGTGGGCGGAGTGATGGAGTGTGCGGGTGCGCGGACGATGCCCGGGGGCGCGACGGCGTAGCGCCTGGGCTGCCGCACGCCCCCGCCCCGCTCCCGCCCCCGAACCCAGACCGCACGGCGCCAGCTGCACAAGAACACGGGAAGGGTCACCGCCACAGCCAGCTAAACCTTCTCGAAAGAAGATCTGGACTTGCAAGGAAAGAAGAAAAATATCAACCAAGAAAGCTCGCGACCCTTACAATTTCTTCTGGCATTACCCATAAAGCATTGTGATAAAAAACATTACCAAGAAATAGATCGTTCTTTTATCATATAAATTTCAAATAAATTTGATAAATAAAATAGAATGATAGTAATGAATTATTTATTGTTGAATTTTTTTATTTAGACCAAATATAATGAAAAATGGTTTAGTACTTTTACGTTGAACCTATTTGTGTTGGAGGCGCTATCAGTATCTTTACGAAAAGGCTTCTAGGCATCGGAATTGGACGAGGACCTCAAGAGGACGAGTGCTTAATCTCCATCAGGGTGCACTCGCCCCTCCAACTAGGCAGAACTTTCTAGGCAGAACAAATCTCATTCGTACATGCCCCTCCAGAAACATGGGTAGATCGCTCTACACCTTGGAATCCTCAATTCTGAGGTTGGCGGAGAGGGACATACTCTATATCCTCCTGGTTCCAGACAAATCCCCTGACACAGGAGTCACTGCCATCAGAGAAACCAGAATACAACTGGGGACCTTTCAGATAAATCTGGTTTTTACCTGGTTTCAACTCTTCACCTACATCCACACTTGGCACTATCGACGTTGAGTATCGATGAAAAACTCAGGAAATAATAGGAAGTACCAGAACTGGACCGAGGTCCGGGACCTCCAAACCTCTGCAGGGTTAAGTTGAACCACAATACTGTACCCGTTTGGAAACATGCGTGAATGCGTGAACGCAGGGAATTGAAGGGCACCCACCGCGCCGCCCTGAGCCGCCTCTTGGCTGCCGCTAGGGTGAGGGGCACCCAGTTGGGACCAGAGCGGAACCTCGCCCAGGCGTCTCCGCGTCTCCCCGCCGCCAGCAACTCCACCGGCTCGCGCCGCCTGCAACAGCCAGCGCCCCATCCGCCCTCAGGCAAGGAACGAAGCCCTTGACCGCGGACGAGCCCTACAGTTCACACATTTATTAAGTTACTGACCCGTAAAACAATGTAGGCTTTCACGGCCGGAGTTGTAGTCAAAGATTTCTTCCGGGCTGAAGGTCCGTGGTCCATTGGTAAACATATTTCCAGACGTTTCGTCCGCAACTACTCAAGGAGGATTCTTCGTCCGAGACCACATCGCCACTGAGGATGTCTGCCGTAGTTGCGGACGAAACGTCTGGAAATATGTTTTCCAATGGACCACGGCCCTTCAGCCCGGAAGAAATCTTTGATTACTGACCCGTGTTCTGAACGTGTACGTATAAAATACATTTTTATATAGGTGTTATACTTATTGATACTTATTGTTAAAAATCACATTCGTTTCTTCGTCTAATCATTGGCTTCCGTGGCCAGTCGTGTAAATGATCTTGGCAAGTTTCGTGACCACGTAGTTCACGAACTCTGTTAATATCCGCATCGTTGTTTCAACAATTTATCTATTTGTTCGTGCCGATCGATCCTGGGTCAGTTCATGGAACCAATCAATCCAATCAATTCAATCTGACGCCAACAGCTATAATTCTACAACCGCGCGGGCGAACGGAATTTTTAAATTGTGCGATCTAGCAAATGCAACAACGAACAATTGCCCGTGCGTGACAGACTTTCAACTGAGTGTGACTCAACGACGCCCATCTCCCGACGTCGCCCGTCGCGCCAGCACACGACAGGCCACGACGCGCCGGCGGGCTCCACACCTCCCTCGAACGGCCTCATTGGCTTCAAGAGAATCCAAACAGCGCCGCCATCGCGGTAAAAATTAACAACAATAATCTTGCACCAGTCAACTAATCGGTATTGGTGATGGAAAAATCGCTGCAAATAAAAACAATCAACTCCAACTTCAATGCACCCAATTTAAAGGATTCGAAATCACGGCAAAGAACTCCCTTGCGGAACTTAATCAAGAAATTGAAACAATCACTGACCAGGTGATTTGCTATTTCGAAGTTTATTTTGCATATTGTTGCTGAAATAAATTGATTTTTGAATGTAAATTATCTCTCTTACGCCGCTCCCTTCCGGGTAGAAATTCTCGGCGCATTTACCCCAAGATCCCCACTGGTATGTATACGTGCCATGCTACTGGTCAGGTTTGCACTTCAGACATGAGGCCAATTCAGACTTACGTTCAAATAATTCTCTCTCAGGCCCTAGATCGCAAAATGACTAAGATATGTAAACATTTTTTTTTCTTAAAGCAAGATATCTGCATGGCCGCGACTCTGACCGGGACGTCGTAGGGTTCGAGTCCCGACGGTAGCGGATTTTCAACCAGAGCTAGATCGGATTCAGCCGCTGTCTGGATGTGGATTTCTAGCGGCCGACTGTTTAGATCGTAGTTTTCCGTGGTTTCTCAGATCAATATCACATGAATACCGGAGCAGAACCCTATCAAATGGGCCACGGTTCGTGGCGCGCGATCTTTCCTCCACTTCTTTGTCTTATTATCTCCTTACACACACACACACACACACACACACACACACACACACACACACACACACACACATAGCTGGAAACCTGTCATGAGTTTAGAACTTGCCCTATTAAGGGCGGTGTCCCGCTGGGGGAGATACCTGGATTGGGATAACCTCATAAGTAGACGTGTAGGGCACGAGTAGGGCGGCGCCGGATCTCACCATCCAGGAAGGAATCACCGCCACCTCGGAATAAAAACATTGACTACACAAACGGGACTCAACTGCCGAAGCAATTGAGATGCCCAAATACATCGATCATCAACGGCAACACCACAGATAGATACTACACAGAAAGGAAGGTAGAGGGTGGTTATCTTTGATCTTCAGTGAACCATCCTGCATCCGCCATCTTGAAACTGTGCAAAGGAACCGCAAGAGTCAGCTCCAGCGCCATTATACGGTTTATTATGACATAAAATGTATTTTGCTTATTATTATGTTTTTTCAAAAATTACACAATGTATTTTTAAATATCTCTCACGCCATTAATACCACATTCCAGCAATTTGTATACATTATTGCGTTGTGAGTGAAATGCTTCAAAAGATTTCAAACAAAGTTTATCGAAAACTCAATAGATTATTTTGAAAAAGGCCTTCATATTTCGCACTTACAGTAATAATACATAAATCAGTACAGTAGTAATGTCAGAATAGCTAGCCGAGACCAAAGAAAATATAAAACGAATACGAGAAAGTCCGTGCCATTTAGTGACACTACTAGTTATTTATAATTATTTACCTTTTTATCTCTATTTTCATTAATTTTTGCACATGTGCGATATTAATATTTGCTTATACGAAGCAAATGTCCCCTCGGGTTAGATATGTTTTTGCTAGTTATACACTGACATTAAATACAACGGAAATAAAAAGCACCTTCACCACCATTCACCATACAACAAATGCCGGGTCATACAGCTGTTCACACACTTTCAATATGGCGACCACGCGCATCATATCGGCGCACGGATTGTGGATAGCTTTCCTTTCTGTGTAGTCTGTGTATTCTGTGGCAGCACAGCAGCACCGACGCACCTGTGAGAGGCGTCGCAGCAGCCGAGACTGCTCCTCTTTGCCCTGCGCCTGCTTGGCCGCCGCCGCAGCCGGCGCCATCAGCAGCCACGCGCACACCGCCAGCACCTGCCACACACGCACCCACCGTCTAGCTTGTCAACTAGGTCGAATTCAGTCGCTCTCTGGGGGGGGGGAGAATTCTAGCGGTCGGCTGCTCTGATCGGTAGTTTTCCATGGTTTCTCCGATCAACACCAGGCGAATGCCGGAGCAGTACCCTACCAAACGGGCCACGGACCGCGTGCGATCTGTCCTTCCTCTTCCTTGCCCTATCCTCCTACACACACACTTACACTAGCATGCACTACACTACCACATATTCCGGGAGACCGATCGGGAGCTTAGAGCTTGTCCCGGCTGGGGCGGTGCCCCGCTGGTAGGAGATGTCTGGTTGAAGGAAACCCCGCTAGCCGACGGTAGGTCGGCGCCGGATCTCGCCATCCAGCGGGGGAACATCACCGCCATCTCCCGAGGAAAGCATGAACTACACTTATGGGAATGATGACCTAAGCTGTCGACGCGCCAGAATCACTAACAACCAACCAACCAATCAACGCAAGAAAGGAGGGCTTCTCAGAACGATTTTATATTGTTTTTGTGCCGCTTAAAAGTGTACCAAGTTTAAAACTTGATGAAAATAAATGTCCACATGCATATGAATTATCATCATCATAGTATATCCCTAAAAGTTCCACATCATCAATTACCACCTTGATAAAAAAAACATTTAAATCTTAAGACCTTAATGGATTAAATATACAACAAAGTGTTGGTGGATGTTCACTGTTACGATTTTAATGAAACGTAACAGATGTTTCTGGTGCAGGTTATGACACCTATGAAAGTGCATATAAAATAATATAAAACCCAACACACATAGTAAAATTAAGATTAATAATTATTTTACACGCACTTGAATAGGGGTCGCGAACTGCACCAGAAACGTGTTGTATTTTTAATTAAAACGAAACAGTAAACATCCACTAACAAGGTGTTCATTTAACCGCTGAAGACCTTAAATTTAAAATTTCTTTATCGAGATTATATTCAGGAGTTGTGATGTCCATCGTAATTGATATTCAATTATCTGCAGACTCATGGATCATCACTTACGCGACTTACAACATAAAACGATAGCTTCTCTGAGTATGAATGTCACTTTACGCCACTGACAAACATTATTTCTAGAATTTTCTTGAAGTTTAAATTATTTAAGGTAGACACTGATTTAGCTTCTTTAAGTTATCTTCAAAGTTATGTATCTACATTTCCTTTGATTTTCTAGTTTTAGAAATCAATATATTCTTAAGACATTTCCGCGTCAAATATTGTGTTGAAAATTGTATTTTGCTATGTTAAGCAGTAGTATTCGAAAACTGTTTGAATTCTATCTTGGAACAACAAGAATAGATGTGAATATTATCCCTTCCTAGAAAACTGTGTTTCACTGACGCTTGAGAGCTTCCAACAAGCACATCCTCCTCTGTACGATCATCCCCGTTGAACATAATAAAAAGTATTAACTCTCTGAATTTTATTAATCAACTGTGTTCGAATTACAAAAGTAAGATTCTAATAATTTCTCTTAATATAAAAAGATACCTATGAACATTCTTACCTTTACCGCTCTCATATCTCCTTGAGACCCAGCCGGAGTCTGAAGAGTAACTCGCTCATAAAGATGTCTTCTATTGTCAGGATCAACTAAAAGGTTCTTATCTCCAAATCGTTAAATGATCACTTTAGGAACATTAAACATAAAAACATAAGATATTTGTTTCCTCTTTATTGTTTCGCATATCATACGAACCAATGGCACATGCTTCGATGTGAAAGGTTTGGAAACTAATTTTGCCGTGTTTTATTATGCAATGGAATGCACCGTGTGTGACGAACACAAAAGTTTATTAGGCGATAAAAATTGATTTATGATTAAAAATGTTGTCATTTCAATTGTAAAATCGCCATTTTTATAATCCTGTTTTATGACTTCGAAGAGATCATTATATTTGTAATCCCTATTAATTGAACGCTTAAAAAGAAATTGTTACGTTAACTTCACCTCCTTAAATGCACCGAAAGACCATTTTGCAATGGTATACTTTATCCATAAATTTTTCAAACTGGCAAGCACTCTATTGATAAGGTAAGGCTGCTTTTCGAAGAAAATGATTGTCCATCGGCTCCATGTAAAAAACGTTGTATGAAGTTAACAAAGGTATTCAGATAAATACATACATCTACAATTTGTCTGTCACACCTGGCTAGTAATGGTACAAATTATCTTAACCCGTATTACGCTGTATTGCGCAATAACCTAAAAATGTATTAAGTTGTTAAAAGCGATCATGGCGTCTATTCTATACACTAGCGTAAGCGACTGCCTAGCTGAACTAGCTAAACGGCAGCTAAACGTGTCTACTCAGAATGCGTTATGCTCACTTCCGACCAGGATGTGTTCTGCGTTCCCCATTTCGTCTCTAGCTGTGATGGTGAACGGATCTCTGCTGGGTGAAATATATTGTTATTCTCATAGAACACGAAATGTGCGTGGAACACTTATTATTAACAAACATCCGTGTGGTACTGAGTTGTAATGTAAGTGTACAATGTGTCGATGCCTTAGTTTTCAAGATAAAAATTTTGTGATCTCAATAGGTCTTCTGTACCACGCCATGTCAGCTGCCATGATTGTTCGAAATTTGCTGGTTTTAGTGCTGACCTCGCTCAGTAGGTCATTTGGCTACGTGAGATTATCTAACATAAGCATGCCATCTGATGAGGAATGCTTATTGTTACTCCACAACTAACGTCATTGGCGAAAATCCGCATATGTCTGCTGCATATTTTCGTCACGATGAACGTGAATCATGTGTACGAATAGTTTGCAATAGTATCGGAGAAGTGTTAGAAACTAAATGTATTCTTACTAGAAATATCTTCTTATGTGATTTCAAGGTTTTCTCAAACTTGAGAAACGTTTTTCAAGCATGATAGTTTGTATGAGTTGCGTATTGGTATATTGAGTCAAGGAAAGAAATCATTTATAGTTAAAGTAGGGAACAGCGCGGCGGGATGGAGGGGGGAGGGGGCAGAGGAGGGAGGGGGCAGAGGAGGGGAGTCTCCTTAAGCCCTCCCTCAAATACGCTAAGCTCAGATGGGAATGAATTAAACTTACCGATAGGCAATTTTCCATGTAAGGCCATATTACTTTCAAAGGCAAGTTTTCTCGCTTCGTTCGTCCGGATACAAGTCACGGCGAGGTCGGCCTTCGGTTTTCGTATTCACTATAAACAACCTTGAGTCTATCCACCGTATAATTACCGATTTGCTTTTATAAGAAAGAACTTAGTAAGCGCTTTATAAGAAAACCTCGAGAATTCAACTGCGCAGTTGCAAACACGTTGTGAAGAAAGAACACCACAGGCTTTGATTCTCACAGAGGCAGATCACCACGATCACAACACTAATTCATAATGTAGCTCCGACAAGATACTGGGGTAAAATTGCCTCACCTAACTTATGATGTCATGTTCGTGAGTAATTACGAGCCATTAAAATTATTTCAGTAGTATATTTTTATAATTCATTTAAATCGCCCACATTTTGCTTTTTATAAGCATGTACTAAGTTATGTATATACTATACCCCTCCCCAATATGCTATTTCCCCTACCCACCGAAAGGTTTCCCTTATAATCCCCTAACCATCCCTCGCTCCTACACCATGGAGGTTCCACAACCCTTGCCGGAGCGGCGCGAAGTGCCGGTTTAAATGACTTCCTTAAGTTGTACCGCGTTTTAGAGTTCAGCCCATTTTGTTTATTGAAACGACCCAAATTAAATTTCCCTAAATACATAAAAATATTTTTATGCTAAATAATAAAAAAATAACTTACTGCAGAATTACGCTGAAAAATGTGAAATAATATAAAGGTTCTTAATAAATAGGTTGCATTTAAAGTATTAATTATTGATTAACGTTGCAATGTTAAAGAAATGTTTTTTTAAATATTTAAACGAAAGTGTGCATACATTATTGTTCTTTGCTAGTTATTGGCAGAAAATTTTGGTAGTTGTAATTCTGTTGTAATGTTAAGAAATTAAATGATGTGTCAATGATTGGAGGCTTTATGCATCAGGCTATCGAATAGAATCGAATAGAAAATGACATAAAAGTTTTGAAATACACCGCCTTGATCGAGGCATTTTATATATACTTAAACCTATTGGTTTTAATTTGACGAGTGGAAAGCCATGGTAATTCAGCTTTTCTAGCATACGCCTTTTGTGTTATTCTTCAGTATTTTCTCATTGTGGTAATTTCCAGCCTCTGAAACTCATTAACATTACTACTTCTCATTTAGTAGAACTTAAGTTGGGAAAAATATTATTTCTCAAGATGCGCCCTACCGTAATACAGCCTTCTAAATTAATCCATCAATTTAATTCTCTTTATTTGTTTAAAATAGAAAATTGTTTGCCCGGGTAATTGGATATTGTAATTACTTTACATTAGTGGTCTGTCAGCCATTGACTGATCTTACGCCCAGAAAGGGCAGGTGGTGTCGTCGACAACGCTTTTCTTCGCAGTTGTTGTGACTCAAAAATGTATGCAAATGAAAAGGTTATTTATTCGACCTTATTGTCAAAAGGCAGTAAAGTCAAACAGTAAACCATTACAACCTATATAACATACGTAAACATAAGGATTTAAGGTCATATAGGAGTAGTTACATTTGAACAAATGTACTTTTCATGGTTGTCTGTTAAAGATTTTCCACATTATTCTTCCCTCTAACAATGTTTTTATCATCCTCTCTAGCTAGTTTCATAACTTTAATAACCATCGTTAATTTATTTCAGATTTCATCACTACCTTCACTTGGCCGCGGCCAGTAATATTCTCTTCGTTTACACATTTACGTGTCCAAATCTCCATGTTGCTTACTCTTTCTACCTATATCTCTAACTGAATCTTCACCTGTATCATCGAGTGACTCTGGCAAGGACGCTAACTACTACGTAGCTAGGTCGATCTCAGCCGCAGTTTTTTTTTTTTTTTGTTTATTTGTTGCTTGTTGGGTTGTACATAGTTCAGTATTACACTCTTTCATATGTATTGATGACTTACTACTAACTTAATACTATACTTAACCTAATTCTATTGCTACTACATTGGGGTAGATTACCCATTAGAGTATCTACTGTTCACAAATGTTTGAGAATATTTTTAGGAATGAATCGAATGGGTATCTATTGTTTATTCTGGTATGTGTGTTGTTCGTTGAGGCTAGATTGTATTGATTTAGTTGGTCTATTGAGTTAATGTTGGAGTAGAAATTATTGGATATGCGTGCTATTGATAGGTGATTGGGTTCGTGTTTAATTCTCTATGGAGTTGTTGATTTGGAATGAACCATGGGGCTTTGGTGATTGTTCTGAGGAATCTGTTCTGTAGTACGATTAAATCTTTATTACACTGTTCTGACATTATTGTTACTCGTATTCAAGAATGATGTGATTGAATTTTGAATACTATTTATTATGGTTGGAATGATACTATTGATTATGCCCATTAAGTAATTTGTGATGTTGTTGACTATAGTGTGCATTATAGAGTTTGTGTTATTGTTGTTATTATTTACATTTTGGTGTGTGTTTTATGCTATGCTGGTTTGTGTTTGGGTTTTCTTGATACATAAAGCCGGGTATTGTTCGACTATAACGAAGATTAGGAAAATTGCGATTTGTGAGTATAGGGCGGAAGTATTGCTATTTGAATTTTCTTGAGGGCAGTAGTTTTAGAGTTGCTTTTGTTGGTCTCTGAAATTTTTAAAAATAATTACATTCTGCTGACGAATGTCCGCACGGTGCGGCCCTTGCAGTTGTGGCATGTTGGTGTTAAGTTTTTTGGGCATTTTACCGTGTAATGATCCTTAGCACAGAATGCACATACAATTTTATTATTGCAGTTGTTTCTTGTATGGCCGAAGTCCAGACATCTTAAACATTGTATTGCCACATTTGTTTTACGTCTTTTTTCAGTTCTGACACACAGATTACATATTGCATTAATTTTTAACTCTTCGTCAATACTTTGATGCCCGTCGAACTCTGCTGCAATAACCGGAATGGGAATATTGTCTTTGTATAGTCTTGTGACACTGATCAGTGAAGGATATTTTGGATATAAATCTTCGTATACTTCTTTCTGAGTTACTGACTGGTGAATGTTTTTGAAAACTACTGAGAATTTCTTGTTTAAAGGATCCTTATAAGTATGAAATTCTCTGGATGTGCTTAAAAGATATTTAATGGCCTTTCTGAAGTAGGCTATGTACTTGAAGGATAACTTAATTTTGTTGTTTACCATGTCAGAGGTGAATTGAGTGGTAATATACTTTTTAATCTCTTTGTTGAAATGATTAATGTTCGGAATGTCTTTCACAAATATGGGGGGAATTTTTATGTTCTCGACTTCGTGTGTTTCTTCGTCGTCCAAGTAGTTGAATTCTTTGTCTAGGTCACTATTTTCTTCAAGAGGAGCGTATCTATTGCTAATAGGCACATTATATTCACTGCTGCTGGGTTGTTTTTTTGATGGGCTGCCTAAGGGGGTACTGTCACCGTGGCCTCTTTTTACACTGTTACTGCTCTTATCACTGCCGTTGATGTTGGTGGGGTCGTTGGTTGCTTGGCCGCGGAGCAGGCCGCTGGCCGCGTTGGTATAACTGACCTTACTGGAGCCTTGTGTTGGGTCGGCGGTTGGAGTACCGTTTCCATGTTCGAGGTTTGTTGCCTGCAGATTCTGGGTGGTTCCATTGTTGTGATTGAAGGAGCTACCTGATGAATCTGCGAGGATGTGTTGATCCCAAGTTGCTCGTAGGTGATTTCCATATCGGCTGTGTTGTACAGGAGCGCCATGGCTCCCGCTATGCTCTGACCTAGGTCAGGGCTTGGTGGTTGAAAACTACTATTAATATTGAAGTATTAATAGCACGACTTAATATTGGTTCACTGCACTTGTAACGATTAATTATCTGTACGATACACAATGTTAAAGTCACTGATACTGAGTCAACTGCACTTTGCAAACTGAAACGTCCTGAGCTGTGCGGAGCACGATGTGAACTGGTCGCTGGCTCAGCGCGGAATGGGCGCCGCAGTCTGGAGGAGAACTATAGCATCCGGCTGCTCCGATCGGTAGTTTCTCGTTATTTCTCCAATAATAGAGCGGTAGCTCAGTGCATCAACTGATGTCACTGCAGCGCTTCTGACCGGGAGTTCTAGGTTCGAGTCCTGATGGCGGCAGGGTTTTCGACACTAGCTTTTCAGCTAGGTCGAATTCAGTCGCTGTCTGGAGGAGAATTCTAGCGGCCGGCTGCTCTGATCGGTAGTTTTCCGTGGTTTCTCCGATCAACACCAGACGAATGCCGGAGCAGTACCCTACCAAACGGGCCACGATCCGCGCGCGATCTGTCCTTCCTCTTCCTTGTCCTATCCTCTCCCCTTACACACATACTTACACTAACATGCACTACACTACCACATATTCCGGGAAACCCGTCGGAAGCTGAGAGCTTGTTCCGGCTGGGGCGGCGCCTCGCTGGTGGGAGAGTCCTGGTTAGGGGAAAACCCCACTAGCCGACGGTAGGTCGGCCGGATTTGCCATCCAGCGGGGAAGAACCGCCATTTCCGAGAAAACTGCCTACACTAACGGGACAATGACCAAAGCAGTTGACGCGCCCGGAAACACGAAAAAATCAATCAATCAATCCGAATAATATAGAAGAGTTACTCTAAGAAGGACCACTTAACAGGTCGGGAAACAAATGAACGTCATGCAGGCTATGACATTGCAAGAGATAGTGATGAATCCATTAACAAATGAGCTTACTGTAAACGAGCGCCCTGACAAAATGAATGCATGGGCATAACCAACAGTTATTATCGCCAGCAGTGACCAAACAATAGCTGTCGAAGTGGTCTCTTCTGATAGTAAACCAGGCGAATGGTGATGCAGTACCCTATCAAACGGGCCACAGACAGCGCGCGCCACACATTTCGGGAGACCACTCGAGGGACTAGAGCAGGCACGTCAAATGGGCCGAAATTGTTGGGAATATTCTTTTTGGTAGCTGCCATTCTCGTCGTTGTCAGTAAGTTTTGACTACCCCATTCGCCCCAGAGACTGCCTTAACGACGGACTCTTCATCCTTTTCTTGAGACTAAGAAAATATGGGATCTGATTACGAGAGGAATTGTCGGAGAATTTAGTTTTCCCTGGAATTTAGTAGCCGTGATTCTTTTGTTTATATCTAATATGTCGAAACAGAGGCTAAACAACACTTTATTAAGAGGTTTACCATCACACGTGATGGTCGCGTACTGTACATTTGCATGGAAACCACAAATGAGACTTTTCCCAAAACGTGCCACGCCGCACTACTTCCTGCGTGATTATGTGACTGTTATGATGTGCTTGATTGTGTTATGTGACTATGTTATGATTAGGGAGCGGAATTTGATGACCTAAAACATCGCAAAAGTGACCAATAAAATGCTCTTAAAATGTTTTAATATGTAACAAAAGCAAAAAAAACATTACGTAAATGTGATCAAAACCACTACGTATGAACATCTGAAGCTGTTGGATATCCAATATTTATAAAATAAAGATATGTTACTGATGGAAGCGAGACTTCTTCCTCTCGTTCAAGTAACCTCTGTTTGTAAACTTTTAGCTTGGACTGTTCTTTACCTGGAAATCTTTATCTTTAATTATTCCTAAATCGGTCGAACCGACAATGACGCTGACAGGCGTCACAGGGTCCTTAGATTATATACTCACAGTGTCTGACACGACAATTTCTGAGCGAAGAAATGGGAATAGACTACTCAGGAATTCTGTGGGGAAGATTTGTTACATCTCGTAAATATTATTTGGAGCAAGTACCACTAAAATGATATTAAAATCAATGTAATCAGCAAAAAATACATTAAAAATTTAGGGCAAAAGTAAAAAATTACTTATTAGTCAAAATCTACAAAAATATGACCTATGAAAATGCGTCATTTCATTCTGTCATAACATAAAATTAATGTCTATACTAAGCGCCTTTGTTTTAAAGAAAAGAAAGTGTGAAAAGAAAAAAAAATGAAATTTCATTAAAATCTGCCCCTAGTTATGATTATGTGCACAACTAAGTGACTACGATCTTGCCGCATCGCGTCGCGTTCGGCCAGTGCCCTTCTGAGCTACAAATCTACTTCCGCCTACGCCTCCATTGCAGCCACTGCAGCTTGTAATTGCACATATCTCTTTGCTGCTTGTAACTAGCAAATCTGCTTCCACATTCACATCCTCCTTCATTGTTTCCACATGACAGCTCTTTAACTCTTGTATTCATCATCATTCATATCCTGAAAGAATCTACCAATCCTCAAATTAACAATTAATTTCGTTTCGATTGTTTCATAGAGACGTACTGCACGGTAGGGGGAAAGGCCGCTCACACAAAGCAACAGAAATTATGAGATTATTTTCCGCATGAAAGTCCTATTCATATATTTCTCAGAGATGTCTTCTAGGCTGAAGGTTCTTCTACGTGCTTTGTATCCCATATAAGCAGAAAAGCTTTTTCCCCTTTATTTACATTTTATTAATTGATTTGCAGATTTTGTGTTCTTCCCTTTGTTCGACTTCAATTTCATGTAGGTTAGATGCAGGCGCAATCCTCACAATTGGTTTCTTCTTCATTAGCATTGCTTTCAGTGCCATAATAACAACCGCTAACACAGTTTGCCATAAACTAACGCATTCCTTTGAGCAATAAAGTCCTATAGAAATGTTAAGAAGCATTTCTTATGCTTAAGATTCTCTTTTTAAAGAAGCAAATGCCGTAAATGACGTCCTTTCGTTAGTTGTGATGTTGTGATTCCCCGTTCTCAAATCGTTTGTTTTATCGGGTTTGACATCTCGCAAACTCTCTTCGCCCGCCCTCGCCGCCGGAGTCATCACTTCTACCGCCGCCGCCACCGCAGTCGGCGCGAGAAAGCTGTCGTGAAAAGCGCGCCGCGCGGGGGCGGTTGCGTCGGGGGGGGGGGCGGAGTGGGGGAGGGGCCCGAAATTCGACAAGGCGCGCGCCGACGAGGGTCGGGGCCGGCCGACGCCCCCGCAGCGGCGCTTACGACCCAGTCGCTCCGCCTCCCCTCCGCCCCCTCCGCCCCCCTCGGCCTCCCTACGCTCCCTCCAACCCACTTCACCCGGTCCCGCCCCCCTCCGCCCACCTCCGCCCCCGCCTGTTTGCCAACGCTCGTTCTCAGTGTGAGCTCCACTGTGGGAGTGGCGCCGTGTTTGCCAGGGATGGTACGGATAGTTGCGGAAATATACACGAATTATTATGTTATTTACTGTAAACGACGGACTCAGAATATATATTTTTTTAATATTAGTAGTGCGTGTAGTGTATTGAAATGTAAATAATATAAATAGTTTTCATCACTTGGGTTATTGTGCCATGAGGTGTATGCAATGCCTTGTGGGACTCGCTGCTGGTATTTGCATTCCAGATCTCCGACGCCTGTTGGTGATTTTTCGATCAGGGGTGGTTGATTGTGAAAGGGCCATAGGAGAACTTATCCTTCGGCGCTAAGAATAGGTTGAAGAGTGGATGGGGACCCAAGGATTAGCGCGGTCTGTGGCCTGTTGAACTAGTCTGACCTCCGCCTGAAATTGGTCAGAGGAAACGCTACAAACGACCGATCAGAGCAGCCAGTTCCTAGATTCCTCTTATCCTGGAAGTACACGGCTTCTTGCCAGATATTTAGCTGGAGTAGAAAATCCTAACACTGTAGGTTTTCTAACTTTATCTCTCAGTCAATGAAGCTTCGTTTCAAGGTTTAAAACCACGTAAGATACTGCATAAATAAAATATAAATATGTTTAATCTTTGTTCTCAAAAGGACATGGTGAGTTAACCCCGGGAGATGGCTAGTCCGGCCTGACACCTTCGTGTTTTCGCGCTTGCGACCAGCAATGGCGACTTTTGGGGGTTCTCAAACCCCCAGCGCCCACTACGAGCGGGAATGAGTGGATTACTCACGTCACCGGAACAGAAAACTGATTAAAATAGCCAGAGATTCAGTCTCTGAAAGGAAGAACTCTGGAAAACCTTAAAAGAGATGGATGGACACAGACCTATTGCCCTTCTAGGAATTGCTTTGAAGAATAGACCAATCGTAAACTAATAGAAGAAGAAGTTGAAGAAGAAAATTATTTCTGTCTTAAATGAATACGCGCAATATATTTTCTAAAAATTAAAACCACGCACTCTAAAATGTGGAGAAAATGATCATATTGCAAAAAAACTCACTATTAATGACATGTTTGATTATATTGGATTATTTGAATTGAATATTTGAAATATTAGAAATGAATGAATATGGAATTTTAGTAAGAAACAAAATTATTTTTTAAAATATTTCGTTTTCTCTTGCATTTTGATTTTCCCTACTTTAGTAACACTTGTAGTAGCTCAATTTATTAATTTTCATAATATCGTACCGTGATATCGACTTAACACAACCAAACGAAAAAACAACAATCCAGTCTTCACGGCTGGCGTACGCTAAGAATTTTAATAGATTGCCGTCCATTAATAGTCATTGAAAGAAATCGATCGTAGCTAAACAATTCCAAAAAGATGATTTTTTCCTTATAAGAAGGAGGTATTATGAAAAATACTTAATGACACATCTCCAATATCACAAGAAACGGATTGATGGTCATAATATGACTATATTTTTATTGGTTATTCTTTTTAACTTATAAACTTGGGTTTTTTAAACACGAACTGCGTCATTTGTTAGCTCTAAATCTGTGTATCGAAGTCAATATGTTTTTTGTTTCTTTGATTAAAAACTTTCCCCCTGGAGACATCGATGATTGTTTGATTTTTTTTCTTTTTTTCTTCTTCTTCTTCTTCTTCTTCTTCAAAATTTAAGTAGTATATGACTTAGTGTAGGGATCACAGAATTTTGAAAATGTGCACACAATTCACTTTCCCCATAGCACGTCATACGCAGTTTTTAACTGCTTTTTTACGTAAAATAAATAAATATTAGTGATATCTAGGGAGCGTCAACTGCTAGAGTTATTAGTCCCGTAAGTGTAGTGCGTGTTTTTGCTCGGGATGTGATGGTGTTCTTCTCCCTCTGGGTAGTAAGATCCGGAGCCGACTAGAGGGCTAAAGGGATTTTCCCATCCAGGTGTATCCCACCAACGGGGCACCGCCTCAGCTCTAAACTCCCGACCGGTCTCGCGGCATGTGTGTTAGTGTAGTGAATGTAAGTGTGTGTGTGCAAGGGGCAGGATATGACAATGAAATGGGAAAGGTCGCGCGCGGCCCAAGGTAGGATACTGTTCCGACATTTGCTTGGAGTTGATCGGAGAATTTACAGACAATTACCGATCAGAGCAGCTGGCCGCTAAGAATTCTCCTCCAGACAGAACTCAATTGATTGATTGATTTTTTCGTTTTTTCAACTGCTTCGGTCATTAGTTCCGTTAGTGTAGTGCATGTTTTCCTCGGGACATGGCGGTGATCTTCCCCCGCTGGATGGCGAGATCCGACGCCGACCTACCGTCGGCTAGTGGGGTTTCCCCCTAACCAGAACTCTCCCACCAGCGGGGCACCGCCTCAGTCGGGACAAGCTCTAAGCTCCCGACCGGTCTCCCGGAATATGTGTAGTGCATGTTAATGTAAGTGTGTGTGTGTAAGAGGAGAGGACAGGCAAGGAAGAGGAAGGGCAGATCGCGCGCGGTCCGTGGCCCGTTTGTAGGGTATTGCTCCGGCATTCGCCTGGTGTTGGAAAACCACGGAAACTACCGATCAGAGCAGCCGGCCGCTAGAATTCTCCTCCAGACAGCGACTGAATTCCGCTCTGAGGATTGCAGTGACATCGTTGACGCACTGAGCTACCGCTCCCGGTGCAGAACTCACCTGTATCTAGCTAGGGTCGAAAATCCCTCCACCGTCGGGATTCGCCTCCCAGGAGCTCGTGGACCGAGGCAGTGCAGGGGGCGTCGAAGGAGCGGGGGCGGGCAGGGCTGTGCATCTGGGGCGACCGGCCAACCCTACAGCGCAACTCACGCGCTCCCGCGCCGCGCCCGTGTTTGGCTACGCCCACTCCTAGTACGAACCCACTCCCCCGAGGGAGTGGCGCTGCTCGGCAGGGCGGTTACGCCGCTTTGGGAGAGATACCTTAAAAGCTGCGTGCTAACATCGTTCTGTTTTCTTGGAAGTTAATGGCAACAACTAGCACGGTTTGACTATTGACTGTTTCGTTGTGAGCACAGATACCTGGAAATATAAAGATATGGGAACGCGCCTCCTCCAGGTGAAGTAGAAAAGGTGAAACTTGTAGTGAAGATGTTTCAGCGATGAACGATGAAGACCTTTTCAAGGTCTTTACGCACTTCCAAAACATTGCAATACTTGCATTATATGCCCTAGTCAGTTTCTAAAAAAATATTCTTGAATCAGTCCTTTATTTAAAATGTTGCCGGATAAAAAATTGAGGTTTTCATATCACAGGCTCTTGTAACTTTAATAAGTGTGTTATTTACTCTGAGAGATTGCTTGTTTCATTACTCTTAGCAATACCTTTCCGCTGGAGTAAAACTATTCGGAGAGAGTAAGTCTGAAGTTCAAAATCGAAATTAGACAATTTCTGAAAGTACTCAGTTTAAAATTTTGTTTTATGATGTTCGTATCAAAACCTTATTGTTGAAAAGTATGTTTTGCAATGCACTTGCTCGTACATTGTTTCAAACACAAATGCTAGTTAAAACGAGTGTTGTTTAAAACATTAGTGTTGTTTTATTTAATTTTAAATTAAATTTATAAATTAATTTTATTTAATTTTAAATAAATAACACTAATGTTGCTGAATATAACTTGTGGTGCTAGAGAATGGCAGATACTTTCTCGTACTATTTAATTTCCTAATATATTGGCAGGGTCTAGCTTTTCGATCATGCCCCATCCTCTTCTCAGCTGCCATCTATCGCCGCACAAACATCACATTTCGACATTTTTTCAATTTTTCGGTTTCTTAATGACTTGAAACGAAAAAAAATACTTTAAAAACATAGAAGAGTAAAACCTCGTCCTATATGGAAATTTTCATTGACAAATTTGGCTTTAAAAAATATTTATAAACTATGGTTAAAAATTTTGGAATTTTTAGAAATTACTGGAAGTATGCGTATTAAAGGCTTGAAGATATTTAATAAATATTACTTTTGTGTAATTTTTGAAAAACAAAAAATACAGCAAAATGAAATTTACGTCATAATAAACAGTACAATTGGCAATACCCCTTGAAAGAATTTAAAGAAAAATATACAGCTATTTTTGAGAAAATAGCATTTGAGCGTTTTTCAAAATGCGGAAATTTGAGATCATTTTCACGCAAAACTGTTGAGTTTTCGAGAAACGTTATATGACATTATTTAAAGACATGCACACATAAATGCAAATGTGAACAAATGCGTCTAATGTAAATGTTAATGACGTGGGAGACGAGTCAAAAAATTACATTCTTGTAATTTTGGAAAAAACAAATTAATAGGGCAAATTGGCGTTTACACCATCTAATAGAATTATTTAGCACTATCCCTACCAAAAGTTTAAAGAAACAATTTGAAGCTGATTTTGAAAAAAAATTGAAAATGTCCTAGGGGCTTCATGTAAGGTACCCCCATATTTTAAAGAATGTTTTTCAAAATTTCAAAGCTTCAACTAGAGCCAGATGGACAGCGATTCTTCAATTTGGAAAATCTCCTACGCATGGTTTAGGCGCTAGTGGTGTTCACAGACGGCCAGACAGACGGACGGACAGACGTTTGGGCGTCAATTCATTTTCGGTAGTAAAGACCCACAAAACAGGGGTTCTGGCTAAACCACGTGTTAGATGCTTTTTCTCTTAATTTAGCAACTGGATTATCCACTTTTTCGTTATCAGGGCCGGCAATAATTTTTTTCTGCCGATAATCTGACATTTTTTCGCGAAGTATTACATAACTTGCCTATACTTTATATTACTCAGTATATACGTACGTATACGAGAATGTAAAAATAAACTACATAATCACCTTCCTGCAACGTAATAATTATATCAATAAAACGGTCAGTGTCTGTATATAAACAAAACAAATCGTCTAATTTTGACTTTCTTAATTCAGTGTAGTAGTTATCAGAACTAAGAGAAATTATCTTCTATATTACTTCTCAGTTTTGGCAGATTAATTAGTTTCTTAGTTATCCAATTTGCTCAAGCTGTTTCTTGTCTATACCCTTTTTACTTTCTCGCTACGGTGTAGAGAGAAAGGTATGTAATGCTGGGTGAAAAACCGGCGAAGTTTTGGCAGAAAGAACTTATTACAGGGCTCTGGTAACAAAGAAGTGGATAACTGCAGTTGCTAAATTTAGAAAAAAATTCCCTAATACCTAGTGTAGCCGGAATCCATGTTTTGTGAGTCCTTGTGACTGAAAAATCGAATGTCGACAAAATGTCTGTCCATCTGTGAACAACGCTAGCGGCTAAACTGTTCAGCCGATTTTCTCCAAAATTGCTATTCTCCTATTGATCTAACTGATGTCACGGCTCCTTGAATTTGAAACCAATACTTTAATTTTGGGGTGTACTTTATATGAAGCCCTTGGGACATTTTCCAAATTTTCAAACTAATGTCTCCATCGATTTTCATTACATTTTGTTGTTGTATAGTGTGAAGAACGTTTAAGAGAATGCTGAGGACTTAAATTAGTGAAAACCTGATTTTCAAAATTGCAAAAGTTCAAATTTTTTAGGAGTCTTGCTTCAACTTAAATATTAAAGATAGTTTTCATTAATGAAATCTGTTCTTAAGATAGATTTTACAATAAGGTCATGCACAATCTTTAGAAAATATGTACTTTTCGTGCAATTTTGCGTCAAAATACGAGCGAAAATACATGTCTCCTCGATCAAGTTCTTCGCCCAGTTTCCCTTGATCCATTGAGCAAATGATGAATGCACTTTTGGACGGAAATGTAGCTTCGGATTATGGGCACATTTTGTTTACTCTCTATGTGCTAATATCGTTTTATTTCGTAAAAGAGAGGGGTAGGGATTCTGAAGTTCAAAGAACAAGCATATATATTACCCTTCTGCTCCATATGTCACACACAATAATTACTGTTCTTTGACGATAAAATAAATAAGGGTACATTATTAGTGTTGAGACTCCAACATCACCTCATTTCTTGCAGTTTCTTTTCCTCATCACAAATTAGTGATGTTAAGCATCTATTGAAAGCGAAAGCGGGAACTTCGGCAAATAGAAACCATCGAACTGAAGATGCAAATGAGCAGTGTTTTTTTTTTTTTGTGTACTTCATATTTACTATTAAAAATCTTTCATTCATTTCATTATTGTTTACGTATATTTCGGTATTTCAAAAGTGTTGTTTGAGATATGACATGTCTAGTACTAGCGTCGTGCCTATAGACCGAATTTTGACATAACTTTTTAAAAACAAAATGTGTGTATGTGTGAAAAATCTAAATTCAATAGTGGAATGTGATTTACGAAATAATATTTTCATTGAAACTAATTTTTCCTTGACCAGGGAACTGGTTCTAAATGACCTAATTAAATAATATTTTCAGTATAAGAGTCTAAATGGCTCAGCCGGCTGCAGTCTCTCTGCCTTATGGTTATGGGTTCAAGTTCTCAAAAGGCATGACTTTATGGCTCATTGGCGTAGTCTGAAAGTCAAAACAGATTATCTGTAGCCACGTATTATATAGAAAATGAATTATCATTATAATTTTCTATTGATTAAATAAATGTGTTTGAAGAAGTTGTGCAAAAATATAATAATTAAGTTTAAAATTCTATTTCTTTTCTTATTTCAAGGCGATTCTCTACTCGTGTCTAGTGCTAATAGTGATCAGTGAAATTTATTTATCAAATACTGAATAGTGTAATTATAATATAGTATTACACCTACTTCCGTATTGTTTTACAGTGCCTATTTCTGATGAGGCATATTTATGAACATCGAAACATTGTTTTTGTCAATTGACATTGTTGATGTCAATATGAATAAATAGTTTCCGAATTGGTTTATGTCTAAAATTGAAGTATGCAGCTCGTACGTCAAAAATTATCATTAGTATCAAGATCGAGTGTCAGTTCCCTTTGCTTAGTTGCCAAAAAACTTACGATATGTCACTAGAGAAAGAGGTCTGTGTGTAACGGTATTTGAAGCAACAAATTCAGTCACAATGCATTAGACTCTATTTTAGGTGTAATTTTTATAAATATTAGAGAAATATTATGGTCTTCATAGATTACGTAAAAGCCTTTGATAAAGTTCTGAGGGGAAAATTATGGTCAATTATGGACAGAAGAGGAATACCAAAACAGCTAATTGAAGTTATTCGAAACATGTACAAAGATACCCAAATTAATGTAAGAACAAAATCAGATAAAATCCTCAAAGAATTTATAAACAAAGGAGAGAGACAAGGGTGCAGTATGTCACCCACACTTTTTAATATTTATCTTGACGATGCTTTCAGAATATGGAAGCAGAAGATGAAGTTTTTAAATCTTACAGATAATTTTAATAGTATTAATATAAATACCAGTTAGATACAATTTAGAGATGTCTGTTCAAAAACTAAGTCAATGGCATTCCAAGGGAAATATCCAGTTAGATGCAAGTTAGTGGTTAACAACCAAATCATCGAACAAGTAAGTTCATTCAAGTTCCTAGGTTGTGATCTGTCTTTCAAAGGAGAAATAGATGCTGATAAGAAAATTGAAAAATTTAACAGAATGTGTGGAACTATTAGGAGGACACTGAAAAGTACCTTAGCAGTTCCTTGTGGGCTATATGGATGTGAAATTTGGACTATGGACACAAAAATTAGAAGCAGGATTCAGACTGCCGAAATGAAGTTTTTAAGAGGTTGTATTGGTGTCACAAGGAAAGACAGGATTCGTAATGAAGAGATACGCAACTACCTAGGAATTTATAATCTAAATGAAAAATTGACGAATGTAGGAAAGCATGGAGGGACCACATAAACACAATGGAAAACACGCGAACGCCAAAACAGATTCTGAAATACAAGCCATAAGGAAAAGAGTATAAGGAAAGAAGAAAGATGGATGTACTCATAATTCAATTAATGAAATTTTAATTTTGTAAGAAGAATTACATAGTTTAATGCGACTTTAATTTTTTAACTAGAATATTGTAAAAAAGTACGCCAACTCAGAGTATTAGTACTTCAAATCACTTCATTTTTAATTGAATTAGCATTTTTTACAAACATATGCCCTGGCGTTGGGAGCGACCTCTTTTACAGTTCACAGACTGCCTTTTGCTACTATATCTCCCTTGTCTCAGAGTTTGTCGCCCTACCACCTTTCCTTCATCGCTCGCTCTTATCTCTTAGAATCGCTCCCACAAATTTCTATCTCACAAAGTGGATGTTTGAACGTATTATTAGGTGCGTTCCCAAGGTATGCGTGACGCATTATCAGTTTTTGGATGACAGTCGGTATAACAATTGAATTATTGAGTACTTTTTATGAACTTGTGAACATAATAACTTTAAACCAACCGTTTATCTCTTTTACTTGTTTAGTGCCTCCCTAGGGTTACACAGTGTGAAGCCATTCTGCAGAGTAGTACCGCTCTGTATGCGGCATTGGCTTGAAAATTACCTATCATAATCATAAACGCGAGAGTTGGTTCAATGTTACTGTACAGGTAAATGTACAGATTTCCTCCTCTTATATGTTACTACTCTGTATAAATGTAAATCAGTGGTTAGGCGGAAGAGCAGGCCCTATGGCCTGAGCAGCCAATAATAAAACACTTATTATTATTATGTTAGACAAGATGGCGTCCATAAGCATTTTCATTTCTCCACTTGACTTTCAAAAAGTTGTTTATTCTATTTATTACAGATTCAGCCCCCAAATATCCTTATAAATGTTCTATATGCACACAATTATTTGTGAAGCAGTGTACTTTCTCAGCTAACTAACAGCGACACCAAAAAAATTAACAATAAGTACGAGATGATGTTGGTTTTCATTCAAATTAAATTTTAAATACTCTAAAGTATTTTTATAGAACATAATCATACTCTTTATGCATTATTTCTTGCATTGATCATTTCTGACTTCACATAGACTTCACATCATTTCAATGCAATGACCTTGCATTACTGAATTTAATCGATTATTCGAATATTAATTCTGGTTTCTCCATTGCTTATTGAAATTTCCTTCCTATTGTTATTCTTTTTATTTAATTATTTATTTATTTAGCGTCAGAAATAGTTAAAAGTTGTGTGACGTACTCTGGGTAGAAGTGCAATTCGTGCACATTATTTGAGCTCTTGAGATCTCTACTCTATTTCCAATACATATGACGTTGAATTTTGAATAAAGATAGCAATAAGCGTTTTGACAAGAATTAATTGCTATGAAAAAATGGTTCTCGAATAATAAAAACTAATTGCAAAGGCAAGTATCTGCAGATGTTTGCTACTATCCCTCATCGTGCCCATCGTGACGGAATCAACTTACTTCCACGATATCGTGGAAAATATTTTTTTGAGAAACTACATACTCGTCATTGAAATCATGAGAATATGTCCAAAAACAGAAGTTACATTTAAGTCAGGAAGCAATAGAGAGACCACCTTGGCATTAGCAGTGAAACTGAACAAACAAATCTTATCAAGGAGGGTTTCGTTGACCCAGAAGCTGAGGTACAATTCTTGTTAAGGCGTAGTTAACATTTAGAATGATACTGTACAATTGGTAACTAGTACATTAAATATAATTGTTATCCTTAGTACATTAAATATATTGTTATTAAGTATGATTGGTATCAACATTATTTTCCTTTTTAATGCTCAGGACACTCTAATTGTATAGAAACTGTTATGCAGCAGAAAATATTTTATTTGGCACTTAAACGCGTGTGACATTTTTAATAGTTTAATTTCATCTGGCAATTTGTTGGAAAATAATGTAGTACATGCCTGTATGTAAATGTAGTAGCGATCTGATGAAACGACACTTGAGGGATGTGATTACTACATCGTGTTATAGATATCTTTATTCACGGAAAATATGTTCCCAACCTCGAGTAAGTCACTTTTTGACAAAACCAACGAGTCCATAAATGATGAGGCAATGCAATGATAGATGCAATTCTAGCATAATAAAGAGGGGCTTAAAAGGGTTACGTGGGTGGGATTTAGTGAATATTATGTTATCTAAAAGGGGGAGCAATAGAATATGTTTCTTTTGAATATTATGCCATATCTCAGGCAGAACATAAATACACCAATGAGCACTACGAAGGGTGACTGATTTTGAAATATTCGTTTAGATCGCGTAGCATAATGAACATACGTTTTGTTCAATTCATTTAAATGATGTTCCATTAGGTTTCACTGGAATAAGAGACTTTTTTATACGTCAACTTCACATCGTTCATTTTCAATGGAGTATAAATTGTTTATTTGAATGGAAAACTGTATTGAAACATTTCTCATCATTTACTAATAATTTGTTTTTATGAAACCTGTTTGAAATATTTGATATTGTATTATTTGCAATTTCTTTATTGAAAAGCTCTTAACATAAAAATACGTTATACTTTTACTGTTATTCTTGCTTCTGTATTTTCCGACCTGCTCTTGGGATTCATCTCTTCCATTGCTTTTCACTGTTAGCCACTCGGGCTACTACACCGAGAATCGCACACCGTAAACCTGTGCCTATCAGAACACAGCGGCTCGCCCACATTCCTCGTCAGCGCTCGACCGCTCGTGTGACGCCTGGACACACGGACGTGCCCCCGGCGCCCGCTCACTCTCCTCCGGCCGGGCACGCGCCCATTGGCTGCGCCCACGGCACGTGCGGCCGAGCATCTGCCTGCGATCTCCGCACGGGTGGCGCCGACTTCCCACCACTGCGACAGCCACGACAACTGTCCTCTACCCTTAGCTCGGCCTTTCGCTTCCCACACCCCAAATAATATCTGCCCTCCCCATTAGCTCTCGCCTCAACCTTATCAACCCTCCTTCAGCTCTTGCTTCAATCCTTCCCCTCGATCTTCCCCTTAGGCACTCCCTAGGGTCAATCCCCCTAAACCCCTTTGAATTGAAATGAATTGAATTTGCCTTATTTTACGTGGCGAGACTCAGACCATGAGGCCTGCTCTTCCGTCTGACCACGCAAATTTCGTTACACTCCTTTCACCACTCATGGGAGAAAGAAGGTATTACTTGGGCGACGAAACAGGCGATTTGAATTTAGCTCAGAGGCGTCATTTAGGCTTGAGGATCTTTTACATGCAGTAAATGTACTAACATGGGACAGCCGGCTTTACTTCCCCTCCGAAGGAAGGCGTACAAAGGATTTTTTCGCCCTTAAAAATCCACGGCTTCGATCGGGTTTGAACCCGCAAACTTGGATATAGCAGTTCGATATGCTAACTGCTACACCATAACCGCCAGTCCTTTGCCGCCCACCGCCCACCCCTCAGCTTTCCCCCGCGACCTTCTCCCTCGGTTCACCCCTCGTCACTCCCCACCTCATCGGCCATTCCCCTCGGTCCTCCCCATACTTCCTCTTCCGCCCTCCCCGGCCCCCCTCGGCCCTCCTTTCGACCCTGCCTTGCCCATCCCTTAGCCTTTCCTTTGGCCTCTCAATCCTTCCCTTCATCTCCAAGAGCACACGGCCCACAGTTTTTTAGCTCAGTGTCCGTATGCATGAAATACTTTTTTTTTAAAACAAGAGTCGAAATATGTTAAATAATTAAGCTGTCGATTCAAAACATAAAATCATTATTATCTATGTACTCGATACATTCGAATCGTCAAAACCCGTGGCTAGTTCCACGTCTGGAAACATGATCCCCAGTAAGTCTCTCGCTTGTCGTTAATCTGGAGCTTAATTATTAATTCATGTTTTCAGTCATCCATAACTTCTCAATCATAAAGCCCTCAATCTACGTCTTCACCTCATCGGATATGAGATAATTGCTTCCACCCTCCACTCGCACCGTATTCGCCGCGCTTCCTTCCCCATCCTATCAGCTTATCATCACCCCTTAAACCATCACAACAGGTGACCTCAAGAAGTAAAAATCATCAGTTGGAAAAGCCACAAAAAAAATTAAAAAGCATAAAAATTACTAATTTAAAATAAATTAACTCTGAAAATTTGAGAATTAACATTCGAAAAATTTAAATAAAATATGTATAAGTAATTTTGAATTTCTGTTTTGTAAAATGCATAACTTTAATACAAACGTGTGATGTCGACCTTTTGCAGCCAGTCATGCAAATGGTCCTAGCTGTCCGAGTGACCCCGCGCGGAAGACTCTGATGCCGACATTTAACCGATGCTTATCCCTTCAGCCCTGAGGAAGGCCACGATAAGATGGCGGAATCGTCACAGCCTTGGGTGTGGCGTCACCCGGAAGAATATTCGCTATATATAGCCAACTTATATTATAACGTCTGTAACGGAGCACACAGTAATGATAAAGGGCACTAAAAGAGCCAGCAGCGGCCGCCCACGACGCCGCCGCCCAGCCGCAGGTCTCTCCGGACCCGTGCGGCGGTGGGCCCCCGGCGCGGGGCATGGCGGTCGCCCCCCGCCGCCGCCCCGCCCGCCCGCCCGGCGACCCCCCTGCAGCATGGCGCGGGTGAGTTGAGCCGGCCGGCGTGCCGCGCCGCCCACGACGCCTGCAGATCTGCAACCCGCCGCGCGGCGCGCTCGGGGGTAGTGATTTACAGTGGTGAACGAACCGGGAGTGCGTGTGCGAATAGGAAGGAAATGACCAAAGTGACGCCTGTGAGTGGTTTTTTACTCGGAAGCAGTTGTTCGAAAAGTGAAATTAGAATTACAGGTCGATTTCTTCGTCCCACTGCTCAAAATGTGTGCGAGATAAGACTCGTCATTAAGACAGGTCTCATTAATTAAACATACTGAATTTTAAAATGCATATTGTGGTCAATTATTACTGTCTATAAATATTTTTTTCTTGTCATAAAAATAAAACCAATTTCAAAATCAACATTCAAAAACAAATCATAGCAGGTAGTCGGTCTGTATACTTCGAAAAAAAGTGTAATTCTAAAATTTCGCGAATTCAAGTAAAGAATGGATATTTTTTATCGTTTAGAAATTTTCTATTAAAATGAAAGTAACGAGTGTATTTTATTGGAGGTGGTTGCAATATAATTGATGAATTTGGATTTCCGAGAACAACATTAAAATTTTATAATGTAGCATTAGTGTTTAATGCCCAAGTGCTAGAATTATTTTAACAGAGATTCATCCAAAAGTATAACAACTGAACTATTTGCAAAATCAACGTTTGTTGATTCGTACTTCATTTTGATGTTTCTTGCGAAGGGAGATTATATATATTCATAGTAATGATGAACACCGATTCAAGGTATCAAACATTGATGAAACATCTTGTGTCATAATTAAACAATATAGCAATTGAAGAGGAAAATAAAACGAGATTTCAAATTGTAGAATATGGATATTTCCTTCCTATTTCATACATTTATTGTGTTGTACGTACTAAAGTCTGTCAGAACACATTTACCTTCTTACTAGTTTTTCATTAAGCGAGGCGCAAAATCAACAAACACACAGCCATGTTATCACAGTTTAATTGCATGAAAAATCTAAGGCCAAAACCTTTCATATCATATTTATGCAGATTCGAACGCTTTAATAATGATTACCCCCGACTTATGGCACTGAACTGATCATAACTTGTAAGTTGTTAGGTACCGGTTGTTACCTTGAGAAGTGGTGGAGCAACTTTCAAGCCTTTCTCCCGAGCCCTTCGTTCTACGGTCATTCAAAGCGAGTTTTCCCTGGTGATCATGATGATTTACATTTTATATCAGTACAATTAAATTGCAATACCAACGAATTTTATGGAGTTACCTTCAAAGTTTGGGAAACGCATAATTATCGTTAACATTTTTTATCGACCAAAATTATTTCTTAATTTTAAATAAAATTGTATCTTATTTTCAAGCCCAATTTAATGATTCACTTTGTACCATTTAAAATTAAAAATCGTATGTAAATGTTAAAAAACTTATGTAGATGTCAACTGTCACACTGAAATTGTTCTTGCCTCTTCGGGTGATACCGTTGACAATGGGTATGAAACACGTGATGACATTAATTTGTAGTAGATTGATTTGACAACGTTTCGACCGATCCATCGAGGCCTCTTTTTATTTTGAAATGTTATGCCAGCAACCAACCTACGTCGCAGCGTCGTCCGATCACCAATTACCATTCCAAGACTTGCTGGGGCCTACGACTTAATTGTTTCACTTAACTCAAATCACTTGATGATGATCAGGGTGGTGGTAGTGGTGATCAATTGTTGAGCGCATACAAAGAAGGAGACCACGCCTTTGTTAACTGTCCTTACCTGAGTACATGATCACAGTGGTATTTTGACTTTACCTTCCACAGGGTCGTAGGGTGATCATAAAAGGTAAAATATGATTATAGATATATACTAATGGATAAGATGATGGTTGAAATGCGTTACGCGGCAGGATGAGAAGCTAACAACTCTAGTGGATAAACAGTTCATCTCATCATCATCATCATCATCATCAACTGCAAGGATTAGACTTGTTCAATCTGTTCCGGCTCCTGAAAACTGCTCACTCCATCTTATCAGTGGTTTTCTCACATTTCTTCTCCCGTTTGGCTTGTAATTAGGCAACTTTGACTATCCTTTCTTCGGGCATTCTTAATATATAATTTTTCGATTTTTATCTGTATACTTTAATAATGTCATTCCACATTTATAATTTTTAATTCGTTTCTAATTTCTGCGTCGGCGAACCAGCCCTGAGGAAGACCACAAAACGTCGGCAACACAGCCTTCCACGCGACGTCACACGGACAGCCAAGATCATTTACATGACTCTGGTCGCGAAAGCCTACGACTTCAAATATGCTTATTCCTCTATAATTGCCACATAATGTTCTGTCTCCCTTTTTATATACAGGACATATATATATATATATATATATATATATATATATATATATATATATATATACACACACATACACACACACACTTCATTCCATTTATTAACAATTCGAAAAACTAAATCCAACAAAGCCATCTAAAGCTTGAGCGAATAGTAAAGTTTTTCGAGCTTGCCTTCTTACCAATCTTTGCTTTGCCTATATCTTTATCCTGGTTGGGAAACTATTCTTCTATGTACATCTATTTTTTATTTTTCGGCCTTGGTGCCTAAATATTACATTTGCAATGAAATACTTATACCCATATGTAGATCATTATTTCATATAAAATGTAGACCTACTTCTCAGAGTACCAGACGTCTCAGTGTGTAAAACGCATTGAAGTTTCTCCATAATTTTTTTCAGAAAAACGAATGTCATAAACGCTGACAAAGAGAGTTATTATAATTCACGTTATTACCATACTTTAGTACAGAGAGGAAAAGTATTGGAATAACCTCAACACTACGATCTCGAAGTTTTGGTTGATAAATTCGTGTTTAAATATTTTTGCAAGCACACGCAACGCGATTTTTGCGAGAATGCGCCAGGAGTACAAAATGGATGTTCAGGTACGAGGACCATGTAGTTATTTTATTTTATGAAGAATTAAGCCCCTGCCATGTTTTCAAAATTTTCTGAAAAATGGACGTATTTTTTTCTTTAAACGTTTTGCTTGAAAATGCATTTTCAAATATGATGTAACACCTATTTTCTTTAAACCTCTGAAATGTTGAAAATTGCGAAAGTTCAAATATTATCCGCACTTTTCATGTACCTTCATATTAAAACCCGATATCTCATTCCTACTGGAATTTATTCACTAGTTATACATTTTTAAATGAAGTCATGCATGTTTTTCACAAACAACATGAGTTATTATTATTGAGTAATAACAATAAGAGGAAGAAATATTACGGTATTCCAGCATTCCCACTAGTTTTACTAACTCGTGATGAAAAAGTATAAGAAAATCAAAGATCAAAGCGAAAAGTACTCGTGTTTAATTTCCGAGGTCTGTCGATGGGTCAATGAAGAATCCTGCTCCAATCAGAGCTATCTGCAGCCTGAAAGGAACCTACCGTTTGCCAGGAGAGTTACGCTCGTAATTAAGAACGCCTTCCACGCTTGCTGGGCCATCGAGGAAGCTTATTCGCGGGGAGGGGGAGAAGGACGGAGAGGAAGGAAGCGCGGAACCCCTGCTCCACACTTTCCCTTTCCGGCGCCGCTTTGGGGAGCCTCCTCACAACAATTGCGTTTTTTCTCGCCCTTGCAATAGCCTTTTTTTTGCAGTTTTCAGCTTTCTTCATCGTTCAACTGTTCAAAAAAACAAATAAACGTCTTTGAATCATTTTCCCTATCATTCGTATTTCATAGAAACAGGTTGCTCGTGAGTGAAGTTATGTAGATATAAACACTGCTTAAATTGAAAAGATGCAAATCATAAATCTTTACGATTCAAAATTTAATAACACTCTTTTCAAAACAAGATTTACCAAAAAATACCATTTGTTTCATAATTAATATCACGTTGGATTTGAATTGATGGATAAAAGCAGATAGATATTCTTTCTACACTATTACTCTACTACTAATAATATGATGATGATAATAATTTTCACGGCAATTTAAACGGAGATGATTTTGTCGGGCTGGAGAAACTACATTTACGTGTCTAACGGAAACAAACATCTCGGCATGCGCAGATGTGCGACTGAGTTAAAATAAATGTAAATGAAAATTGCCATTGCTTTGTCTACGTTTCTTGTATTATTCGTAATCAAAAAGGTATTTATACTGAAGAATGGGTAGTTGTTGAGAATAATTATTCTTTTTCAGAAGCAGATGGAACCACTTATAATGATATAATTCGTTGTGCGTTCACTTTCTTCGTATTATTGTTTCTTTTTTCCTGAAAAGAGTCGCAGTTGGTCAGGTGTAACGTGCTTGCTGCCGTATCTGGCTACACATGTTTTTTTCACTAGCTTCCAGTAATTATTTCCTCATTGCTGAACAAACTAAATGTCACATTTCCTCTCAGTTTTTTCTTGGGTGTCTTCCTACCCTTTCAATTTCGTTTCTTCTTTTTTCATGGCAAGGTTGTGAAAGTCTTATTTACGTTCTTTGTTGAACTGTACCTGTGGACATAACGTAATACACACACCGGTAAAATTGTTGATAGAAAGAACTTGTGAAAACGTGTTGGACATCTCGCAGTTAAGACCATTTCAAAGAAATACCTCATAATGGAAATTTTACTTTCTACAAATGTTTTATTTTCGTTGATGGTTTGTTAAATCACAACCAAACTGGATATGAAGATTATAAATGAAACTTCATTCTACAATAAAAAGATGCAGAAATATAGAAGTGGATGTAGAAATTTATAATAGAAAGTCTATTCTTAAGACACAGCAAAAATATCTTCATTTAGCCATCTTTGAGGATCAAGTCTTTTGTATCACGTGTAGATAAATATCAAACTTGGATTTCTTCATCGCCTTCTACTTCGTCTTTCTGCCTACTTTCCTTCCTTATTCGGAAACGTACGCAATCGGTTTATCTTCTCCTTTTCTCGTGAGAAATGGTGCGTTTCCGTAATTCGGTCGATGCGTTCGCGTAGCTGGTCTCACGCATCAACACACGCATCTGCTTCATCTCGCTCATCTCGCAACGTCTTGCGTTTCGTGCGTCTCGGAAGTCCTCATTCATCTTTCTGTCAGCTGCCGTGTTTCGATGCCGTTTGATTCATCATCAGTGTGTGTGCATTGTGTTTTTTTTCCCCTGTTCATCCAATCATATCGCGCGATCTATTACCTCATCCTACATTCATTCTCTTTTCAATAGCAATATTTGCATCCGATGACAATCTTTCTTCACTTCTTAGCATTGTTTGTTGAGTATCTTTCGTAATGAAGATAAATGCATGATTGCCATTTTGCAACCAGATTTTCCAGATAAATTGTTAAAGAACTTACTTACTTTAGTATGTTTATATTATTTTCCTTAACGGGTACTATCGACGTATTAATCAAATTCTCATTGTATGTAAAATTTTAAAATATTTTGTTATTACAGATTATTTTTATTATTATATCATTTTGCCTAGACTCTTTGACTAATGTGATGAATGCTATTTGTTATAGCACTTTGCTATTCGTTATAGCTATTTGTATAACTTCCTTGGAATAGAATACACTTATAAAAGTAACTTTAAGTAACCATACTGTGTTTACTATCTGGGCATTCTTGTAGTTTTATAAATAAAGCTGAAGTTAGTAAAAAAACCTAGAAAATATGGAAATATATTTTTGGAATTGACTTAAATAATCCTATCAATTAATCAGATTTCTTCAAGTTCCGGAAAACTTCCGACACTAGTATTAATGACTCATATCTTTGTTGACTTCAATTCTGTTTATAGAAAATGGTAATGACACAAAATCTGGTTTCAAATAACCGTCTCGTGACGAATTGTCTTCAATGATACGTTAGAATTTCGTTTTTACATCATAGAAACTCTTCGACAATTGCATTTCATTCTGCTACATTTCAGTCAGTTCATTGCCCTTTTCAAGTGTTTCACATAAATGGGGGTATTTGAAATGTTTTCTTCCTCATTTCGAAGCGATCGACCTCCAATTGTTGCAAGCAAGCGACCGACCGGCTCCTTTCAGTGCCCTACCAGAGCTTCAATCCTCCTCCTCCTCTTCCTGATCCGTCTGGAATCGTGGAATGAAGCCAGAGGTGACCGCCTCTCCTCACGAAATGCGTCACGTAACCGCGACCTCTTCCGCGCAGTCGCCTGCGCGCGCAGTCACGTCTCCGCTCCTCCGTCCGCGCTCAGGGCGTGCGCAGGGCGTGCGCAGGGCGGGCCGGCCCCATAACTCCCGGTGCGGCGGTGACGTCTTCTGCGCGCGCAGATCGATTTCCCACGAGATGGCGGCTGCCTCGCGCGCGGAGCCGGTGAAAGCAGCGACATGTGCGCTGCAGGAAAGCAGTGGCTGCGCATGGAGCCATTGAAGCACGGGCTTGGTTGGCTCTGCCGCCGCCGCCGCCCTCGCGACGCCTGGTGACTCTCGCACGGCCGCCCCCTCCGCCACCACCGCCGCCTTTCTCCGTCTTGGGATGCGCGACCTACGGCCAACGACAGCGTTTGTGCGTTCGTCACGTCTCGCGGGTGTTTGCGCGCCGCGTAATGCGTTGGGAAGATCCGGTATGGCACCGGACTCCGTTCCGCGAAAACGATAGCCAACGGGTGTAATGCGTGTTGCGCGTAGAATATTTAGTGACGGCGTTCGAATACGTCCCTACAGAGATACTGTGCGTTTATCCAGTTCAATTGAATTAGAATATAAATACGTAAGGAAGAATGTACGTCATAAAATAATAATTAAAATATTTGAGTAGATACGGAAAACAATTAAAAAACAAATTTAATTAATATTTATAATGAAAGATTTTCAAAATGAATTGGAGTTTGCAGGCTGATGCAAACAGACGAGTAACAATATAAAAGAATTAAATGTTTGATTTCAGAACACATACTGGATACATTTCACTTTGTTCTTTGTACTTACGAACAATTTTGTATTGCGTCGACAAATTAAATTCCGAATTGTCTTTGGCACATTTATAGCCACTTTTATTTATGGTAACGAAAGATACTTTTCTTATTTCATTTCTTTAATCTAAATTTTAAAAAAAACGGTAGTGGCTGTAAAATCCCTACTTTAACTCTTACACACATTATGCTGAATTATGAATACAAATAGCAACGAGCGTTTTTAGTCAGAAATGATAAGAAAAAATTCGCCCGCATATAATAAAATTTATTTGCAATGCCAAATCTGCTTCAGATATTTTGGTTATTATCGAACTTAACATCGTGCGTTAAACTTATTTCACTATTCTCTATTATTAATCAAACCTCCTTAATTAAACCATTCTGCGTGTACCAACTCATTTTTCTTGCCCGATCACTGGATCCTTACTATTCAGGGTAATATGATATTTCATTCAAGAACTCCTTTATCCTTGTTCACTGCTTTCTTTCATTTTCTCTACATACTGGATACGCGAGTAATATTGCAGAAAAATAATACCTCCTCACCTATCTTGAACCAAGATGGAAACTTAGATAACAGGTAACTAGCCGCAAACGGCCGTCTCACGAATTAAGTAAAGACTCTTCATGATTGACGTAAATTGTTTTTGTGTGGCTCCTCGAACATAGCATGAGGATCGGAGCCGATATCGAGAGAAATTCCTCTCCGGAGAAATTCTCTCCCGGAATTCCTCTCGAGAATCCCTTTCGGGAGAAATTATAGTCACGAAGACATAAAAGACACGAAAACAAACAACTCTCCCTTTTTGGCAATTCGACACGCGTACTTCCGATCGCTGACTTACGCACATCCCTCTTTCTGTATGTGGAGACAACGCTTTTCACGAAAACCTATTCCCGTTTCTTGTGAGTCGTGCCAATTTCCTAGTTCTGGAGTAGTGTACTATTTAAAATCTTGAACCAGAAACGTTTTCCAATAGGGGTTACATTATCTGCTTCCTTTCTTGCTTATTGCTTGATAAATTCGGAGTTCGTCTCCGTTGTGATAAATGCTGATGCACACGACCGTATTTCACGAACCTGGATAAATGCTTGCAAATAAGAAATTCTCGCAAAGTTAACAAATAATGAAGTATAAAATCGCCTGAGGGAATATGAAGGAGAATAAATAGTAATGAATGCAAAGAATTGATTTTATTCTATCGCAATCGTATAAATTCTTGAATAAACAAATGCAAAGTATCCATCATTGAAAATATAAGTCGGTATTCTATAATTCCCTTGCAACAAATTTTATTATCTTATCGCCGTATCTTTAATTTTAAAATATGGGAAGTATTTCTTGCAATATCATCTGGGAAGATCCGCCTTTCTTCACACTTTCCTTAGTGTAAGACGTGATATGGGTCATCTTCGATTCTTCTTTCCCTGATTATAATAACAATCTAGAAGTGAACTTGTCTGATGTGAGTCAAAATACATAAATATGCAACATTATTATTAACAGGAAATTTACTGAGTTTAAACTAGGTATCGTCTGATTGGTTTACTTTCACTGGTTTTCCTCTTTAAAGTCTAAATTTCGTGTAATTTGAAGGGCGTTATAGTAGCAGCTGCATGCGACGCAGTTTGTCCAATTCCCCAGGCGAGCGGCCAGACTTCAAAGGGGAGCTGCAGAGAGGAAATCTTCTCGTCTCTTCTGTTGGAGCCCCTTTCTCCTTGCATGTAAATATCCTTCTTGCATCACACACAGTAGCCGTATATAGCGTTTAAGACCGGACAACTCGCTCTTTTTAGATAGTGGGAAGTATATGCAGTCAAGCCTATATATGGAATACTTTGCTGTAGAGTGCCGATGTTCAGAGTTGACATTAGCATATCCACAGCCATACCAGTATTTGGGGACGCACCTAAATATTTTTGTCAAAAAATTGACTAGATTGTTTGCTTCGAAGAGAGTTTCCTAGCTCCGTGTACCATTTCTTCATACAATTCACTCTATTCCATATCCATTCCTTAATGAGAATCACTAGTCTGACTTCATTGTGCTGAGAACTGTCTTTATGATGAGTTAACGAACTGCCCGAAATTTCCCGAGTTTCCCCGAAAATCTCATGATAAATATTTTTAAAGCTTTACAAACTCGTATCTGAGATTTTATTAAATTATTTCTTTCGGGTCAGACAAAAATGTTATTTCAATGTTGGGAAGCGTTTTATGACATAAATATTGATCTTAATAATTTGGTCACTTCCCAAATTCACAAAACCAAAATAATTAGACAAAAATATTTATGACCTTCAGTTTATATAACAAATTAAAAGGAAATTTTGAGAAATTAAAATAAATTTTATATAATAAGAACATTGTCGAGGAAAATAAACGCACATTCTGTTCACGACAACGAGTAAGTCTTAAAGCATTAGAATGCTTTCTCGGAAGAGAAAACCATAGTAAAGCATCATGATTCCTAAACAGGCATTAACAATACCAGGAAATAGATGTTTGTCCACCAGTGCTGTTTTTCCTTTTCAAATTAATCGCTGCTTTAAAGGTTCGAAGGAAAGTGGAAATGAGGAAATTGATTTACGGTAATCTTTGCAATTTCATTTCAGTGTGACCAGACGTAGGCACAGCATCCGAAAGATAGATCTGCCTCGTTTATTATTTGAGTTTCTGTTTGGACCAAGCATCTCACATAATACTACAGTAGTCGTTTTATTTTTGATTTTTAAATTTTTTAAAAAAAGAAATTATCCCCTGCATGCTGTCTGTAATTTTTATTTATCACAATTATCTATTAGAGAGGATAAGAAATGAAGTAAATAGAGCAAAATGGAATCTTTTCATTTATTCCCCACTTCGCCGCTCCCCATCTCCGCGTCGTCTCGCTCCCCTTCCGCCCGGCATCTGCTCCTTCCCGCCTCCTCACCTCACCCCGCCCCCCCTATGCCCCGCCCTGTCATGCGTTCAGGGTTTCACACTTCTCTTAATCAATGTCTTACATAAATTAAGGTTTTCTTACTGATGAATTTCTCATTCATCTTCATAAGAGTTGGCATGGTATACTTAAAAACCGTCTTGAATAAACGTTCTAAGTATTGAAGTAAACTACATAAAAATTCAGACAAACCGGTAGCGGTAGCTCAGTGCATCAACTGATATCACTGCAGCGCTTCTGTCCGGGAGGTCCTAGGTTCGAGTCCTGATGGCGGCAGGATTTTCGACACTAGCTTTTCAGCTAGCGAATTCAGTCGCTGTCTGGGGGAGAATTCTAGCGGCCGGCTGCTCTGATCGGTTGTTTTCCGTGGTTTCTCCGATCAACGCCAGGCAAATGCCGGAGGAGTACCCTACCAAACGGGCCACAGACCGCGCGCGATCTGCCTTCCCTTCCTTGTCCTACCTCTCCTCTTACACACTCTCTTACACCAACATGCACAACACTACCACATATTCCGGGAGACCGGTCGGGAGCTTAGAGCTTGTCCCGCCTGGGTTGGTGCCCCGCTGGTGGGAGAGTCCTGGTTAGGGGGAAACCCCATTAGCCGACGGTAGGTCGGTGCCGGATCTCGCCATCCAGCGGGGGAAGATCACCGCCATCTCACGAGGAAAAAACATGCACTACACTAACGGGAATAATGACCAAAGCAGTTGACGCGCCCGGAAACACTAAAAAATCAATCAATCAAATTCAGACAAATGGGAGATGGTCGGTAAGGAAAATTGGTTGAGCCGAATGAAAAAATCGCTGGGCAGGTAAATGTGTGTCTTCATGAATTAAGAAAGCCTTTTTATCGAATTGTGCCACTACAAACCGTACTACAAAGATTGTTTTACGAACCTGAATTGCAATGAAACAGAAACGCAAAATTTACATTCAATATCAAATTTCCAAGAAAAACTGGAATTATTTTTAAGTCTCGAATAATTCCGCCCTTGATAAAGGGAAGGAGGTTGTAAATAATATGTTTTAATTCTAAATATGTACAAATATAAAACATTTTATTGTTTGAAATTGGATTTGAAAAAAATATCTTTTCTCTTTGGATATCAACTAGATTTAGATATGTCAAATTCTTCATAAAACCTTAATGAAACCCGGAAAAGGCGTGAAAGCCTATGCTTCTGCGGTCAGAGCCAAATACATACTGGCTGCCCGAGAGACGCCACGTACTATGCTTCGTCCTAATGCTTCGCATTTCGCCCTGAGGAAGGTCACAGTATGACGGCAAAAATGTTGGCATCTGTACGTAAGACGCGGCGCCTCCCAGAAAGCCAAGTATATTCCGGAACAGGCGTATTTACGACTAGCACAACAAGAACCCTCATCATCGGGGAGCGGCCGGAACCACAGAGAATTCACTCGTAAAGCTGCGACTATCCGGAGCGAAAACCGGAACGCAGTCGCCAGCAGTTCGATGCCCCTCCCGTGCTCTCCCTTTCTCCTGCGGGGTGCGGATGCTGCCCAGAGGCCATGGAGACGGCAGCACTGGCGGTGCACTGCATGCGGTCAGAGAATGCGCACTTCCGGAATTATAAGCAACCACCAGACTGAATCCCACCGTCTCCACAGGATAATACCATATCTCATATATATTTGTTATATATTATGTATATAATAATTCTATATATTATGCATATTTTAGGACCGGTTATTTACGAGATATATAAATGCAATTGTTGTTCCCTTAATGTAGTAGATAGGGCACATGAATTTAACTGTTCAAATAGTTGAACATATGATTTATATTGTTATTGTTAATGTTCTATAGTATAAATTATTAATAAAGAAATTACTTCACTACAAGAAAATCTCCTAGGTTCCTTTCATCACGAGTAGCCACCTTTCGGACTTCACAGTTCACTGAATTCATCATTTATTATTAAATTTAAAATTATAAAAATTTAAATCAACAAAATTAAAAATGTTAATTGTAACTTCTTTAAAAATTTCGTAATTATAAAAAATATTAGTTTCGTAATTAATACAAATTAATTTAAATTATATTCATACAAGCAACGTTAAGGCGATAATTACACTGTTATTTAGATATTTATCCGGAGATTTAGAAATTAATTTATGTATTTTCGCCTTTATTATTCCAAAAACAAAAAAATAATACCCTGAGTTTTGTGCAGATAACCAAACTTTTCGAAAAACCCGTGATTGGCGATGTAGCAAATCTACAGTGCTGCCATCACAACGCCGTTGTAGTGCACTCCGTCTAAACCCTTGGCCGTAAGAAGTTGATGAAAGCGCGCGTCCCCTGCAGGCTGCCGCAGGCTGTGTGCGGCGAAGAGAAACGCGCCTCACGCTCACCGCGCGACCCAGGCGCTGCCTTCCGGCGCGCAGATTGATTCCTCCTGAAACAGACGGTGACGCGACGGAAGAAACATACAACGCAATTCGGCAGTGTTTCGCTTAGAGCTTTCGCTCGGGCAGGGAGTAATTTTATTTATTTATTTATTTAGTCAAAAACAGTCAAAAACTGTATGTGACGTATGGGGGAGAAAATCATCTGCGCACGCTTTCTTGAGTTTCAGAGTCCCTTCCCAACAATTTAATTATTAATAGTTTGAAGATTAAAAATAATAATATTAATAATAATAACAACAACAATAATATTAATAATAATAATAATAACAAATTTAAAAAAGCGACGGATTAACATTTCAAAGACTAGATATTTTCGTTGCCAAATTAAAGAAAACTTATTTTTAACGGTAAAGGAACAAACAGATTTGATTTTTCTGTATTGTTAACAAAATAGAAACTCATAGATATTACTAGTTGAATATTAGGAAGGCTAGAAATACACTGCAGAAACATGGCATTTAGTGTTGTACCCTACACATGATTGTTTGTTAGTGATTTCGGGCGCGTCAACTACTGAGGTCATTAGTCCCGTTAGTGTAGGGCATATTTTTTTCATCGGAAGGTGACGGTGATCTTCCCCCGCTCGATGGCGATATCCGGATATCGTCGACTAGCAGGGATTTCCCCAACCTATTTCCCACAAGCGGGGCCCCGCTAATACCACTTTTGAGTTTCTGCGCATGCGCAGTTCCATTTTTGGATTCGTAAAGGTTCAAAACTGGTATACGCTAAGGTACTTCACGCTATGCACAAACCCTCCAATGCAATAATGAACAAATGCCGGCAGATAAGCATTTATTCTATTAATTTTAGAATATTAAAATTTACTTTTTAAACTACTATAAAATATGTTAATAAGAGCAAGTGATTTCACGTTTAGGGTCATCTACCCCTTACTTTTAAAGGAAAAATCACGAAATTTGGTTAAGTGCAAAGCTTCCTTGCAAACGAAAACACTTAATGTTTTAAATATAAAGATAATAATGATGATAAAAATAATGTATGTGCATATCTACATTGGAGTTCCGATTTGTAAAAATATTTTGTTGTTTGGTTCTTCTTAGATAATAGTATTGCAAAAACTATTTTTTCTCTGTCTATAATTGTGCTTGTAAGTACCCCTGAGCCTTTGCGATAAGGAGAGCCGCGCCAGCTGTAATGCCGACCGCCGCCGCCACCGCCGCCGCCACCCGTACTCGCTTTCTTCCGCGCTCGTGATTGATCTGCCCAAAAACAGAGAGCAATATAAAGAGAAAGGAGTGATATTGCAGGAAAAGCATGTTCGTCCAATAATTCACTGAACAGCTGGTAGAACATTTAAAGCTCTCTTAATGTAGTATACCCAGAAACAACGATTGCGAATGTACGTATGTACGTATAAATGTATGTGTGTGTACGTATTTGGCATTTTAGGATAGGATTAATCCGACTTTTGTCTGCTAGCGATGTTCCTAGGCCCGGCTCTGTTGTTATTTATTATCCACGTCTGAAGATAAAGGAATACATGTGAAGACGTATTCCCATCACCTTATCTAGCTTATATGGCCTATCTGCGCATTTTCTTTTGTCACACATTTATCATCTAAGACGTTTTGTAATTAGAAAGCTACAGCTTCATTTTTACTCTGACCGGGAATCGAACCTGCGACCGCCTCACAGGTTCCATGAACCACCGGAGGGGTACACTGATTATGATAATAAAAATAATAAAATTGTAATACATCTTCTGTAGGTCATGTATTGCTATGTCCTTGAACAGGAACCGAAACCAGAAGATTATCAGCCAGCCTATTGCAGTTAACCAAACGTGTCAGTGTAGTAAACTAAATTTCACATTTTTTTTCTAAAAAATGAGGAGTTAAAAATAGTCCAACTAGCTTCTTGGAATTGTTCCATTTCTTAAACAACGATGTGATACATTAGTGGAATATCAAAAAATATGTGATTAAAAATACCATTTCAGTCCGGAAGTTACCGGGAGCGGTAGCTCAGTGCATCAACTGATGCCACAACTGATCCACTGCACGCCTCTGACCGGGAAGACCTAGGTTCGAGTCCTGACGGCGGCAGGATTTTCGACACTAGCTTTTCAGCAAGGTCGAATTCAGTCGCTGTCTGGAGGAGAATTCTAGCGGCCGACTGCTCTGATCGGTAGTTTTCCGTGGTTTCTCCGATCAACACCTGGCGAATGCCGGAGTAGTACCCTACCAAACGGGCCACGGACCGCGCGCTATCTTTCATTTCCCTTCCTTATCCTATCCTCTCCCCTTACACACTCACTTACACTAACATGCACTATACTACCACATATCCCGGGAGACCGGTCGGGAGTTTAGAGCTTGTTGCGGCTGAGGCGGTGCCCCGCTGGTGGGAGAGTCCTGGTTTGGGGGAAACCCCACAAGCCGACGGTAGGTCGGTGCCGGATCTCGCCATCTAGCAAGGGGGAAATCACCCGCCATCTCCCGAGAAAAAACATGCACTACACTACGGGACTAATGACCGAAGCAGCTGACGCACCCGGAAACACGAAAAATCAATCAATCAATCAATCCGGAAGTTATTCATCGGAAATGATCCTACGCCCTTCGCAGCGTCGCATCGAATTGGAGTTGTTTCTTTCATTAACCCTTTACTTTCAATTTGTTTTTTAGTGAAGTCTACCAGATAGGCTAAGTGCCAGAGTGGACGTAGAACGATTTTAAGTTCTGTGTAGATCAAAATTCCCGAGACCTAACCAATATTAAACTTTCTCTGCTCTAACTTGTTCCATTTCATTACACACGTCCTCTGTATCATCTCGAGCAAAGAGTATACATCGTATGTCATTAACGTTTTGTTATGAGATAGTGAGATGAATGCAGACAGTTTGATGGCTGGATAATGCCCTTGAAAGAGGTCACTTCGAATTACCACGTGGTTCTCTACCGATCCCTAACCGGTTGTATGTATTCGGTTCCACTTTCTCTGCCTGTAAAAACGAAATGACCTTCACCCAGCTAAACGATTTATCATCAATTTGTTACTTAGAATTAATAATATGAATTCAAATAGATTAAGGAGTTCCATTTCATCTATCATTTGTTAATCCATCCATATGTTTGTGTTTATTGTCGCGATTATTTCAGAAATCGTGTGCATTCTTTTTTGGAGAAATGATAGACGATTTCGACAGTGGAAAATGATGGTAAAATCTACGACTTGCATTTGTGTTCATGATACTATTTTCTAGATGTTAATGAAAAACCTAGTGATTCCCATTTCGAGAAGAGGTTGAAATTTGATAACCCAAAAACTCACCGACTTTGCAAAAATATCGAGAACGTCTCTCATTTTTCGCAATCGAAAGAACAAAGTACGGCTTATTAATGCATTTGTAGCTTCGCAATTTAGAAGCATTTTCGGAAAACACTTGGTTGATCTTACTCCCCGTGTTTGTATTATTTAATAACAGAAAACCACACTCTACGTCTCTGAAATGTAGTTTACTAGTATCTCTCGGTTGCTCAAGTATATTTTAATAGTCATGAATGGTGTTTAGATATAGTCCGTAAACAAACTAATGAATTCAAAAAGAGACATTGTAAATTAATATACTATCCAAAAAAATTTACAATATTCATGAATATTCCTTAACTTAACTGAAAACCGACTACTTACGTGACTAAAATATCCCAATTAATGAAGTCGCTTTATTTTTGTGAAAATAATCTCCGCTTTTCTCATGAGAAGCGTAATTTACATTATCTCACACCTTTTCACAATCATCGGCAAATTCGCAGTAATATGACGTTTACCTGCTTCCAGGGGAAACTGCTTTCTTTTGAAATTAGGGCAGTCATTGTCTACGTCCGTGGGTCCTGCATCCTGACTATAAAATGTAAAAATATGATAATTATGGAAATTTGAGAGAACTTCCAGTTTCTCGTTTCCAATTTGCGTAATACATATATTCAGACTGTATTGGAGGTGGCATGAAGTTATCTTTAAGATGAATACATTTTGTCGAATATATAACAAGAAATTACTAAGATTATGAATATTTATTTGGTAAAATGTATTCCTTTTTCCTTTGATGAAATAATGATATCGTCGACCGAAAATATAAGAAATCATTATGCAAAGAAATCGTCCACAAGCATTTTAGAAAAATAACTTTAATGTCTTGATTTCTGTTAGAATTATTGAAACAAACAATGTTTAAGAATTTAAAGTAATTAAATCGTTAAAATAGTTCTGTTAGGTGAATTTATTATTTGTTCTTAAAGTATTGAACTATACTTAAATGATTTTGTTATCTTTGGGGTCTGAAGGAAAGAGGACGGCTTCATAAAATGTCATTACATTAGAAAGAAATTAAAGAAAGCATTGTTCTTATTTAGTGCAAACTCAATAAAACACCAGAAAGAAAATCTTTCCAACAGTATGACTACTAAAACCACAGGACATTATGAAAATCTTCACGATTTAAAACGATTAGTTCGGTACTAAACGATTCACTTGATTGTCTAAAAAGGGAAGAGAATGAACAGTCCAGGCAGCTCCCGTTCCGCCGGGAGAACAGCCGGAAGCGGCAGTCGAGCAATTACCTCCCCCTCCCCACCGCTCGATAATTGCCCTTTTTCTCGAGAGGCCCTCGACGTCGGCATCTCCTGTTTACGACGCCGACGCAGCGCGCAGCGGCGCGGCCGCCGTCTGGCCAACCGGCGGCGTTTATCGGGAAAGCGGGGACAAGCGCAGACAGGTGGCTGGAGAGGCCGGGGACGGAGATAATGGAGGCGTTGGTGATGGAGTGACGGAAGCTATAGAGCGATTTTCCTAAGGATGAGCCAAAGTGACAGCTAGTGCTGGCAACATAACTGAAGGTTCTGTGGTCGTTGTGCTCTTGAGCCCATATGACTCCCTTCCCGCATTCGTTCGTTTGCAGTTGGCTAACTTGTAAATGGCTTCGACGCTTCCTTTTGTGATGTCGTCGTCCGACAAAAATATAGTGCGCTGCGAGAAACAAAAGAAATTAGGAAGTGCAGTATTATGTGCTCTTCCGTAAAAATTCTTTTTTTTCTAAAACATTACATTAAATTTACTTTTTGTGTGATAAATATGGTTTATTTTAAAACCGAGACTTGAATGCGAGATGCTACCGGTGCACGTGTTTCAGGCTTAAAACATTTTTCTTTCAATTTACATTCGTGGTAGTTTTCTTTTACTGATAATGAGAGCATGTTAAGAGATTTTCCACATATGTATTAAATTTAAATGTTTCCCGGACTCGCGTACGTGCATATACCTCAGCGAAACTCTTAGACTTCTTCATAGGGATGTTTCACAGGAGCCATTAGCACTTTAGAAGGGGCGTGCTAAAGCTGTCGCGGCGGAGGGATACTTCTCTGTAATACATATGATGTTCACTTGTTTTCACGAACTGTCACTTTGGCTCATCCTTAGGAAAATCGTTCTATACTAAAGGGGTTACGGCTCTCAAAGCAGGCTGTGAAAGAATGCAACGTTCTTATTCAAAAGAGACCGACCGAATGGCTGGTATGAATGGACGCTAGGAGCTGCGTCGAAATACGCGGAGATAAAGCCTGCGGGTTTGAGTTCCGCAAACGGCATGGGTTGTTGCATGGATTGGCTCATTAATTTCATATCCCATCCGAATAGTATTTTATTATTCATCTGTCTGCAACATTCATCCCTCATGATCATCCAACCAACTTTCACACAGATGAAGGCGGAGTCAAAGAATTGGTCAACCAAAGGCACAAAGACGTTCTCGCCTATAATAATATAGTTAGATAATTTTATTTAATTAATATATATCGAAAATAAGCACATTTTAATTCAATTCAATGATGATTTTTTTATATCCTCTGAACTTGCGTTTTGGGAGGCTCACGACACGTATCATTTTGTTGGCACAAGCGGCCGCGTCAGGTACTGAGCCCTACAAAAGAGGAGAACAAAGATTATGATGATGATGATGATGATGATGATGATGATGATGATAATAATAATAATAATAATAATAATAATAATAATAATAATAATAATAATAATATATTTATTAATGGCGAATGATGATGGAAGGGACGGAAAGAAAGCAAAATCAAATAGGTAATTTCCACCCGATGACAGTTGTTACTCACTACACGATACATCTTGAACATTACACTGTTCACTAGACACTTGCTGACTGATGGATACTGATGTCAGCAGGACGTTGTACATTCCGTCTACCGAAGTACACGAAAGACATTGGACAATCTTTTCAGTACCGAACCCTACAACTATTCAGTACATACTCAAACTACCTCAGGAGTCGTGCCGAGAGAAACAAATATGCCCTAAAGTGGAGATTGCAAAAAAGTTTAATACGTTTAACATAGACTTTAGATCCTCTGAATTTGCAATCTGGGATAGGGTCGTGATTATCATTTCGATGGTCTCCAAGTGACACTCGAAGATGGATTGAAATAGAAGTAGTGACTGCAGAAGAATAATTACACTAGATGCATTTGGAACAATTCATTGGGACAACGGTAGAGTTGTCAGTAAGGACGGCGAGTGCTACAATAGAACCCGAATGCGGACATCTGGCGCTGTGTCTCGTCTTCTGTGAAGTACAAGGCAAGGTGTCACTTCCTGAGGTGTTCTGTTGTCTCAAAGACAAATTAGTTCCCAAAACATTTCATTTCATTTCATTGTGTTTTAATCTTATATATTTCCACATAAAATATCTAAAATGAGTGCTTCTAATTTAACTTTAAAAAAATTTACAATTTTTATCCTATTTTCGTAATAGAATGTAATAGAAATTCTCGTTCATTTAATGATTTAAAAAAGGAATTTAGAAAAATTAAAGAATAAGACGTATTTGTGATGAATTAACTAATATCAATTCCAAACATAACACTTCTCTACTGTAGAACCTGCCTTGTACTTCACGAAAAGAAGTGTTTGAAAAGCCTAATTTCTAAAGGCATTCAAAGCGGCACCGTGCACGCAGTCGCCGTTTATAACGAAGTTAACCGGCGCTTATGGGGAAAGCGGCGTTGGCGGCAGGAGACGGGTGGTCGAGGTGCAGGTGGCGCAGCGGTCGGTGTATTTAATGGAAACGGAGATGCCGAGACGCCCAGGAGGCCTCTGGAGAGGTAAGAGTGTCCGTCCGTGATCCATAGTTAGGGATCTCTTGCAGGTCTTGAGAAAGAAAGTATTGCTCTCAAAGAATGTGCTGGAGCCGACCTGGATGGCCGAGTTGGCTAAGAGCGAGTACCGACTCAGCGCTTCGGTCCGAAGGGTCGCGGGTTCGAGTCCCGTCTTGGGCATGGTTGTTTGTCCCTTGTCTTTGTATGTATGTGTTGTCGCGGAGGGCTTCGCGTTCTGCTGACCCCAGATCAGAGGAGACGGCAAGTGTGTTGGTGTCTAGTGTATGGTCGAATATGCGTCCCATCGGGACGCAAAGGGTAACCGACTGTCGGCTCGATAAAAACCCTAGAAAGAAGAAGAAGAACGTGTTGGAGCACCGTAGAATTTTTTAAAGGTGGCTTTTCAACTACTAGGTCGTACAGCGACCATTGTAATTACAATTGGTATTTTAATTTTATGGGTAACGGTAGAGGCACTCGCATACTGTATACGGATACACACAAACATCCATATCACGGGCGGGATTCGAACCCGCGACCCTCCAGGCACGAGGCAGCTACACGGCCCTTCAGCCTTGACGACCTCGGTTATCCAGGTCGGCATTATTGACTATGTGATCTCTTTTTACAAAAATTACGATCACATTTCCTATAACTGTAAAATTTATGGGATGACAGTATTTTATTTTCAAATTAACAATTACTTTTGATATTTTTTATAAAATTATTGAAATAAATAATTCTAAATTGTGTAAGAAACAGGCAGCATAGTTAAACATTTGCATAAAAATATAATTAATAACATTTTGGCGCTTCCTGAAGATTATACCTGGGGCAAAAGTACGCACTATCTTCTCCGTAGATTCCCATTTTTGTCTTAGTGAGAGCTGCGAAAGAAATGTGAAGTTAGCGGAGAGAATCTTTGCATAGCAAAAGCAAATAAAGTTTAAGTTTATTATATTTTGTCACAAATTACTCTAATATTAGTTGTACAAAGAAATAGTCAACAAAAGTAGTCACGGGATACACAGTGACGATGTCAGAAGAGTGTCAGAAACAAGTGGACTAACTATCAGTGTACCGGAAAGACAAATACGAAGAGAAAATTAACTTCAGAGAACAATGTCTGAAGATTACTTGCCTTCCGACGCATTCGAATCCACGTTAAATATCCGACAAAATCTTTCGAATTCCTCAGAACTAATAAATGTTCAGCCGCAACAAGCTTGTCACCGGTAACGGTAGCTCAGTGCATCAACTGATGTCACTGCAGCGCCTCTGGCCGGGAGGTCCTAGGTTCGAGTCCTGACGGCGGCAGGATTATCGACACTAGATTTTCAGCTAGGTCGAATTCAGTCGCTGTCTGGAGGAGAATTCTAGCGGCCGGCTGCTCTGATCGGTAGTTTTCCGTGGTTTCTACGATCAACACCAGGCGAATGCCGGAGCAGTACCCTACCAAACGGGCCACGGACCGCGCGCGATCTGTCCTTCCTCTTCCTTGTCCTATCCTCTCATCTCACACACACACAGGCTTACACTAACATGCACTACACTACCACATATTCCGGGAGACCGGTCGGGAGCTTAGAGCTTGTCCCGGCTGGGGCGGTGCCCCCTGGTGGGAGAGTCCTGGTTAGGGGGAAACCCCACTAGCCGACGGTAGGTCGGCGCCGGATCTCGCCATCCAGCGGGGGAAGATCACCGCCATCTCCCGAGAAAAACATGCACTACACTAACGGGACTCATGACCAAAGCAGTTGACCGCCCGGAAACCGAAAAAATCAATCAATCAATCAATCAACAAGCTTGTCTGGTGCCTAGAACTTGGAATCCCATGAATCGCGCGAATACATTTTATCTGTAATCGTTTCTGAAGGGCCTAAGAACTTCAGGCCTAAGCGAATCACTTGAACACCACACCAACAGCGCAATACTGTAGACATGACACAAAACGCAGTAGATATCTGGTAGGTGAAAAAATTAGCAATGCAGGAAGTATTTAAGCCAAAAGTGACTTTATGATGAGGCGGGGACTGATGTGGCAACTTACGTCGGGCCCCCTGGGAATGCGACTTATTTATGAGGGTTATGACGCTCTCAACGTGGGAAGCGCACACATAGAAGAGGCGGCTTTAGATTGTGTCATGAAATTTATAACGCACACTGAGGTGGTATAACACAGCCACCGATCTTGTCTCAAGGTCATGGATTCGTTCCCAGTCAAGAGCAGTAATTTTTCTGTGTGATGCAATTCAAAGATACTTAAAGCACTTACATTTTGGAGTAAATAAAATAGAATAATTGGTCCTCAATCACATTCAATAAGTGAAATTTTAATCGTGCAGCTTGCATACTAACCGTTTTTCGATAAAAGCTGGAAGAAGCGTGCTCGAAATGATCTGGGACTAATCAGAATACTTTTTCCTGATATTTTATTTTATACGCATTCCAGTTGACTAGTCGAATGTTTACGGTGCCTATTCCTTTGACCCGAAAAGTTTCGTTCACCAGAAAGGAGTCGGTTCCCAACTATGTGAACAGACGAATGTGTGATGCAAACCAATCAACATTTGCACAGTACATTTCAACATTCGTTTTACACAAAACCCAGATATTATTACTACATTTTAATAGTAATATTACTACTTATTACTAATTTAATAGTGCTGCTAATTCACAGAACTAACTACTCTGCTAACCCCCTTGTATATTACTACTTTAATAGTTCTCTCTAAAAATTTCATTTAAACACTCACTAATTACTGCTGGCTGAGGACAAAATTCATTTTGACACTCCTCCTGAGAAAATTTATTGCACTCCAAAAAAATTACAATTATTCAATTATTTCATAAACAAATTAAAAGAACCAGCTAGCCCCTGGGAGGTCATATTGACTAGAGAACCGGTGCATTTTTCCCCACAAAAAAACATTTCTAATAATCAAGGGAACCGAATCTTTCAACTAGTGAACTGGTATACATATAAAGGAAAAAGATACCCTTTTTCTTCTAATCTGCAAACTATGTCCCAATTTGGAATTAGAATATTATGAGTTACTTGTTTCTCCATTGTGTTTCATTTTTCAATGTTAGTTGCCTCAAAGAAGACTTTTTTGGAGTGACAAAAACCAAAAAGGGTTTGATGATAAAAGAAAAAACAAGTTAGAGGAAGAGGAGACCGCTGTCACGGAGAAACGTGTTCACTTGTTCAGTTGGAAATGATCGATCATGACGTGCCTTTGGAAATAAAATCATCGTTTCGCTATTGAATCACACCAAATCATCTAGTCAAGATAACTTTATAGAAGAAGAAAAATAACGGCACTTCTTTTCCTGGCGCTATACCTAACTCATAAAGATTTTATATCCACCTGCTTGAGTCTTTTCTATACATAACAGAAGTAAAGGAAGTCTGGCGGGCCTAAGGATGGGAGTGGATACAGAATGAGGAAGAGAGTATTGCGCGCGGTCTGTGGCCCGTTGTGTAAGGTCCTACTCCGGCATCCTTAAGGAATGAACGAGAGGAAATCACAGAAACGACCGATCACAGCAACGACCTCTAGAATTCTGGTCCAGGCAATCACCGTCTACGATCTACCCATGTAACTGAAAAAAAAAACTGCCTCAAATTACAGCAGTACTTGAAGCAGAGATGGTCAAGAGAGTTTTTCGGTTGAGATCCGTGGAGAGAGCCGCCTGGGCTATCAAAGCCGCTTTGGGCGCTCGGAGCGAGCGGGGAGGGGGGCGTGGCAGGCCGTGCCGTGCCGTGCCTTGCCGGGCGGAGATGGGCTGCCTCATCGACTACTCCCCCAGGGATCGCCCGAGGACGCCTCCTCCTCCTCCTCCGCACCTGCTTTCTACCGCGCCCTCCCCGCCCCGCCCCGCCTCCTCCGGGGCTCCGCCGCCGGACCTACTTCCCGCGCACTGGGCCGAAGAAAGCGCCGCGACGCCCGCCCGGCAGATGAGGCGGAGGCCGCTGCGATGTCGCCGCCGACGCGGTGCAGGCGGAACAGGAGGCGGAGCAGGAGGAGGGAGGGCGCAGTGGGACGAGAGGTGAGGCAGGACGAGGGAGACGCAGGTGGGGCGAGAGGAAGAGCAGGAGGAGGAAGGGCGCAGGTGGGACGAGAGGTGAGGCAGGACGAGGGAGAACGCAGGTGGGACGAGAGGAGGAGCGGGAGGAGGGAGAGCGCAGGTGGGACGAGAGGGGAGCAGGACGAGGGAGAACGCAGTGGGACGAGAGGAGGAGCAGGACGAGGGAGAACGCATGTGGGACGAGAGGGGGAACAGGAGGATAGGAGATAAAACGATGGAGGAAATAGAAGAAGGCAGAGGTACAAGGACTTGCCAGTAGAATTGCTAGAGAATTTACACCTTAGTTTTCAAACCTAGAATAATAACTTTTAAAATGAAACAATAGTTGGGGAAGAACACGCTTGGGGAAACACACGCATTGATTCAAATATATAAAAAAATGTACTTGTACATACTCATACGCACATTACACACTTGTTCATTAATTCATAGGAAGATATAAAATAATTTCTCCAAGAACATATTAATTTTTGTGCACGTTTAAATAGTGTATTATTGCTGAGATATAACGTCTTGTATTTTTATTATTTATCTGTAAACTGTTCTGCAATCGGGATTCTTTCCGCAAGGAGTTAAATTATTATTATTATTATTATTATTATTATTATTATTATTATTATTATTATTATTATTATTATTATTACAAAGAAGAATGAGAAGGAGGGTACGACGGAATTGAAAGAGCCAGAAGAAAGTCGAAAGCGATGAAGGCCCCCTGGTGTTTTCCGAAGAGGTGGGTCGTGGCGGCAAGGGATGGTATAACGGTCAGCGTACCGGACTGTGGACTGTTGTACCCGAGTTTGCGGGTTGTACCCGATCGAAGCCGTGGATTTTTAAGGACGAAAAAATCCTTCGGACGCCTTCCTTCGGAGGGGAAGTAAAGCCGGCTGTCCCATGTTAGTAGATTTACTGCATGTAAAAGATCCCCAAGCTAAAAGAAGCCTCTGAGCAAATTGAGATCCGCCTGTTTCGTCACCCAAGATAATACCTCCTTTCTCCGCTAGGTGGTGAAATTTGCGTGGTTAGACGGAAGAGCGGGCCTGATGGCCCGAGTCTCGCCACGTAAAATAAGGCATTAACTAACTAAGGGAGGCGGTAGCGGCTGCGCTGCGCTGCGGAGCGGCGGCGTCTGAAAGCACGCGACGACGCGCAGGTAGGGCCACGAGCTCCCACCGCGCCGCGCCGTCTGAGGGAGCGCCGACGACAGAAGGCGGAGGAGCCAAGAAGGCACTGCGAGACGCCACGCCGCCCGTCCCCCGAGGCGCGTGTGACTCAGCGTCGGCGCCTCCGCCGCTCTCCGCCGGCGGGCGGCGTGTGGGAGAGGCGCTGGCGATCACAGCGGGGATTTCATTCATTGATTTTAGTGATTCCGGGCGCGTCAACTACTATGGTCATTAGTCCCGTACGTGTAGTGCGTGTTTTTGCTCGTGAGGTGGCGGTGGTCTTCCCCCGCTGTACGGCGGGATCCTGCGCCGACCTACCTTCGACTAGCCGGGTTTTCCGGAACTAGGTATCTCCAACCAGCGGGCCACCGCCCCAGCCAGAACAATCTCTAAACTCCCGATAGGTCTTCCGGCATTTGTGGTAGTGTAGTGCACGTTACTGTGTGTGTAAGAGGGGAAGGATAGGACAAGGAAGAGGTAAGAAAGCTCGCGCGCGGTCCGTGGCCCGTTTGTTAGGGTACTGCTTCGGCATTCGCCTAGTGTTGATCGGAGAACCCACGTAAAATACCGATCAGAGCAGCCGGCCGGTAGAATTCTCCTCCAGACAGCGACTGAATTCGACCTACCTGAGAAGCTAGTGTCGAAAATCGCGCCACCGTGGGGACTCGAAATAAGAACCTCTCGCTCAGAGGGATCGCAGTGACATCAGTTGATGCCCTGAGCTATCTCTCCCGGTTAGGGGGGATGTGAATGTCGCGTTTGGGAAGGCAAATGAGACCATTCGACTGTCAAATGAATATTTCCATCTTTATACTCCTACGCTTTTCTCTTTATTAATTCAGAACACCGCTTTTTCAGAGGAATGAAATTACTAAAAGATTTTAAGTCTTACACCACATTTCTCATTTGACCTATTTTCCCGGTTGATTGAACACATACCAGAGTAAGAGAAGGTTCAATGTCACCTCGCACAGATCGTTATTGCATCGATGAGGTCGTAGGTCAACGTGTTCTGGCGCTAGTTGCTTGCTCTGAATACAAATGTCACACTTTAAAATAACATTAAAATTTGCTTGGAGATATATTTTGTACAAAAAATATCAAAACATCTTTGTTGTTTACAATACTCTCTCCCCAGTTCCTATTTTCGCGGTTGATTGAACACATACCAGAGTAAGAGAAGGTTCAATGTCACCTCGCACGGATCGTTATTGCATCGATGAGATCGAAGGTCAACATATTCTGGCGCTAGTTGCTTGCTCTGAATACAAATGTCACACTTTAAAATAACATTAAAATTTGCTTGGAGATATATTTTGTACAAAAAATATCAAAACATCTTTGTTGTTTACAATATTCTCTCCCCAGTTCCTATTTTCCCGGTTGACTGAACACATACCAGAGTAAGAGAAGGTTCAATGTCACCTCGCACAGATCGTTATTGCATCGATGAGGTCGTAGGTCAACGTGTTCTGGCGCTGGAGCGCTGGAGTCTTCCTTGTTTACTCCGTGATGGAGACCGGTTTCCTCGTCGCGGTCACGGCCGGGCGCATCTTCCTCCTCTTTAATCTGCCGCGAGGGCGGAGGCGTCGCGTTTCGCGCTATTCCCCGTCTCCTTACGTCAAACGCCGTCTGTCCCGACGCCGCGCCGCGAACGGACGGCGGCGTCTCGTGAAAAAGGACGTGGCTTCTGGGAGGGACGTTTTTTCTTGACACGTCCTCTTAAGTACAGCGTCACGCGCTTCAACGTGTATTACATGTGGCTGGTATTCGTTGCTACTGGTGAATGTACCTGTTTACCAGTATACAGATACTTTTCGCGCAAATATACTTTAATAAGCGGCTTGTCCTACAAATGTTTAGGGTTAAGAAGCGAATTGAGTTTGATGATAGTATTTCTTTAGCCGCTTTCTGTACTAGACGGAAATATTCAAAAATTGTCCTTATTGGGATTCAAAATGTACTATATTGTTGTAAAGAGGAGAGACGAAGACAATAATTTTCTCTTTGTATCCTGTATTTTCTGCTCATTTTTCCTCGCACGTCGCTCCTTATAATCACCTCCTTCCTTTTAATTTGCAGAACCTTCTTAACCAACAACCTTTTAGCATCAATGTCTATGATCTTTGAAAAAATATTGAAACAAAATTTAAAACTTGTTGAAACCTTTTAAATGCATTAAAGAGTATTTTATAGTAAAAATATTGAATTGATTAATTCACTTATTAAATTTTATTTCAAAGTATTTATGACATAATTGGTTTAATCCTTAAATAACAAATCTTATTAATTACGTAATTGTAAATATTTTTTATATTTAAATGTATTAGTACAAATATTTAATATTAATTTAATTAGTTGACTTTCCTTGAAGTTTCTGTGAATTCATCCTCTTTCTAAAGCACTTTTTGCTGTGTTACCTCTCGTTTTACAGTGTACCGTATCTACCGTTCTTAACAGTTTTTGTTCTTACTACCTTCTGATCAACTTCTTGTAAGAAGGTAGATATTTCCCTCAGGTAATATGCAACGAAATTATGGAAGTGAAAGCTATTTCCATTACAAAAAATAATCCCCTCTTACTGTTTTCAGCAGATTTATTTGGCTTGGTAAAATTTACGTGAATGAATTTTATAATTCGATAATGAATAACGTAAACGTACCGTCAATAAATTATTCCAGGATCATCCATATCTCGTTGAGATTAAATTTCTTCAAAATCCATTCCATGGTTTTACCATACCATTAGTAGTCTAACAATGCTCCCATAAGCCTATTTTCTATTAAATGTTCACTCATCAATCTCCGAATGATTTCTTGCTATGATACTAGGACCGCACAACTGAAGATCTTATTTCTAAAATTACGTATCTTCATTTCTATTTTTTTAGTTTTCCGTGTCAATTTACAGAAGAGTCCAACAAAAATGAATACAATCGACAGTTCAGCGGTATCAACATTATTTAGCTGCTATTGAGGGAGGGAGGCACTTTGAACACATGTGATCGAGATGAAGTAACAAAATATTCAACTCAAATAGCCAGCAAGTCACAGCCGTATGACTCCCCGTTCCAACTACTATTTCACTGTCAAAGAGTGTATACATTTTTTTGGGCCATCCTATATTATCAAAGCGCTTCTCCAGAATGCTGTATTAAAAACTGCAGCAACATTAAATACTGGGTTCAAAAATATTGTTTCTTGTGTATGATAATTGGTATCCGAAAACCGTGGAATCTAATCTTGAAGTACAAGACTGAATTTGAATACCTTTTTGGAGATACGTAACTTTAGAAATAATTGGAACGTTTTTGGAAATAAGTTTTCCACCTTTGACTCTTTATTCGTCCTGCGTACAGACGAACTGCGAACGTTGCCGTCTTCCTCAAGTGTCGAAGCGGCGTCGCCGGGAATCGAAAGCGTGCGAAGCGGGACACGCGCAGCCGCTTCTTCTTCTTCTCCTTCATCGTCCGTCCTTCCTTCCTTCCTTCCTTCCCCTTCTGCTTCCGGAGGCCAGGAAATGTCGTAATCAACGTCATGCACTTCGCAGCACACGCAAATGCACTTCTGCACGGGAGCCTCCACGGTTGCGAAAATGCGCGACCGCGCAGCGGAGTTGACAGCACAAAACTCCTGGCCTGGACTGTCTTCCTGTTGTGATGGGTATCTGTGGGTAGTATCTCCAAGATGGAATTCGGCACGACTTTTTGGGCCTTTCTTGGTCCTGACGCAAGATGTCGCATGATCGCGACTGTATCAACCAGTGTTGCAGATCAAGCGACTCTAGCGGCAGGACTGAGAATGTCGCAAAAAGTCATGCCGAATTCCTTGCTTGGAGATACTACCCACAGATTCCACGTTAGAAAAACCCAAATATAATTGCTGTATGGCGAACGAAGGCTTTTGCAGACTGACGGAGTTTTATCATGAACGTTTTTCGCTAATTTTCAGGACGGGAGGGTAGCAAGTGAGTAAATCTGTCGGTAATATTTGGGACATTCAATTATTTAAACCATTCTCATTGGTCACTGGAGGAGCGTTAGGATAAAAAGCTTTCATGATAGAATCAAGGAATACAATTTGCAGAAAAATACATACAGTAAGTCTGTGTTTTACACATAAAAGATGCGGAAAAGCAAGAACCATCTAGGATTCATCCTACAGCGGTTTTATTCTTGAGAAAGCATTATAATTTGTTAATATTGCTTCTTCTGCCCCTATATTTTGTCTACTTTTTAATAACATATGTCATTGCTATTTTTGAGTAATTGAAAGAAATAATTAATTCTACAAAAGCAATGATTGTATAGAAAGGACTAAATATATTATTTTTATCGGAAGCATATGCTATGTTTTGAATAGAAATTAAGGTGTAGGCCATTCTGGGCAGGATCGAATGCTCTTTCTCACTGACATCCTAAGAGAGGTCACTCTCTACAATCCACTCCCAGATCCTTATTCACCGGCAGTATCAGGTTTCTCATTTTATTACACTGTCAGAACAAACGTTTTCTGTATCGAGACGAATGGGACAGGTTAATTTACTACTCGTTCAGCTGTCCGCAAATCTATGACTTCCGGGATCACGAAGCGAGGCGGAGGTTTGCATATGTGACCTCATTTACGCCGCAGGATACGCAGCGGTGACCTTCCGCGACCCCACACGACCCCGCCCTCTGCGTTTTCGGACGCAGCGGGCAGCCCGGCTTACGAAATCAATTTGCCAGCGCCGCTCTCTCATCACAACGCGGCGATTTCCCCACGCGTTAGAATTACCTCCGAAGGAAATCGTCACTCCAAAAAATTGCTCCGATGCAGCGGAGTGGCGCCCTGAGGTTACAATGTCATTCCGCTCGAACCGTTGCGAAGTGTACCTTTCTTTATGGGCTACGAGTCTCGTAACGCCCAGGCGTCGACGTCACCCGGAAGGCCCCGCCGGTACACACATAATCACCACTCGCGGCTCTGCCATCTCACTCATTTATGATGGGGTCATTGCACAATGAGGCACAGTTCACATGGGTTCTTCCCTGACTCATCATTAAAAGGTTCTAGATGTAATCGGTATGCATCACTCATTATAGTTGTTCATTCGTTAGTATTAGCGAAAAATGTTCATTATGTTTTGACGCTATGATTATATTGCTCCACGAGGAAGTTAACCAATTGTTTTATGTACAAGTATGTAACACAGTTTCGTACTATGAACAGAGCGTTTGATCCTGCCGTATTTACTGAAATTTTCAGAATCTCGTATTTCTAAAAGGTATGCAGCATTCGTTATCACAAATTGCGCTTTGCCGACAATTTTCCTTAACTTAGAATTTGCTTACGAATAGTACTCTAAATAGTTTGTATTTTCCTCTATATGTCTGCAACATATGTGTTTATAAAATAAATGTAATTGTTTTTTAACCTTGATGTGCTTGATTCTGCAATTGTATGAAATTAATCGACAATAAAGTGCAGGGTAAACATGCATTTTTTCTTTATTTTTTAATATTTTTTAGCTAATTTTATCAAATTTAACAAATTTGAGCGAATTAATATCAAATGCAATCTCAGTTAAATGTTATCCCGAAAAAGAATCAAGCTTTAGAAAAAAGAGAAAATAGTCAGAAGAAGAAAATGGCAAATATCAGGATGAAAGTGAAAGAAGCAAATTATGAAAGCTGGAATGTCGTTTACTTAACAGCAGCAACACCCGAAAGCGAAATTCCACCCAAGTCAATAAATCGCCGCCTTTCCTGTTTGGCGCGCCTCCGGAAGAGGCGTCGCGGCGGCGGCGTCGCGTTCCGAGAGCCTCTTCTCCGCGGCGACGCGCGGACGGACAGGTTTGCGCGCGCTATCGTCTGTGGCCGAGCGGAAGCGCACGGGATGAGCGCGCGCGACACTGCCACTCCCCCCCCCCCCTCGCGTCTCTTCCGGTTCGGCCGCTCTCCCTGCGCGGGCGGTGGCAGACAGCGGCTGAGCTGGCGTTTCACCGTGTACGCGTTCACGGCGGAAAAGCAGCGGCTGGGTGGAATATGGGAGATGAGATGAAAATACTCTAGGTAAAACCTTCTCTCCCACATACCCCACCTTCATCATTGTTCGTTTATTCCCCAACACCTAGCAACTAGCTAGGTTGGACCCGTGATAACAAAATAGCAAAAAAAATGACAACAAATTCACTCGTGCCTGGTATGCTGTGTAAATTAAATACTATAATACAGAATTATCAATTATACAAACGAATTACAAGAAGAAAAAAATATAATATTGAGGTAAGCATCATCATTAATTGTCAAGTGGTTCAAATAAATTAAAATATAATTATACAATCATATATGATTTTTTATAGTTCATGATGATGGCAACAAGACTGGTTCCTGAAACGTAAAACAAAATAAAATATTTTATGAGATTTTCTCAATATTTTACAAAACTTTTGACTGCCTATAAATTTATAGAGGGCCATCTATGCATAATTTTATTATTATTATTATTATTATTATTATTATTATTATTATTATTATTATAACGCCGATCTGAAAAGGCGCATAACGCCCAGCGCCACGTTTCTACGGGTCCGAGGTTCGGAGTTCGAAACTTGCCCTGGGCACGAAAGTTTGTCCTTTCTCTTTTGTTTGCATGTGTGTGTGTGTGTGTGTGTGTGTGTGTGAGGGAGAGAGAGAGAGAGAGAGAGAGAGAGAGAGAGTCTCGCGGAGGGCTTCCCCTCTCCTGACCCCAGATCCGAGGCGCTGACATCAAATGTCTGGTTCACGTGCACCCCATCGCGGCGAAGACGAAAAGCTATAAAAGAGACTAACATCACTATTATTGGTTTGATATTAGATATTCTTTGAACTTTTAATAGCATTTGATGCGTTTTATGATAACAGTGGTTGAATATTTACATAACCCCTCTCAAATTATTAAAAAGAGATGTCTTCGAGTATACATGCCAAATGTCTTCACTTCGATGATTTTAAATTGATTCATTTGCTTTCCTTCAATAAACAGTAAAGCGCATATCATTAGAATTTCGTTCAATATTGCATATTGAAAAATGATGAATGGAATCGATTCATAAAGTTAATATATATATATATATATATATATATATATATATATATATATATATATATATATATAATGAATGCCATCGTTAGTATTTTCAGAAAAAGTCGCGAACATTGTAGACAAAAACCTGTAGATAAAAGTTGTCAAGTTATATGACTATTCCTGGAAAGGTGTCTAAAAGGATCTAATCTACGGAAAGTCTAAATACGGAGGTGGTAATAATTGAGTATTTAAACGAGGGAGTCAAACTTTTAAGGAAGTTGAAGGTACATCAACGACATTCGTTAGACTACCATTTATAACAGAGTGAAAGCTCTCAACAAGACCTTTGAGCTACATCACTCGTAAAGAAGTCGTGAATAAAATCATAGTTTACATGTCTAATTTTATATTTTATATTCATTTTCAAATTAAATACGTAATACTGTGTCGTTGATTCACTTGTTTCGCATTTATTCAAACTAATTCATGAATATCATATTTTCAAGCGTAGTACATATTGCATTGGTTTTTTGGTGGTACAATTGGCGTTGGCATATTTTTTCTTTCTCTGTCCCTCTGTTTATTTGTGAAGCTGATTAATGAGCTAAGAGTCTACTCGTCTGCCACGCCATATTACAATTGTTTGCAACGAACCACAACCGACCACTACTATAGCTGCTGAGCAATTGTGAGTCCCGTTTAATTAAAACATTTTAATTGTTTTAAAAACTACGCAAATGATTTTTGGAATTATTTAAAAGTTTGAAGATCGAGTTCAATTTTAAAATTCTTTAAAAAAAAGAAAACTTTTCAATTTTTTTTTTCAAAAATAGCCATAAGCAATGCAACCAGCAATGTAGGTCGCCTTTTATGATGAACGCATAAGCATTTTCGAGCCATCATACGGACCAATATTTACCCACTTACATGCACAGGCGCCTTTAGTAGATGAGCATAATCACCAGTTTTCTCCTGAATTGGCGCATTAGTCTCGCCAATAAACCGAGCGTCGAAAACCAACCGAAAGCAATCTGTGCCACGGGGGCGTACAGTGTCTATTTCCTCCTCTGGCCCGTGGCCATCTGTTCATTAACTCGCTCCTCGTTTCACAGAGAGCGTAGAAGAAAATGACCGACATGATTCTCGCTCCTGATTCTTCATGAATTTACTTTTCAAATATTTTCAAGTTACGTAAAACTGTACATTTTCCGTGTTCGGTAGTAGCTAGTTTTATACCTCTAGGAAACTTTTCCAAAGAAATCGCAAATACCAATTTCTCTACATGCAATGAGCGAAGCCTTTCTAGTGGCGCGTAATTTATCACCAGTTGTTTTCTCCGGTGAAGGCGAATTCGTCTCGCCCATAAAACCAAAATAAGAACTACCTGCACAAAACGGGCGAGCACAAGACGTATCATTTTACCCGCACACGGAAGGTTTTATCGTAGGCTCCAGACATAGAGAAGGCAGCATTGATTTTATTGGCGGGACAGCTTTACAACAAAGCTAAATCACCACTGACGAGACCTTTGTAGCATGCAGAAACTTTACCACAAGCTTTACCGGCATATCGTACCGCGCCAGGGTGCCGTTGTCATTGCCGCAATCTAAGTTTACTTCCGTGCACCATTTTGACGCACCTTGTTGCGATCATTGTGAACGTTCTGCCGCGCCGATTGAGTCACATCACTGCCAAGCAGCCAACCTTGCATAGAGGCGGAAATAAATATATATGCCGCAGTCTGTGATCTTAGTGAAATGGCAACGTATTCGTGGCAGGGAATGTACTTAAGTCATCAATAAAGGTAGTGGTGTTATACCTTGCTTTTTTTACACACCCTTCGGACTTCCGACTCGCAATCTCGCGGTTCGAACCTATCACCCGTCGATCATTATTCAGCTCTGTACTTCTGACGAATAGCCGTCATCATAAGTCAAGACTATAGATTCCTAGTCGCATTCAGCACAAAACCAAGTGTGCTTGCCGTTGCTCTATTGTTTCTCAACTGTTTCAAACGGCGTGTATCGCATTAATAAGAACAGCGGATATCGTCCTTTCGCGAACTCCCCTTACGAAAGTTTGCGCAGTACGCAAGGCGTACAATTTCCTCTTGTGGTACTCCAAGTCATGGGACGCGGGGTTCAATATTGGTTGTTATGCTTTCTCGCCCGCGAATTATTGTGATACACTCTCCAAGAGCCAGTAAAATGATACGCTCTCTGTAGATCCTTCTCTTACCCATTGGTCGGTCTTTTCGTGCAATTAAACCTCTCAACGTTCCTGGGAGGGTACGGAAGGGCATGACTGGGCACGATTCTCTCTCTTGATCAATCCATTATCTCTAGAGCGACTTGCACTTAAAGTCACTTTTCAAACGATAGTTTCCAATTTACATGGTTCCCAGGATGATTTGAAAAGGGAATGCCAAACTACGCCCGCATGAGCTACTTGCGCTCCTGAAAGGACGGACCATATTTTCTGTCTCTTCTCTCATTTCCCTTCCAAACTCAGAAAAGGATACGCACGCTGAGGAGGGGAATATAAACGCAGAGGTTTCTCGAAGTATAATCGAAGAATGTTGGCTTCGCGCAAAATATGTATGCCTGATGTTTTCTCTCGAACAACCCAAGATTTCAATTTTGTTTATATTATTTACTATACTGTGGTTTTTACTTTGCTGCGCCTAACATTTGATCAGCTGTTACGGTGTCGTCCAATCGGGACTTTACACGTCACTACAGTGACGTCATAATGGTGGCGTTCCAATTGGGTGACACCGTAACAGCTGATTTACTTCAAACGCAGCTTTGCAGCACAGTATATTTACTTTATATCATTTTTTTCTTTTTAAATTCTGTTTTGTATAAACATTTTTGCTAACGAGCAGAAATATGTTTGAATGGCCACATCTTTGCTTGGGTTTTACCTTTGTTATATTTAATTAAATCATTCTATTATTTATTATAACGCCAATAAAAATTAAAAAGGTCTCTTACGGACGGAGAGCTCTTTTAACAAACAATAATCTTTGCCTGTTAAAATTTATAATCTGAACATAGGAAATTAATGCAATTATTACGCTTGTAAGTAAACAATATTACGAAACCAAGATTTGTTCGATTCGCAATGTTTGATTTTACTCTCAATCGCCAATTTCAAATATTACTAATGCATTTCATTTTCTTGGATCATTCCTTTGCTTTAGTAAAGAAAGTGGGAATTAATATTGTTTTGAGGCACTATCTGTCAATTAACTTCGAAAACGACTGTCCGCGGGCCAGGTACCCAGAGACGTACCTAAGCTTTTTTTAGTGCCCGAGTCGGAGACGCCCACAAGCCATCAAGCGCACCGTCCCGACCAATCTCTTCACTTGCAGCCAGATACATTTTTCTCGTAAGCAAGTTATGCCCCATGTCTCACCAGTTGTTTTCTCCCGCCAAAGCGAATTGGTCTCGCCATTAACCGAGCGTCGAAAACCAAAACAAAAGCAAGTTGTACTTTAGTAAGGGGCGAGCATTATCTGCTGTATACGAATCCTCTCACCCTCTCCTTCCATGCAATTAAACTTCTCTGCGTCCCGGAGAGAGCAGGAGCCTGAGCATGATTCTCGCTCCTGAGCAATCGTTCGTGCGTGGCGTCCATAAACGATAGCGGCCTCACACGAATTTACACGGCCGCGTAGTAGCGGTCGCCGCCGCCGCAGCCTGCGTCGCGACGAAGCATAATAATCCGCCACGAGCCGCTCATTCATTTCGTTTTTGTTTCCGGCCTTGACTGAGGAAGACGACCCCGCGACCCCGAGGTGGGAAACTTTCTCCCTCTTAATTCCGCTTTCTTCCGAAGTATCTTCTCAGCCAAGCTCTCTGACCCGGCGTGTGACGTCACGAAATCCCGTCTGCGACGGCGCCACCGCGGTTGCTCATTGGTTGCGCAGAAACCGCTAACCCATAAGGGCGGGGAAATGTGTGTGCCGCATGCCGCCGCGTCGGTGAAATATGTACGCGATGCGTGAAATGCTGGGAGAAATTCCGAGTGAGGGTTTAGTGCAATTCGCGATGCGTCGTGATGGGTTAGTAGTGCTCGCTTCGTGCGTGCGAAAACATTAGGGTTGGGGTGAGGCTTTGTCTGGTGGAATCGGTGTCAGAGGTCGTGGCATCGACCGTTACGAGAGTCGAGTCAAGGCGTGGCGGCGAAAGACGATAGAGACACCATAGGAAAGCTGTTCTCTAAGGACGACGTAATCTCAGGACCGACATGGAAATAAATTTCACAACGGACATTTATGCCATGCTGAGATCTTTATAACATTTATTCTGAACCTGAAAAGGTAGTGGAATTTGCCTATATTTATATATGCATTGGTTGGAGAGATTTTTGTTCACTTCACTCTGGACCCATTTTTATTTCACTTGCTGATAACGTTTAACAGTTTATGTGATAATCAATCTCAACATAGAAAGTAAGGTTTATGGATAGAAGTATGGCGTATATCGTCTATGAAACTTTCATTCAAATCCAAATTCTTCCAGCAACTTTATAAAGAAAATGTTATTTTTGAATATCAAAAATGCATATTTTATTTTACAATATTTAATAATTATAAATGGCAAATACTAATTATTGTTTTAAATTTTTATAACAATTATATATACACATAGAGTCGCAGAAAAGGAAGTACGGATTGAACGCATTTGCAACTTGCTTGTATATTGTGTAGCGAACATAAATTATTATCACACAAGGAAGCAAAAGTAGTATATGAATTGATTGTATGCCATTTTACAAACAAAACACAGAAATAGATGTCCATATGCTCGATTTTCTCGCTGACCCAATTGTAGTTCCGCATTCTTGTCATTACTGGAGAACCTAATGAAAGAACACCGTTCAGGAAGAGACCGAGTGGAATTTAGTGGGACAGACTCACGCAAAAAGCATCAGCAGTAGCCGCAGAGACCTCGCAAAAGCTTCCAACTAATGCGCTTGTTACACGCGAGATTTTCACTTTCAAAAAATTTAATGTCCGTTATTTGAGCAGTTTTTACCAAGAATGGGTATTTTCTCGATGTAATTAACTGCTTGAGTGTGAAGCAAGTTTCTTAACTTCACTTGTGAAGTCACTTAATGAAAGGGTTTCAAGTGGACATTTTAACAAAGAGAGTTTGGAAGTGAAGGTTGCTGAGAAGGTTGAAAACGAACTCAATAATTATCCAACCCGAAGATACGAACTTGTTTACAGCCGTGGTTATGGATAGGGCCTATTTACCTCTTTTTTCAGTTCTTAGAATGACATAATTGTCATTCTACCTAGTTTTAAAGATAATGTACAGATGGTACTTCCCTGAATTGTTTTCCACTTGTTTAACGCACGTTCCTTGTTTACATCTAAAGAATTGACATGAACATTTGAAATGACTATAGTTTCATTCAAATAAAGATGGAAATCTACTTACCGTAAATTACTGCGACAGCAAACGCTCTGCGTAGAACGACGAATGATCATGGGTTCAAATTTAGAGTAAGATGTGAAGTTTTTCATCTTGTTATTCAGCCATGGAAGACAATGGCGAACCTCCATGTCATCATCTACGTACATCAGAAACTCATAATTGCTCAAAATCTAAGGCTCCAATGAAACGAAATGTCGGGAAATTACTTTTTTTTCCAATTTAATTAAAAAGGAAAGGCAGTATAGTAATTCAAAAGTTTCACCATTGTAAGTTTTTTAAAGACTCACCCAAAATACTTTTTTTTAGAATTCTTACAGAATATCGTAATTCGATCCGAAAAAATAGTCAGTTGCCCACCAGTAGATCTGTAATTTTTGAGGAGTCAGATTTAACGTTATTTGTCGAAATGAAATGTCCGAAAAAAGTGCGTTTCCTTTTTAGCTATTTCACATTTCATCGTTTAAGTTTTATGTTAGTTCGTTTTCGAGAATGCCCAAGAGTGTATCCAAGTGAGATTTTAATCCATCTTTTGAGGGTATAATTATATGGTCGACATAAACAAGGTAGCTTTCTAGTTACTATGTACTATATATGATGATGTTAATAATGATAATAATAATAATAATAATAATAATAATAATAATAATAATAATAATATGTATATATTGTCATTTTAGTGTCGAATTAATCCGACTTTTGCCAGCTAGCGGTGTTCCTAGGCATGGGCCCCGATTTTATTTACTATCCAAGCTTGGGGTTACGGGAGACGTAAGGCAAGCATGACGTATACCCTTCGTCGTGTCTAGCATATTTGGCCTGCCTGATCTTTGCTTTCGTCACACAGCTATAGGAATTGAGAAAATTGTAATGGAAAGCTACAGCTCTATTTTTGACCCGACCGGAAATCTAACCCGGAATCGCACCACGGAAAGCTAGCACGCTAGCAAGCATCCATGACCCACCCGAGGGGTTAACAATAATAATAATAATAATTATTATTATTATTATTATTATTATTATACCGTGTTTGTGCGAAGAGCTTTGATATTAATTTTAGGCTGGAGGTGAGAAGATTCTTGAGAGGGCCTATGTTGGGGGAAATCATAGACGAAATTGCACGGAGTGATGTTGCAATGCTCTCGGTCGTTTGTGTTAAATGCAAATAAACGTGTAAACTCTTGAAAGGCCATCACCCTGTTGGCTGAGTGAGTCGTACAGCGGAACTCTTGTGTTGACAATGTGATTTTCCTCTCCGAATATTTGCCTTCAGCTACGCGACTTATTTGTCAATAAGTACGTAATATGTGATCCTTACGCAACATCTTGAATCGTGTTCAGAGAGTGTGAAGTCGCATGTAGTTTTACAAGATATTCTGATACTTCGTAATTGTCTGAGTGAAATAATACTCCAAAAAGGGTATCTACATAATATTTTAAATTATTTCTTTTTATTAAGTAGGGCCTACGTATAATTTTTATTGTCAATTTATTACTCCTACACTAACATCGTGCTATTCTTGATTAATGTTATCTTGCATAAGAATAATGATTTTGAAGGTAATACACAAATGGTAATGATATTATGTGCATTGAAAAATGCTTTTAAAATGGATTATATTTTTTCAAACATTTTTCAAATATTAAATGGAAACGTTCATGAAATTAGTTGTGCGACAAGCAGTACCGAATTTTCAACAAATTGCAATTATTATAACCACATAATCATATAATATATATATATATATATATATATATATATATATATATATATATATATATATATATGGAATTCACTTATAGGACGGTATAGGAAAGTGTTCAAAATGTATGACACTATTATCTCAATATACCTTTCGTTTCATATTGTTGACATGTCTACAGGTGCACAAAACGTTTGAAACTGCACACAACTTTTGCAATGTTGGGTAATTCTGAATAATAAAGATATTTTCACGAGATTTTTTTCAGAGTGACGTAATTCGTGTTGAATATCTTCGTTGGTTGAATGTTGAATATCATCTTTGAATTGTATTGACTCCCTTATTTGAACCGAAATACATTAAGCACTTACGATGACTTACATGTAAATACCATTGACCTCTGATCGTAATCAACGCTTATTGATGCCCAGCCAAACTCCCGACTATTATTAGCAAGCGACCTCATGACCAAGTCGTGACTACCTACTTCTTACGAAGCGATTGCCCAGTGGGAGCGTCCGTTCCCACGCATCAGAAAACAGGGCACTTCTTTCGCTTTGCTTCTCAGCTCCCAGTCGCGGCACTTCCTATTCATGAGCGTTGGCCTCTCGAGCAGGACAGCCCCTTCACCCTCGACGGCGCGTTGAAAGGTTGCTGACCTGCCCAACCCCACGCTAGAAGTAGCTCGATGATGGCACAATTTCTTCTCAGAGGACGCTGTTCATGACTGATCTCGTGACATGTAAAAAACAGTGAAATGATTGCACTATTCCATCTTTACTTTTGGTATAGGGCACGTACTCAAGAAAAGTCGGTCATAAGCATGAATTTACAATTTTCTCAGGACTGTTCTTATAATTTCATCAGGTTATATTTGGTGAGTACAGTCGTGCTGCACGATTTGTGCATAGAAAACGAAGTAAAAGTTTGTTCACTGCGGAGGCTAGCTTAATAAAACCTAAGAAAATATTAACCCAACAACTGACCTAATAAGCACCATAGAGTTTTATTAGGTAACATAACATCAAAAGTAAAGTTTAAATCGTCATATTAAGTTCGTTTCCTGATAAATTAGTTAAAAATTTTCCTGATAAAAAGATTTTTTTCATAAATTCGTTTTCTGATAAAAAGATTTTTTCGAAAGAAATTATTAGTATTCACACAAGGCTTCTAGAAAATGTGAGATGTTTGGATAAGCGATTTGAAATAACAAATATTTACACAAATTATTTTTTTCAATTAATTAAACTCTCTCACACACAACTGGGAAGTTGTATGCAATATTTCGTTTCTTATTTAATTGTATGCATTATTTACTTGTATCACGAAGCATTTTAGCATAAAATAAGTTTGTAGCTCCAGCTCAAAAATATTGATCAAACTCTAAAACTGTCTTATTTTATTATGTTTTTGTTTCTTATAATCCAACGTTTGAGTCTTTCTTTATACTTACGTGAAAAATAATCGTTTCTGTTTGTAAATTTACTTATATTTATCAAAAATTGTTTTTGCACACTTACTACATATTTGTAAGTAGTTATTTTTAATACATTTTACATTTCTATAAGAAACAACTCTAATTTGTTTACTTGGAAATTAAATCCTGGTTTTAAAGAACTTAAAATGTTATTTTCATCTCAATAAGAAAACAATTAAACAGAATTGCATGACTTGCGAATGCCAATAGAAATGAATTACAAGCAGATGCGCAAGCATTTCCTAAGCAAACAGCATTCGAGAGATGCCACAGCAAAGCGGTGCGAAGTGACAGTGCCAACTAGCAGCTGACCATTTCTACTTTCATGCGTTCACTTCCTATAAAAAATGAATATCTACGTTTACCATTAAAATATCAAGGTAGTTCCAAGATGATGCTTGTCTTCCGAAATGGCCTAGGTGTGAAGAATGATAGGATACGTGAGAGTTCTTTTGGTGTCAAGCGATCCCAGCATTCAGAAGCAATCACGACAGTTTCAAGATACGCCTGGAGAGAGGTAGAAAGTCTGAAAGATGTATGCCGCAGAAAGCGGAAACCTTATTGCTAAACACAAATCGTCTTGAATTTTTCTCTGATTGTAGAAACATCATCGTTGAGGTGAATGACCACGAAGTCTACCCCAAACGACTTCTTTGCTTCTTACAAATGAAACATTCGACCAGTGCGTATTTTTTTAAATATTCCATTTTCTCGACTTCTTGCAAATCTGTGTGTTCCTCGAGAATTTTGTAAGTGCACTGTCTCTAATGTTATTAAGTTTTGACATGATTAAGAGCAAATTCAATTCACTATATTTCTTTACGTTTTTCATAGTACCTAAACATAAATTGAAAAACAATAATTTTACTTAAGATTATTTAATACAATGTAATTCAATTCAGATAAGAATCCTAATTGGATGAGAATATTAACCTAGACTTATCCATTTGTACTATGGTACGGTAAACAAAGGAAAACTGAAGACTGAAAATAATATGGTCAGACGAAAAGACATAAAGTACTCTGTAATCTAATTACTCTGGATAGACTATACAAAATTCAGGAAACCGTCAATGAAGAATATCTCATAATTGTAACAGAAATTAAAGGGGCTACAAATATGTAAAAAAAATAATTTTTTAACTAGCTTAAAATGGAAGTGTGAATTATTGTGTAATAGGTGTGCCAAAGAAGCGTGTGCATGACTCCCAAAACATAAACAACAATCCTAGAATGGCAAGATACAATTTTTCATGTTAATAAATACAAATATGTGTATACTAATGCCATTGACAAACCTATGATTATCATTCCACCGCGTAAAATTAACGTTTTATATCAGATGACTGCATGGTCTGACCACATAATCTTGCAGGAACTTTTAAAACCCTCATCACGCTCTGGCCGTCTACGCTACGATAGATTAAATTGTCACTAAATAGCAGCAATTTAAACTTCTTTTGAATTTCAGCACCTGATCCCTTAGCTTCAATTGCCGTTGACGAGTGATTTGGTAGATAGAAGAGTAAGTGTATATTTATTGATTTCGAACACGTTCACTACTGAGGTCATTAGTCTCGTAAGTGTAGTGCATTTTATATCATTCCTCCCCCTTGAGATTCGTCGCTGAATTACACTCTGGCTGGCGGGGAATCCTCCGCGTGGTATCTCCACAGAGTAAAGAATTATACTTCTTTAGTCTATGGTATCTCCACCAATGAGGACAAGCTCTAAGCCCCAGATTGGTCTCCCACATCTTTGATAGTATATTGCTTGTAAGTGTGTGTGTGTGTGTGTGTGAGAGAGAGAGAGAGAGAGAGAGGGCGGGAGAGGGAAAGGGAGAGAGAGATAGAGATAGAAAGAGAGAGGGATATATAGAGAGAGATAGAGATAGGGATATATATGAGAGGGAGAGAGAGAGAAGGAGAGAGAGAGAGAAGGAGAGAGAGAGAGAGAGGAGAGAGAGAGAGAGAGAGAGAGAGGAAGGGTAGATTGCGCATCATCCATGGCTCGTTCAGGTACTGCTCCGCCTTTCGCTTGGTGTTGACCGGAGTAACAACAGGGAAAGACAAACAGCTGCCTGCCACTAAGATTCTCCTCCACAGCAGCTGCAGCTCATCTGTGTAGCTAGTGTCAAAAATTCGCCACCGTCGGCGAATACCGGAATGCATGTGGGATCGGTAAACGAACTGCAGATTTGATTTTATAGAATTGCTAACAAAATAGCAACCCATAACAAACTAGGGGCCACCACAGGCTCTACTCAATGGATCACGAAAAACTTGATCGAGATGCGGGTCATTGACTCAGAAGCTAAAGTACATTATCGATGCACGTATAATTAGTATTTTTAAAATGAATGTAGCACAAATGTTAACTGCTGCATTATACTATACTATATTAGTATTTTAAAACACTAAGGATTTTCGTTTAGAAACGAATTTGAACTTTCTATTCAAACAAATATATATTTATAATTTATAAATATATAATTATACAAATATATAATTATAATTTATAAATATATATTTATATATATATATATATAATTCAAAAAAAAGTCGTGTCGAAATTTTTGGGAGAAATTAAAGGCAGTGAGCCCGAAATTATGTTAACGGGTGTATATAGGCAAGCGCTCAAGTAAACAATCCGGAAATTCAAATGTTTTTTATTTTTTAGTTTACTGACTGTTCTGAGAATTTCCCTGAAAATAGTTTCGGAAACAAAGATCGTGTCGAAGTTTTTGTTCGCTATATTTGCTATGATATTGAATTTTTTGTCCCTTCTAAAATCACCGCATTTCTCGAAAAGTGTGGTTGAATTTTAAATTGGTGATGTGGTGACCATTTTTGCGATATTTCGCACTGAAATAGTTTTATTTTTAGCGTTCAAAATATTCTGATAATTTTTCATTACTTTTGCCTGTGCTTTTACTTTCCTTAAAATGCTTTTGTATTTTCGAAAGAAGACATAGAAACCTGTGATATTCATGATTTTTAGAAATAAAGAGTACGTTTGTTTTTGCACGATGTTATAATTCCTTGTGATATCCAAGTATTGCTTTTTCATTAAATGTGTAATTTTCTTTTTTAAGAGGAAAGCACGTCTTAAAGTGAAATTAAATCTTTGAGAAAAATAAATTATATTTATCGATTGTTTCAACATTATAAACTGCGTCCAATAATTCCTGCAGCAATTAGTTCGTAAATAATTCCATTTAGCTTAGTAAATAGCCAACACTCTTTAATGTGTCGGTGTTCAAGTTTCTGGTAATTGTGAGAATTTGTTCATTATGGTAACTGTAACCTAGACAATTCGCAGACCATTTTTTATTTCTTATCTAGTCATGATTTTGTTAATTATGAGTTGATCTATTGACTTCATTATTTAACTGCATTGCGTATAGGTATATAAACTGTAATATTTTCATTAAATGAATGAATTAAATAGAGAAACTGCTCTTTTTCGCGAGATTTGCCCAGTTCCCATAAGGACGAAGAGGGGTGGCCACTACTCTTTTGTTGTTGTTGTTGTTGTTGTTGTTATTGTTGTTGTTATTATTGTTGTTATTATTGTTGTGTTTGTGCGTGCGTGCGTGCGTGTGTGTGTGTATGTGTGTGTGTGTGTGTGTGTGTGTGGCCGTGGCCAGTGATTGCTGTTACAAACGAAAGCACAACGTAGCACCCGTAGTGCCATTCGGCCTCGTGGCAGCTGTCACTGGGAAGCGAATCGCCACCCGCCCACAAGCAGTCTTATTTCCGCGGGGGCCGGTAGTTCTCGGATCGGCCACTAGGAGCGGGGCGGGCGGGTCGTGATGCACCGCTCCGCTCGCCGCCGCTATCCTCTCCCGACAGCGCATGCGCACGCCCGTGCGCCCCGCCACGCCCCCACGTCTCGCACGCCCGCGCAGTTCATCACTGGGTCATTACAGGCCTGCTCTGGGTTTCTTAATACCTCCACCGCGCACGAAAAGGGCTTTACGCAACGACGGCGCCTCTACAGGTAAAGCTCCAAATCGGGAGGGTACAAACAAGACAAATAGCAACTTTTGACCTAGCAGATGAGACGTCTGAGAACAGACGTCTGTAGACAAGTGCCTATTTTTATACTTGTATAAAGTGTTCTGAAAATAATGGAGTTACACATTTCTATATCTTTGTTGTGTTTATATCATTTACCAGTGACAATTTTGATGAAACTATAATACTTTGGTTTGATTGCCAATAACGTTTACATTGAGAACACTTAATCAAGATGCTTTCCCAACGGATAGTTATTCTGTTTTGGAAATCATAGTCTCTCTTCTGGACAAATATCGATTCTACTTATTCATTAGGACACGGCTTCTCAAAATCTTTTTCTTTGGTGTTTGTTGGATTAAATACACTTCTCTAGGCTTGTCTCCCAATTTCATATATCCAGATGATTTTAATTTGGTATATTAATATGTATTTACTCTCTGACACATGCCTTTTTCATTAATCATATTTCAGCTAACTTTGGTCTCGCAGACATTGTACGATAGAAAAAAATTCGAAAAAAGTAAAGAAATACTTCATTTAATAATAACTGTAAAAGTACCCGAAATGACAATTAAACGTTTATAAAAAAAATACAGAGAAAATGAAAAATATTAATTTCATCACATACGAAATAAAACAATAATTTTACGTTACAGATTTATTGTATTTTCGTTTTTAGATGTGTTATAGCCCATCAAAAATTATAATTTCTAGTTTATGAGTATCTGCATTAACTATTATCTTGCGTATGCGTACCAATAAAGAATCTTACGTAATTTTGGAGCTCCTTACTAGAACATATAGTTGAATATTCCATCCGTTCAAATTTGGGGTTATAAGACAAAAAATAAGAAAATTTGTGGAAGTATGGGTAAAAAGAAAGAAAAAGTTGAAGAGAGAGAAACAAGCATATAGAGAAAGCGACTCAGGCTATAAAGCAATGAATGTCCTCGTAATTTAAACAAGAGCTCAAATTCCATTCGCCTATTTACGATTGCAAAACAGTAAAGCAACTAACATTCGGTCAATACGCTCGTCGCGTGGCAACCCATCGAATCCAACGTTATGCGATCGCGAGGACCTCATCTGTTTTAAAAACCTCCATCATAGAAAGGGAGTTTATTTTAAACGGAATAGTGTGATTCCGCAAAGCCATCTCGACTTATTACTACTTCTTTACTGCATCAAACTGCAAAGTTGAAAGAATAAAAAATAAATTTATCTGTGTTTTGATTGTATATTAAAATCTTTTTGCTCATTTATTACCATAACATACCATGCCTGACGTATCTCGCAAACACATCGGAACGTCAAGTGTCTTACACACACATACGCACGCACACACACACACACACACACACACACACACACACACACACACACCCTGAATAATTTTCGAATTTTCCTAGTAACGCAAATCAAGAAAATGCAACCATTCAAATTCTCAGATACTATAAAGTCAACAGTCCTATATGATCATAACAAGAAAAGCGAATAAGAATCCAATCCGTTCAGATCTTCTTTCTTTCAATGACAGTAATAAATATCATTGTTGTTGCCGTTAGAAATAATACAATAGGTCTTGACTTTATTTTAATAAAATTTAAACTGAAACTAGACAAAACGATTCACCTCTTGAATCGCTCAGTGAACGGACACCTTCCACTTTTCCGTTATCTGGGCCGGCAATAAGATTCTATCTGTCGAAAATTCGCCATTTACCGGCGCACAAATTCAATACTTCATATTTCTACGAAGTAAGGGGAGAAAGTAAAAAAATTACGATCATTGCCATACTTTTTCGTAGGCAAATCACAAATGTCATTTGGATAAGTTTCTTTACACTCTTAGACACAAAAGGTACGTAATTGTATGTATAATGTAGACGATTTTTATTCCTAATTTTGTTATTTTTACGATATAAGGTTATCATGCAGTTTGAATCATAAAAAGCAATATCTCCCATTTATTCTTTCATAGCATTATGTCATAATTTCTTCCTTGCTTCAGCGCCTGCCATAGTAATTTGTCATGTTACAAAACAGTGTCAATCGCTGAATCTTTTGACAGCTCATTTATCAAATTCAGTCAGTATTGCGGGTCCCATGGGAACAAAACATCTCAAACATACAGTTGAGATTTTATCTGTACTCTGAGATTCTTACCGCATTCCTACGCACTATGATAATAACAGTTTCCTCTTTGTCCATTTGTGGTTAATGTGGTCGCTGGCTTCGGTGTTCACTTTCCTGCACCTATATCAACTGCCTTATCTATCTAGCCACCTTCTGTGAATCTTGATTTACAGAGGGAAGTAAACTAGCAAACGTGAATATTGAACTTTACACAATACACATCTCCAAACTATATTCTACAGTTAGTAGAGCTGCTTCCACAGTACCCTTTATTTTTATTGTAAATCTTGTGGTTAAGCAATTGAACAGTTTAAACTCATTATTGTGTCATGTCTTGTTTTTGTATCACTCATCATATCGAGTACAGTTCGCTGTTGTAATTGCACAATAAACAAAATGTTATGTGCTGGAATAAAGTGCCAAACTTCTTAACATTACACTCTACTCTTGACAGAAAAAAATACTAACGGTCGTACATTTGAATATTGAGGAACCATCTGTCGCACTTCACTTCCTATAAAAAGAAACCAACCTATGGACAATGTCATCTTCAAGAACAATCAGGCTCTAGTCCAGGGCCCTATTTCTAGCATGGGTCCACGAAAGCTATAGCAAATGCTGAAATAAAAAAATACAAATAAATATTTAAAAAGTATTTTTATCCATCATGTTAACGGAGGATAACAAATAATTTAATTAGCTGAAGTAATTATTTCCTTCCTTCCTTCCAAAGTATCTTCACCCGTTCACTATGATTTTGTTGCGTTCTTCTGTTTAAATTCGGATGGTCCCAATTTTCGATTTTTTCTACAAACCGGTGAATTTCGACTCGTTTTTTAAATGCTAACTAATTCTTGTCCTAAATGTTAACTAAATTATAAATTCAACTGATATCGAAAATCCACCACTTTAGACACTGGAACCTAGCTCCAGCCGGCCAACGAAAGTTCAGTTAGGAACTCGCAGCTTTATTTTGTTTTATTTTTTACCACCGCACCTGATGCAACGAAATATACAGTAGCGTACATTACACGTTAAGCTAACGTTAACATAGGTCCGATATACTGTAAGAATTTCCAACAAAGTTTGTTCCTTTTTAGTAATAGAATAACAGCCACTAAAAGCACAGATATACAAACTTGTGTGACGTAGGAGCGGTGGAAAGCATATGTGACGAATATGGAACTACAGATATTTTGAGTGTGGATATCTGATCATGTGAATTTCATATTTTAAATTTAAATTTGTATTGACTGTGTATTTTCTCATTATTTAATGCAAATTTATTGATTATTTTTAGCTCTCAATAACATAACTCGTTAAATAGTTTAAAGAGCTATCTTGTGTTTTTGGTTTGCATATTATGACCTAGTCCGTTTATGCCTACACTCTCTCTCCGAAGCTTCGTACTCAAAAACAACAGTCCATGGTTTACGTTATTTGTATTTCTGCGCTAATATATATATATATATATATATATATATATATGTGTGTGTGTGTGTGTGTGTGTGTGTGTGTGTGTGTGTGTGTGTGTGTTATTTTAATACCTAATTAGAATGGATAAATAAAATAGCCTATTTTATCACTTACTCATTTGTGTTGAATATTTGTTAGTCGTATATTAACCCTTATATTTGAAACTTATTGTTGCCAGAAAAGCCGCGGGAAGTTTCGTTTAGGTCAAGGGAACCGTGAGCGGAAAAAGTTTGGAAACCCCTGTGCTAGCCCACTACAGACCAAATGGATTTCGCTGCGCGTGGCGCTCGCTGCTTTCCTTTGAAGGCATGCCGTGAGGCAGGGTCGAACCGTGACCCCTTGGCTCCTAGTGCTCTGCCCCTGTCCCAGGTCAAAAACACGGAGAGGTTGGCGCAACAGAACAGTTGCCTCAAAATGACAAAGTTCTCGATCGTGTTTGTTCTTATTGCCCTCGGTTCTTGCTCCACTGCGTTTTGTAATGAAGCGTATCCTTTTCCCCAAATGCATAATCCATAATTATAGAGGTATCCTAATCATTTCTGATTTTTGTTGTTCTGTTATTAAAAGCATTCTTTTTTGAGTACGTATTATGTTCATTTATTGTTCAGTATTTACGTCACATATGTTATTTCATTAATATTTGGTGCTTTTGTCGTTTACGAGCTCTCTAAGTTTGATTTTTTATTTTCTTTCCTGCTCTCAAGTATACTAAATCTCCTTGCATTCCATTTCGAATTTGTGTAAAATTGTCAGAACGTTCTAAAACATAATTAGTTAATTATAATAATTTTAGAATTGTACATTTTGTATGACACTTCGTTTTAACAATTCGATTAACAAAAATCCCATATAACTTATCGTTTCTATACAGAACAAACAAAAATACTAGAGAATGTACATGTTGATCGCATTTTAATGCATTTATTTAATGGAATTTTCAAGTACGGATGTATTAAAGTTTTCAGAATTTCTTAGGAAGAATAAAATAGAAAAAACTTATTGAATAACGAAGCAAAATAAAATGTATTTTGCAAAATTTTAAAAAAAGGACGGTGGAAGATGAGGACCATTAAGACGAAATTGAATTGAATTGATGCCTCATTTTACGTGATGAAAATGACCAGATATTGGAACAGACATTATGACTGAAGAAAAGACATTAATAGAGCCTAGAACTGAGAAATGCATATCTGAACTAAAGAGTTAAGAAGAGAGTAGTAGGAAAGAAAAGAAAGATGACATGAGGGAAGAAGGATGCGTAGAAAAACAACTAACAAAAGAGATGTGTGACCAGAATTGTGCCAGAAGAAAGGTGGTTCAGAGCGCCAAGATCTGAGTAACCCAGCGGGAAGTAGTGGTCGGGGGCGGAGGGGGAGTGCAAGACTGAGCCAGTGGGCGGGGGCGGCGGGGACGGCAGACGGGCAGGGTGCCCATGACGCCACCGCGTGCAGCGGATCGGAATCGGCCGGGACTTTCGCCTGGCTTGCGACTGTTAAGGCCCATTCACAATGCGTTCGCATAAGCATAACACGTAAAAGGTTAAGCATAACACGTAATTAATAAGAGCTTGCAAGCTTCAAGCTTCTGTGCTTATGCTTATGTCAGACATAAGGAATGAGCCAATCACAGTTCGATAACTCAAAATCGAGTATCAAAGTCGATAGGCGAAGTATTCGTGTGCTGCGTGGTTGTGTTTGTCGTATTTGTTTTGAAATCTCGAAATCCATTCTCATATCCAACCAATAGTAAACTAGAATATTGTCATATCCAATAGAAACTCTTATTTTGCCTATGTTTATGTTCGACATTGTGAATACGCCAACTCTTCGCTTATGTTAATGTCTATGTCTATGTGTTATGCTTATGTTTGTGATTGCATTGTGAATGAGCCTTTACGGAGATGTCCGCGGGTATTCGCGGCGCGTGAGGCAACGGCGGGGCGCGGGGCCCAGGGGCGGGGGGGGGGGGGGGGGGGGGGGGGAGGGAGAGTCGGGGCGGACCCGTGAAAGGAGCGGGGTGGGGCGGGGCGGGGTTGAGGCCGTGGTGGGGAGGGGCGGGGGTGGGCGCAAATAGCCCAAATAATAATGTCGTCACGAGTGCAAACAATTGCGTTGGGGAAATCCTGGCGCCTCTTGTTCGAACGTTCCCTCGCTATTCTTAGATGAAAGTCGTAATTGTTTTCGCTGTTTCCAGATAATGTCACGCGAATAAAATTAGACTTCAATCTCTTGACACGCACATTTTTTAAATTAAATAAAGAGTCATCTAATGCAAAATGTATAGAAAGTAAAAACATAACGAAATTGGTTTTAGTTGACCTTTTTCAGATATTATCGTGCGGAATCCAAAATCTCCGTAATCGTGATATATTGGTCTTTTGCACGTCTCCCTACCTATTTTAATTATCTAGTCGCAAAGTACTTTAATGAACAATAAACCAAAGATCAAACATTTTTGAGTAATAGTTGTACTACATGCTTAAAGCAGTTTTGATGACTTGCATACACTTTTAACTTTATTATCATACTTAAATGAGAAAACAATTTTTGAAAGTATACGTTTTATTTATTTATTTACAATAAATAGAAGATACACTACAAAATCATTGAAGTAGAAAGTGAATAATGAAACGTCTAGCGAACGTTGTGAAATGAAATAGTAGGCATTACAAATATATGTAGTACATTTACGTATTAATACGAATGTGATAGAAATGAGATGCAATGAAAATCGGCTGATATGGCTCAGGACATCAACTGCTATCACTGCTCTGACTTGGAATACCTAAGTTTCGAGTGAATGAATTTTCGACATTAGATTGATAGCTAGGTCGAATGAGTCACTATCTGGAGGAGAATTCTAGAGTCGACTGCTCAGATCGGTATCTCTCCATGGTTTCTCCGTACAATACCAGGAGAAATCACAGACCGCATGCAATCTGTCCTTCCTCTTTCTTGACCTCTCCTCATCTTTTACACATACATTTTAATGCATTACACTACCAAATAAGTCGGGAGCTTAGAATTTATCCCGGCTGGGGCGTTGCCCTACTCGCGGGAGATACCTGGATGGGAAAAATCCCGCAAGCCGATGTGTATGTCGGCGCTGCATCTCGGCATCCAACGAGAAACAACAGCCACCCTCCTCGGTAAAAGCATGCACTTACGGGAATAATAACTATATTAGTTGACGCGCCCGTAACACGAAACAAACAATCATACATTGGAACGAAATTATTATTTTATTACTATTTTTATCATTATTATCATTATTGTCAATTATTATTATTATTATTATTATTATTATTATTATTATTATTATTATAGGAAACGGCAATAGGCTGTATATTCGCCATCATGATACACGATTTTACATGTTGATACATAGATTATGTATCAATAACTCAAACCATAAAAGTTAACAATTTCAAAAATGGGTTTCTTTGAGTAAGAAGCTTTATCCAAAATGTTTAACTTCTTATTCAAATTTCGTGGCTTACGACGGGTAAATATAAAGACCAAGAAAGTCAAACGTACTAACTCCAAGGCCAAAAATAATTCAATTTGAAGTAGTCATGTAACAGTATTTTTATTTTCTGTTGTGATAATTACCTTCTTTCCATTATTTAAATCAATTTCACATATTTGATTCGGCATACCTTTTTGGTCCTTTCAGAAATTTTAAAATAAATTAATATCTTGCTTCCAACTAAATTAAAATGAAATGGGATGTAAATATATTTTGACCCGTTGCTCTGCATATTAAGATTAGAAGCAAGGCAAACCGTTCGGGTAACTCCATTGTGGCATGTCAGCTACAAGGTCCTCCGTCTGCTGCACCGTCTGGTTCTCGGCCGCCTGGAATATAAATTAAAGCAGTTCAGCCCGTCGCGACGCTCTGAAGTGGTCCATCGACTTTCCTTGGAGGCCTTGAAATCACATTCCACGCCGCGCCGTCTCGCCCAGAATCTTCACTCGAGTTGCATCAGCCCAGGAGCGAGATATACGGGCGTCGCACGGGCAACACACTAAACGAGATAGAAATTTCGAGAACTATGGCGGTGACAAAAGTAGAGCCAAGGTCGCGTAAGCATGCAACAGCAAAACGACGCCGAAATACCGGGAGCGGTGGCTCAGTGCCCCAACTGATATCACTGCAGTGCCTCTGACCGGGAGGTCCTAGGTTCGAGTCCCGAAGGCCGCAGGATTTTCGACACTAGCTTGTTACCTACTAGGTCGAATTCAGTCGCTGTTTGGAGGAGAATTCTAGTGGCCGGCTGATCTGATTAGTAGTTTTCCGTGGTTTCTCCGATCAACGCGAATGCCGGAGCAGTACCCTAACAAACGGGCCACGAACCACGTGCGATCTTTCCTACCTCTTCCTTGTCTTATCCTCACCCCTTACACACACACTTTTCAGTAATATGCACTACACTACTACACATGCAGGGAGACCAGTCGGGGAGGGGGTTGTAGGTGGGAGATGCCTGATTGGGGAAAACCCCGGAAAAAAGCCGGATATCGCCATCCAGCGGAGGATCACCGCCACCTCCTGAGCAAAAACACGTACTATACTTACGGGACTAATGACCATAGTAGTTGACGCGCCCGGAATCACTAGCAACCAATCAATGCAGAAATACGTTGGGCGTTAAGGTCAGCAGATAAAAAGGAGCAGGGCATATGATTGCGTATGCTTCCGCGGCCGGAGTCAGTATTGTCTAGGCCGAAACGTCCGCCAACACAAAAGAGACGCGGCTAATCCCGGATAGCCTAGACAATACAAGAACAAGGCCGTCGAGAGAAAATTCGAGTCCCGGAACAAAGGTGTATGAGATCCTATAAAAATAGGAATGTACAGAATGTATATTCTTTTCTTACAATCGATTATATTGATTGTAAGAAATAAATATATTATACTTATTAATATATTTAGAGAACATTTACTGCAAAGTATTTCGTTTGGCGCTCGGCACTTCACAACACCTCTAGTCTGCAACCTCTTATTTGGGATGTCTCAGAACGTGACGGCAACGTACAGCGTAGTATTTAATTTTGAAAATATATTAATTTGCAAAATTGAAAAGATAAGGTATACGATAAAAATTAAATTAGATAATAAATATTCGAATCGTAATAGAGATTGTGGGTCTCGTTGGTATTTTTTGGCCCTCTAGCAATTCATGGGCCCCGGCGCGATATACTTACTCTCTATTGCACCCGCTCTCGTCGGGCCTGATTAGCAAGTAAGAGGGCGGTTAGATGAAAAGAAAATAAGCAGGTAGGTGAGAAAGTGGGAAACAAAAGGAATAATATAAGAAAAACAAATAAATAATGAATGAAAGAACAAAAAAGAAAATTCAGCATTCTATCTCACAATTAATAAGGAATAGAGATGGTTAATTTTAAAATTCATTTGGAGCTAATCTTAACAAATAAAAAAAATTGAAGTACGCGCTAAATCTCCCCAAAATTGAAATACATTTCAAAACTTGTAAAAATTAAACAAGAAATCAATCATTGTTGTATAACGTGTGCTCTATTTCTAGAACGAAAGATAAGAGGCAGCAGTAAGTGAATTCAAAATAACATCTATGCTTAATGTATTCCAGACTTGTATTCACCTGCCCAAACAGCGAGTGCTCACGTTTAACGTATTGTGACCTGCGGGTCACGCAGTAATACGGAATTGGCCGTTGACCTCTCTGTTCCCACCCATTACTAGAGCCACGAAATTCGCCTTTTCCACGGCGGCAGGTGGTTACGAGACGAGCCAACGATCGGGCGAATGATCCGACGAGCGATCCGGAGGCCGGGCGCACCCACGGCCGGGGGGCGGGGGAAAGACAATGCGCAGCCGCCGCCAAAGAGCATGTTCAATTGGGTGCCTTTCGTCTTCGACGTGCGCAGGTTTCTGAGCTGGTGATGCGAGTATCTTCTACGATTGGAATTTGGAGTCAATCGACTTTTCGCGTCTTTCTCATGTCGCGCCGCGCTTGGGAGAGTCCGTGTTAGATCTCCCCAGCAATCGATATTTTGCTGATACGTCGCTTTAATTAATGCTTTTTCTTGCGAGTTGGACATGTAGAGTAACGCAAAATCACCATATTCCGTTTTTTGACGTCATCCTAGTTTTAACTGTTTTTGAACTAAAATAAATGATCTCGAAATTAAAATGAAGAACTAAAGATAAATATAGCCGATTATTGTTAATTTAATTCTTTACATTCGACCATAATTTTTATTAACGTACTACTAAATGCTGGTAACCAAACAATAAAATATATCCCTTTTACATACTCTAATTAAAAATGGATAGGAAATAGTTTATTAGTAAAATGTTTATTAGTCTATAATTAAAACATCGATGTTTTAAACATCGATGTTTTTCGTCAATGTTTTCATCGACATCGATCACGCTTTAGCGATGTATCCAAACATCATTGTATCGATGGTTTGGTAAAATTTGCCATCACTAAGTGGGAGTCCCTTCGCGCGCCGAGGACGTCGCCAAGTTGCGAAGGAAGCGCGGGAAAGGAGAAAAGAATGGAAGTGAGAGGAAGAACAAAAATGAAGAAACTAGTGGGAAAAGGAGGAAAGGGTAAAGGAATAAGAGGAAAGAAAGAGAAGGGCGAAGAAGTCGAAGAAAAAGAAGAGAAGGAACAGCAAGAAGGAAAAGAAAGGAGAGATGTAAGCAGATAACAAGAAACACAAGACGAAGACCTACATTTTTTAGTACTACATATTTACGTAGTAAAGAGAAAGTATTGCAATGCTGCAGCAGAAAGTGGCAATTTTTCCTCAGAGAAACTCGTATTGTTGATCCCTCATATGGAAAAGTGGATAAATATTGCGCTAAAATGAAGAGCTCTATGATTTACAGTACTTGGATATAACAACAATAAATGAAATATGGCTCAGGTCTCTTTTTTGGTCAACTCTCTGTAGTTTCGAAAATTTTGAAAACTTAAAATAGCGAAACTACAATAATATTATAGAGATTTTTTCCTTAATGAAATTATTTTCAATATCAGATTTTTGATATGCTTTGTGCCTTTTTGGTAGTTTTCGCGTATTTGTGCTTGAAATAAAGGCAATTAAAAGCTATATTTTCTCAAAGACGGCACAACAGTTTTTCTTGAAATTTTTCTTGATTAAAGCAATGTATAACTATAAAAATCGCATTGATCCCATTTTCGTTGGACTCGTGAATTTTCGCAGAAATTTAATTTTTCGGCGTCTTTCCACAACTACAGTATTGAAAGTATCGATATTTTTATTAGTTATTTCTGTTCTTTAAAACTGAATCTTGAAATAATGTTACAAAACCAATTTTTGAAAATTGCAAGTTCAAATGTTCAACATTGTTTTTAAAGCATCTGCAATTTAGGCTTCTGAATATCATACAGATATAAAGAAGTTTATTTGATGTTTCACTACATACAGTGATATTCTACACCTGTTGCGGGGTACTTTCCGTCAGCATGGCCCATCCACGTCTCCTGATTCTCCTCGGGCTCCTCCCGTTCCTTCTTCTTCCCCTTCCGTCTCTCCCTCCCGCGCCCACGCCGCCGCCGTCGCTTTCTCTAGAGCACACAAAGGTCACGCGGGAAAACGAAAGCGAAGAATGTTTTAACTCTCACCCTTTGGAAGTAAATAAACAAGGAGAAGCATCTCCGGCCGCCTCCGAATATGTGCGTGGCGGCTCCGCCCGATGCATGGCGTCCGGTTCCCTGCGCACTTGTTGAGCAGCAGGTGCTAATGCACGCCTGCCACCCCACCCGCTGGGAAATGAGACCGCTTCTTGTGTTTGTTCCCTGTATGCTCGTATGTACACGTTCTCGTACGGGAACTCCTCAAGCTTTCGCACGCCGGGTGGCTCAAGAACCCGTGCTTTAGCTCGACAACTTATTAGAAGAAAAAACATAGTGGTATCGCTTACCATAGGAGGCGTGGCGAAGCCATCCCCCACTACTCCCGAGGGGGAGCTCAGTTGAAGTTAAGGACCGCCTGCAACGATAACTGAACCGCTCTTGCAACTTCGTTCTCACGCTTCAACAATCTAAGGTTCGCGACGTTTCTCAAGGTCAAGCTGTCTTCTTGCCTCCCGCCCAGGCCGAAGGCGGCGAAGCAGCGGCCGTGGCGGTGGCGATGGCGGGGCGGCGGCTCCTCCTCAGACGGAGAAGTTGAGCATAAACGAGAGGAACCTTCCCCTCCGCCACTTTTCGCGCATGCGCGGTCTATGTTGTTGTTGTTTTTAAGTTGTCGAGCTGTGGTTTCAAGGTTCACCAACAGGCGTGGGATCGATCCCGTTCCAAACCAATGTAATATTTAAGAGGTGATCGCAGTCCGTAGGACGATTATTTTCGAAGTAGGAAAGTATGTGGAACAAAAACGATAGACATCGGGTGAAAGAACAATTAGTAAGACGATGTTCTGAAATACTCAAAAGTAACTTACGCTAACAACACGTAATGATGCATAACACAGATAACAAATTCTTAAATTACGTCGTTCAACATTAATATTTTACCCTGTATAATTTCTTTAAAAATATGAAAAAATTGAAGGAACGGTTTACACGATAAAACAAAGTGTACTATAATTACCATATATCTATTTTTGAGCCACGTTGGTCTCACCATGATTTGGTCCGAGATTGAACAAATTCGCCAGTAATTCATGGTCAGACGGTGTTGTTTCATTATTTCATAATAATCCGTAACACCCGTGCTCCATTCACCGATATGAACACTGTTCCAAGTTCCATATGACATTGCGAGTTTATTACTTTCTCGTTACGGAGTAGAGAGGAGGAGTAATTTACTACGGAGTTGGTTTACTACGGAGTAGAGTAATTTTCGACAGAAAAACTCTTATTAAAGGACACTGGTAACGAGAAAGTGGATACATCCACTTGCTAAATTTAGAAAACAAAAATCCTCTAACAAGTGATATAGCCAGAATCCATATTTTATTGGTCCTAAATACCGAAAAACCGAATGATGGCAAAACGTCTCACCGTTTGTCTGTCCGTCTGTAAACAACGCTAGCGGCTAAACCGTTCAGCCGATTTTCTCTAAAATTGATATTCCTGAATCGATCTAGCTGCTCTTTGGCGGCTCTTTGAATTTGGAATCGAAATTTTAATTTGGCGAGGGTTACTTTACATGAAGCCCCTGGGAGATTTTCCAAATGTTCAAAAAATAGCCCCATCGTTTTTGATTAAATTTTGTTGTGGATAGTGTGACGGCGCGTGAAAATATAAACGAGAAAAACCTGCTGTTTTAGCACCACTAGTTTTTTATTTGTGTAGATTGATTTGATTGATTGGTGATTCAGGGTGCGTCAACTGCTAATGTCATCAGTCCCGTTAGTGTAGTGCATCCCCCCCGCGACCGTCGACTCTCTATATACCCCTCGGAAAACCCCTCTACGCTTTCCCCAACCAGATATCTCCCACAAGCTCTGAGTTCCCGACTGGACTACGCTAGTGTAGTGCATGTAATTGAAAATGCGTGTAAGTAAAGGGTAAGGAAAGAACAAGGAAGAAGAAGGAAAGATCGCGCGCGGCCCGTGGCCTGTTTGTTGTATTCTGCTCCGACATTCGCCTGGTATTGATTGGAGAAACCATGGATAACTGCCGATCAGAGCAGTCGACAGATAGAATTCACCTCCATACAGCAGCTGAATTTCGACCTAGCCGACAAGCTAGCGTCAAAAATCCTGCCACCGTCGGGACTCAAATCTAGGACCTCCTGGTCAGAGGTACTACAGTGACGTCAGTTGATGGCCTTAGCCACCTCTTCCTATAAAAAAATGCGTAGGACATTATGTGGAAAAGCCTCGTAAATGCTCTGACTCTCGATTTTCTGAATCTTGAGCAAAATTGTACACGAGTGGCGTTCATACTTTCCCGTATTATTTGTAACGGTTAGATTATATCATTACAGTTTTTTCTAGCACTTCGGCCATCTCTTTAAAAAACCCTCTTTCCTAAACTAAGCGCACGTTTTTAAAAGAAGTAGGTTATCTAATTTTTAAAAAGTCATAATTTTAATGAAAATGTTATTTTTCAGTAATGTAACCAGAATTTTTCTAAGGGGAGGGGCTTTTTGATAGGTGTTTTATCCAGTCGACTTGATATTTTCTTATATAGAATTTTCGAATGAGCGAATTTAAAATGTATGTTTATTTGTTGGTTTTTAGATATTTATAACGCATTTAATTGTGATATTGAATGCTTTCGTTACTGCAGAAAATTAGTGAAAACTACGTATTACACTACGTAAAAAATTACGTATATTTCACATGTGGAATAATTATATTCACATGTGAATATAAGCCTCTTCCGGGTGCAAAGCTCAAAGGAACCCATTCTCCGAGGGGCACGCTGTACTTATGCCAAAGTTTTAGAAGCACTACTCTATCATTACGAAAAGCTTAAAGAAAATTACAACAGTTTTTAAGAAAGTTTTGTTTATATTTTTTTGAAACATTGTTACTATTTGGCTAAAACTTACGGAATAACTACATATACTGAAACTTGTAAGTAAAATGATTTAAGGACCTAATTTTGAAACTCTTTTGTGATGAGAAACAATTTTCTAGCTTAAAGAATGAAAAGTAGAGCAGTTTCATTGAAGATTGTTCTTTTGCAATTATCAAAATTTTCAGCGGTATGAATGAAAATATCACTTACGTTATCAGAATCTTTATTAGGAATTTTGTTTTGTAGTTTAGTCGTAGTCGTTTTGTTCAGCAGCATTTTTGCTGGTAGAGGCCACTAGTTTTTCTCTATTTGAGCAAAAAATTCAAGCAGAAAATTGGATTCATTTCTGAGAAATGTTTAAAATGTTTCAATTTGCGTGAGCTTCATATGAAATGCCCACGAAACGTAAAACATCATAAATTCGTAGAGCCTCCAGTTCAGCCAGATCGGTCGGGGAATATAAATCGGAGAAGAAATCCTGTGTACGGTCAGACGATAGTGTTCATACTCAGGCAGGCGGCCAAAATGACACATCTGTTAAAATATTTCTGCCAAATTCTCGATATAAATGTTTTGCAACATGATCTAACTTTACTCTACGTACACGCTATATAGTAAAAAAAGGTTACACTAATCAGTTTGCTTATGAAATTTCTAATATTTGCCCCAGAAAATTGAAAAATTGTCGAAAACTTTAAAAAGACTGGCCAACATTCACTCCAATTTCTTTTCCGGTTGCATATCAATGCTCTCGGTTTAAAGTGTTGAAAAGTATTCGGAAAGATGCTCTCTCGTCGTCTAATATTATGCTGGCACTTATTAGAATTAATGTCCATAATGAAGCCAGGCAAGTAAAAAGTAATATAGGTAAGTTAAAAGTAAGGAAATGCAGTACAGTGCAATGGACGGGTATGCTTTTTTTCCGAGACTTTGGTGGTTTCTCTCAATCGGTCCTCAATACGTGAGCGTGTGCCATGTGCTACAAGGTTGCTGTGCCTTTCATCAAATGCGCTTTCTCTAATGAGTCGCTGTTTAAGGAACAACGCGTCATTCGCAACAAAACCTGCCAAGCAGAGTCACCGCACATGAGGTGGAAATAGTGGGACAAGGGAAAAGTGTTGATTGGCAGCTTGTTCAGCATTACCATCTCCGTGAGTCTTCTAGTGCCTTCGAGCCGGTAGACGGGCGTTCAGAAATTAGCGGAAAAAATGAGTCCCTATGATTGAAACAAAGGGCCTTATTCAAACTTCTCAGAAATACATGTATGGTCTTCTTTTTGGGTTGACTCGTGAAGTGATGACTTGCGCGATCTATTCAGGAGCCCCGTCCGGAAATTGCAAAAACCAAGTGTTCAGTTAAATAATTCGCATATTCTAATACATTGCATGTGCTTTGAAGGGTGTTCATAATGTATAATTTATTTTACACTTGTAGTAAAAAGTATGTTTAATATGTATTTGTAAAAGTTGTATAATAATTTTATATTTTAATGTTGGGTAATTGTAAGTAATCGTCATCTCCTGCAATAAGTCCCGATGTCTCAAGAAATCTCCCACTTTACTTCAGCAGGACTTCATTTTGAAGTGAAACGTAAAAATATTACTATTCCGCAATTACTCCCCAGTTATTAACCACATCACTACGTTATCTCACATTTTTTATAATAGCTTTCCGTCCTTCCCACAATTATCCTAACACAACCTAGAAAAACGAGAAATAATACAGAAGCAAAAATAGATTTCCTATGTATAATACATATATAATACATGTAGGGCCGGGAGGGTGGTTGTTATTTTGTAAGCAATACTATTAAATGAAATCTGTAGTTAGTGTTCCGATGCAAACATTTTTGGTTATTAAATTTTGTCAACAAAGCGTGTTGCTCTCATTTGTTCTGAATTCAACGAATGTTAATAAAGGAGTGGGGGTAGATATTCTAGAGCTCACGAAAACGTTTACGTATAATACAATTTTTTAATCTGAGGAATTCTATCCGTGGGGCTCAGAGGAACTCATCTCCCTAATGAATACTATTTGTAAAGAAAAAGTTTAGAATTTTAAAACAGACAGTAAACTTAAAGTTTTTTTTTAAAGAATTGAACCTTACAACCCATTAATAACAAATATTTTTTAAAAACCGTTCGTTTCGTTTATTCATATTAATAATCCGATCGTGTATTTAAAGTACAATTGAATCTATTTTACCAACAATGATAGAGTTCTGTCGAAGATTGGGTGTAGAGACATTTATTGCAGACTCTCTGCACCACAAAATTAGCTGAATGATACATTTAGAGGGAGAATTTTAAGCTGTAAATTAAATATTTCTTCCTAACCTTTTTTTCATATAGTAACCAGCATCAATAAAACTAATTATTCATTATATTTGTTGTACATTAAATAATTTACAGCATAATGTCATAAATATTATCATACTACATCGTTAAGGATATTTACTAACGAGATATTTTAAGCGAGTTTTTACTTTTATTAATATCAAGAAACAAATGTTTACTCATGATAATGTACGATTCACACTAGCGTATCCGTGCTAGAACACTTGAATGTGGGAAATTAATCTCGCCGCTTTTATCTCCACATTCGTAAGAAGGGAAAATCATGTTAGCGAATGTGTTTGTGCATAATTCGGGATACTGCACGCGTCATCCTAGCCAAGACGGACGGGTACTCAAAAGAATCTAGCCTTCAAAAATGTAATAATATGTCTCAAAAACTCTCGTGCTCTCGGTCTCAAGAAGCAAGTTTTGAAGTTCTAGGGCGCAGTTTCGAGTTGTGCAGGAGCGAGGTCGAGGATAATCATCGAGTGACACTGTGTTGCGGGATTGCATTCGCCCCTGCGTTCTTTTTATTTATTTATTTATTTATTTATTTATTTATTTATTTAGTCAAAAACAGTCAAAACTGTATGTGACGTATGGGGGAGAAAATCATCTGCGCACGTTTTCTTGAGTTTCAGAATCCCTTCCCAACAACTTTCGCAATTCGTCGCCTCTCAGTGGAATTCTCTTTCATTTGTCAACTCCTTTGTTAACATTGGATAAGAGATCGATGATTGATTGCTAGTGATTTCGGGCGCGTCAACCGTTAAGTTTATTAGTCCCGTAAATTCAGTGCATGATTTTTGCTCGAGAGATAACGGTGATCTTGCTCCGCTGAATGGCGAGATCCGGCGCCGACCTACCGTAAGCGAAGTTTTCCCCCAACCAGGTATCTCCCATCAGCGGGGCATAGCCCCAGCCGGGACAAGCTCCATCCTTCCGACCGGTCTCCCGGCATTTGTGGTAGTAGTGTGTGTGTGTGTGTGTGTGTGTGTATGTGTGTTGTGTAAGGGGTGAGGATAGGGCGAAGAATGGGAAGGAAACATCGCACGCGGCCTGCAGTCTGTGTGGTGGTAACGTACTGCTCCGGCATTTGCCTGGTATTGATCGGAGAAACCTCAGAAAACTTCCGGATTGGATAAATGCGAGAGGCACAAAACGCATTCTAAAATAACCACCGTCATTAAAATAACCGAAAATCCACCATATAGGAGAATGTAATTCAAAGTCAAATGAAGGAAGAAGAAATGCTCTTTTGTGAAACACATGTAACGCCTCCTCTGAAGACGATGTTCTCTTTGATATCTCCGATCAACACCAGGTGAATGCCGGAGCAGTACCCTAACAAACGACTCACGGACCGCGCGCGAGCTTTCCTACCTCTTCCTCGTCCTATCCTCTCCCCTTACACACACTTACACTTACATGCACTGCACTACTACACATGCCGGAAGACCGGTCAGGAGCTTAGAGCTTCCCCCGGCTGGGGCGGTGCTCCGCTGGTGGGAGATACTTGGTTGTGAAAACTCCTCTAGCGGACGGTAGGTCGGCGCCGGATCTCGCCATCCAGCGGGGGAAGGTCCCCGCCAGCTCCCGACGAAAAGCATGCACTAGACTTACGGGACTAATGAACTCAGTAGTTCACGTGCCCAGAATCAATAGCAACCAACCAACCAGCGATGTTCTCTTGTCTGCAGATCTTCTTGCTGTTCGCAATGGCCTTCGCGCTCCTGGCTGGCGCCGCCCGAGCCGACGCCGACGCCGACGTCGCCGACGCCATGGACGCCGCGCACGCCGCGGAAGCCGCCGACGCCGCCGTCGAGGCCGCGGAGGCCACGGAGGGCTCCGACGCGTCCGACATCCGCGCGGCCGCGTCGGAGACCTCTTCCACGGAGACGACGACGCCGCCCCTGAACATCGACCCGCAGCTGCGGCGGGCGCGCAGCAGCCCCCCCGCCCAAGGAACCCGGGGGCCAGGACCCCCCCACCACAGCGTCAACCTGCCCCCTCCCACAGCCCCCCGGGGCCCGCCGCCACCTCCGAGCCCCAGCCCGCCCACTTTGACAACGCAAATTTCCCTAGCAACAACTTCGCCGGTGATCATTTTCACAACTCCGTGGCCCCCACGCAGCTCCCCGAGGAGGCGAGGGCCACCTCCAATTTCGAAATTCTTCCGGAAAACTCAGATATACAATCGAACATAATCAGTACTACCAACGTCAACGAGAAACCGGAAATATTTAAAAGCGTGTCACCCTCCTCGACGGTAGCCGATGTGCTTAAGGATACCCCTCTGGGAAAAGATCAAACTACCACCTTCTCGAGCGGCAACCCTCAAGATACCGAACCTCTTGACGAGAACGATAAGGAAGTTTCCATTTTTCAAGCACCCTTAGTGGCGGCGTTCACACTTCATCACGATCTTGATGGTCTTCCCAAAAAAGTTGTACCGCTTTTCAGGCCCAAACCCACGGCCGCGACTCCAACGAGAGAATTGCCGTTCCAGCCTCTCTCTAAACAGAGAGAATTGGAACAGAGGACAATACTCCTTCAGCAGCAATTATTCAGCATACAGCAGCAGCAAACCAAGAACTGCACAAAAACCAACAAAACAAGGCTTTCAAACAAGCAGCAGCAACAACAACAACAGCAGCAGCAGCAACAACAGCAGCAGCATCAGCAACAACAACATCAACAACAATTCTTATTGCAACAGCAACAACAGCAGCACCAGCAGAATCAGCAACTTCAGCAACAGAGACAAAGGCAAATTAATTTCCAACAACAACAAGGACCACAGTTCTTTCAAACAGAAAACAATGAGCATGTGTTTCAACAGCAGCAACCCTTTTTCCCCTTTTTTTAAAGAAAAGCATTAGCTTTCCATTTGCCCCTCCTCCTCCTCTAGCACCAATTCAGCCTTTATCTCCAAACACTCCATCTCTTAATAATAATTTCTTCAGTCAGCCATCTATTCAGACCCCTAGGAATAATCAGGATAATCAGCCTTTTCAAGGAAACACTCAACAGTTCTCTTCATTTCCCAGCTCACAGATTTCATTGAGGCCTAACTTTTTTTCTACTCCAACAAGATTTCAGAGACCTCCTCCTGTTGACAAACAACTTCAGAATTTACTGTATCAATCTGGAATTGCAAGAGATCTGCAAAGTAATGGAGCATCTCCTGTAGAAGATTTGAATATTCTCACCAAAGTGCTATCTTTAAATCATGATCCACAAGAAAATACAAGTAAATCAAATTCATTACGGTCAAGTAGAACAACTTTAGAAGCAACCCATTCACAAAACATTAAAAGTGTACAACCTCCATCTCTTCATCTGACAGCACCAAATATCTAAACAGAGCTTAATGAAGAAAAAAGTCTATACCTAAAAAACAGTCTATACCTCTTAGCAGAAAAAGTATTAACTGTAATATAAAGTATAATAGATAAGCACAGTCTGCTCAACTGATGTAATTGTTGTAAAATATTTTACTTGGAAGTTTTTTTCTCTCAATGTAATTAAAAATGTGTGTATTCAGTGAAATTGTAATAGCTCAATGTGTGAAACAGCAGCTGAGTGCATTTGAAGTGACATTCATTTTATTGCATTTGTTATCCCTGTTAGTCATTTCCTCATTAATGGAAAATACTCTTCATTTATCATTTCCTTGTGGTTATGGAATAATACATATCTGCTGTTCACACAACTATTCAACCCTTGTGTATTATATTTTAGAGTGCAATTTTTTGTTTTGTTTTGAGAACTTCTAAGGAAAGCACTTTACTTGATTGCAGTGTGAAATGAAAGAATACAATTAATGTAATGCAGCCAATTTTGTTTTTCAAGATTTCTTGGTATATTTTTTGGCAGCAATGAAACAATTCCCCTCATTTATTTCTATATAAACAATTTCTGAAAACTTTAAATACATCATGTTAGGATATATTAAAATGAAGATTCATTCAGTCAAATACTGAAATCAAATTATTTACTACTTATCACATAGTAGATACTAACTCTCAAATTTTTATATTTGAAAATGCTATTTACTTAGAAGTTGTTGTTGTTATTATTGTATATGAAAGAAGTGTGTTAGTCTTCAGAAGTTTTCTGTACTTCAGATTCTCTCTACTATTTAAATATAAAGAATGTGTGATAGTGTATGAGTGATAACTAGTATTGTTAGGTACAAATGAATCGTTTAGGAATAAATGTATATACATATTCTTATAGATAAATGTTTAACATACTTGACTGAAAATAATATGGGAAAGTAATGTTACACATTTGTTAATGAACACAGTACCACACTAACGTGGGAGACTCTGTACAAATCTTCAAAATCTATTTTGAGGTGATTTATTGTAGAAAAAACAAAATATTTTGGAGGGAGATTATTTTGACACACTTATTTTCTAGGACAAATTTCTACATAAAAATTAACTGAAAATAATAGTTTCTACTTAATTAATAACAGTCTTTTAGAATTGTACAGTAAAATATGAAAGAAAAATTGAATTGCGTAATATAAAGGAGGACATTTTTCAAAATAGTCTGTTTTCCAGAATTAATTTAACAAATATATTTTTAATGAAGAAAATTGTCTTTAAAAGCACATATATAAATATTGTTCAATTCCCTACCACAAATGCTCCCTCTTTTCACAATTTCTATAAAACTGTTATTTAATAATGAACAAGCGATCAATCATCATTATAAATACTATCTTTTACAAAATATCTTGCAAAATAATGTTACAAATAAATCAACTAACAGTTATGTTACAAAAAGTTAATGTTGTTTTGTATTATTATTCCCTTAATCTTCTCTCATCCACATAATCTCTCCAAAAGCAATGAAATACTCAGATTTTGTATGTGTATCATAATATATAATAAATTTAAAATATCTGGTTAAGTATTAACAAATAAGAGCTTGCACTCAGTGAAGACTTGAACTAAATGTTCGATAAGCAATGATAAATCCTGGGGAAATGGTCACAGTGGTCATGATCCCCTTCTCAAAACCTTTTTGCAAAAGGACAAAAAAGAAAAGGAGAAAAAAATCCATATTGTTTAAAAAAACAAAAATCAACAACATATATTCATATTATGTAACTCTCACTTGCACCTTGAGGTTTTCTTAGCAAACTGGTGATTTAGTGTCATTTTGACCCCAAGATTTTTTTAACGGATTATGATATTTATATTTTATTAATTTAATAATTCAGTCCTATAATTTATAAAATTTTTGTTAATGAGAATAATGAGAAATATTCATTGCAACTAAAACTACTTGTTACATTCTCACCTTGTGAACTTCATCATGAGAAGAGAAAGTTATATAATCGTGCACAGAATGACTGCGAATTTTTGGCGGAAAATCTCTTATTGCTGGATCCTTTTGATGAAAAAGTGGATATTTCCTATTTATGTATGTAAAATTTGGAGAACTTCATTTATTTAGTATTATCATTTTCTATTAACCTCTTTAATATTAAAAAATAAACATTACTGTATAAATGCAGACTCCTTACTTGAAAATACCATGACAAAAACAACTGCATAACCAGAACATTTTGAGACTTCTTTGGGCTCAATGACCTGACAGGCCCCAATTTTTAGTATTTCTTTTGTACACTGTATTATTTTACAATATTTATAATAACAATAATAACAATTATTATATTTATTATTATTATTTTTATTATTTTATTGGATTACTATAATAATTATTATACATTGCATATAATAATAATAATAATAATTATTATTATTATTATTATTATTATTATTATTATTATCATCATCATCATCAACAATTCTACATTAATTAAATTTTAGATAATTACTAGTTCCAGATCAACCTAGCTGAGTGGACCTATTGGATAAATTGACACTATACACAGCTGGTATTGCGTGGTCAACTTTGCCTTTGTTTTCATTTTTGTCACTGTCAAACAAAGACTCAAAATTCAACAATCCTTTGCCAAACAAAAGAGATGCAAGTGATTTAAAGTATCTTTAAAGTATATAATATAGTAACTTTATCTTCTGCAAGTAGGATATCCAACTTCAAAATTTGAGTATTGTCAAAAAAATTCCAAGATGCCAGTTGAGGGTGTCAGCAATAGCTGAATTGCTTAACTACACTCTAAGTAAATCAAGACATCATGGATCCCTGGATGAGTTACCCTGGATTGGATCTGGGAACCCCAGGATCTTACAGCTCTGAACCCCTCGCCAAAGGGATAAAAGGCAATGACTGACTATGACTGATGACTGACAACTTAGCTCTACAGAGAATTACTCCATGTTCAAAGCCTATAAATGTTTTGAGAAAATTGATACGAAAAATGTAACAGAATAGAAAAAACATGTGTTTGCACTAAGCAAAATTCATTTCACCACTGTGCATTGGCATTTATCCATCAACAAACTTTTTTAGTCACAAAAACTGGATTTTGAGGCTTAAAAAAAATGTTAGGTTTGAATGACTAGATCTCCTTGAAGTATCACTTTAGAATGCTATTTCTTTGCAAGATATTCTAGAGAAGAAAGAAAGGAAAAAAAAGAAAGAAAAAAGAAGGGGGAAAAATTCCAATTATAGAAAGCACAAATGTTTTTTATGAAAATTTAACATTTACTGCATTATCAGAGAAAGTTTCTGGACTGGTAGACATGATCCAGTTGGTGTTGGCCCTTTAATGCCAACTGGACCATGGCACTTTCAAAATGTTTTCAAAAATGGTGCCAAATTTTTTCTTCAAATTTCTTGTAAGAATAGAGTGAAATTTGCTTATAAAAGTGGCATAGATCTGTTTTCCACTTTTTAATCTGAATTTTCTAAAATTGCAAAATTATGAATTTTTTTCAGTAACTTCCTAAAACTAAAATATTGTAGATAGAGATTTTTCCTTCAAATGAAATTTCCAATTAGTTCTTTCATTAAGATCCAGCACATTTTCTACAAACATTTGGCTTTTTTAATTAAAATTTTTTTTAAAAACAGAATTTTTTCTATATTTTTTCGTAGAGATGGTACTAAATGCACACTATAAGATGACGTAAATGCCATATTGGCCTATTCATTTGTTTTTTCAAAAATTACAAATATGTAATTTTTTTTAACTTGTCTTCCGCGTTGTTAATATTTACACTAATTGCAATTTGTTAACATTATTATATTTACGAGTACATGTGTTTTAAATAATGCCAATAAAGTTTCTCAAAAATTCAACAGCTTTCTGTGAAAATGAGCTCCAAATTCTTCATTTTCAGAAATGCTCAAACACCATTTTTACAAAAATGTCTCCAAATTTGTTTCTGAAATTTTCAATGGATAGTGAAAATTGCGCTGTTAAATGTGCTGTATAATTTATTTTGGGGTATTCTTTTGTTTTCAAAAATTACACAAATGTAATTTTTTTTAATTATCTCTCACACTGTAAATATGCACATTTTGATCGATTTGTAAACACTATTGCATTTATGAGTTAAAGTGCTGCAAATGACTTACATGAAGTTTTTCAAAAACTCAAAAATTTTCTTAGAAAAAGTGTTATAAATTTCATATTTACAGTATCACTTAAAAGACAGTTTCTTAAAAATGGCTTTAGTTTTTTAATGAAAATTATTAATTAGAATGAGGTGTTACTCTTCTTCAATATTCTTAGAGTAATATTTTGCTTCCACTCTTAGGAAACCTAAAAATATGAGAAAATGACAAAAAAATATACTTTGGGTGGCGATAGATGGCCGCTGGCAAGAGGATGGGGCAAGACAGTAAAGCCAGTCCACACCAAGGAAATTAGTAAACTTTACTTTGAGAAAGTCTGTTCCATTTTGTAGCGCTACTAGTTCTCTGATATTTTCTATTATTCAAATGAAAAACTATTTTTCTATTATCAATAATTTTAAAAGTATTTTTTTAAAAGATTTTCTATTATCCATAATTTTTTTTAAGGTAATTGCGCTGATAAATCATTGAAAAATCTATTTAAAATTTGCTGGAAAGATCAATCAATAATAGAAATACTCTAGAAAAATGTGATGAGATTAAAAATAAAATTCTATAAATGTGTTCAAGTCTTCCTAATTATGGCATTAATTATTATTAAATGTAGTATATTATGTACATGATGAAAAATCCATATTCTTTCACTGGGCTACATACACTCAATTGTAGATTAAAGTATCTATGGATAAATTATTCTGCACATTGTCCTGATTCTTAGGACAAACGATGTGTCTGAGTGAGTTAAAAGAAATATTACAAAATGACATCCTTTTTGTTCCATGACATTCTAAACTACTGTAAATTACTGAGTTTTTCTTTTTTATGCATAGTCATGATGTTAATAAAGGCCATATTTTATAAATGCACAATGCACAAATGTTAGGATTGGGTTCAATATAAATGATGTCTTTGAACACCATTTCCAGCATTTTGCCGGCACAAGTTTCTGTGAATGTTGTTAGAAAACCAACAGCTCTTTAGAAATACATTTTCACTCACAAATAATCTTGATGTGATATGCTCTCCTCACCCCTCCAGAAGCTGTTCAGTCACAGCATATTCCCAGAGAGGCGCAGGAAGGATTATAGAGTACTGTGGTAGCTTATTGGTGGTTTGAGAGGGAGAAAGGGTCTTGATGACCCAAAATACTTACTGCATTTTGCGGGGAGACACCAGATAAATATGGGGAGAAACAGAAGGGGAAGGAGAGAGATGAGAAACACGCTAGGAAGATGAGGTGGGGAATCGGGTTTGGCAACGATGACTGCTTACCACATTGCTCCACCATTCATCCATTTCTCCCTCAGCAGTGGCAGCAGGGCAGGGCTCACTGCAGACATCGTGTTCTTTGGCTCATTGTCTTGTAATGTAGCATGGGCCTCCAGTGTGGCTCTTGCTGAAACTGCCTTCTGGCATGACTCCCAAGGGAACTACCCCCTCAGCAGCTTGGTCTGTTTATATATCGTCATGGTAATGTGAAAATCTTTCTGGAAGCATTTTAAAAGGAAAGCAGATCTGGGTGGTGTCAATATGTTTTACAATTTATAATGTGGAGATTTCTCTGTTCATTAGAGCTCGGAGCCACATGACGATGAAATATTTCATAATAAGATACAGAATATTGTCATTTTAGTGGAGGCTCATCACCCAAAATAAGGCAAGATTTTTTTCTAAAATTACAGGGCCACCTTATATTCGCAGATTAAGCCTATTTAGTTATATTTTTACACTCCCTTTCTACATCAGGAAAAAATTTGAATGCTTACAAAACAAAAAGCTGTAAATGTGATAAATATTACATGTATCTTTAAAACTATTTAATTATATTCACAGATGAATTATTGGAATACACAGTGAATTTGCTGGGTGATTCAGACCATTATTTTCAAATGGGTCTTAATAAATAGAAATGGTTAGTTTAATTTTTTTTAATTTCAGGAGGCCACTTCAAAATGAGGGGGTTGTCTTATTTAGAGTCTACATGCATACATACACACGCACGCACGCGCACTGACAGCGCAGCTGACACACACACACACACACACACACACACACACACACACAAGTAGATGGAAGAGAGGTCCAAAACAGTACTGTGCTGTCATTACGTTGGATATTAAGAATGCATTCAACTCGGCCAGGTGGAGTAATATTCACCAAGCTCTCCGCAGATTTAAGGTGCCAACGTACTTGAGGAAGATTGTGGCCGAGTAATAGAGTAATAGAGCCCTGATTTACAATACAAATAATGGGCCGAAGGTACATAATATCACCGCTGGTGTTCCGCAAGGGTCGGTATTGGGTCCACCATTATGGAATGTGATGTATGACGAGGTCCTTCGGCTTCCCCTCCCAGAAGGCACCAGTATTATCGGTTTCGCGGACGACATTGCTATCGTCGCCGTTGCGAAATACATTGAGGAAATTGTGTATATAACGAAGCGATCGCTATTGTTAGTCAGTGGTTGAAGTCCTCAGGGCTGCAGTTAGCTGAGCACAAGACTGAGGTTATCCTGGTCACTAGCAGGAAAAAGAGAGAAACCATCACTCTCAAAGTTGGAGACCACCGTATTAGCATCACAGCCGTCGATCAAATATCTTGGTCTCATGATTGACGCCCGTCTGACATTTGCTGACCACCTGAAGTACGCCAGCAATAAAGCGACGGTAATTAATGCAGCACTGTCGAGGCTAATGCCCAACATAGGGCCCTCTCAGTTGAAACGGAAGCTTCTGGCCTTGGTTGAGAGGTCTGTCTGGCTCTATGGAGCCCCAGTATGGGCCAACTCCACGTCGACAAATAGTTACGTCCGAGGGATGACGTCAGTGTACAGGTTATCAGCATTGCGGATAGCTTGTGCATTCCGCACTGTGTCAAACGATGCAGTGTGCGTCATCGCGGGGATGCCTCCTGTCGATATCTTGGCGCAGGAGAGACGGAGGCGATATCATAAAGAAGAGGAGAACCCAGACTGTTCGACAACGCTGCTCGAATGGCAGGATCGATGGGACAAGTCCATTAAAGGAAGATGGACATACCGCATGATTCCCTCCATTGCACCGTGGATCAACCGTAAACACGGCGAAGTAAATTTCTTCTTGACTCAGCTGTTGTCTGAACATGGATGCTTTCTGGCATATCTCCACAGGTTCAAGCTAGAGGATACCCCGTTCTGTCCACTATGTGAACCTGCTGTCGAAGAGCCGAGCATGTGTTCTTCCAGTGCCGGCGATACCACCTACAGCGACGGCACGTTATGAGTATACTCGGGATCGCCCCGCTGACACCCGAAGTAATGGTTGGGTGCATGCTCGCCTCAGAAACCAACTGGGATGCGGTGAGCGGATATGCGCAGACCATAATAGCTGAGCACAGGAGAATAGAAAGGGAAAGAAGGGAAGTCGACTGATTCTCCTTTGATCATTCCCACGATTTGGCGAAGAGAAGTGGCTTGTGACTAAGCCACTCTAATCCACTCCCCGTGATGTAATGCCTAACGGCGGTTTTACATAATGCCTAACACATTTATATAATATTATATCATTATATATAAAAAATAAAAATTCCATTTCAAAAGGAAGATAATAATAAGAAAAATGAATTTACTTTTCTCAAATTGCACCACCAGTGTAATTTTATTTGCATTGTATCTTGTAAATATTCAATATCTTAACCCTGCAGTGGTAATGTTGGGTCTACCAGACCAAGTGTAAAATTTATATCAACATATCTTGAAATGGAAACTCAGCACTGAATTAAATTTTTGTCTATCTATTTCAAAATAATTCTAGAATAATGTCATTTTTCTCAAATGAATTTCTTTTTGGGGAAAGGTGGAAGGACTCCATGCTGAAAAAGCCTCTCTTCCCTGAAGTGTTTACTGGATCCACACCTACTTCATGGGCTGTTCAATTAGCCTACGTGGGTACTATATTTCATGTAAATAGTTTATGTAATAAATGTTATATAATTAATTTAATTATACATATATAATTATTAAATAAAAATGATCTTAAATAAATTATATATATATATATATATATATATATATATATATAATTTATTTAAGATAATTTTATATAATACAATTTTTATTTAATTTTTTAATTAATTATTAAAATTTTATTGTAGTTTTGTAGGCACTAATCCTGTTAAAGTTGAGACCGTTCTCAAGAATGCTACTGCTAGAATTAGTGTGCCGTATTTCCGTACACTAGTATACATTAATAATCACTTCATAGCAAGTACTGCTTCCATGTAAATCGAATAAGTCTTGTTAACCAAGACTAATAACAAATCTATTTTAGTATTATAGTTGGTATCTACTCAGTAATTTATATTCAAGCGCCGGTTCACTTTTAATATTCCTTGATATTTTTGCATGAATTTCTTTGAATGAAAATGATTGGTTGTTTAACGCTAGTTTTTCCCGCGCTTGACCCGCGCTGAGCGATACGCGATGTTTAAAAGATGCCAGTGCGAGCGGTGCCCCCCAAAACTTCATTAAGTGTAGCGTGTTCTTACCCTTTTTAATGCATTTGTGTCATTTTGTAGATTATTTGGGTAATTTGAGGTAGTGTGATAAATGCATTGAAGACCAAATCAGAGGAAAATGGATTTGGATCTATCTCTTAAGTGAGTATAGTAAAGTATTGCGTATGGTATGTGCCTACGAATGTGAAATGCGTGAACAAGCTACGCTGCAGTAGTATTTGTTTTGCGATGTTCATGTCTGACAGAATTGGAAAGAGAAGGTTGGGAAACTCCCTAGGTTTAACTTCCGTTGTTATTCTTTTGTTTAAGTGAAGAGTTGGGTGAAGCCGGCAAAGACAAAGTACTGGAATGTTTGGCTGTTATGCAAAGACACTGGGCTGGGTGCTCTGCGACAAATGTGAGAAGGCGAAAAGAGTGGGGAGAACTACTAAATGATTTAGAAGTAAGTTCAGGTTTGTTCAATCTTTCTTGGAGTATTGCATGTCATGTTAAAAGTCAGACAATTGAACTGAAGTGGTTGTGATTTGCAGAAATTACCATTGAAGTTTCGAATAAATGAAATACGTAGGGATATATCCTCAATGTGGGACACCTGCTTTAAAAGTGATGAAGAGAGAGAACAGTTTTCTGAATTTTGTTCCGATGATTATTCTGAACGTTTGTTAGTTAAACATCGGGATGTTTTGGAAAAACTGAAAGCATTTTATATACAACACAGGTAAGAGGGCATTGTCCTTTTTTATTACAATTTTATCTTTTCTTTCTCTGTGATAATTCTGAAACCTTTTTCAGAGAGCTGATAGATCTTGTCCACAAATATGAAGAAATGTGGAAATCTGTGGTTAGTATTCAAGAACAGTCCCAGAATCCGGAGCGGCTATTTAAAAATCGTGGAGCTCAATTACTTAAAGAAGAACATGATAGAAAACTAATATCAAAAGTAAGTTGCTAATATACAGGAGAACAGTAAATGGTTTAGTTTCATTTACAAATTCCAAGTTAAAATTGATATATAAGCAATAAAGAGGTCTAAAGTTGGAGAGTGTAAGATTGCATTGGGGATTGTACAATTAAAGTAGACAGAAAGAAATGTAACACCACTGGTGAGGATATATATGAAAAGCTTTTGCAGCTAAATTGTACTCTACTTCCAGTGACATCACGTGGTGGATGAGGGAACTTTTTGGAGCATTTTTCAGCCAATGGCCACAAATTTCATGTACCAAGTATATGTATGCGAATCGTTATTACCTGAAAAAAGAAATAGAGATAGGTTCCTTAATTTTCAGCACGTATTGCTGAAAGTAGAGATATGCACTATAGCTGTGGACGTTCTTTGCACATATCCCCACCATGCTTCCAATTTCAGAGGTGTCTTCTTCTCAGTTTTCATGATACAGTTTAAAAGATACTTGTGTGTAACAATGTGCATAATAGCATTTACATTGTTCCTTGCTTTAGTTTAATTCTTTCAAAGCTGATTATTGTGAAGGGATGGGAAAAAAAATTTCTAATTTTGAAAGTATACTCACTAAATGATGACTTATAATGTTTACATACAACATTTTTTTATGCAACTTCTACTTTTTGGAAAAAAGTTAATGTATTCAATTGTGTACGTTTGGGAAGTCGAAGGTACTCAAGAAAAGTACACTAATATTCTGTATTTTTCCTGTATATATTTATAAATCCACAAGAAATAAGATTTGACTGCCACATAGAGAACCTTACGAGCAAAAATGAGGGAGTGGGTGGCATGCCAACACTCTTTTTCATCTTTGTCTAGTGGAATACAGTATTTGGATATTGTCATGATTTGGAGGAAATGTAACAATTTAGGTTTTATGTGTCCAGTTAATGAAGATACATTTACTTCTAAGATTTTACAAATATCAGCAATGCAAAAGGGTATACATTAACGAAGGTATAATGAGGTACAGTGGTACCTGGTGTCCTCCCACGCAGGCCAGTTCCACTGATCCTGCTAGGGTGAGTGAAGCAAAAGTATAATGGCATTTTTTTCCCTTTGAACTCTAGCTATTTATTCTCTCTCCCTCCCTGTCCCCCTCTCCCCATTGTCCTGTGCAAGACTTATGGATCGGTCGTGTGTGTGGGGGACGGAGACGAGCATAGTGTATTATCCCATTGACCCACTTCTCATATTAGGCTAAAATGGCAATTTTTGCACTCTCTTGTGGTAGAAAACTTGTTGGATTCTCCTTTTCATCTGCCCTAATCTTAAAGTGAAAAGAACAGACTTTCTCATAAGAAGATCATTGTATTACACCTGATAGATTTCTAATATTTCTGCAGCTCCTCTCACCGGGAGGTTCTAGGTTCGAGTCCTGACGGCAGCAGGATTTTCGACACTAGCTTTTCAGCTAGGTCGAATTCAGTCGCTGTCTGGAGGAGAATTCTAGCGGCCGGCTGCTCTGATCGGTAGTTTTCCGTGGTTTCTCCGATCAACACCAGGCGAATGCTGGAGCAGTACCTTACCAAACGGGCCACGGACCACACGCGATCTGATCTTCCTCTTCCTTGTCCTATGCTCTCCCCTTACACACACTCGCTTACACCGACATGCACTACACTACCACATATTCCGGGAGACCGGTCGGGAGCTTAGAGCTTGTCCCGGCTGGGGTGGTGCCCTGCTGGTGGGAGAGTCCTGGTAAGGGGGAAACACCGGTTGGTCGATGTCGGATCTCGCCATCCAGCGAGGGGAAAATCACAGTGACAAGAAAAAACATGCACTACACTAACGGGACTAATGACCAAAGCAGTTGACGCGCCCGGAAACACGAAAAAATCAATTAGTCAATTTAATATTTCAGCTATTGTGTGGAAATTTCACCATATCAAAAGCATGAAATGTAGCACACCATGTATATTTTATAAATTCTTCAATAATCAACATTAATAGAAAAGTGACACAACAAACCTGCTCACTCAAATTGCTGCTTTTAAAGTAGTGTCTCCATGGTAAAAAACTAAACTCTGTTTTTCCGAAGGTAGGCAAAACATTACTGAATAGGGAGAGCTGAGATTGAATTTTCAGGCATTTTTCTCATGAGTATGATGTACATTCATACCCAACATAGGAATTGGTCAATCTGTCCCAAATTGTCTCTTTTCTACATGGTTAAGATGAGAAAATGTTTACATAGTAGTTCATTCATTGCATGTGTTATAATATTAAAGATAAATTAATTTGTGCCTACTCTGAGATATGCAAGCGGGGCATGTCTCCGTGGAAAGAGACAAGATGGATCGCATGATGCACATGCTGTTAGAAAAGGCTTGAAATGGAAGTACAGCTTGTGCCACAATAATGAAATGTTCATTATACATTCACAGATGAATAACACTTACACCATATTAAAATTGTTAGTGTCATTTAATGTTTTTTATTATTATGAAATATACTAGTATGTATTCCTCGGAGTAGGCATTGCCTACTTTCCATATCCCAAGGAGCCATCACTGCCACTGATTCAGAAAAAGGAGATAAATCTTCTTCCAGTACATAGTAAATTCTTTCCTCTAATATTTTGTATAGCCAGAATCCACATTTTTGGGGTCCTTGTTACTGGATTTTGGTATTCATTCCGATTACATTTTTAATGCCTTCTAGCAGGCCTGTTAGACTCCCATGCTCTTGGGCCGCCAGATAGCACCATGGAGGGGGTGAGCATCACTGCGTGGGGGAAGGGGCTTGGGGGATGGAGCAGGTGAACCATGTTGAGTGCTGCATAGTGGGAAAAGTGCACCAGGACATGCAAACTGAATTTGAAAGCAGTATCATAGGTTTAGTGGTTTCAAGGCCATGGGTATTAATATTGAATTGTTTGCTAATCATTTGCTTTGGATGTATTAAAAGTGGTGCAATTGCAATTTAAGATGTCAAAGTCATGCAATTGCAAAAAGTCATCAATTGCAATGTACAATTGAGTATTTGCAGACTGACATGCACCTAAAACAGGGCGAATCGGCAGCACGGAGCCTTGTTGACTACTGACAGCAAGTCACTGGAGTCCAAGTGTTGCCCTGCTCACGATAACCTCCATCACAGTGTCCCAATAACCCCAATCACGGAAACGTGGATGTCAACGCAAGCACTTCGCAGAACAAAGCGTCCACGCCAACAATTTTTAATGCAGCATGGGAAGAATAGTATCTTTCCGCAATTGTGGCAGCTATGCCATGTTTAGTGTACAAAAAGGTGCTCAATTTTTTTCGAATGAGAAGTTCTATTACAGATCACAGTCTGGAATGCATTTTATGGCTCAACAGCACTAAGTCATCTGTTCCAAACAGAAAGTGTATTGTGGGAAAAATCAATTAAAAGGTGTAAAAAAGTATTTGTTTTACAGTCAGCTTCTTTTTTAATTTTAACTTTTTTTCAAATTTCCCTTTTTTTTTTTTATTCAGCAGCATGATAAACTTAATGTCGCTGCAATTAAATTTCTTCATGTGATTGAGCATTTTTTTGCAACTAAACATTTGGCATAGCTGGGGCAATCTGCCAAAAGATACCTTTTGTTCCATGCTGCATTGCAAATTGTCTTTTTAATTTCAAATCACACAAATATGTTCATATCTAGTAAGTATCCAATAAACGTCTGTTTATTAATGATCTGTATTTTCTGTCTTAATATCCTTTCCCAGAGCAGTAAGACGTTTTCAGTCTGAGCAGTGTAATATATCCTGTAGAAATAAGACGTGACCCATTGTGCCGCACGCTGCCGATCGATATTCGATTACGTAATCTGCTCTCTCTGCGGAGCTACAGCTCTGAAAGAGGAGGGAGCATACGGTGGCTCCTCCTCAGAGCAAATGGTTGAGCAGCTCTGGCCTAAAAAATCAGCAAGAACTTGATTGGTACTTCAAGATATTTTGAAAACATTTGTTTGAAGAAAATAGAACATTGTTAGAATTTATGATTAAAATTTGTCAAAAATATTCTGAAAGATTTTTGTTTTGTTAAAAGTGAGAAACAAATAATTCATTAACAATCCAGTAACTAGTCATGCTAAAACAGCACATACTTTCTCGCCCTTAGTAATGGTTATGTAATACTATTTATACCACAACGTCTCTGAAATAACATCATCATTTTTCATAAAACTCGTTACAAATCATAAAACATTTGGTGAGAAAACTAATAATTTTCAACAAATATCAACCCAAATTTGACAATTATAACTACTTTTCATATAGCTAAATTGTGTCCCAAAAATGAGACATAATTCACAGAAATTCAACTGCCATCTTGCAGCATGGAATGACATTGGTGCATTCCAATCTGATATTCCCTGAAAGCTGGCAATTTTTCTTTCGCATGCATTTGAATCTTATTTTTAAAAAAGAAAACCTAAATGGGCTAACTTTCAGGTTTGTGGATTGCTTGAGAGAAAATACACTAATACATTGAAAATGTAAATACATTCCTCGCAACACAGAAAAAATATACATTATCAAATAGGTTTTTAACAATTTTTAAAAGGTTAATTTGTAAACGTATAAAAAAGCTTGAATGTAATAAATGAACAAAGTAATTTGAAATAATATATAAATTCTAATTTGCATGGGATCCAACTGCTTGAAATCACTTCATGTTGTGTTCATGAAGTGCAGGAAATTTGAAGCGGGCAGATATGTTTGACACCAAATTACACAAAAAATACTCCTTTTTACAACATGACCTTATTTGAAGATCTGTTTTTGATGAATACGTATCATTAAGAAAACTAGTGCTAACACAGCACGTACTTCTCACCCGTATTTTCACGCAAAATTACACAAAAAGTACTCAAATTTTCGAAAAATATATGTTCATGACCCTATTTCAAAATAGTAATGTTAACATGGCATAATTAGGTCTTTTCAATTATAGTGCTTACAGATGCGATAAGTCTTCTCCAGTACTTCCTGGAGAGGTGGAGGTGTACTAATCGTATAGCGATTAGGACTACCGAGGAAATAGGATCACTCAACTCGTGTCTTTACCTAATTCTGTCATCGTACAATGCTGTGTCACAATATCATTTAGCAACCAATTCACCGTTCACTGATCTCATCACTGTTAGATAACAAATGTGTTTGTGATACAATTCTTAATTATGTGCCCTCAGTGCCTTGGTTAGCATGCTTGCTTTCCATGACACACTTCCCGGACAGTGCAAAAATTAACTGTGCACTTTCTTTGCAATGTCCCAGTTTCCATTGCTGAGTGACGATGAGAAAACTCACTTCTCAGGCTGAGAAGACCAGAGATACAGTGTAGGGATTGTTATGTGCTAACCACACGTATCCCGTAAGCCATGGCCGCAAGTCTGGGACACCGCTGGTATGCCTTAGCTTGCAAAGAGCTGTCATGCTAAAGTACATACAAATTCTTAATTTACGTTCGTTCCATTATGGTACCAAATTCTGTCTTTTTGTTGACTTCAACGAGCCTCACATTTCTTGGAGTAACGATTTATATGGATTGGCATTCTCTTACTCAGAAATGACTACTAACACGACTATTAGAGCTGTGAATCTACTACGTGAAAAGCTGGGCTATGTGAACCTCTATCAAAGCAATACTATTTTAAACAACTTGGGCAATAGTCTTGATCTCTTGTTCTCCTCATTCAGTGACAACATTCTTAGCTCCGATTTCTCGATTAATCCTATCGACAAGTTTGACCCTCCCTATTGCTTGGAGTTGCAGGGGTCGTGGATTAAATCTAAATATTATGATTATTATCTTACAACACATGAATTCTGCAAAAGAGATAACTTTTCCTTAATTATTTCTTTAACGGTTTTGATTGGCATTCAATTTTTCGTGATATTGACATTAATACAGCTGTTAATAACTCAAACAGCATTCTAAGTTGTATAATTGATAGTTATGTTCCAAAATTTTATCCCATGTCTAACAACTATCCCCCATGGTGTAACTCTTATCTAAAAATACATGTTTAGGAAAAAAACTTCTTATTGCAATTACGAACGGTCCAGGTTATAAACTGATTGTGATCGTTCTCTTATTTTTGTTCTTTATGTAAATACATATCTAGACAACAATATTTGAATTACATAAGCTCAATTGGTAATGCCATCTCTCATAACATTAAAACATTGTGAAAATAAACAAGGCGTTTGAAATATTCTCCCAGTATGAACACTACTAATTTGTATCTTTGTAACATAACGATTCCCCCTCAGTGTTTGCTGGTTTGTTTGCCAAATACTTTGAATCTCTATTTACTACGCAATCAGTGAAACTTGATTCTATTGATCCTGTGAATAAAATTGATATCAATACATTACTTATTGATCTTGAGAATACCTTTAATGCAGTTGATAATTTGAATGCAGACCCAGGACCTGATAATATAGATAATTACTTCCTTCACAACTGCCGTTTTAGATAATTTGCTCCACGCAATCTTCTGTTTCATCTAACCTTGTCTTCAGGTATGTTTCCAGATGAATGGAAAATTTGTACAATTGTTCCTATATTCAAATCTGGAGATATTAGTGACACGAGTAATTACTGCTTTATTGTAATAATAACTCCGTTCCCGAACTCTTTGAAAAATTAGTACATGCCATCTTGATCTCCAAGTTTAGACGTGTTTTCTCACCTGAGCAACATGGTTTCATACCTGGAATGTTTACCCTAACAAACCTCACTACCTTTAATCACTTCTTATTCCAACAACTTGACGAATGTAACCAAATTGATGTTATTTTTTCTAAAGCTTTTGGTATTGTCAGACATACTGTCTTGATAAATTACGTGGATGGAAAATTCCACATTCAATTGTCAACTGATTTAATTCTTATATGACCCAAAGGGTTCATATTGTTCCCTATTGTGGTGCCAGGTCAAAAAAAATTATAGCGTCATCTGAAGTTCCTCAAGGCTCACATTTTAGTCCTCTCTTGATAGTATTTTTGCTAATGACATAGGTGACAATTTACTCGATTGTAAAGTCTTAATCTTTGCAGATGATGCTAAATTTTTCATGGCTTTTAATGAAACATTGGACGCTATACTATTTCAAGATGATTTGGACAGAGTTGAGACCTGGTTCAGAAACAAAAAAAATGGTATAACTGAATGCAACTAGATGCAAATTGGGTCGCTTTTCTAATAAACATAATCCTGTAGTTTTCCACTACCATTTTTCTGATGGTACTATCTCCTCTGCATAATCTGTCACAGATCTTGGTGTTACTTATTCCTGTTATGGCTCTTTCTCTTTGTCTATCGACAGTATAGTAAAAGGTTCAAGATGTTTGGTTTCATTAACAGGACTTGCAAGGATTTCCAAAATTGCTCTACCTACATCTTTCTACATAAAACAGTAGTTCAACCAATTTTGGAATATCCCTCCCCTCCCCTCCCCTCCTCCTCCTCCTTATCTCCTGAAAGACATAGCCTGTATCGAGTCAGTGCAGCACAGATTTCTAAGGCATATGTCGTACCTACTAAATGAACCAATGTCATTTAACAACCATGACTATGGCCCTTTATTAGAGAAATTCAAATTGAATACCTTACAGGGCAGAAGGACTATTTCTGATCTAATATTTTTTACCGGAAAATGAAAACATCCATTGGTAATAACAATGCAATGCACTGACTCCAGGGAGTGGGAAATGAATTTGGAATGAAAATGGATTACTTTGGCGACCCACTCCCAATTTTCAAAGCCAAATTTAAATTTAAATAAGGCTAATACCTTTTTATACTTTTCTAAATTGTGCGATTCTTGTATTTTACTAAGTATTAATTTTTTTTTTTTACTGTTTTTATTAGTCTTATTTCTCATTTGTGTTTACTATTAATTTCTTATTTGTCTTTCATGTGTCTTGCTGTTAACTATTAATGTCTCATTTGTGTGTTATTGTTACCAAATTGTGACATTCTAGTTTTAATTCTTCAATATTATGTAATGACTTATGTCTTTTTGGTATTTTATGTCCATGTATGTAGCTTTAGTATTTAATCGCTCAAACTTCTACTTTTTACCTTCTAGTATTGAAAGCTTGTATGTATCAATTTTCTCTTGTAAGCGTTACAACCTGTTTAAGAATAATAAATATAATAATATAATAAAATCTTATATTTACAGAACAGATTTCATTAAGAGAAAAAAACTCTATCTTCATAATTCTAGTTGTAGGAAGAGACTGAAAAAAATATGAACTTTTGCGGTTTTCAACAAACATGAGATTCATCAAAACCATTCTCTCAAAACGTCCTTCCCGCTGTACAAAACAACAACAATAAATTCATCAAACACGATGGAGCAATTTTTTTGAAAATTTGGAAAATGTCCCAGGGGCTTCATGTACTCTCCAAAATTAAAACATCAGTTTCAAATTGAAGGAGCTGCGACATCAGCCAGATTGATTGGGGAATATCAATTTTCAAGAAAATCGGCTGAACGGTTTAGCCACTATCGTTGTTCACAGATGCACAGACGTTTTGTCGTCAATTAATATTCGTTGCACCAAGGTCCAATTTAATAAAAAAAATTGTACCGTTTACTAAGGGAAAATGTTTTAAAGAAAAGAAAAATTGCCTATCTTTGACACAAAATTTTGTAGAAAAAAAACTCGTGTTTTTGAAAAATTGAACATGAGATCTGCACTATTCTCTTAAATGTCCTCTATGCTATGCGAGGTGAAAATTTAATCAAAATTGTTGTTGCTGTTTTTGAGTCAAGAATTGTTGAAACAAAATTATAAATTGCCTATACTTCATGCAAAGTTACCGAAAAAAGCTTAAATTTTTTGAAAAAATTGTACATGACCTTATTTGAAAATCTATCTTTAAAAAACACATTTCTTTAAGAGGGGAAATTTTGATCTTTAATATTTTAGTTGTATAATGACTCAAGAAAAAATGTTGGACTTCTGCTATTTTTGAAAAATCAGCGTTTTTAACAAACAAGAGACGTGCACCATTCTCTTAAACTTCCTTCATACTATCTAATAACAAAGTTCAATCAGAAGCGTTGGAGCCATTTCGTTGAAAATTGGGAAAGTGTCTCAGGGTTTTCATGCAAATTAGGCCGTCTCCCAAAATTTAAATTTCGTTTTCAAATTCAAGGGACTATGTCATCTGTCAGATCGACAAGGGAATTTCAATTTCGGAGAAAATAGACTGGACTAGCATTGTTCACAGATGGACAGACGTTTTGTGGTCAATTGATTTTTGTCTTCTTCTTTCTCTCCTGTATTTCTTCTTCTTCTTCTTCTTCTTCTTCTTCTTCTTCTTCTCTTCTTCTTCTTCTTCTTCTTCTTCTTCTTCTTCTTCTTCTTCTTCTTCTTCTTCTTTCTTCTTCTTCTTCTTCTTCTTCTTCTTCTTCTTCTTCTTCTTCTTCTTCTTCTTCTTCTCTTCTTCTTCTTCTTCTTCTTCTTCTTTCTTCTTCTTCTTCTTCTTCTTCTTCTTCTTCTTCTTCTTCTTCTTCTTCTCTTCTTCTTCTTCTTCTTCTTCTTCTTCTTCTTCTTCTTCTTCTTCTTCTTCTTTTTTTTCTCTTCTTCTTCTTCTCTTCTTCTTCTTCTTCTTCTTCTTCTTCTTCTTCTTCTTCTTCTTCTTCTTCTTCTTCTTCTTCTTCTTCTTCTTCTTCTTTCTTCTTTTCTTCTTCTTTTCTTCTTCTTCTTCTTCTCTTCTTCTTCTTCTTCATTCATTTCTTCACTTTCTTCCTTTATTCTTCTTCTTCTTCTTCTTCTTCTCTTCTTCTTCTTCTTCTTCTTCTTCTTCTTTCTTCTTCTTTCTTTTTTTTTTTCCTTCCCTAAATTAGCAGATTTATCACTCCACCTATGTATATACATAGTTTAAGAGAAAGTAATGTAATTTGAACCAGGTCCAACAATTAGAATTTTTCTGCCAAAAATTCACCAGTTTTTTCCATAGCGTTACATAGCTTATTAATAAATAAACTTTCTCTCTACTGTGAATGTGGAAGTGAGAAAGTAAGAAAAATTACTTTCTCCACCTATGTATATACATAGTTTAAGAGAAAGTAATGTAAAGCTGCAAATCTTGAAATGTGGAGCCATCTGGTATCAAGAAAGCAGATAAATCTTGAAATTCAAGACCCTGACTTCGAATTCCAACATGCAGAAACAAATGTTTGTTGATTGGAAATACTTTTGCAAGTTGATATAATACTATAACATTGTACTACCATTACAAATAAAATGATAAAGAATGTGCTTTTGAGCACCACTAGTTTCACTGTGGAGTGGATAAGAGTCAATTATGCATTTGTTGTGAATTAATTGTTCATATGTTTCAATGTTCTTTGCTATTTTTCTTTCTTACGCGGCTTGGCCCCTTTTACTTTCTCGTCCTTTGTTAGGAAAAGTATTGTAAATGTGAGTCGGAAAACAGTAAATTTTCAACAGAAAAATTCGCATTGACAGGGACTTGAAACGACAAAGTGGATAAATCTTGTTCCTATACGTTGTAAATTACTTTCCCTAACACACAGTGTAGTCAGAATGCAAAATTTTGTGGGTCCTTGGTAATGAAAAATGATGGACGGCAAAACAGCTTCTGTCCGTAGGCAGAGTTACCACCTAAACCAATCAGTTCATTTTCTCCAAAATTCTTATTCGGTGATCGATTTAAGGGAACTTGAGGTCAGGGGAGTTTGAAATGGATATTTAGATTTCGGGGGTTTTGTACATGAAGTCTCAACGTTTTAAAAATCAAATATGGCCCCAAATGTTTGAATTAAACTTTGTCATCGGATATCATAAATGACGCTTAAAAGAGTGGTGCAGATCTCACCACTCATCTCGCATGCAGTTTTTAACTAAAATACGTAAAATAAACAAAAAATGAATAAAAATACTTCTTGATCTCATTTTTATTAAAATCTCTGATTTTTCGAAAATCGCAAAAGTTAAATTTTATTTTAGAATCTTCATACAACTGCAGTATTGAATATACAGAGATTTTTTTAAAAAATAAAATCTCTTCATTAAAAACCTCTTGATATGAGGTTATGTACAATTTTTAAAAAATATTAGTAGTTTTCACGTAATTTTGTGTAAAATATAGGCAATTTTGTAAAACAATTTATTTTCAAAAACAGCTCAAAATGTTTTCTTTAGATTCTCTTGTATCTATCAAAAGATGGTTAAAAAAGTGGTGTTGGTCTAATTCTCAGCAAACTGTATTTTCGAAAATTGCTAGAGTGTAACATTCCAAAAATAGAAAATGGAATGTAGTGTCTTTGGTCTGTAACAGATATGTTCTAAAAAAGTTATCATTTTTGAAAAAATTGAAGCTTTTTTATAATTTGTGCTTGAAATTAATGCAATAAAAAAACCAACCACAAAATTGAGGATTGTTCTTTTTTTGTTCTACTTAATGGAATCTGTTGTTCAAAGTTCTTGAAATTAGGTCATGGACAATTTATTGACCGAGTGAGGAGTTTTTGCATAATTTGCATGAAATATAGGAATTTCTTAATTATTTACTCAATTATTTTTCTGCTCCAAATTTTTTATTAAGATTTTTTCCTTGCGTGTATCAAAGAGAAGAACTGAATTCATTGATCTATGTAAATTTTTGAAAATTGCAACAGTCAGAAAGAATGCATGAATGTATTTGCTGCTAGTTTGTTGATTAGAATAAATGTGGGAGAGGGGAGCTAAACTTTTAGGAAATTGAATATTAAGCCCTTCCAATGAAAATGTTTTGTTTGTTGCAGATTCCTCATATGCAAAACCTCATTTTGAAGGCTATTAAAAAGAAAGAAGCAGAAGGTACACTGTTCCTTATTCGGGGAGAGCAGTTCTCTTCTATCATTGAAAGACATAATATGAAAGATGAAAAGAAGACTGTTAAGCGAACTCCAGTAAGAAAATTAAAGAATTATTTCATTTGTATTCTTGAAATGGTTTATTGTTTGACATCACTTTTATAGTGGTTTGGATGCACTTGCAATTTATTTTGTAATGTTTCGATCGAATCTAGGAACTTTTTTAATAGCTACACCTTAACATTATAATAACATTTCACAATTGTTACAAATATTTAAAAATATTTGAAAACAGTGAATTGAAAAACAAAACAGAAAAAAAAAATTAATTGCTCAAAAATCACTCCAAATTTTTTCCATGGATAAAGTAAGGGACACTTAAAAGAATAGTGCAGGTATTAGTTTTGTTGAGCTCTGAAGTATTGAAGGTTCCATGTGGGAAATAAGAGAAACTATTAAATTTTTAAGTGTTGACCCATGCGAGTATGTCAGAGGGACTGCATGGTGTAATGTAAAGTGCAGGGTGAGTTAACTTAATGGACCTGAGTTAGAGTAGAAACATTTTTTTGCTGGTTGAAAACTCTTTCCAGGTTCATGTATTCTATTGTGAAGCACAAGCAATGAAAGAAAGTATGTATCATTGTTGCCCCACTAGTTTGCATTTCATTAAATGAATGTTGGAACTCTAATCCTACACAGTCCATTTTTTCTCTCAATTATACTAAACATGATAGAAAACATTGAATCATTTCTTTTAATCGTCATGCAAAACACAAGTGTTGTAACTAGTAGTGCTAAAGAGCACATACTTTATCGCATTATTTCTAAATATGCAATATTATTATTATTATTATTATTATTATCAATCAATATAAAATTTTCGGTATCCATATCAACAGAAATGATGTGAAAACCTCTGTCTCTGTCTCTGTCTCTCTCCTCTCTCCTTTTTTTTAATTTACATACCTTTTTTTTTTAAGATTTGATTCTTTAGAACAGATTTCAATTAAGACTAAAGTCTTTAATCTTCAATCTTGTACTTTTGCAATTTTAAAAGAAGTTTGCCACAACTTTTTATATCATCCTTTGATAGATATGAGGAGAAAATTTTAAGAAAAATTTTGTTTCATGCAAAAACTTCTCAAATATTTTTTAAAAATTTGTTAATGATCTTATTTTAGAATGTCTTTAAAGAACAGATTTCATTAAGGAAAAGAAATTTCTATCTTCAATATTTAAATTGTAGGAAGCTGCAGAGAGAAAAAATTTGCAATTTTCTAAAAATCATGGATTTTAACAAAAATGTACCCTGTACCATTCTTTTAAGCGTCCTTTACACTAAATAAGGACTAAGTTTATTCCAAAAGTTTGGAGCCACTTTTGAGGAAATTTTGGAAGTGTTTTTGAAGTTTTATGTAAAGAACCCCCAAAAGTCAAAATATCAGTTTCAAACTCATAGGGTCTCCAGTAAATTGATTGGGGAATATCAATTTTGGAGAAAATCAGCTAAAGAGTTTTGGCTCTTACATTTGCCACAGACATTTTGACATCAATAAAATTTTTGGTATCACGAACCCAGAAAATATAGATCTGACTTCACGTGTTAGAGGAAGTTATTTACTGTATATAGGAATAAGATTTATCCACTTTTTCGTCATTAGGGCCGGCAATAAGAATTTTGTTGTTGAAAATTCACAATTTTCCAGCATACAATTACGACACTTTTTCTTTTTATGAAGTAAGGGTGAGCAAGTAAAAGACAACAATGGTTTGATTTTTCTTACTTCTTGGGATCATGCACAGCAATATATAACTTTGCCTTCTGTTGAAAAGTTGGAAATAGCAAAAATCCATCGTGAAAGTACTAATGCCTTTGAAGGCTATGTTTTCGCCATTAGTTCACTCAAATAAAAATGTAACACAGAAATATGCACATGCTCACACTTGCTTTGCAAAAATGTCAACTCGCTAAATGCTTGAAAATGCATACAGATAACTGCCTCTTGTGATTTTGCATGGTTTTCATAATATGAAATACTCTCACTGTGGTGGCAGCAACACACAACACAGATTTACCAATAGTTTTTTGTTTTCTCTGTAAACTGGAGAATAAAACGAAAAAAACTTACATCTGATTAATTTTTCATAAGGGTAATTGATTGCATTTTGATCAATAAATACAAGAATAGGCAAGATTTATGCATTTATTGGCATCACCAAATTCGCTTAGGAGTGGTTTATAAATTATGTAACGCAGATTTGGTGTATTTTGAATACCCCTTCTCCCTGTAACGTGTGCTTGAACCCCCTCTAAATATTTATGTAATGTTTGTGACAACAACCCCTCCCTTGTAAACACAAGAACTTAAATAAAATTAATACAAACTTTTGACTATGCTATAATTTGTGATGTATATTAAAAATTATAATAATTGACATTGGAATTAGTAGGCAATGCAAACAGCAAATAATAAAAGGATTAATTAAAAGTATTGAAAAGGCCAAAATCCACATCTTAGTGATAGAATATCAAAAAGATGCAAGTACTGTTTATAAATTAATCTTAGATCCATTTGATCGAGGACAATGATAATTTTAAAACTATCCATAACAATTTCTTGCATGTCTGGGTTAGTATCCTTAAGTTTGAGCAATTGGAGCAAGATAAAAACTTGAGATATTTTCGTTTTGTTCAATATTCAAATTATAATAGGTTATAATATTATTCTTACAATTTTGTTTTTCATTATTTATGTTTTTTATTGAACATTAAAATAAAATTAGAAAAACTACGAAAACTAATTAAACAAACCTAGTTTTAAAAAACAAGTAAGAAACTGAAATTGTTTTATGTATGTTGAGCTCTGATGCAAATTATAAGATAACAGGTTGAAATTTTGGGAAACTGTGAAGAATTTACAGGACTACAAACTTATATTAGCCCTTTTTACTTGCTCGCCTTATAAAAGAGAAAGTTATGTAATCATGCAATTGTGAAAACAGCAAATTTTCATCAGAAAAATTCTTATTTTTGGAAATCGCATAAGTTTAACAATTCTTAGTGAAGGTAAGGTGGTCATGAAAGTATAGTTTTAAATTGCTTTAACAGAAGGACAGACGCAATGAATCTGTATTGACTAACTTGTATTTGAAGTGTTCTGTTTCTGAATGGAAACTTTATAGGCATAGAAAAAATATTGAATTATACCATAGTATAAAATGACAGTGGTTTTGATTCATAGTCTCCCAATTTCTCAATAACAAAGAAATTGAATGTAGGTACTTTGTTCACATAAAAATATGTATTTATATGTGAATCCATTCCCTACTCTAATTTTTTGTTAAATTGGTATCACAGTATTGTATCACTGGAGAATAGTCTCCTATTTATGTCGCTAAATGTCTTTATTGCGAATGATTCTTACAAAGTTTCGTGTCAAACTTTGGTTTTTTCTTAATTTTGCCATTAACTATAGATGTCATGGAGCTTTATTTCAATCATAGTCATTGTATGAAACAATTTTTTTAAGTATTTCATCTTTTGGTTAATTATAACATAGTTTGAATCAGCAATATTCGTAATCTTCTTTTGCTAATTTTTACATTCCTTATTTTTTAGATGACAAGTTCAGCTCTGATGGGCCCTTCTGCCAAAAGAAGTCGCAATGTAGAAAATGGAACTTCTAACGGCCACACAACACAAAGCCATCGTAAAGCTGTGCGCCAATTAGAAATGAAATGATTCTTGATATAGATATGACAATTACATTGCGAAGAAATTTTCTCTGTGGGTCAATCCATGTGAAAGCAACCAAAAATTTCTAATTTTCAACCTTACCATGTAGTTTCATATAAAACTAGTAAATGTCAAGTTGCTTCTTTATTTTAAATTTTATTTTGAAGACAAAGAACAGGTGAGACGAGTTGTTATTAGTTTGTGAACAATGTTCTAGTTTTTGTGTCATTTGTTTTAGATGTTTTGTTTTCTAAGAAACTGGGTTTGAGGGATTGATGAATGCATTGAATATCAAGAGGTGTGGGGTAGATGACAATCTAGGACATTTTGTCCGGATGGTGAAACCAACTTCTAGTTCTTATATCATTCAGTCATTCAAATTTAATACACAACTAACTGCAAGTGCTTATATTTACATTTAACAAATTCAACAAGGCAGTTCTTCTGAAGTTTGATAATGGAAAAACTTCCAGGTTTTGGATCAGGTGAAGTTATAATGCTTTTCTTTTAACAACTGCTTTAACATTTCATGCCATTGTGTTAATTAAACGTGCAGGATCTGTGTAATAGTTCATTGTGTGGGAAATATTTTCCTTTAACCTATTTAAACTATCATTCTGTCCCAAAACAGTGTAGTTTCTCCAGAGGCAAGTTTATTACCTTAGTTTTTATAGTTACTGTTGCTCTATGTAGTTTTCTTTGTTTTTCACTTCAGCATTTTCTTCTAATAATAATTCCATTGGACATATAAAATATTGTTCAGTCATCAATCCTTCCAGTTTTTTGCAATATCTGCTGGCTTATCATCCTTGTCTATCTGGTTTGTGCTCCAAAACCAGAGCTTTCTACAGAAGCAGAAGAATGAAAGAACATAATTGTTTTTCTCAGAGTGTCATAGAGCTTTTCGCCTACTTTGAGTAACAAATTTGTAAACTGTTTACAATTCAGATTTGTTGTAACAAATTTGCAAAACAAAAATACTGTTTGCTTTCCTTTTTAGGGGAATGAAGTCAATCAATTCTTGTCATAAATGATGGATTTAAATCTATTTCTACAAAATTAGTTTGCTGCCTTTAGAGAAACTCGCTGCTCGTAATGTCAAACCAACAAAATGCATGGCACTGCTGTGAGCATAGTGTAAAAAACAAAAAAGGAAATATTAAATGAAATCATGTTTCATGCAGGAGAAAACATTTGCAGGGATGGAGAAAGAAATACTTATACACTCTTCTGCCCACCTACTATCCATTTCTACCAGTTCACACTAAATGTGTTAAAATATTGTGTACTGCATGTATATTTTCATGCTTTGGCATTTTAATAACAATTACATTAGTAAATAAGTGCAACTGAAACCAAATTATGTTTGAATTGTTTTTATATATTTATTTAAAGTATTTGTAGTTTAAAATTAAACAAAAGGAGTATTTCTGTTAGATTCAATTTTACGTATAATAATTTTAAAGTGTGTAAAAAGATTCTAATAAGTGTTTTTGGAAGAATGTAAGGGGAAATAGAATAAATGACATAATTTTCAATGTTTCTCAGCCACTTAAAATGTGGTTTCTCCTCCTCAATTAAAGCGCTAACTGCTCAAAAAATACTGTCCCCTCCCTCCCTTCCCCAAAATCAACAACATATTGACAAAAAGACAAAGAAATCAGAGATGATCAGGTTGATTTCACATGGAATGACGCCAATGCACATTTATCACTTGACAATGTAAATAGATTATTTTAATATAAAACGTATATTAGTTATTTTAGAGCTGATTTTATGTTTTTAATCAATCATACTTAATTCATTGCTCAGTACATGTACTGAGGAATAAAAATGTGAATCATTTGTATATTCTTAATCTGCGACAAGCAGCAACACTTTTGTATATATCTGTACATGTTTATAATAAATGTTTTTAGGTAGTTCCTATTGAGAAGACTCAAAAGACAATATTTTTATAATTTAGAAAAATGTATTTATTTAACATAAGTAACAGTGTATGTACTATGGGAAAAGTGCTACCTGTGCAAGTTTTCTTGCTCTCTGAAATCACTGACCCAACTCGTACATTAAATTGAATTATGAATGCAGATTGCCACAAACATCTTTTGCAAAACTTGATAAGAACTTTTTTGCTTGAAGATGCATTGCTTGCATCTAGAATTTGCAATACATTCCAGAGGCAGTTTTTTGTCTTTATGGTAATCAAAGTTTTAAAAAAGCACAATATAATCATTGATCAAACAAAATATGAATACATGTATGTTTATGCTGAAAACGAATACATGTATGTGTCTGCTGAACAGCAGCAATATAATTTGACACAAAATTGATGAAAGTGGCTTGTGGGTGGATATAAAGTATATTATATGTGAATGAACATTACAGTAGTTGTAGCACTATTGCCTACCATAAAGTACATACATAGCACACGGAGGTCCTTTGATTACTGTAAATTGGTGAGTAGGAAGGGGAAACTTTGAAATTCACTGTTGTATTCCTCAAACCATTAATGCACACTGTTTTTTTGTGTTGCCTTGCTGAAAGAGTCAATGCCAGCTGGAAACAGCCGGAATTAACAGGTATAAATTATCAACTGATGTGATTGGTTGCAATGGTGGACCCCAGAATTGCCAATTTTCCCTGTTCAAAATGCAGGCACTAGTTGTGTTAATTCTGTTGTCCGTGTGTCCTAGTGAAAATGAATTCTGCTTTGACCATTGATGTGGTGAAAGCAGTAGCAGTGTTTGGGGACATCAGAAGTGAGGTGGTTCTCCCACGTGGAGTAGCACTGGAGCAGTTTTTAATAAAATTCATGAAACGCGATCAGGATATTTTGAATTCAAATAACAAAACAAAATCAATGTGGAATATAATAAAAAACGCGACCAAATCAACTAGAAACCTTGTAGAGAATGTAGTTTTAAAATATATCGATAGAAACGTGACCAACCCAGCAACAGTGGCTAGTCTCTTTAACCAATACTTTTCTAGAATTGTTGCTAATATCACTAAGAATCTTCAGGCACAAAATTCAATATTAGACATTTCGCCAAAAATTTTAGACACGATGTTCGTTTTCGAAACTTCTTCCCATGAAATTCTCAAAATAATTGGTAAAGTAAAAAATAAATATTCAGCCGGTTTAGAAGAATTCCCGGATTCTTTGTTTCATGCCAATGGGCATGGGCTCCGGGGTTGCGCTCCAGGAAATACGAGTAGACAATATTTCCATCGCTACATAGTTTCCCAAGGCAGCACAGGTAGTGACATGAAATTAAAGTTAAAATGTTGGTAAAAATTTATGGTACTCAAATTTTTCAAATCTTCTTTCATGTAAAGTATTTGAAATATTGTTAATATAATCTAAACCCCGTCAATTCAATGAAGCGCCTGTAGTGCAAATCAGCGTGTATTTTGATAGCCAGGAACAGGAGTAATTTCAAACTTTTACAAATGAAACATATAATCAGCGATCAAAATTTCTTGAAGTAATTTGTTAGTTCGAAGTTAATTTTATTACTTTCCACCAATCTGCTTTCTTTTCTAAGAATAATGCCTTCAAAAACCTCTAATATTATGTTCACGAAGCGCAGGAAATTCGTAACGCGCGACTATGTTTGATGCCAAATTTCGCGAAAAATACTCATATTTTAGAAAAATACTTGAAGATCTGTTTTCTTATGAACATATTTCATTAATAAAAAGTGTATCCTCTCAATTGAAGTTGTAAGAAGTTTTTTTTTTTTTTTTTTTTTTTTTTGGAAAAAGGGGAAAAGAGACCTGCACCATTCTCTTTAGCGTCCTTTACGCTATTTAAGGTGCAAATTGGAAAAAATTGTTCCGTTTTTTAAGAAAAATTGTTTTAAAAAGTCAACATTTGACACAAAATTTCAACAAAAAAAACTTTAATTTTCGAAAAATTGAACATGGCATTATTGAAAGGTCTATTTCTGATGAAAACATTCCACTACCAAAAGAATATCTTCATAATTGTAGTTGTAGAGAGGTTGCAATTTTCAAAAATCAAAATTTTCAATGAACATGAGACCTACACTCTTGAACGTTTTAAACTGTAGTGAAAATTGAAACAAAATTGTTAATACCGTTTTTGAGAAAAACTTGTTCAAAAAATAAAACATTGCACATATTTCACGCAAATTTATGCGAAAACAAATAACAAAACGAAAGCAATGTGGAATATAATAAAAAATACGACTAAATCAACTAGAAACCCTGTAGAGAATGTTGTTTTAAAATATAACGATATAAATGTGAACGATCCGGCAACAGTGGTTAGTCTCTTATCCAATACTTTTTGAGAATTGCTGCCGATCTCACTAAGGGTCTTCAGGCACAAAATTCAAAAACAGACAGTCACCCAAAATTTTAGACACGATGTTCGTTTCCGAAACTTCTTCCTATGAAATTCTCAAAATAATCGGTAAACTAAAATATAAATATACGTCCGGTTTAGATGAATTTCCGAATTCTTTGTTAAAGACCTGTGCGTATGCCATTATACACCCATTAACTCACATATTTAATGCATCGTTATGCACCGGAACGATTCCAGATATTTTCAAAACAGCTAAAATTAAGCTGCTCTTCAAAAAAGGCAACAAAAATGAAATTCAAAATTATCGGCCCATTTCTCTTCTATCAGTCTTTTCAAAAATATTAGAGAGACTTTTTTACGTACGAATGGAAACCTTTCTCAGTAAACACGACGCGCTTTCAGATTGCCAACATGGATTTAGAAAATCAAAATCGACGGAAACAGCTATATTTTCTTTTCTTAAAGATGTCGCCTCATCATTGGATCAAAACGAGGCACCTATTGGATTGTTTTTAGATCTTTCAAAACCTTTTGACGTCATTGATCATGATATTTTACTTTCAAAATTACCTTCGTATGGAATCCGTGGTATTGCTCTAGATTGGTTATGTACGAACCTTAAACAACGATCTCAGAGAGTGGAAATACCTTACTGGAATGATGGAACATTACGTACGCACCTTTCCGACTCTTTGCCCATTGCACACGGAGTTCCTCAAGGATCAATTTTAGGCCCTATTCTGTTCCTACTTTACGTAAACGATATGCCCTCGATGTTTCGAAGTGGAAGAACGGTTCTCTAAAGAAACGATTTTACCAGAGATTTAAACTTTTCTATCGAATTTCATCGTTTAATGTCATCTGGCGAAGTGTTGTCAAATAATGTACATGTATTGTATGTGATTTTTTTGTAATGAGCTGTACATACTATCACCTGATGAATATGATTACTACGTCGAGTGTTATAGTTATGGACATCGGCGTTTGCGGAAAATATATTCCCGCCCTCAAGCAAGTCATTTTTGACAAAAACCATGTGATTCGTAAATAAACAGACAAGGTAATGGTAAAATTCCTAGATTAATGAAGAGAGACTTCCATGAATCACGTGGGTGTGATTTGGTTATTATTCGTACAATTAGTTTTTGTAATCTAAAAGTCTGGGAGCTATAAGATGTATTTCCCCAGAATATTATGCCATATCTCAGACGGGAATGAACATTCGCGAAATATACACAACGAGCAGTATGAAGGCTGACTGAATTTGCAAGAATTCTGAACGCGTAGCATAATGAACTTAATTTTGTGTTCAATTCATTTAAATGGACGTTCCATTTAAGGTTTGACTGAATTGAGAGACCAACTTTTTTTTTCAATGGAGCGCAGAATTGTTTATTTGAAATGGAAAACTGCATCAAAACCGTTTTCTTTTTGTTTACTATTAATTTGTTATTTCGGAACCAATTTGAAAATCTGATATTGTACTATTTACGGTTTCTTTATGCAAAGGATGTTCGTATCATCCGCAAAGAGAACCGTTTTTCCGTTTCGAATCGTCGAGGGCATATCGTTTACGTAAAGTAGGAACAGAATAGGGCCTAAAATCGATCCTTGAGGAACTCCACATGCTACGGGCAAAGAGTCGGAAAGGTGCATACGTAATGTTCCATCATTCCAGTAAGGTATTTCAACTCTCTGAGATCGTTGTTTAAGGTACGAACATAACCAATCTAGAGCAATACCACGAATTCCATATGAAGGTAATTTGGAAAGTAAAATGTCATGATCAATGACGTCAAAAGCTTTGAGAGATCTAAAAATAATCCAATAGGTGCCTCGTTTTGATCCAATGATGAGGCGACATCTTTAAGAAAAGAAAATATAGCTGTTTCCGTTGATTTTGATTTTCTAAATCCATGTTGGCAATCTGAAAGCGCGTCGTGTTTAGTGAGAAAGGTTTCCATTCGTACGTAAAAATCTCTCTAATATTTTTGAAAAAACTGATAGAAGAGAAATGGGCCGATAATTTTGAATTTCAATTTTGTTGCCTTTTTTGAAAAGCGGCTTAATTTTAGCTATTTTGAAAATATCTGGAAACGTTCCAGAGCATAAAGATGCATTAAATATGTGAGTTAACGGGTGTATAATGGCATACGCACAATTCTTTAACAAAGAATCCGGGAATTCATCTAAACCGGACGAATATTTATTTTTTAGTTTACCGATTATTTTGAGAATTTCATAGGAAGAAGTTTCGGAAACGAACATTGTGTCTAAAATTTTGGGTAAACTGTATGTTTTTGAATTTTGTGCCTGAAGACCCTTAGTGAGATCGGCAGCAATTCTCGAAAAGTATTGGTTAAAGAGATTAGCCACTGTTACCGGATCGTTCACATTTATATCGTTATATTTTAAAACAACATTCTCTACGGGTTTTCTAGTTGATTTGGTACTATTTTTTATTATATTCCACATTGCTTTAGTTTTATTATTTGAGTTCAAAATATCCTGATCGTTTTTCATGATTTTAGCCTGCCTTATGACTTTTCGTAACAATGTTTTGTATTTTTAAAGTAGATAAGGAAATCTTGAGATACGTCATGACGTTTAGAAATAAAGTAGAGAGTACGTTTATTTTTACACGATGTTCTAATTCCTTTTGTGATCGAAGTATTACTTTTTCGTGAAATGTTTAATTTTCTCTTTTTAATAGGAAAGCATGCGTTTATAGTTTAGTATAAAAAAAATTTTTCATTTGTGTCAATAGCGTTATAAACTGCCACCCATGATTCTTTCAGCAAGTAGTCCGTAAATAACTTTATGTTAACTGTAGTAAATGCTCTGCACATGCGTGTTTTATTTATTGTGTCGGTATTCATGTTATTAGTAATTGTAAGAATTTGTGCATCATGGTCACTGTAACCTAGATTATTCGTTATTATTTCATATCTAGTTGTGGTTTTGTTAATTAACTCAAACTTTGATCGGGAGCGATATAAATGCTGTTTATGAAAACGCGTACTTAATGCTTCTTTGATTTCATTTTCCTTTTTAGGAAGAGCTTTAATTTTTCGAAAAATTAAGTAATTTGCTGTTACAGGTTTCAACGTCTGCAGTTCGTGCTTCTTGGCTTTGCGTTGTCGCTTTCGGGGCCTGTCCTTATGGGTTTAGTCGTTCTACTTACCTCGTCACCGTTCTTGTGATTTTAGAATTAGACTTTTGAAAAATGTACGAAAGTGGATGTAAAACGTGTATATTGTCAGACTAAAATACATTGTATAAAACGAGTGCGGTTTTCCTTTCAAATTCCCCGTTTCATTTTCCTATAACTAGAAACTACAAAATAAGTATTAAATGAATAAAGAAAAAGACAAAAAGCCGGCCCGGTGGCCGAGATCGCTAAGGCAGTAGTGTCGTAGTGATATCGGACCGAAGGGTCGCGGGTTCGAGTCCCGCCTCGGGCATGGTTGTATTTGTGTTCGTCCTTTCACCCCTTATCATCAATCACCATATCGTTTCATCCACATAGTTACCATACCGTTAACAGCAATAGTGGTCGCTAATGACCTTAGATGTTGAAGCGACCTTAAATAAACCAATTAAAAAAAAATAAAGACAAAAAATAGTAAGGAAAAAAATTGTCAAAGCACACACTGACTATCGTCTCCAATTAGTAGTTTCCTACGGTGCATTTTGTTGTTCTTTGGCCTTAGGCATTCAAAGAGTTCATTCAGATAGCGAATGATGATTATAACAGGGGTGGCGTGAGGGGGAGGTACCTATGGCTTTAGAAAGTAATCTAGATTCAAAATTAAAGTAAAGCATGGCATAAAATTTTGACGGTCAGTTCTGTATGTTCTGTATCTTAAGGATAAATAGTTGGCACTTGCTGCGACAACGGTAAACCTCAAAATAGGCACTGAAACCTTCATTGGCATAGGCATGCTTTGTAAATTGACGAGAGTTGATGTTACTCCACATTCACGTGAGGAAACTTAAATTCAAACGCTGTTCCTGAGTGAACCAATGCAATGGACTTGTCAAAATATAATTATTACATTGAAGTTCTGTATGACCACTAGCGTAAAAATTTAGTTTTGTTAGAACGAAATTACAAATATCAATCTACTCCAAAATACATTTTGCCCATTTGATTATGAATTATGTTTTGTGTGCAGAATTGCAGCAACGTCATATGAAACAATAACATTCTTTAAATTCAATATCATTTAAAGATCTTACATTTATTATGAACTGACGATTTATTTACAGTTTAATCATAGGGTACTTTTCTTGCCTGTCGATACTAAAAAACAACGGCATACATATGAATTTGATAGAATGTGCGTATTGCATTTTCATTTGGTTACTGTGAGCACGCAAGGAATGATCTAAAGTTAATTTAGCGAATATATTTTAGTCATTGCGACTGTTCAAAAGAGAAACTATCGCGGAAAATGAGTGAATTCGCAAGACAATACCGAAGACAAATGAAAGACAAGGTGCATAATTTTACATTCTTTGGCACCCAACGAGATAGAATATTGCTATCTTGTGGTAATATTCTATCTCGTTGTTGACACAAGAGCATTTATATAACGCCTTGAGGGTCCATGTCGAACATTACTCTTCAGAATTTCCAGCTACCGTTAGATGGCGCGAGTGCACTTTTGAAATTGATTACGGCTTTTCGGCATCTTCCCTCAGTTTCCTTTCCTTGACCCCGTTTTCTAGACTAAACAAGATAATGTTAATTTTGTATTACTTTTAATGCCATTTTTGGGGGTGGGGGTTAACTGTATCCAACTAAATATATTGATTTCTTTTGTATAAATACCTTTGGATAATACCTTTGTCCATTTTTTTGTTTTTGTTGGTATCTCTAATTAACCCATCGGTACTTTCACAACATAATGTAGGAAAGAGGGGGTAAATAATTGCAGAATCAACAGGAGATTAGTAAGTCGGGAAGGGAAGAACGGTAAAGTAGGGTGCGTAGGCGTAAATTAGCCGAACTGGGTTTTGAACATCGGTTAGAATCCCCGAAGGTCGAAGTCCTCGACGTGACCATCGCCCGTACGGGCGCAACTCGCAGGCTTTGTTTCTGTTAAAAAAATAAATAACGCCTCAAATGTGTCATTTGCGGCGAAAACTCATATTTCCGAGTGTCTCTTTCCCTGCGATGATCTTCCCCTGCTGGATTGATCTTCCTCTGCTCGCCCAACTGTCGGCTAGTGGAGTTTTCCTCACCCAGGTATCTCCCACCAACGGAGCATTGATTGGTTTTGCATTCATCAATTTCTACGACCTGCTCCGTTGTAGAACTCTTCCTTTAATTTTTGTACATTTTGTGAGTTTATAAGTTTTTAGCGGGCGCCCTTAATATTATCTCATTTATAAGCGTCCGCGGATTTTATGAAGACTTAAGTTTTAATTTAGTCACTTTTCACTTATTTATCCTGTTAGCACAAGTTTTATAATACTTTGTTACAGTTACTGACACTGTTGAGGCTGCAAAATAGCTTGAGTTGTTTAAGAGAGCATCTGAGGATGTTTCGTGTTGAAAACAAGACTCCTGCTGCCTTTTTACTCCCTTAAATTTTGAAAAAAAGTAGTATATGACTTAGTGTAGGGATCACAGAATTTTGAAAATGTGCACACAATTCACTTTTCCCCATAGCACGTCATACGCAGTTTTAACTGGTTTTTTTTACGTAAAATAAATAGATATTTAAAAAATAAATAAAAATATATGTGTGGTAGTGTAGTGCACGTAAGTGTTAGTGTCTGTTAGTAAGAGATGAGGATAGGGCAAGGAAGGGGAAGGAAGAATAGCGCGCGGTCCGTGGCCCGTCTGCTAGGGTAGTGCTTCGGTTTGGTTTTTTCGTGTTTCCGGGCGCGTCAACTGCTTTGGTCATTAGTCACGTAAGTGTAGTACATGTTTGTTTTCAGGAGATGGCGGTGATCTGGAGCTTAGAGCTTGTCCCGGCCGGGGCGGTGCCCCGCTGGTGGGAGAGTCCTGGTTAGGGGGAAACCGCACTAGCCGACGGTAGGTCGGCGCCGGATCTCGCCATCCAGCGGGGGAAGAACATCGCCATCTCCCGCGATTAAAAGCATGTACTACACTTACGGGACTAATGACCTCAGTTGACGCACCTGGAATCACTTTTCAATCAATTATAATTTAATGTATGTGATATTTCTCTCAATATGAATAATTAATACAATTTTCTAAAATAATTTTCATAAAGTTGATAAATTATAAAAATATTCGGAACGGGTCTCTTTTACTCGAATAGCACAGGGGTCCGAAATTCATTAAAATTTTATACTTTTCATATCCGACGAAAGGTGTACCCAAATCTTTCATACATTTCATTTGATTATGAAGTAGAACCTTGGCTTTCTCGTTAGTGTGATACTAATTTTTACTTCGAACCTTAATTTATGAAATGAAAAAGTAGTAGTTTCTTGATATGCCTGATAGAATTGGTCTTCTTCAGGGACGTGTATTCCATAGACGCAAGGTGCTTACCGAAGTAATTCGAAGAAACGTTCAACGGTATTTACAACACAGTATTTTACAAACTATGAAAAATCTATCAAGAATGGTAGACATATTTCCATTGTAGCTTCCACGCCAAGGGAGATAATATTTTATCTTTCTTTTACACCCCTCCCATCCCCCACAATATCTCCGCTTCTTGCTCCTCTCTCTGTATCTCATTTGACCTTGAGGAATCTCATGTTCTTTGGCAAGAGTCCGCAAGCCTAAGGACCAAAGACCCTTCCGTTCAGTTAGTGCGTGTTTGTTGAACATCGGCTATTTATAACGCTGTCGTTTTGAAACATTTAAAGTAAATTAAATAAGTGTTAATAATGTACGTGTTTAGTATCTGCGTTTCCAAATGTATTATTGACAATTTGCATCCCTATTGTGAACCTCAAAGTATCTTTTAAGTTACGAAGGTAAGCAATTCTCGGTGTTGCGTACAGTGATGGAAGGATCTCGAACTTGGAAGTGCAACGGGTAATAAATACCGAAATAAATGCGACTATATTGTGGAAAGACGGCAAAACTTCATTTCTCGCAGTTTTGAAGCGAAGAAACAAATAATTTTGAACGGAAGGCGGATGGGACCTGAATTAAAAATAAGTACACAATGAAGCCCTGTATAAGAAAGCTAAACGTTTTTCACAACTCATTAATGGCTTACTGGATGTCAAAAAGTGCAGAAACTATTGTTAGTCTTGCTTTCTCTGTGAGGAACACTGGAGTTTACAATGATATAGGAAATGCTACAAAAAACCTAATTTATCGCAAAACCACCTCCGCTGTACAATTTTACAGAAGACATTTGGGAAAGTTAGAATTGATCACATGTTGGATGCACATCTACTCATCAATGTAATAATGTATACAAATCGCCGGTAATGTAAATATTGACCACGTGAGAGATGTCAAAAAATTACAATTGTGTAAAAGGGTAGAGAAAAAAAAAAGAGCAAAATGATATCATCTGTTATAGTACGTTTAGCACTAATCATACCAAAAGTTCAAAGGAAAAAATTGGAGCCATTTTCGAGAAATTCTGGATTTAAATTTTTTAATCTTGCGCATATTTCACGCAATATGGGTGAATTGAATATATTCCGAATAAGACGAGCACTCTGCAAACGAGCTGAATTGAATATATTTCATATACAATACATCTTACATAGTACAGTTTTTCATTCATTCTTGAGTGTATTACTTTTTGTGTAAAATATTATTAGTGTAATATTCGTCTAAAAGTTGAACATGAAAATTATTTTTTTGTTAGAGGGCAGATTCTATTTTGCTTACTTAGGAAAATATCCACGCCACGCCACTGGCTTCTTTAAATCAAATTTGTGAACGAGATGCGCAGCCAGAACAGAGAGGATGTAAAATTATTGAAATGACAACAATTTGGGGAAAAAATAGCTCGAACTTTAAAAAAAAATTAAAAAAAAAATATAAAACAATGCCTACCCATGCTGTTATACGGAAGTGAGTGTTGGACATAAACTAAAGATCAAATAAGAAAAAAAAAAATTTAAATTAGAAACGATCTAAAAAATTTAAGTGTGAATGATATTATCAAAGAATTAAAAAAATGGAAAAATCATGTATTAAGAATGCCCGAAGAAAGAATAGTCAAGGTTGCTTTGAACTACATGCCAAAAGACAGAAGAAATGTGGAAAGACCATTGAGAAGGAGTGAGCAGTTTTCAGGAGCTGGAACAAACTGAACAAGTCTAATCCTTGCAGTTGATGATGATGATGATGACAATAGTGACAAGAAACCCAAAACTTGGCAACCGCGTAATAGAGCCAAAAACTTTCTAATGCTGAAGGAAATGCTTACGCGCACACTTAAGATTGCCACCCAACATTTTCCCGCCAAACGTTATGACGTCATTCTGGACATCTCTATACTCTTTGACCAGAACGACAAGTACATGGTGTAAGAGAATTAAATTAGTAAACTCTGTGAATCGGAGACAGGTGACGTGAGGTGGACGTGTGTGACGTGACGTGCTGTGCGGAGCTGTGCCGAACGCGTGGTCGAGGTGTGATCAGTGAAAATAGTGAAAAAAATGACTGGAAGCCAGGAAGAACTGGTGGAGTTGTTTATGACGATAGGATTGAGTAAGCAGAAAGCAACAGAGACGTTAAAAAATCAAACTGTGACTGATAATTTGCATCTAACCATATGTGAAGCAAAAAAGCATGGTGAAATTCCCAAAGATAGTAATACTCTTTTGTACCATTTAGCCACTAAAATTAAACCCCAAATTAAAAGTCATATTCCAGTTTTGGTGAAATATGTCTGCAATTCGAAGATTGACTCAACGTTACGATTAGAAGCCGGTCTGGAGTATCTGCTTGCGCATCCTACAAATTTTGAAGTTAAAGGATTCGAAGATTCCTGTGGAATTGGTATAATCGTTACTCCCGAAGATATAGAAACGGTAGTGGAAAAAGTTATAGCAAAACATAAAAAAGACTTGTTGGAGAAGCGGTATCGATTCAACATGGGGTTAATTATGCAAGATGCTCGTAATGCCCTGAAGTGGGCTGATGGTAAAGCATTAAAGAGTGAAGTGGACTTGCAGGTTCTTGATTTATTAGGACCTAAATCAGAAAGTGACCTTCTACCTGCTCCCAAACCAGAAAAGAAAACAAAAGGCCCTTCACAAAAACCAATTCAGCCAAAGAAGGCAAGTGATAAATCAGGTTCAGAAAATATTGAGCAAAATGGTGTTCAGAATATGATCACAATAAGTGAGTTAATGAAAACAAAGGTACATTTTCACAAACCTGGTGAAAATTACAAAACGGAGGGTTATGTCATGACACCTAATACAATGCTTCGATTAAAAGAGCATTTAAAAGCGACTGGGAACAGAGTTATTACAAGATTTCCTCCAGAACCAAATGGCATATTGCATATTGGCCATGCTAAGGCAATTAATATAAACTTTGGGTATGCTGCTGCATATGATGGAGTGTGTTATCTAAGGTATGATGACACAAACCCTGAGAAAGAAGAAGAAAAGTTCTTTGTGGGTATACGGGAAATGGTTGAATGGTTGGGCTATAAGCCTTACAAAGTAACACATTCTTCTGATTATTTTGATCAGTTGTATGAATGGGCAATTGTGTTAATAAAAAAAGGTCTTGCATATGTATGTCATCAGAAATCAGAGGAAATGAAAGGTTTTAATCCCCCACCATCTCCATGGAGAGACCGTCCAATCAAAGAAAGTTTGCAGTTATTTAATGATATGAAAAATGGCAAGATTGATGAAGGTGATGCAACACTAAGAATGAAAATTACTCTTGAAGAAGGAAAACAGGATCCAGTTGCTTACAGAATAAAATTTCTGCCTCATCATAGGACTGGAAACAAATGGTGTATATATCCCACCTATGATTACACTCATTGTCTTTGTGATTCTATTGAAAATATTACTCATTCTCTTTGTACAAAAGAGTTTCAAAGTCGGCGATCTTCATATTATTGGTTGTGTAATGCTTTAGATATTTATTGTCCAGTGCAGTGGGAATATGGAAGATTGAATCTTAATTATACTGTGGTATCTAAACGCAAAATTGCCAAACTTATCACAGAAGGTATTGTGAAAGATTGGGATGATCCTCGACTTTATACTCTAACTGCACTAAGGAGGAGAGGTTTTCCTTCTGAAGCAGTCAATATGTTTTGCCCAAATGGGAGTAACTGGAGCCCAGTCAGTTGTTGATCCAGAAATGTTAGAGGCAGTTGTAAGGAATGTGTTGGACACTACTGCTCCAAGAGCTATGGTGGTTCTAGAACCATTGAAAGTAACCATATCTAATTTTCCTCATCCTCAGAAAACTAATGTAGAAGTCCCTAACTTTCCAAAAGATCCCAATCTTGGTTCTCATTCTGTAGGTTTTGATAGAATTGTTTACATTGAACGAAGTGATTTTAAAGAAGTAATGGAAAAAGGTTATAGAAGGTTGACTCCCACTCAACCTGTTGGGCTTCGTCATACAGGTTATGTGATATTCTTTACAAAGAGTGTGAAAGATGCTACACATAATGTGATTGAATTAGAAGTGACATGCCAGCCAGTTGCAAATCATAAACCAGCTGCTTTTATTCACTGGGTTTCAGATCCTGTGAATGTTGAAGTACGGTTATATGAAAAACTTTTCATGCATCAAAACCCGGAAAGTGAAACCCATGGAGGTTTTCTTGCTGACTGCAATAAAGAATCCTTGAAAATTATAGAAGCTTCAGCAGACAAATCTATTACTTCTGCTAAAATTTATGATAAATTTCAGTTTGAAAGGATTGGATTCTTTTCTGTTGACACTGATAGCACTCCCCAAAAAATTGTTTTTAACCGTACTGTCACTTTGAAAGAGGATACAGGAAAGACATGCTAAAGGTGTGATATTGGTATTTCGGAATTATATGAATATTTTAACTAGAACAAAATTTGTTCTAAGGTTCTAGGAATTTCCTGTTATGGAAGAACTATTTTTGAAGTTGTAAATTGTACATAGAAGTACTATTGTGTGATGGTAAAGTGTTACACAATTGCATTTTATTTATTTCAATTATTTGCGTATTTAACATTAAACAGTCAGTACATTTTAAAATGTTCAGTAAAAAACATTAACATAAATTAAAGAGTTTTGTGAGAAAGTATTAGCTTAAAAGCAATTTGGGGAGAAAAAAATATCAATTGATATGAATCAAACGTACTGTAATATTAATTGCATTAATGATGAATTGAAATAATTGTACTTGTTTTTGCAATGTTATACAATGTTGAGACTGATGGAGATTACCTAATATGTTCCACGATTCAGTTCTTGCAGACAAACACCTCAGGTGGCATATATGTATTATATATTGTTTATTGAGAATGAATTGTGTTGTATATTTAAGTGTTGAATGAAATTGAACTAATTGTAATAATCATGAAAATACTGTACATAGAACTTATTTTAATCTAATCGTTGTGCCTTTGGATATTGCAACAGTGAAGTGATTTCGAAACAGTTTTATTGGTTGTTTTTTGTTTCAGGTATTTACATTGTCTGAAAACAACTTATAATGACAGTGTATTTTGTTTTTTGTTTTGTAGTTGTCTATTAATTACAACATTACATCTAAAATGGAAAATGCAAAATTTTTGAGTAATTATTTCAGTTTTCCCCTAGAGAAAAATTTATTTCTTGCAGTTACCAGCGTAAACTAATATTGCATGTTTTGAGCAATTTAATTGAACAAATGTAATCTTTAGTGGAGTTGGAGTTTTCAAGTCTCATCAGTTTCATTTCAAGTGTCCTTAAATATGTACTGACTGAATTTGTTGATAAATGTGTGCATTTCAAAAAGTTTTAAATTTTTTCTCCCCTTTCCCAATGAATTCCTCTTCAACGCTTGTTGTTCCAGATGACTGATGTTTTTAATGTACGCTTTTATTTATTCCACAATGACATTTTATGTTGATTACACAGAGCTTAAGACAGACGATTGAGAAATAATTTGATGTGAACTCCATAGAATTAATCAAAATATTTTGTAACATTACATTAACCATTCAGCTAATATGCAAGAATGATTTTTCCACATATTTAACATGCATTCAAACTAAATGTTGCACCAAATATTGATGAGATTTTGATAGTCATTCTTAGTGTAAGATACTGAATGCTAAAGAGCTGAAAATTATGACTTGTGTACTAAAGTGAAGATAAATTAGATGTAGAGCTTTTTTTATGACAATGACAAAGTTAAATGTCTTCTCATTCACATTTAAAGGTATGAAATGGCAGTGCTGATGAAATAATGTATCTGAATTATATAAATGCAGTTTCCTTTTTGCATGTATTGTTCTTTTGGTAATAACTATTATTATCCCCCCACCATTTCTTTTAATCTTGTTCCTTTTTAGTCATGTGATTTCAGTTCTGTAATGTCAGGAGCTTTGCATTTGTATGTTCAGTATATTTTCAATTTGTGAATTTGTTGGCTTGTTTATTTCTTTGTGACCTATTTATTTTCATATTTGTATCTTTTCTAAAGTTATCTCTCAAAATTTCCTTTTCTTTTTGACTAGATGTATTGATTTTTTTTCCCCTCACAGAGATAGATTTTATGTCCCTAAAAGCAAATAAAATACACTAAATGAAAGGAAAGTGTCAAAATAATTGGACAGTGTTTACTACAGTGTCATTTAAGTTGCAGTGATATAAGTAACAGTGTTGGGAAAGAATACAGTTCATATGCCATTTTCTACTTGTGTTGAAGTTTTGTGGATCCTTCCCTGGTTAATGATTTTTCTCTCGTATTTTGGCAATCTGTAATTGATATTAATATCCACTTAAAATAAATATACCATATTTGCCAGTGTATAAGACAAACTTTTCTTCTCTTCAGAAACTCTTCAAAAACAGGACGTGTCTTGTACAATGGATGGGAATTTTTGTATGTTTGAATGTTCAGTTTACAGCATTACAAAATTAAATTTTTGTACACAGAAAAACGAATTTGTATTTCTACAAAATTGATTATTACTGAAGCTAAAAGTATTGCAAGAAGAAAGAATGCTGAAAATTTAATTGGATCAATGCCATGGTATGGAAGATTTATGAAAAGGCACGGTGTTTCCATGCATACTAGAAAAAATATCATAAAGACCCCCGGCAGAATATGAAGAGAAAAAACATTGCTTTTCACAGGTCACTATTCCCGTTCCTTTCATAGAGATAAAAATCAATTTAAAAATTAACATTAAAGAAGTCCTTCTTGAAAATAGTAGTGTGTCTTATACTTGGGCAAACACAGTCCTGCTACTTGATTCGAGAAGCAAAGCATTTATCTATTCAATTGCTGTTAGAGAAATGTTGATGCATTTCATTCTTGTTTTTAAGAAATCTGCTGTTCTGAAACATTTGTTTCAAGTTAGACTATATACCTTGGGAGTAGAAATAGCCCTTAAAAGTATTCTGGTCAATGTTCCTAATTGATCCTGTCCTTTCTGAAAGTATAGGATTCCACAGTTGGAGTCTGTATCTTCTTGGCTGTCCAGGAAATGCCTCGCCCTGAGGAAGGTTGCGGCATAACAGCCGAAACGTTGGCATGGGTCCCTAGGATGCAGCATCTTCTGGACAACCAAGTAGAATCTGTCACTTCTGTTCCCATTTCATCTGTAGGGTGTATGGAGAATAATTCTCTGCTAATGCTGCTGACTCCAGTATCAGTACTCTTTATCCCTTATGCATAGTCCCAAATATTGGTATTTGGGGCAATTTATATAATTGAATAAGTGAATTCTTTCAGAGGAGAGGTAAAGTGAATGGAGTTATTTATACATATAAAAACATGAAATGGTCTGTCACTATTCGTATCAGAAGATAGTTTGGCCACAGAGTTTTTTTGATTAACATGAGTTGTTTCAAAAATTTAAAAATAAAATCCCATAATCATATACTTTAAGGTTTCATTCATCGTTTACTAAATTCTTTTTTGCACTGATCATGTTTTTTCAAGGATCTTGTTTTTTCTCCAACTTCAGGCTTCTTTTCTTGTTATATTCTTTGCAGCCTGAAGATGGGGGAAAATGTGATTCTCAAAACTTCACACAAAGAACTTTGTTAATGAAGAATAAAAACTTTAGTTTATGACTGGTTTTGTGATTTTATTTCTAAATATTTGAAACGACTCATGTCTCAAAAACGTCTGTGGCCAAACTTATCTTCTGATAGGAATGAGTTATTTGGTTTCACACTTATTTTATTTAACACACAATTTCATAAAAATATATTAGTAATTGTAATTTTAATAGCATGATTTATGCTGATATACTCTTATTTTATTGAATCATCTCCATGTAAGTTTATTTATAGTTTAGACTTAATTAGATAAGTAATCATCAATGATGGTTTTAGGAGTTGAAAGGAGTGTCAGTGTGAAAGTATGAATCAAAAAATAAAATCATGATTTATGACTATACACCTATTTAAATAATTGTCCACAAACTATTTTCACTGTTATTTTTATTCTCTAGGGATATTTCCCGTTTGGATTGCATTAAAAAAATTTTTATTATATTGCTAAGGATTTCAACTCTATGAATCTACATCCAAATAATGTTTAGCTTTATTCAACCTTTCCCTTGGGTTCATACTTCATTCAACATAAATTATATTATTGAGGCAAGAATGTTTTATGACATATTAATATTCAAGAAGGGTGTATGTGAGTTTGAGGTGTATTTCAAGTATTTGGTCTACATAAATGATTTGTTTGTAGAAGGTTGAATCCTAGATTTTCTTTGTGACTATTTACAAAGTTAGATTCAGGAAGCAATTTTCTTTGCTTGAAAAGGTTAATTATAAATATGTAAAATTTACATTTTTATATTCTTGAGAATTCACTGAACCATATTTTGTTGTGCAATATTGACATTATTTGGAATGTAAGGTTTATGTTCCAAGACAGATTTTTTACTTATTAATTTTCAAAATTCTTATATGAGGAAAGAAAAAATAAATTTCAGTAAACCCTACTGATCGCTGAACATCTTTTGTATTGAAGAACGTTATAAATGTAAGATAAGAGCTTCAAAGTTCTGAATGACATCGTCATTTAAAATGAAAATCATGTGTAAATTAAAAAGTTTGTTGTGCTTAAACTCATCATTTATCATGAAAGAAACCTGTTACAATACTTTCACACCTTACTGTGTTTTGCAATTTATAGTGCTCTCGCTTTTTTGTTTTTAACAAAAATGCATTTTGTATTGTTCCGCTCTGACCTTTTATTATTATTATTTTATCTTGTAAGGGAGTTATGTTTGTGTTTAATGTGAAATGAAGAATTGTTCCCTAATCTTATTAGGCATTGAACATGGAGTAATTCGCTTTCATTATTGTAGTCTGTCATAGATCAAGTGGAGTAATTGTTTTTGAATATAGTCAATTTTTGTCACAACTCTACCTTTCACCCATATTGGCCAGGGTCTCAGGGTCTCAGCGGCATTAGTATCTGGGTTTCCCAGACAGACCGCATCTTGGGCTGCTTAACCTCTGTGACTTCACAGAGCATGGTTAACCAGTTGAGGTATCAATGCCAATTACTTTTCAAATTACCAAGACTTCACTAGTAGTGTTTGCAATAAAAATATAAACATTTGACTAGTACAGAATTTTGCAAGTACAAGTTGACAAAACCCTATTGGCAAAGCAACAGAGATATCAGTAGTTAAAATTTTTGTAGACAGCAACTACATTTTCACCTCTTAAAATATTATGCATTGTAAATCAGTTGTGATTCATGCAATCTGAATGTTTCTTTAGAACCCTCAACTAAGAGTCGGTACGTAAATTGTATATGCACATTTGGAGTATTTTGAATATCCCTCTCCTGTCTGTAACATCTCGAAATCCCCCCCTAAGTAATAATTGTTACGTAATGCTTATGACAATGCTTGTGACCATCCATTTACAATAAGTAAAAATAAATTATAAATCAGTGAGAACAAGTTGTATTAATTTTCTGTTATAAATTAAAATTTATAGTAACTAAAGTCAGAATTAGTTGATGATGTGAACTGTATCTAACAATAAGATTGGATACAGCTTTTGAATGAAGGAATTCTGACAACAAGCCGTGCAAACACCGTTGTTGATGACACAGGGACCTCAAATTTATTGTGCCAATTTAGTCAAATTCTAAAATATACTATAGGTTAGTTTTGAATATTTTCTTTGTAATTAACAAATTCAACCAATACACCATCTATGAAAAAATATTTCCATTTTTTGGAACACTTAATAATCACAACTTTTTAATGCATATTTTTTAAATTTAATTTGTTAATATTCTAATGTTTTATGCATAAGATTGAGTAAATGTGAATTATTTAACAAATTTTGAAAAAAAATTCAGTATTACGTATTTCAGTGTAACACTACCTCAAACCTCCCTGCCTCCCTCTTTAGCATTACTTAATTTATGGACAACCCCTAAAGAAATATTTATTTAAAATGTTAGTGCAGTAAAATGTGCTCAATGAGGAAGTATAATGCACGTTCTTGAAGCCACAGCCAATTAGTGCAGAATTATGCGTATTATCACTTTTCTTTATGATGTAAAAGAAAAATATTTCCTCTTTATGTCCTTTTCCGTTTGGAGTTGGCCTGAGTGTTCCAAATTATATTTAAAAAAATCTTTATTAGTAAATAGTTACAATATTAAAATTTTAATCTTTTTTCAAGTGGTGGATGTAGATCCATTACAGGTTCCATTTGTTGAAACCTTTGGCAGTGAACATAAACTTTGGTCCTAGCAATTGTAAATTCCATTGTATTTCCTTGTATAATGCAGAATCTTGTCTAATGTGGAAAAAAATACTGGCCCTTGAGATTCCATTTTGACAGTTTTACTGTATGTAATAAATTGTTTTTCATTAAAAATAAAAAAAAAAATTAAGGTTTTTTTTTATGTTAAGTTATGTGTCTGATAGACATTACTGCACTGTTTTTTTTATTAGCACAAAAAACTTCAAGATAGAGTAACTTAGATTTGTCTCAGTACATGTTACTAGCTTTCCATGGTCATATGATACTTTTAGCTGCATTCAACTTAAATTAATCATCAAAAACATGCTAATTTCTTCTGTATGTTTTGGATAATTTCATTGACTCTCGAGTTTACTAGCAGTTACAGATTTCTTCACTTGGAATTTTTATTAGTGTTTGTAATGGAAAAGCTTTTTTCCAAAGTGACATGTGTTCATGAATCACAATTTTTCAGGAAGGAAAAGTATTCATATTCAGATTGATAGTTCAAGATACAATTCAGTGGTTCAATACCATTTAACTAAGGAAAAATATAATTTTATGACAGCGTGATGGAGAAGCATCTTTGGATTTGTACATAAAACTTCAGAACAAATGGAAATAGGGATTACTCTCTTTGAAAATGAGTTCTTTGATTTCAGTAGGATTTCACAACTTGTTGTTGCAACTTGGATTCTGTTCATATCAGTCCCCATTTAGAATCCAATTTCCTCTTCTATAAAGTACTCCTTAAATGGCCATGTTGTATAATCTTATTTGAATTGATGTTTTTGTTTTATTTCTCTAATTACATAAGTAATTCTTTTTTGTTTTATGAAAAAATTATCTAAATGTGAAAAATAACATTTTAGAAATCTGATTCTTTTCAAAGATTTATTCCCTTATATTTGTCAAAGCATTTGTACTTTCTTAAATGCAGGATTCTTCTAGAAGTCAGGGATAAATGTGCTGCCAACATGTGTTTAGAAAGGGTGATTATCAGTCCATCACAGTGGCACTCTTGAATATTCACAGGAGAATATTTTAGCCATCCTATATTAATATTATGAGCTCTGAAACTTTTCTGGGTCTTCATTTTTGTCAGAGTACTTTCAGTTTTTTCTAATTGAATAAATATGAAGAGGACCTGTAAAATATAGTCCTTTTGCATCTCTTGCGTTTCTTTAGACAGCTGGTGCACATCTTTGGTTCAAATTTTAAAGGTATATGTTTATCACCTACCGATATTATTTTCAGTGTTGGAAACGTATTTATTTCTTTTGGGTAGTGCTTGTTACTTTAGATTTGTTGGCAATACTGTTGAATGACCTGGTGGATCAAGAATCATTCCATGTCCATTCAATAATTGTATCAGAAGGGAATTAAATTAGCAACTTCTTGGCAATTATCTTGTAAATTTGTAGATTCTTTTTCTTATCTGCTGCAAAATTTTATTATACCTGCGTTCAGATACATTACCTTCTAATTCATTTCTCTAAACAAAGAGGTTCCTTTTTTAGTATTTTTAGTTTTGTAACAAGGACTTCGAGTAGCATTTGATTTGAATTTATTAGTATCTTATAGACTTCAAATTTAAATTTTAAAATAGACATATTTTGTGTTATGTTAAAAATATTATATTTTATACATAAAATATAATAAAATATTATATTTTTAACATCACAGTTTGTAAATCATAAAAATATGTTTTATTCATGTTCACTTAAATTATTTAGTATTGTCATAGTAACAGAATTTTCAGCAAAAAGGAATAAATCTATAAATGCATTTCTGCTAGTCTTCAGAATGTGTAGCTAAGAGTTAAAAGCAAAGTTAGAGAAAACACATTGCATTTGTAAAATTTAGTGTAACTTATATAAAGCACCCTAGTGAGTGGAAGAAAAGAAAAAAGTCTGAAATGTCTATTTTGTTTAAATTAAAAATTAAACAATGATTATCTAATTTAAAAAACTACTACTTTCAGCAAAAAAAGGATTTCACTCCATTTTATAATACTTCTGGGTAAAAAAAAAAAAAAGAAGATTCTGTGCTAGCTGTTGCAACAATTTTTTAAGGAATAGGTGAAATTGAAGATGAATGCATCATTTTTTTTCTTTTTGAGTATGAGAATGTTTGAATGCGTTGAAATATATGAGAATTAAAATTTTTCAACCCATTTTCTACCTCCTTGCATTAAATAATAACCCAAATTGTGAAATGTAAAGACGAGAACAAATTGCCATTAGGTGTTAAAATGCTACAAACTACTTTAGTAAACATGTTGACAATTTAACTTAGCTTTAAAATGGACAGGATAGAAATTCCGTAAGGTGAATATTTCGCTTCCAAAATGCTTCATGGTCGAGACTTTTCGTAAGCAAACGAAAGCGTCCCATGAGCGCCGCTCTTTGTATGAAGAGCTGCATGGATTAACCATTGCCCAGTTAATATTTATTCATTCATTCCGGAATGAGTTACAATGGGGAAAGAAACAATGAATCACTGGCTGTGGGATTTATAAATCAATTGAAATAAAATTCATTGCCATATTTCCGTTGCGTGCGTCTCCTGTACAGTACCCGGTTTCCCACGGAATTGGGTGGCGAGGCAACTGGGAATAAGCGAATTCTGCAGATATCCCAATGAGGACGAAAATCAACATACAAATTCTTTTAGCTTGTTTTAATTGCACTAAAATGGATTCACGCACAGTTACATTCATGATAGACAACTTTATGCTCTTACAACTTTCTTTTCTTAGTTTTTTTTTTTAAATAAATTATTAGCTCGTATCTCAAGTTGTGTACAACAGGCAATTGCTTATATTTGTCTTTACTTTCGTAGGTTTCTTTTATTGTTTACCTTTTCTAAGATTTTTAAAATGTTTTTTTAATGCCGTAATTTATTGAAAAAATGGGGAACAGGAGAGGTCCGCGAATAATCGTGAGGTTACTGTATTTTGTACCCGGTGCATTGCATACTCATGATTTTTAATTTCTGATTTAAAACTTTTTACAAGCATTTTAATCCGAGTTACTTCATTAATCTCTCCAGCTCTGTCCTATTTTTATTGTATTTCATATCTCCGATAGTACACTTAACAAGAGATCGGCGTCTTGTACACGGGCATCAGTTGTTTTTTACATTTCTGTTTTCTGCCAAAAGCATTGAATGTCTCTAATTTTTTAGCACAAATACTCGCGTTTGGGGTCGTAAGAGCTACGATTTTACAATTCAATCCAAACTGAAGTTCAGACGGAGTTCACAAATTTTACATTATTTATTCCAACTCCGAAATATATTTATTTTTATTTAATGTAAAAAACAGTTGAAATCACATCACAACGACTTTGTATCAGCAATGATAGAAAAATGTCCATACATTCACAACCTTACCTGAATATTGCCGGATCGAAAAGCACATCATTGGATCCTTGATAGATGGTCTTAACTTGTTACAAATTTCTATTTCAATTATCATTGCATTAATTCTATTCAAATAAAAAGGCTAACACTTGCATGCCCTTTTTATTTGAATGGAATTAATGCAATGATAACTGAAACTATTCGTTTGCGCGCTCACACAACAATTGAAAGAATGTGTATTTCCTTGACAAGTTCAGATTTCCAATAGTTGCGATAGAGGTCGCCCCTCATCCTATCCTATACAGCCAATAACAACAGATTATAGATACTTGCGATGTCAAGTAGTATGTAACAAATGATTTGATTGGTTGCACCGAATTCTTGGCGTTGTCAAATATAGGAAATTAACCTTGGTTTAAATGATGGTTGGATCGCATCAGTAGCGCGATGTTTAAGTTTGCGGCGGGCACAGCGTCTCCCCTCATCCTATCCCTAATAGAAGTAGCCGAAGTTCGTTTGCAAAGTTTTGATTTTCTTGCCTCGGTCATAAAATGTGCTCTGCATGTAGGCTAATCTAGATATTTCTAAGTTGTCATTCTGTTCATTTTCCACAAAACTACATTTTATTTTTTGTGATGTTCTTAGAAAAATGATGTAAACACTCACGTGTTTTGATATACTCTAAACATTCCTTATACATGTTTACGCATGTATTAAATGCTATTCTTGGTACCTTCACTGAGGATGATGTAATTAATTCCCTTATTTCATAAAGAGTACTGAGTGTATTTCCTTCGCGCATATTTTCCAGAGAACTCGAAGGATGGACTAGTTATACTGTAACATCAATGATTTCTTGCGTCATGCATTGTTTACTTGGTTGTCTGCCAGGTATGCACGTGTTGTTTTCTATTCGGGACTCTTCATAGTTAGGTAACGAACTGCTATCACCGTTCGAAACGCGCTGGTTGACCTTCGCCTTCAAAACGAGGAATCGCCATAAAGATGGTTTTCGTGTAAGACGCGTACACGTGATCCTGTGTGGAGAAGCGAAGATCGTAGATAGAGAAGGCGGGAGGAGAAAGAGCGAAACAGGATTCTGGGAGCGGCGAGGAGGCGGCTATCAAAAAGGGTTTTCCTTTTAGAACCCTGTTTCCAAACGCTCTCGACGCCGAATCAGGTTTAACTTGTAGCCAATTGCGACATCCGCTAAAGTATTCATTTAAAAAATGAGATACGATTAGTCAATGTCATAAAAGACTCAACGGGGCTGAAAGGGGCTCTGAAGGCTGCTTCTGCTTTTCCAAGTGCGAGAAAGACTTCATCCATCGATCATTATGCATCATTCATCCATATGCACTTCATCCATATGCATAAATTGTGATAGATGAAAAGCTGTTTCCATCAAATTATATTTTTTCTTTTTCCTTCTTCAAATTAATGAGGAAGCCTCCAAGGAAGGTGATGTAGACTCTCGAGCAAGCATTGGATATTTTGAGATGAATCCAGATTGGGAATGTACACTAAATTCTGAGCAGAAATTGTCATTAGTGAAAAATAAAAATGAATACGAGAAGTTTTGCGATTGCCAAAGCAGTACATTTTTAATTTATTTCACAAACGTGTTCTCTGAACTGCAATACATAATAGAACATGTAGTCACTCGTTCAAAGTTACAAGCCTTTTTTTTTATTGGTTTTGATGGTAGGTACAGAGATTAGTTGTTAACAACTTTACATGTGTATTGATTACTTATTAACTAACTTAAAATTAACTTATAATTAACTTACAATTAACTTACAACTATTACATTGGGAGAGGAATCCCTAGTGGGTCCTCTAATCAGGTTCCAAATTGGCGAATTTGATGAGAAATGAATGGTAGGGGTATTTATTTGTAATTCTGGTTTGATGGATGGGATTTTTACCGAGTCTGAAAGGCACCAGGGAGGGGATTTGATTTAAGCTAGAGTAAAAGTTAGAGGAAAGATAAGCTATATGCTGTGATAACGGTTCGAGATTAAATTCCTTATGAAGTTGGAGGTTGGATACGAACCATGGGGCATTAGCAATTGTCTAAGAAATTGATTCTGTATTATTGAATTTTTTTAATTTTGATCCATGGGCAGGCGTACAGTAGTAGAGGTCTTATAACTGTTTTGAATATTAATATGGAGGAATTGAATGGTACCGAGCTATTTCTGTGAATTAGTGGTTTTAGCTGCAGTAATTTTATTTTGGCTTGAATTAGTTTGTTATCTATGTGTTGCTTCCAGTTTAGTTTGGTGTCTAGTTGAAGTCCGAGATATTTAACCGGTTTTTGGGGGGTAACCATTCTATTGTGTTATTGTTTAGTGTCATAGGAGTGGGTGGAGTGTAAGGTCTTAGTGTGAATATTTTGGCGAAAGTTTTACTTGGATTTAACTGTATCTTGAGTTTGAAAGCCCAGTTATCCAACATGTGAAGGTATAATTGATTCTGTTTCTAATTAGATTCATGGATGTGTCTTCATGTATGGCCGTATCATCCGCAAATTGAGCTATTTGAATATTAGTCAATGTTACAAGCCTGGGTCGAAATTTGCTCTATGAATTCGTAGCATTTATTTGGCAACTTATCAAAATTTGTTATCATTGTTATGCAGACATCGGCGTAAGTTTTGACGATTTTCGCATGATGGTTCGAACGTCGTAATTCCAATTTCTCGAATCTGCTGATAAATACCGTCATAGGCTTAGAAAGCCATTTAGGAAACAGTTTTTCAATATTATTAATTACGGGACTTTACTACTCTCATGAAAACTTATCCGTATTTGTCATTTATAGAAGGGAGAAGGGGTGTGTGAGAGTAAAGATGCCCCGAGCAGAAAATGGTATAATAAAACAAAATTTTCTCAATATACGACGGTCTTGGAATAAAGTTTAGTCAGTAACTGATTACAGTTAGTATGAAATAAAGCAATCCACAATTAACGATGAGCAGAAATTGTTTTTAATTTCTTTTTTAAAAATGAGATAAAGAAATAAAAAAACACTTTATATTACCGCCAATCGAACTGTGCTTTGTATGCAGTGACTTTTCAGAAAATTTCCCCCAAAATAACGAAAACTACTAATATTTCAAAAAACTGTACCAAGAATATTTAAAGAACTAATAATGAGCAATAGATTGCACTGAGAGAGAAATCGTTAGCTTCGATATTGAAGGCGTAAGAAGGGCTTGAAAACTCTTCTCAACTTTTTCACCGTTAAACTCGAAATTACAAAATTAAAAATCTAATTTCGAGGGACAGTCTAATAAAAAAATATATTAAAAATGTAGTTAGTAGAATGAGTCTAAAAAATTTAAAGTACACCATTTTTTAAATTTAAGAGGGGACGCTGAAAACTGCAAATTTCACAAGATTTCACAAAAACGCACACAGTCCGAAAAAAGGACCGTTTCAGAAAATAAGAAAAAAGAAAGGAAAAAGTAATAGAAAAAACAGTTAAATGTCGCATATTATTTTGTTCTCGTAAGCGAGGAAGACTACACGAACGCACTGGAGAAAGAGGCTATTCGATATTTCCGTAGCTAGTCACCCCGTAGTTGTAATAATAAAAACTTTGCTTCGTATGTGCGCTATCGTTCGTCACCTGTCGTCTCACGTATCAGCAACTGTTTGTCGGACGTTGCCTAACTCATCAACATGGGCCTGCTCGAACGAGTCACATTCAACCCTACGTCCGACCGGGAAGCTTGGTGACTGGCGATACTATAATATTTTATCGAATTTCTCGTGACAGATGTCCCTACTATTTTTCCCTACCTGTTCACGAGAAAAATAATATGCCGTTCTTCATAGAACTAAAATATCAAGTTCTCAAATTTTCTTATTCAGGGCAAAGCCAGGATTTCCTTTGGGGAAGGGGGGACAGCAGTTATGCAGATTCAACCTTGTTTTGGACATCTATAGTGTGTCGACAAGAAATATAAATGAAATGAACATATTAATTTGTAAAATTTATCAATAAACGATTACTAAATGTGTGTATATTAACTCAAATACTATCATCAAAATAAAAATAATAATTAAAATATGCCCATTATGTTTTTGGAGCACCATGAACACCCCCCCTCTTTCCCTTCCACGCGCCTCTGTTCATATGAATCGCATGTCTCATAAATAGACATCGGGTGTTTAGGGAAATGCTTATTTTATTCTAGGGAAGTTTTTAAAGGTTGATAACATGCGCGCACGAATCAAGACAAATGATGATATATGACGAAGTTTTATAACGCTTATTTTTGCTTTTTTTGTAGCATAAAAGCCTTTTTTACATAAATATCTTTTTTTAGAATTACTGTACTTGTTTTCCTTTTATGTATTGTTTTTATATAAAATGCTAAGATATCAGAAAATTGGCTATGGTCCAACGTGACCATTCATTACGAAACCTTCAATTCACCTCTTTGTATTTTAAAATACAAGAGAATTCCTAAAAGTATACCGACAGATTTTTCTCCGTTTCCCTATTTCATAAATACCAGCCATGTTCTGAGAACATGGACAATTGACAATACACTGAGGGCACCGACATTTTAAGTGGAAATAAATGTAAATTGCCAGAAGGTTTCAGTGTTGCTAATGTTTGACTTCTAAAAAATAAGCCGATCACATTAGTAGATGTTGAGCGATCTTTCTCCGCATTCACACTGAATTTGTCTCCCAATCATCGCAAATTTTAAATCGTGATCCTTGATAAGTTACAGGTAATATGTTGCAATGTAAACTATTAAGAATAAAATGTAGAAGGGTTGTAAATATGTAAATTTAGTTTTACATTAAAATGAATGTACTTGTTTTGTGCACAATATTCCAAAATAATATAGGTAAAATACAAAACTTTTTTCATTTTATTGTGTACGTAACGACACATCCACAATAGACTGATTTTTATTTTATTGTATACGTATGACAGTGCCTTTTTTCTCCTTATTCTTGACATTTTCAGCGCCTTTTTGGACGCCAAAAACACGACTTTTAGTGCCTAAACATCCGATGTCTACTCATAAACTTTCCGAATCTGTCGCTTCGTATCCAGGAAGGCGCCCAAGTTGACTCACGTGCATCGAGCTGGCTGTGTGAGAGAGGGAGGAACTGCTATTTCCAACGCAGTGACGCCGCCGCCACCACACGTGCCCAGTCTGGACTGCGTACTCCGCACAGGAGCCCAACGTCAGGCTGGTGTAATTTTCGCGGTGTCAGTGCCCTTGATATTAATAAAATTGAAGTTTCCGACACTTTTTTTCTATATTTTCAACGTCGTGTATTTAATTTTGGCATGTAAGATGGCTGTAGAAAAATATCTAAACCTGTCTACCTCTCTTGGAAAAGTGTGTTTGTTCGTTTTTCGAATTTTACGAATACATATTTACATTGTAAAATTAGGTTGGTGGTCATCCTTGGGGTGGTTTGTATTTGATACTGTGAAGCTTAGTGAAGCAGATGGTCGTGTAATTGGAAGTAAAGAAAATCCGATTAAAAAAAGATTAATTACACCAAAACTAGTGAGTGAACTTGAAAATGAACTGCAGATAAATGTAAAAGTAGCTAAAAGTTATTGTTTTGTAAATGAAGTCAACGGATGGAAAATATTAGATTCGTAAGATAAACCAATAAAATAAACCAATCGTGGAAAATCTTTTTAGACACCTATTTCCTCTGTAACGCTGAAAAAAAATCAGAATTAGGCGTCCAAAACCTATTCCTATGAGTTTTTGGGAATTCTTATACTTCCCTTCTGTTGACTTAACTTACAAACACTTTCTGCGAGATATTCTTTGGTGATAGCCACAGTGAAGGAAAAAAAACAAAAACAAAAAAAAAAAAAACGCACTGTAGTCTCACATAGTTCTGCATCTGCAGTTCATTTCCAATATCACTCCCTATTTTTCGTTTACCTAATCGCTGGTTTTTATTTACTTTCCGAAGAATTACACGACTATCTGCTTCATAAGCTACTATGGACGCTCACTTCTTATCACACGTTACAGTGTTTACCCTTCTCTAAATACACCAATAACTCCCAGGATGGTATTCCTAGAGCTGTTTAAAATTTCAGAAAATTCCCTCAACGATTTGCATTGATTACGCAGCCTGATTATGATTTGCCTTTTTTCAAAATTTGTTTTCTTTTCTTTATGACACATCTCTTCTTTTTATAAAATACACGGACCGTTCATCTACTACCCAAACACTATGAGGACTTTTAAACACCAATCTCTCTGGCGTTTCAGATTTCCCACGAATCAGACACGCGGAAATCAAAACAGTTACACCCTTGGTGTACTAATACTTTTTGAGTCCCGAATTTTGACGAACTAGATCATTTTAATGGCTCGATCTGCTTTCTGCATGTGCTTTCTTTTGTTTTTGGTCTTAATTTTTTCGTTCACTTGATTAATACTATGATGAAAATGTATTGAGTAATAAATTGAAATGAATTGATAATAAGTTAATTACTGTGTAATAGTTAGAATGGTGGTGAAAATGCACTAGTGTATAATACTTTTTACACTCACTGTGTACAAAATAACGATCAATTAAATAACGTTTGATTTTAAATTTTGTAATAAATATATATTTGTTTATAGTACAATCAAAATAGTTTTCAAAATAAATAATTTCAATTAAATACCTAATTATTTTCTTTATATTTTAATGAACTGCTTTCTTAACCCGGCAGAGTTCGCGTCGAATTTCCGATCAGGACAGGGCCTGAGAGACTTATTTCTGTTTTTACTCTGACTCTGACGTCTTAGAAATTTGATTTACTTGTTCAAATTTCAAGTAATAATTCCGGTCGATATTTCACAATCGCAGGGGCAGAATACATGTATGCAGTGAAGACTCTTAATCCTTGACTGTGCGACGGGTTGCGTAGGGTTCAGGGGCGCTTGAGTCGTCATAAACCATTAAATTATCAATAACGCTCCCACGTGTTCGATTTAATTCCAACCAATCTTCACACCCCAATTACTAATAATAACAAAGTGTACAAATGTCAGTGGAATTGGTCGAGTAGTTTTTTGCGTCTACGTGCGACACACATACGCGTATTCTCTGTATTCATATCGTATTCATACGCGCGCGCGCGCGCGCACACACACACACACACACACACACTGAAATTACCGCGGGAAAATTTTCCTGTAGGGGTATTGTCGTTGGAATTGGCCACTCCTCATTTCGCTCAATTAGTCCACAGATGTTTCAACACAACTTTCCACCCTTCGTTATTCACTTTGTTCTGGCGTTTTTTGTATTTAAAGTATTTTTTCTTATTTATGCAGCGTCAGCTTCAAAATTGAATAGATTCAACGATTTTCATTCAAGTGTTTTCGAAAGAATTCTTTTATTCTATGGGTTAATTCTGTATTTCCGAATTTTGTGTTGTTTAATATAAACCCGGATATTTTTACACTTCGCATTTTTTGAAGAACTATTACAGTATGGGATATCAATATTGACGGTTATAATAAATTTAATTGCTTAATACATTTGCATACTGTGTAGGAAATTTTTTTGACACCTATTCCCTCAGTCGTTTTGTAATTTTCGTTATGTTTTAAAATGTTCTGTCTTTTGAAATATTAGATGATAGAGCCGCCGTACAAAGTTAATAGTTCACTCTAATGCTCTACAGTGACTTGTGAAAAGTTCAGTAAGCAGAGGGATAATTATATGTAGCTTCTTGACCTTTTCAGGCATATAGAATTCAAGGGTACAGTAAACGGGGGTGACTTGAGTAGAGATTTTGGACATTTTTTGTATTATCTGCTACGTAAACTAATATTTTTTACAAAAAATTTCACCACTAGAAAAAAGAAGTTTTTGGTTATTTCTTAATACAATGGTATTAATTTTATTACTTATTATAACAGAGAAAAATGTAGGCAAAGTCGTACCCAAGCCACCCCTTCAGGTGTGGTCACTTGGGTACACAAGTCTATTATCTTGATATTTAGCCTTTCGAAACGTATGTTTCCATCTCACCCCACTGGAAATAATTGGGGACAAATAAAGAAGATATAAATAAATACGTTTTGTTTGTATTACAAATATAATTACTGGTAATTATTATTTCAAGCCTACAATGTAAATCTGAAGAGTTGACGATGCCTGTTTTGGTCTATCCCTCCTGGATTGGTTGAGGAATAACTGGGTGATTCCTTCCTGAACTGTCTCTTATGAGCTTTTCTTTTCTTTTTTCATTTCTTTCTTTTATATTTTCTGTCTTTCTTTCTTGTATGTTCGTGGCATCTGCTAACTGTGTGGGCCTAGTAATGAATATAAAACCCTGTCCTCTAGTCACCCTGCACATTTAGCATTTCACTAATTAATCAACAATTACTTAACAAACAGCTTTAATTACATAAATTATCACTCAAAGTTACCACAATGTATGTTCTTACCAAAGCAAAATAACTTCAAAACTAGGAGACGTAACAAGTAAGTACTGTGCACAAAGTTCGGCAATGTTTTCATGAAACCATGAAACACGGTATGGTAAAAGTAGGCGTCTAAAAAAAGGCGGGATATTTACGTGAAGTCTGAACATCACTTCTACTCACGGAGGCTCATTCAGGCGACACGTTTACGAGTCACCGCTCTATTTCATTTACAGTGACTATGGCGTATTCTGAAATAAGATATTAAGGTGTGTCCCCAAGTCACTCCAGTTTACGGTACTTTCATTTCTTTGTGCGAGGTAATGGGGAGCGGCGGAACAAACACGTGCCTTTTTGTGACGAAGTGAAATTGTCCGCTCCGTGCGCGAAACCGCTCCATGTCAATGAACGCGTTGAGGCCGCGTGGCCTCGCAGTGGACAGGGCCAGCACGCCTTACCGGTTACTCAGTTTTCCTCTTTTAGCCACACCTCAGTCTACCTGCAACAGGTGCTAAGAGCCTTTCTGAACGTTTGCGGGACCTTTCACTTATTGCCGCCGTGACCCCATGCGTTCGGCTGGCTTCTGTTTCAAAGGGATTTCCTTGAATTTCCGAGGGTTCACAAGCAGTAGATAGTCGTAATCTTTCGTAATTTTATTTTCACAATTTTTTTAAATAAATAAAATGAAAAAAAAACAGCAAAGATTTTCTTTAGAGCAATGAACAAGAAATAAGTGTATCGACGTGAATATACACATTCCAGAGAGCAGAAAGTATTAGATTGTTTTACAAGTATCGTTTTAAATAAGTTATAATGAATTGTATTTTGTTTAATATTAATTTTAATAATATGTTTTTATGATTTGTTTAATTAAATATGTGTGTACGAGTATGTATTTGGCGTTATTGGGTCGGTAGTCCGACTTCGCCGGTCAGCCACCGGTGACCCCCATGCTTGAGCCTAGTTAAATTCCCATGCTTGGGGGTAAGAGCGACATGAGGCGAACATGACGCATTTAATTCACTGTAACTGGCAAGATCCGCCTTCTTGAGCTTTTCTTCGTCACACATCTACAGAAATTGGGACGATTTTAAAGGAAATCTACAACTTTGTTTTTGCCTCGACCGGGAATCGAACCCGGGACTACAGCACGGGAAGCGAGTACGCTGCCCATGAGACAACCCACAGGCCTTAATTAAATATTCGTCAATTAATTTTATTCTAAACTTCCCCAATTGAGGAATTCGAATAAACCAGTGCGATAATGAAAACTTCCGCAATATAGGAATACGAGTTGCTAGTGAATGTGCTGATTCAATTGTGGTATCGAAGGTTACATGTGGTGTCATTGAGACTTTGACTATATTGGGTGAGGAAGAGTGAAACAGAAGCTTTCATTGTTCGACGCATTCCTTGCATTGTGGTATTGTCGTTGGTAGTTGTCACAGCGCCAACATCGGTCCACGCGAATTCTCAAAAGTTTCCTTGGGAAGTTGGGCGCTCACTTTTGTTTGCACGGTCAAGGTTTCAGTTGCTCCACTCTCTTAGTCAAAAGATGAAAGAAAGGAAAAGATAAAATCCGAATTATGATACAATGATTTAAGAACTTAAAGTTTTATCATGGAAACGATCAAATAAGATCGATTTGCTGTCAGTTGAAATCGGTTTGATCGAACGTAATAGCATTCATTGAACACATCATGGTAGAATACTTCATACATAATGATTCACATGACTTTTGTCGTTTTATTTTTCACATGTAAATCTAACGTAATACAAAAAAGTTGAGTTTAGCACTCAATTTACGAAGCTTCCTTCAAATGTATTTCATGAAATCTGTGGTTGTATTTGACTAGAAATTGAATGAATTCTGTGTATTTAATTATGATGTTAGATAGATAGATAGATTTATTAAAGTTCGCTTTGAGCTAATGCTCGGTGGCAAACATTATTACAACTAAATATACAATTACGAAACTATTACGAATATTTACAAATATAATTACAATTAGAATTAAAGATTTATATCCTAGTTATAATTAATTTTGAGTTATCTGTAAGTTGACTTATAGCTTAACACTTCACTCCACTTCACTTCACTTCATTTCACCTCATGTGCGATCAAAAGAGTGGTTGCGTCAAGGAAACACAAATATTAGACTACATTTTTATAAACATTTTGAGAATTGTACAAATACGAATAAGTATATCGAAGAAGAAAGTAATTAATATGTTCATTATTATTATTACGAGAAAAAATTAAAAATAGATCTTTGTTTACTGACGTTAATTTGTTGTTTCGTAAATATTTGCGTAAATAGTTATACAGTGTGAATTGTCATATTGACTAACGGCCATTTTAGCCTTGGCTTTCATCCAGTTTCCCAGGATACACGAAGGCGACTGCTGGCATTGACCTTAGCCTGCATAAAGGATAACTGCGCACCTTGAATATAAAGCTGTTGTCCGATAATTGAACGCTTGGGATAACTTGCGTAAAATGTGCAACATGACGTTTCAAAAACTTCATGTATTACAACTTGTTTCGCATTATATAGTTAATGTTATGTAAATCTTGACTAATGAATTTTACTTGTTTATGTTGCAATATTGCATCATTTGTTTATTTCAAAACGACGTGAGGAATAAATGCATGTCGGTGATATCAGCAAGTAAAACGAATTTTATTCAAAATGTTCTCAGAACATTTATGTGAAGGAAAATAAAATAAATGCAGTCACAAATTCTTCATCTTTTACATGTCCATTCGCCTCTTCCATTCTCTTACTCACCAAGGCAAATAAGATTTTCCCTTGACTCCAGTCGATTGTTTGTAGAAGAATGCTTATTTCTGCTTTCATCACGTAAATAGAACACAATGTAATATTAGCAACACTAAAGTTTTTGTAAACCGAAGTTTCAAAATTCTAGACTTTCAAAGAAAGCAAATTTTAAAGAAAATTGAAAACATCAGTTTCAATTTTCAGTGTTCTTTTTTACTCCTGAACTTCCAATTTCCTGAACCGTATAGCTCACTACTATCTTTTACAATGTTATATTATTTTCTTTGTGCTTATGTATTTATTTCACGATACACCGTCCTGGTATTGTTCATTATATTTTCTACACCTCCTTTAAAGCTCGTTTTAACTAACCTTTGTTTCTTCATATCAAGTTTTCACATTTACCAGATATTAATACACAACCATTAGATATTACTTTCTCGTATACATACCTTTAAAACGGAGTAATATAGGTACTATAGAGAAAGTTATGTAATACTGCGGAAAATCGATTTCGAGATTTCAACGAAAATATACATTTTAAGGTCCCATGATAACAAAACAGTGTTTTTTTCAAAACGTCCGTCCGTCCGTCCGTCTCTCTGTCTGCCGTCTGTCCGTCTGTGAACACTACTAATGTCTATACCACACGTACGATCTTTTCCAAATTGAAGAAACCCCTGTCCATCTGACTAATTGAAGCTTGGACATTTTGAAAAATATTCTGTAAAATTTGGGGGCACTTTATATGAAGCCCCCGGACATTTTCAAAATTTGCTCAAAAACAGCTCCAAATTTTTTCTTTAAATTTCTTGTAAGAATAGAGTAAAATATACTTACAACGGTGGCATAGGTCCGATTTTCAAGGTTAACTCTGAATTTTCGAAAATTTCAAAAGTTTGAATTTTTTTCGGATCTTTCTACAACTACAGAATTGAAGACAGATTTTTCCTTCAAATGAAATTTGTTACCCATAAATAGTTCTTTTATTAAGGTCATGTAGTTTTTTTTAAATTTTAGTAGGTTTCGTGCAACATTTGCAATTTAAAAAATAAGAATAAGATTTTCTCAAAAACGGCTTTTTTGGTAGGGGAGTACCAAATCACCCAATCCAATGACATAAACACCATATTGCTCTTTTTTTAAAAATTAAAATTTAATTTTATTTTAATCTTGAAGTTTCTTGAAGATTTCTTGAATAAAGTTTCTTGAAAATTCTGTTAAAATGAGCTTAATTCCGCATTTTCAGAAAAGCTCAAACGCCATTTTCTCAAAAAGGCTGTAAACTTTTTCTTCAAACTTTTCTAACGGATAGTGGTTATGGCACATGACGTAAAGTTCATTTTGGTGTATTATTTTGTTTGTTTTTTTTCAAAAATTACACAAATGTATTTTTTTTTCAATATCTCTCATGCTGTTAATATGCACATTTCAAATGAATTGTATACATTACTACATTTGGGAATAAAAGTGTTTCAAATGACTTCAAATGAATTTTTCGAAAACGCAATAGATTCCTATGAAAAAGAGCTTCAAATTTCGTATTTACAGTAACGTTTAACGCCATTTCCTTAAAAACAGCTAAAAATATTTCAATAAAAATTGCTATTTAGGACGAGGTTTTATCGTTCTTTAATATTCTTAAAGTAATATTTCGATTCTGCTGTTTGGAAACCGAAAAGTTGAGAAAATTTCCAAAAAATGTACTTTGGGCGGCGATAGATGGCAGCAGACAAGAAGGAGGGGCAAGACTGTACAGTACCAGTCCATACCAAGGAAATTAAAAAACTGTACTATAAGAAAGTCTGTGTCATACTGTAGCACCTCTAGTTTTACGTTGTCTGGGGGCGGGATTGGTGGAACAAGATTTTCGGAGACATGCAGGGAAAAGAAATAATACACATGTGAAGTATTTCATTTATTTGGGTTTATTACGGAATTTGAGGAATTTCTGGCAGACAACGGTTTTAAAAGACAACTTTACCAGAGACAAATATTTCGAAAAAAAGTGATACATAAGCCATCGTCTGCTTCATCGATTCTTTTTCGTTTTGTAAGTACATTGTCCGTAATATTCAAAAGCTTACCACAGCTTATTGAACCTCAGTTGCACAAAGGATGATACTATTCCGTAACACAGCAGCAAGGGTGGACCCATTTGAATTTTCAGATAATAAAAAACAACAACATAATATTAAATGTTAGCTTTTCATTAATTTTAAAAATGCAAAATCATAAAGGAAGTACGCCTTTGGATATTATGCGCTCAATATCAGGCATTTTTTTAAATTGAGTAAAATTATAGAAAAAAATATTAGCGTTTGGGGAGATGGCAGGGTCCCCAAGGTTGCATAGGAGATCATTGCCTGTCTAGAGTGAAGAAAATGTTTTGAAAATACATTTTTACGGCAACAGTTTTTTAAAAAGATAGTAAACGAGACCAGCGCATGGTGTAAAATACTTTATCTTTGACCGCAAAATGTCTTCGCTGGGATTATAACCATTATCCGACAAAATCACAGGGTTAAGATGTCTCTTTTCTTGTACTCCAACGGTGTAAACCAAAAGGTACGAAAACCTTTTTGAAATTATTGATAAATAAAATATAAATATGAGTTAAATAATAAGAATGTACGTAAATCGACACAAATTTAAATTTAAAACAGGAAATACTCATCAATGAAACTCCATAATCCATAAAAATTTAAATCGTAGAGGATTGGATATTCACTATATGCCTTTCGTCGGCCCTGTCTCGGTTTATTCCTAGCCCCCGTATTTTATTTTCGCTTCTTATTAAAAAAAAGTGCAAGTCTAATTTTAGCTCCTTTTGCGTGATGTTTGTGGCGGACGCGGAAAGCGGTTAAGCGCCGGCCGCCGTCTTTGTGCAGCCGCTGGGACCGCGCCAGACCTCGCGTCCGCTCATTTGAAAAACAAATGCGACCGCTCTGCAGCGAGGTCTTCCCTGCGTCTGCCCGCGAAAAACTCGCCCCGCCCCCGCACGCCAGCTCCTTGTCACGCATGCGCGGCGGGACTCGCCCTGCACAAAGCCCGCTAGGCTCTCCTGCCCTCTCGCTTGGGAGACGCGAATTGCTCGTTCGCCGAAGCGGGAAAATGTGTTGCCTCTTTTGAGGCTGATACTTCTTCTTTGGTCCTATCTTCCATATGCAAAAGTTAGGTGACCCATGATGGGTTTTCTTGGGAGGAAATACGTGGGGTGGTTTCCTGTTGCCCAAGTTTATTTTAGAAACCTACTTCCGACACGGATCTGGGGACCTTATCGAGCTGACGCGCCTCGTGGGCGGTCCCCTAATACGCCTGGGACATGACTCCCACTTTCTCCGCCAGATGTCGGTCTCTGTTACTTTATCCTGTCTGGGGGAAAATGAGATCTCGTTAGGGCGAATGTTGTCGAAGGGATTTAATTTTGCTGGGCATACCGCCAGGGTTCTTTTACATGCACAAGTGTGACATGGCTCCTGTCGATTTTCCGCTTTTCGAAAATCCGTGGAAAGCTAGGTCGAATTCAATCGCTGTCTGGAAGGAGAATTCTAGCGGCCGGCTGCTCTGATCGGTAGTTTTCCGTGGTTTATCCGATCAACACCGGGCGAATGTCGGAGCAGTACCCGAAAAAACGGGCCACGGACCGCGCGCGATCTTTCCTTCCTCTTCCTTGTCCTATTCTCTCCTCTTACACACACACACACACACACACACAATTACACTAACATGCACTACACTACCACATATCCTGGGAGACTGGTCGGGAGCTTAGAGCTTGTCCCGGCTGGGGCGGTGCCCTGCTGGTGGGAGAGTCCTGATTAGGGAAAAGTCCCACTAGCCGACTGCGCCGGATCTCGCCATCCAACGGGGGAAGATCACAGCCATCTCCCGAGAAAAACATGCACTACACTAACGGGACTAATGACCAAAACAGTTGACGCGCCCTGAAACACGAAAAAATCAATCAATCAATCGAAAATCCGGGCATCTAGGCCGGGATGGAACCCGCGCTCTGGGGGTTCAGATGTAAGCTAACACCTTACATATCGAGGCCCCGTGGGTGATACAGTAATCCCTTAATATTCGTGAGAGTTAGATTCTCCAACGAGCATCGCGAATGTTGAATCTATCTTTTAATGAAGGAAGGTGGGTTAGGTTCTTGGATATCAAAAAACTGTTTAAAAAAGAAAGAAAAAATATCTGACTAACAATTGCAGTGGAACTGAGTAAGCGCTACAACAAACAGACTTCACTATTAACAACCGAAAGAGAAGAAATACGACAATATTTGAAACGTATTTCAATGTTGAAATGATTGGATACAGGATTTGATTTTTTATGCATCACCCTCCTCGTTCTATTATCCAAATACTAGTTAAATGTGATGTCGGCGACGCCGACATGTAAACTGTTTTAAAAGTATTTGAATTTTTTTCATTCTTCATTTCTTTCATGCGTAGCTGTGTTCAAATATGTCCTTACAGTATCTGGAATTGGATTTAATAATGAATCGTAGTAGCTGGTAATGTTATATTTCCTTTCAAAAGTTCCCAACATCTAATGACCTTATATGTTACCTCCATACGGGATATGAACTGGTAATATTGCAATATCAAAATTATAATCGTCGTAAAAATGGAATGTCTTGATGATGCGAATAGAGACGCAGAATAGTACAGCTACATTTTTAGGATTTTTGCTAATATGCAGAATAATGAACAAAGATAACTTGTAAGCTGTTCTTGTGAGTTATTCTTTAATCCTAATATAAGATAATTCTGAATGAGGATCAAAACTCCACAAACTCACTCTAATTTGATTTACTTCTACTTCTGCAATTGCTCGATTAATTATTTCGTACGTGAATCTAATAAAACATTAAAAGTCGACTATTTGGTATGTTTAAGGCGTTAGTTAATTTTACTAAAAATAAGTTCTGGGTCACATTCATTTGAAAATCGGTATTTGTACACTTAAGAATGTAAAAGAATTGAACTTTCATTCATTCTCTAACATTAATCACAGTTTTATTTTCTCCATATTCACTTCGTATTCGTGAGTATTTACTCGTATTCTTGAAACTCTTCAAATTTAGTAAGTTCCAAGGCAATATTGTTCGTAGGCTTTTGCAAATTTATTTAAAAAATATGGTAATAGTCTTATGAATAACTTAAAATGAAATATGCCACGCGATTCACTCTTTTGTTCAAATTAACTTCATTTGTTTACTTAAAGATGTCAACAACTGCGTTGCCAACGTCTTGAGAGAAAATTATGGCATATTGAGCGAAAAATGCCGTTGGGGACTGCTGTCTAACCATCGCCACCTACATAGATCTATTTAGCTGGCCTTGGTTTAATTCTTGGCTTAGTAAGATCGCATCGCCAAAACATGCAAGAACACGTTTTTTGGACATTTCTTTGAATGTTCTGGCTGGATCTGAAAACAAATTATCAGTCATCAGAAAACCGAGACGCGTCCAATGACACCTCATATGTCCAGATTGATGCACGGGAAGTGGTCTAGCCGCGAGTGGCGGAAATCGAACGCACGCACATCTGGAGACTCTGAGTTACTCATATACTGAATAGGGATGGAATAGTTTCTGTTTCTTTTTCTCTCTTAAACTTCCAAGTTATTGAAATGATTGAAGGCGTTGTCATTGTCAACAATGTCAACAATGCCAACATTGTCAACAATTGTTGACAACGCCTTCAATCATTTCAATTATGTAAATGTCAACTACAACTCACCACTGAATCAATATTCCAAGTTATTTCCATGTTCTAATACCCTTTCCACCAGAACTTGTTGAAGTTTTGAATGCCATTTACAGTTTTGACTTTGAAATTGCTCCAGAATGCAGTTTCGCTTCCGTTACTTCATCATTATGTTCGAGGAGGTTTCCTTCTCAGATGATTTCCCGAAACTTTTCTTCAGTGCGGTTATTATAATGAGAGTTGAACAGATCCTCAATGGCTTTTCTGTTCTTTTGGCCAAATCCTTACCTCCAATTTGACGCAACTAAACAGATTTATTTTACACTTGTGTTATTCTATTAAAGTGAATTGACATTCCTACTTTGACATTTTTGCAGAACGTGGTACTTTGAGTCCGGGGTCTGCTGAGTTCGTTTCCCAAATGACGCTGACAAAGAAAATGAAATGTTCTCGCTTAAAAAAAATGTTAATGTTAAGTCGCGAAAGTTAAAACCGGGAGCATTTCTCTAAACGCGAATGTTCGGAACTCGTGAATAGCGAATTCGCGGATGCCGAGGGATATCTTTATTTTAAATGACGTTCCTTAGGCAAAGAAAGCAAGCGGAATTGTGAGGGATGAGAAGGATCACGTTGGTATTCCGATATTCCCGGTACAAATGTTTGCTTTAACGGTGAATGTGTAAGCGGTGGGGGGCTCGACCAACAAAGTCTACTAAGACCCCATGCCCTCTGTCTTTCAGAAGATGCGATTTGCTGTATGCAGAAACAGAAAAAAAACTATCGACTTTTTTGTCGGTTGTACCCTTGACGTACCCTTTGCCTAATTGTGTACCATTTGCCTAATTGATGTACCCTTGGCCTAATCTTAAGTATAGTTGGGAGGGACGCGCAGGAAAAAGTTGAAATTCGGATATTTCTTCCACCCAACAAACCTCTCTAGGAGCACGTGTCGTCTTGTTTGGAAGATGCACGCTGAAGGAGAAAAATTGTCGAGTCTTTTGCAGGTTACATTTTAAACGATATTCCATTGATCGCGTAATAAGAGTGGTAGGTATGTAGAGTATATTTGTATATTCCCAGAGTGAATGCTCATCTTTGGTATTTGATGAGAATATGTGGTATCTGTGGTTTTGGGTGAGAATATATTATTTCCAAAATATGCTTTTTTTTCAGCTGAAAGCATTGCCTATTTTCAAAACGTCCTCTTTATTTTGCTATAGTCTTGGTTTGGCCGCGGTTTTACATACCAGCTTTATTTTCAATTTACTTGTTTTAAAAAATTTCTTTATCTGATAGCAGATACATTTCTGAACAAATCCTGTTAATAAGTGTGATTCCATTTCCCCATTGCAAGTTTCTACTATTTCTGAATTACAGCGGAAATAATGATTTCAGCTTACCACTTGTTTTCTTACATTGTTTGGGATTTAAATGTACTGAGATGGTGAATAAACAATTATTTCCTAATCCTTGGTCATTCTGATATTAGATTCAAGTTACAAGGTATACATATAGTTACCTTCACTTTTGCCTTCTTTGGTAGTTCACGTTCCAGATCAGACTTTCTCGATCAGCGCTCCATGAAATACCCGGGTTTTGTGACCTCCTTCTCATCAAGTTCTGTGACCCTCTCTCGAAGCAAAGCAGGTGAATGGGTGAATTTTATGGCTACGGAAGCATGGTATGTGTATTTAACTTATAGTTGCTAAAAAATATGCGTACACTTACTAGACAAGTCAAGACAATCTTAACATACCCAAGACATTGCCTTGACAATAACTTACCTACTTTAAACAGACCTTGGGGATCAAACGTAAAACTGCTTAACCTTATGGTTCCAAAGTTCATGGGTTCAAAATAAATCGCAGTAGAAATGCTAGGTGCATCCCCCATGAATGATTACCCTCTTATATATTGCGTATTTCTTTCAGCGTTGTTAAAGTGGTGACTTCTGGTAACTTCCGCAGATGCATCAACAAAAACGTTAAAGAGAAAGTTGGGACTGAAGGTGAACATGCATCTAAGAAAAATGAAGTAAAATTTGCAATAAGCAATGAAAATATGTAGATCTGGGATGTAGCTGTGTACTATTACAAACGCACGACACGTTTCGTCCTATTGATCTATTTAACATAACATTGCTAATATTCACAATAAACGCACTGAGAATCCAACAACTAGATGCGATTGTTCCGTCGTTTTTACGATATTGCTCCGGAAGATAAATAAATGGAAAGGCGGTAAGTCCTCTTATGTTGGCAGCATCATTAAAACAATTGAGTGTAAAAATAGAAGTTCGCTGTGGAGGAGGGTGGTGTATTATTCCTCCGAATCCCTTCAAATGGGGTGACTGGGAGAGCAATGACACTACACATTGTATAGATAACTGCGGTGCTAGTTGTGCTAAGACAGCACGTACTTTCTCGCCCATATTTTCACGTAAAATTACACGAAAAGTACTCAAATTTTCGCAAAATTGTACCTGATCTTATTTCAAAATCCATCCTTAAGGAACAGATTTCGTTAAGTGAAAAAATCTCAGTCTTCAATATTCAGGGCCAAGTACACTACCTTGTGGTACTCCGGCCTTGATTGGATGGAATTCAGATAATTCATTTTGATATTTGATTTGTAAAGTGCGGTGGGATAGATAAGAACTGTATATATTGATGAAGGGATATGGTAGGAAATGTCTGAGTTTAAATAGGAGACCATCGTGCCAGACTTTGTCAAACGCTTGGGCGATGTCTAGAAAGGCGGCTGAACAATATTTGTTTTCTTGGAAACAATTCTCAATGTAGCTGGCGATTCTATTAACCTGTTCGATGGTAGAATGCTGTTGTCTAAAGCTAAATTGATGGTCAGGGACTAGGTTATTGATTGCTATGTGAGGAGTAGTCTTGATAGAAGAAGTTTCTCAAACACTTATGGTAGAATTGGAAGTATGCTGATGGGACGGAAAGAGGATCATGTAGAGGTTTCCCAGGCATAAAGGTTTGAGAAAAACTTGAATTTGGGCTACTTTCCATTGCTCCGGGTAGTTCCTTGTTCTTAGAATACTGTGCAGTAATTATAGTCTTGCCTTTTCGTGGTAGTTCTTTGAGAAGAGGTGTTGTGATTAGGACATAGCCAGGAGCGTTTTTGCTTGATAAGGCGTTAATGGTTTTTGTAATTTCTCTGGGAGTAAAGGTGGAATTGGAAGCGTCATTTGGTTTGGGGAGTTAAGGTAATCCCGGATTTGTTGGTCTTTGTTTGTATTTGAAAAGGGATGAGTCTGTAATACATTAGCGAAGAATTTGGCAAAGGTGGACGCTTTCTCTGTGGGGTTTCTCGCCCAGCACATATTTTCATCCCTGATTGAAGGATTTGGTTTGGTCGGTTGTTTCATCTTCCTGGTGACTTTAGAGAGTAATTAGTATCTTCTGTTGGGGTGAGGTTGGTTATGAAATCTTGAAACCTGTTGCTGTTGAAATCTTTTAGGAGGCACCTTAGTTGCCTAGTTGCTCTGTTGTAGTTGGTACGGTCTGTAGGATATTTTGAAGCTCGCCAGATTCTTCTTAGTCTTCTTTTCTCAGCTATTTTGTTTAAAAGAAATTTTGGGAATTTGATGCTGCTCTGGGTGTAGGGGAGTTACGGTGTAGCGAACCAAGCTGCTTTATACGAGTATATTGGGTTATATATTCAGTCGCTTCATCTATATGGTCTGCTCTTTTTAATGGTAAACGCATGTTCATTTTCATTATCTGATTTCTGTACGAGGTCCGGTTTGTCTTTCTGGTCTTTAGCGACACGGAAGAGGGGTTTAGGATAATTTTGTTACCAACAGTGATAATTATTGGAGTGTGGTCTGAGGACAGTTCGAGGGAAGGTTCAATGATACAGTTAGTGGATGAGATTCCTTTTGTTATGAATATATCAATCAGGTCTTGAATTTTGTTTTGGTCGGTAGGCTAGTAGGTAGGTTCTCCTGTAGAAATGGTTTCTAGTTGTAACTGCTTTCTGCAGTTTTCTCCCTCTATGGGTGATGAGCCTGGAGCCCCATTGCATATGTTTGGCGTTGATGTCTCCACCTGCCATGAACTAAAAAATAAATAAATAGATTAAATAAATAAATAAAACCTATTTCCTAGTGACTTAAAATAATTGATTGATTGATTTTTTCGTGTTTCCGGGCACGTCAACTGGTTTGGTCATTAGTCCCGTTAGTGTAATGCATGTTTTTTCTCCAGAAATGGCGGTGATCTTCCCCCGCTGGATGGCGAGATCCGGTGCCGACCTACCGTCGGCTAGTGGGGTTTCCCCCTAACCAGGACTCTCCCACCAGCGGGGCACCGCCCCAGCCGGGACAAGCTCTAAGCTCCCGACAGGTCTCCCGGAATATGTGGTAGTGTAGTGCATGTTAGTGTAAGTGTGTATGTAAGGGGAGAGGATAGGGCAAGGAAGAGGAAGGAAGATCGCGCGCGGTCCGTGGCCCGTTTTGTAGGGTACTGCTCCGGCATTCGCCTGGTGTTGATCGGAGAAACCACGGAAAACTACCGATCAGAGCAGCCGGCCGCTAGAATTCTCCTCCAGGCAGCCACTGAATTCGACCTAGCTGAAAAGCTAGGGTCGAAAATCCTGCCGCCGTCAGGACTCGAACCTAGGACCTCCCGGTCAGAGGCGTTGCAGTGACATCAGTTGATGCTACCGCTCCCGGTGTGCCTTAAAATAGGTTTCAAATCGTTGCTTATCTATTTTGAATCTGGGAGGACAGTAGATGATGGTGATTGGTGCATTCCTGTCCGTAATTTGTACACACGTTGCTTGAATATCTTGGTCAAGTACGGCTTCCTGTTCTTGATGTTTAATGGTGCTTTTTATTAATATTGCTGTGCCACCGTGAGCATTGCCACTAGGATTTTAGTATCGTCTAATGTGAAGTTCTTCAGTTTAAAGTAGCTTCTTTCTGTGAAATGAGTTTCAGAGATGAGTAGAATATCTATTTTGTTTTCGTTGAGAGATATTTCTATTTCTTGGCGATGATTTGCCAAGCCGTTGGCGTTCCTTGCTGCAATGCGAAGAAATTTAGGCATTGGATAATTTGGTGACAAGCGTCGTTAAGATGTTAATTAGGAGTTTATTTGTTGACTTTTTGCATTAATATGTTTTCAAATCTCTCAAAGGAGTGCTGTATAATTTTCATAATGGAGTGGCTATCGTCATTATGTTGTCGTTCTGGTGGCTTTGGTCGCGCAACATCGGCCCATGTTCCTTCATTTACTAGTAGACTTCTTATGTTTTCTTGAGGATAAGTAGTTGCAATATTGCTGTGTTGGTCTGCATAGGCATATCTTGTTGAAACGTTTTGGGTTTACTTGAGTTTTTGTACCCTTTCCTTTTTAGTATTTCTTGATATACTTGGTAACCCTTTATAGTTAGCGGGATGATTGCCTTCGCACAGCGCACATGTTGGTTGACTTTGCTTTTATTTTTGTCACTTTTCTGGATCGTGTTCTTTTCCACATTTAACACACCGAAACTGGTATGCACAGTACGGCCTGGTATGTTCAAATCTCTGGCAAGTTTTGCATTGAAATATCTCTCGTGATGGTTCAAATGCAACAACACAATTTAGCAGTCGGTTAATTTTGAATTCTTCTTTGTTGTTAGATTTGGGCCCAAGGTCTACAAAAAATAGAGGCAGAGGTAACTTAGTTAACCTATGGCGGACATTTATTATGTTTCTAACTTCATGGTCATTTTCCAAAAGCGCAGCCTTCATATCTTTTACAGCTACCGTATGATGTATGTGCCGCAAGAATTTATACGCACGTTCGTGGTTCAACTGGTACGTATAGTATACGAAGTTGTTGCCTGATAAATGTTTTACTATTCCCTGTAAACATCTGGAGTTTCTTTGCTATTTTAATTTTGTCGGTTGCCAGAGATTTTATTTCGAAGTCTTCGGTTTTTAAAGCTTCTTTTATAAACTTAATAATGGCTGAAACATTATTTACATTTGCCACAAAAATTGGAGGTACTGTGGTTTTTTGGTGAAGTTTTCTCATTGTTTTCTGTTGCATCTTCTGTACTGAGAGCAGTAAATTGATTCTTGGTGGGAACTTTATAAATACTATTATTACTATCGCAAGACGGTGTCTTTTACCTTACCCTTATATCTACATCAGGGTCGAAGACGTCTGGGTTCGATCTTTTTGACCGAACTGGTGCGTATATTTGCCATGAATTCTGTGTCAGGTTCACGGGATCAGATGAATCAAGATCCATGCTGTGTCTACCGCTGCTTTCTGATTCTTCTAATGGCATTTGTTGAAATACGTAGCTTTCCGAGTATTGGTAGCTATTGCGGTCGCACTACATGCTACCGAGCCTACCCGAATACACTTCTGTAATCACTGAGTTTTATATATAAATTGTCTTTGTGGAATTGAATTTAATAACACCGTTTCACTGCACTTAGAACTGTTCACTTACAACTACTGCACACAGGTTTATTATCGCTTGACCTTTCCTTATCTTGGCGCACTCGCAGGCGAGCAAGGTAAGGCACAACGGAGCTGCGGACACGGGCGAGAATTGCGAAGTACGTACCTTGGAAAGGTATTCATTAAGAAGTTATCGTTTTAATTTTGACGAGTGACACTTCTCACACCCACCCCAATATTACGTGTTTCTCTGAATCTTGACGTCAATTTAGTGTACCGTCTGCGTTAGCTCAAGGTAACAACTAGTGCCAATGCAGCCTCTCTGACCAAGAGGTCCTAGCGTTTGAGCCCTAGTTTGAGATGCGGATTTTCTACCCCAGATAGTATGTAGCTGGGTGGAATTTAAGTAGTTTCGGGAGAATTACAACGGGCGGTATTTCTGATCGGTACTAATTCCCTCTGCCCATTTCTCTGATCAATAGCAGGCGAGTGTGGAGCAGTACTTATGTAATTACTTATATAATTTCATTATCTGTGCACGTTTTCTAGAGTTCAGTGGGAAATAAAGTTATCAAAAATATCGTTTTTCATGTTGCAGTAGGTAGTATTATTCCTTCACGAAGGACATGATGAAGAACAAGAGCCCAAATCTATAGCTTATTTACCCTTGAAAATATATTTTATTCCATCGTAGCGAATATTTTGTTAACAACCCTTGCAAAAACGCTCATTTCTTTCTTTATTTATTCAAAATTAAATTAGTATATGGCTTAGGGTAGGGATAACTGAATTATGAAAACGTGCACAAATTCACTTCTCTCTGTAGCACGTCACACACAGTTTTTAACTCTTTTTGACGTAAAATAAATAAATAATAAACCATTTCATTTACCATGCTTTGTATCGTCCCACCATATTATTTCCTTCTTGTTCACGTCCTAATTTTCGAATTCCAAATTTCTCTCAAAATTTTACCTTTTGCTAATTTTACATTGTTCAAACATTCACTTCAAACTGAACTACCTAAAAAAAAACAACTTAAAAATGTTAAAATTGCGACCCCTTCTCTTGTTTCAAATAATATTTCCGCCTTTCGGCTATCCTATTCACTGACCAAACAGTTCACAAAAGTGTTTCTTTTTCATATTTCCTGCGCACTCTGTTCATTTGTACTATTCTGTTTTTGTTTCCATTGGATCCTTATTTCCGACACTCAATGCCTTGTGTTTTTTTACAATCACTAATTTTTAATTCACACATTTATATTCCCACGCACGGAAATTACTGACACATTGCTGCAATATGTGTCTTACTCGTATTTATTTTATTTCACTTGTCCTTGACTACCACCATCTCTTTTATTAATTTTATCAATAATAACCATTTATTTGTCCATTTACGTAATTCATTTGTTTCTTTCTAGTAATTTACTTAATAAACGTAATATTTTATAGAATGTTTTGGATTATTTGTGATGGTTCTAAATGAGCCGACACACAAGATGAGTGCAATGCTTTCGGTTGTCATTCATTGAAATTTAAAATTTGTCGTGATCTTCTGTGCCCATAGCACATCTGGTGGATGGGGTTCTTAGGGAGGCCGCTTTTAGAGGTCAAGCGCTGATTCGTCAATTTTGTGTTTTCGCCCTCACGAGCTCATTAAGGATTCTTATCAAGTATTAAAGGCAACAGTTGACGCACGGAGAGTAAGTGTACAGCAACCTACGTTTGCAACATGATCGTTTTCTTTTATTAAAGAAGAACACGTCATCCATTACACATTTTCTACATTCATTTGATCCTTTCGGGCACTTTGCTTTACCTGAATGTCTAGTTCTGTTAGTCTTTCTTCTTTTGGTTAATCCTTAGAGCATTCGAAGGCGTCTTGTTTAGGATTATAGTTCCCTGAGTGTGCTTCGTTTACCTTCAGTTCAGAGACACACCCTTTCCAACGCAAAAGAATATTTGTTTCGGCTTGATGATATTTATTTTAAGAAATTTAACTTTTCTTGGAAAAATACTTTTTCCGTTATAAAAATATTGCTTTTACTTTCTCACATACAAATACGTAGAAAGCTTTATAAGCTCAAAGCGAAAAAGGCGCTTTTCGGCAGAAAAAAAGTATTGAAATCTCCGATATGGAAAATGAGGATCATTGTTCCTGTATGTAGTAGATTACCTCTACCATCGTCTGGCTAGATGAAAAATGTCGCAGCTCCAGGAGCAAATATGATAAAAGTTAGCCTCATATCTTCAGGAACCCAAATTGAAATATTGGTCCTATTGTACACTCAAATTTTATACAGTGGCTTTGTGGATTCCGGGTGGAAAGCTAATCGAAACCATCGTGCGAAAAGAGGGTGAGGATAATACGTTTGTCACTAACTATCGCCCCATCAGAATTGGTTTTCTGCTGCCCAGAATATTTTGGGGCATTATGAACAATGATATTCAATCCGTGGTAAAGTTCAAACCACTCCAAAAAGGGTACATTCCTGAACCTGGCTGTTTCGCTAATGTTCAAATTCTTCACGAAGCAGCCTGTGACATGAAAAATGCAGAGGGTGGTGTTGGCGCGGTGCTAGATATATCTAAAACATTTAACACTGTTACTCCTTTTAACACTGTTCATTTAACCTCCATTTTGGTAGGCTAGGATAGGGATCCCTGACGCCTTTACCTATTTGGTAATGGACTCTTACGCTGACGGTTTCACCGTCATTCAGCACCCATTCGAAAGGAATTGAGGTGCCAATTCGTAGAGAAGTAAAACAGGGGGACCTTTGACTCCACTCATTTTTACTCTCATTATGGAGTGCCTGCTTGAGAAATTGGAAAACAAGTCAGGATACACGGTATTGCAAAAGGGTGTCTCCGTGTTAGCATTTGCTGACCATCTGGTGCTGATAGCAAAAGATGCCTCAAGAGATCAAGAATTGGTTGATATTGTGGTAGTATATCTTGGTGCCCTCGGCATGACATTGCCCGTCGCGAAGTGTTCATCATTTCAAATTCCAACCTTTGAACGATCCTGGTTCATTGAGTACCCCTATCTGGAAAGGTTGGGAGAGAGAATTCCTCTGGTCAGAAGTCTTCCAATGATCATTCTCTAACATCTTGCAAAAGTATATCAAATAAGTTCAAATTGTATCTCACCTCATTGTCGCAGCAGTATTTGCACTGGAACTACCGAATTCTCCTCACCGAACATTAGCCATGCCATGTTTTAGTTTATATTGCAGAAGTGCCTAATTTACTCCCCGGAAACAGTAATTACGCTAATCTCTTACCCCCATGTGAACTTAATAATAATAATAATAATAATAATAATAATAATAATAATAATAAATGCCTTTATTGATATGGCGAGGCTCGGGCCATCAGGCCCGCTCTTCCGCCTAACCACATGTCAGATGCATACAATGACATGTAATATTATATACAAATGTAAAATATATTTAAGTTGTAACTAGTTAGTAGAAACCAAGTATAATTTAAGTGCAGATTTTAAAAAGATAAGTGAAATATTAAAATAGACACAGAAATGTGGCAAACTTTTGTCCCACGCTACTCTAGTGTAATTTTGCTTGGAAATTGCTGGTTCGAATTCCTATACTTCTTTTGCTGGAATCTTTCCGGGGTAATCAGGTTGCAATCTGAAAACGGGAACACCGCCACACGGCTATTTAAATTATCATCATTGGTAATACCGTGAGTGCTTTGAAAACTGTCGATAAATCCGACCCGCGAAGTCAGGAAGGGATTTATCTGAGATTTCCAAAGCACGACTGGTATTTAATGGAACTATTTCACGAATACAGTTCCGTCCAATATGTTCCAAAATGCGCAAAATGTTGAAAATAACTGAAAGCATGTCAAAATCAAAGAGGTTATGTTATAGTACATGTGCGGTTTATTGCACGTCAACACAACGATCAATACAACCCGCCTCAAGGTAGATGAGTCGCAGCTTATTATTGGCCAGTAGGGAGAAGCGGCAAGAGAAAAATCGGATAGAAAAAGCCATAATTTGTTTGAGATAGATAGGGAGATTTTATATGTATAGTTAAACACTATTGGTTTTAATTTCATGAGTGGAATAGTCAGAATAACATATCGCTGTTGGGCGGGGTTTCTGGGTGAATGCAACTGTGATGTGAATATATCGAATTTGTGTCGATATATTAGCTTAAGTATTTACTCTTAATGCGCTACGATTGAGAATGGGTTTTACAAGGCATGGCTGAAATGTGTTGATATGGTCAAAAATTGCTGTTTAATACTACGTAACCGTTACTAAGTGCGATAAATTACGTGCTGTTGTAGCATCGATAGTTTCATGTTAATTCATTTCGAATTTCCAAATTAATTTCTCGCTTTTTACGCGTGTTATAGAAATATTGCAAGTGGTCTCAAGCAAATATCGAGCCCTCTAGCCCTCTATCGAATTAGGTTAAGCGAGAAATTATTAATATAGCTCGAGAAAATGCAAATAATGTACCCGCAATCGAATTTAGTAATGTTTTTAACTTTTAATTCTGAAATATTAATTTATTTTTATTTACAAAAATTAATCAATGGTCAGTAATCGGAAGCTACGTTAGGCAAGGCAATGTTCGCTTACAGATGGCGCTGAAAACAGTATCTAATATTTTTGTATTCTGCCAATGTTCTAGAGTATTTTAAATTTTGAAACTTAATTATAAACCATGCGTTGGCTGCTAGAATTTAAATTTAGGGTCATCTAACATCTTAAGTTCCTTATAGAAACAAAATCACAGAAATCTGAAATGGCATAGTTTTTATAAGAAGCAACGTTCTAAGAAAACAAAATATCTCATTTTAGGGTTGTCGCACGTTTACTGAAGAGTGATTGATTTATTAGTGATTCCGGGTGTGTCAACTGCTAAGATAATTAGTCTCGTAAGTTTAGTGTATGGTTTTATGGCGAGAGGTGGCGGTAACCTTGCCTCATTGGCTGACGGCATCCGGCGCCGACCGAAGTCAACTTGCGAGGATTTTCCCCAACCAGGTATCTCCCACCAGAGAGGCTCTGCCCCAGCCGGTGCAAGCTGTAAGCTCCCAACTTGTCCTCGGACATGGGTGGTAGTGTAGTGCATGTGAGTGTGTGTTCAAGAAAGGGGTGAAGAGAGAACAAGGAGGAGGAAGGACAGATTGCGCTTGGTTCGTGGCTCGTTTGTGTGAGTACTGCTCCGGCATTAGCCTGGAGTTGATGGGAGAACCCACGGAAAACTACCGACCAGAGCAACCGACCGCTAGAATTTTCCTCCAGGCAGCGGCTGAATTCGACGTAACTGAAAAGCTAGTGTCGAAAAATCCTGCCACCGTTGGGACTGGAAGCCTAGAACTTCCTGGTCAGAGGCATTGCATTGGCACCTTTGCCACCTTTGCCGGTATTTACTGAGTATTAACCGCGCGGTTAATGTATATAGATAGCATACATATATTCCGTTCGAATATCTCGTGGATCGCAGATATTAGAATGCGGTTTTGACTAAAAAAGTGTACAGAAGGTAATGTATACTACTCAACTATACTTGGTTTTAAGAGAGATTCACACAACTTTTTTTTAATGTAACACTAGATTTTTTAGCTCATGATAACGAGTATGAAGTGACGTGTTCGTACATATACAAATTACCATAAGCTACATAACATTATTTTTGATAATTTTCGTGTTCTTACAACCACACGGTTCATTAACATAAATAATGTCACAATCGCATCGCTTCAAGGCCATTCTGTTTGGTTGCGTTGGCCCTGCGAGTTGGAAAAGATTACAACGCCAAATCAGGCGCGGTGGTTCAAGGTCACAAAAACGCGCTTCGAGCTTCCGAGAGTTTTTTTATTTATTTTTATTTATTTTACGTCAAAAAAGCAGTTAAAAACTGCATATGACGTGCTATGGGGAAAAGTGAATTGTGTGCACATTTTCAAAATTCTGTGATCCCTACACTAAGTCATATACTACTTAAAATTGAAAGGAAAGGGAAAAAAAGTATTCCCTCGCACTTTGCAGAAAGCGTAGTCCTCCACAGCTATGGTCTCGGATGGAGATAGGCAAGAAATATTTACAAATAATTACTAACTCCTTGATCATTACTTGAAATATGCGAAAAAATGAATAACTCAAACAATTAATTATCATTTGAACACTTGTAACTTAATTTAGTTAACTTAGTTATTATTAGTTACTCAGTAGACTAGTAAACAATATTTCTTCTTGATTGTCAATATATGTTTCAAATAAAAGTATCCAAAGGTTTTTTTGACAATCATTTATTTCAGCAATTACACAACGGTTCGTAACTAGTTTTATTACATCATCAGGTGCTTAGTGAGGAAACTGCTGTCCCATTGAATTACCTCTGCAGTAGAACAATCGAGGAAACATTACGAAATTAACTCACACTCACTACAGGTGATATCAGATAACTAACAGTTGACGACAGCCCAGCGAGCCGACATATTTTCAGCCAAAAAAAAAAAACAAAAAACTACAACATTGGTCGAATTGTATAATCAGGTGTTAGTCTCAACAGCTCACTACAAAAAGAATCACATACAATGCATGTTATTTTTTGCATACCAGTATTATATACGACGTTTCGTGACAGAATCGATCATAAATTATTTTCATTTTTATTTATGATACTTTTTTTCACGTAGTCACGTAGTACATCAATTTGTTTTTATGTTTGTTTTTATGCATTATTCCAACTCTGTAACTTACGTATATAATACTTACGTATATAACTTACGTTAATAACAGTGTAATTATGTGTTGCATTGCCCTAAGAAGGGAACAATAATGTTCCGTAATTTGGCAATAGGAATTTACAGTCCGATCGCAATGTAGTGCCTCTTCAAGGCCACAAACAGGAAGGAGATGGGGAGACTCTCATCCAATCGGGAGCTGCTTTACCAAAAATTTAAGTTATAACAAAGCTAGCGATTGGACGCATTATCCTCTTTTCCTTCGAGCTTGTGAACTTGTAGGGACTACATTTAAATCGGAGTGTTAATTCCTCGTTTGCCAAGTTTCTGAACTTTAATGTTCCCTCCCCAGAGTTGTGGATCACATATTTACTAGAATTATATGTGGCAGTGAATTCAAGAAGTATTGAAAACAAACTTTTGCAACCAGTTGCATAATGATACTCATTACAATACAAATTTCATTATATAGGTTTTGAAAACAGGCAGCTGGGTATACAAAATTTTTCCTACATTAATATCCCAAAGATCTTAGCGTCCGGCTTGCTGGTCAATGGGTCACGATATATTATAATCCTTATTACCTTTATAATGGATTATAGGATCCGCGACTATACAGCGCAGCTGGGAATCTGAAATAGAATGATTCTATTCCTAGTTCATTTCTGTTTGGATTGACTAAATGAAAGATCACTTTCTTTTCTAAAGAACAAAATTTAACAAAGTTTATTTTTACCCTTTTAGCAAACAATTTAGTGAATTTAAGTTAGGCCTTTGATCAAGATATCTTTCAATTTACAATTTTATACCGCGGTTAACTTATCTATTCTTCGTTGATGTCCCTCGTAGACTTCTCAGTCGAAATATCTTGCGAGCTTGCCGTAGTCCAAAGTTCCAAGAAATCCTCTTCTGCCCCTATCCAAGCTGGTCTCAAACTATCAAAATTATCAGTCCCGATTTCGTCCTATGACATAGTCCCGAACTCGATTACCACTCCCGACAAAGTTCCAATTTATACATCAATATTGCTTCCACATGAAAATATCTGCAATATCATTCACTGTCCTTAAAATTTCACTGATAACCCAATTCTATCTAGATTGTACTCGTTCCCTCTCACGAACCTACGATCAGTTCAGAAGCGCGTTGCCGAGCATAATGAAATCTTCTTGCATGATTCATCCCTCGAAGACTTCGTATTAAACTACCTTCATTTTTTTCATAACATTTGACCGTCCTTCTCTCACCCAGCCAATCCATACGTTTGTTATATTTTGGTGTAGCTGACCTTTTGATCGTCTAAACTTCTTCGCCCAATCCCAAATTTTCTACTTTCGGCACCAAGCCATCTCTTAATGCATTTAGAAAAACAAAAACTACATTGTTTATTCACGGTCGTTGCTAAGCTCTAGCTCTCGTGATATTTCGTAATGCATGTTCCACCATATTGTCTACAAATAAATGTTAGTTTATTTTAACGTGACATATCGGTATGTCACAGTATTGACACTTAATCATTGAGAATATAAAAATATCATAGTAAATTTTTTCCTTTTTCTAAGTATTTTTTAGGAATATTATAAAATCAATTGGAATTTTTTCAGTACTCACTCGCAGGCGGACTAGTTTTTTTTCTTTTTCATTTATTTAACATAGATGGTGAATACATAGCTCAGTTGAAATAACTCTACATATGTTTGATGGCTTAATACTAACTTAAATTAAAACTTAAAACTAATACAAGGGTTGAGGTTACCCATGGGGATCCTCTTGTCGGGAAATAGATCAGAGAATTTTTGAGAAAAATGTGGAATGGAAACTTATTTTGTATTCGGGTTCTATGTGATGGGTTTTTGCCGAGTCTGTGAACTGATAATGAAGGGATTTGGGATATGTTTGAGAAGAAGTTGGTGGCTAGATATGTGATGTGATGGTCTATAGTCTCTAGGTCGAATTCATTATGTAACTGTTTGTTGGTGACATACCAGGAGGTTTGAGATTATTCTGAGGAATTGGTTTTGTATTATTTGTAATTTCCTTTGGTTGTTTTGCTGCATTTAACCAGATTGGGCAGGCGTATAGTAGCAAGGGCTTATTATTGTTTTAAATATTAATAATGCTGAATTATATGATAATGGGCTGGATCTGTGTATTAATGGCTTTAGTTGTATTAATTTGATTTTGGCTTGAATGATTTTGGCATCTATATGCCATGTTCAGTCCTAAGTATTTGATTGGTGTATTAAAAGAAGGGAGCCAGTTGATGAGTGTAGGCGGACTGGTAACCACAGCCATCTGCGGCAGCATGCGATGGCAGGGTTAGGTGGCCTTGGCTGAATCCTACATGTCAACTGCCACGAAATGATACAATGTAAAAGTTTAACTTATAGAAGTCGTAGAAAAAGTACCGTATGAAACTAGATATAATGGAAATTAATGCATTCTTGTGAAGTTTACGATACTCGTGTATTAATACCCAGGTAATTATATCATCCTTTCATAATATAGTATTCTGTTGCAAGAAATCGTTGACACAATGGTATTTTATGGCACAGTTTGTGACGTATTAGTTGATTATTGTACGAATAATTGTGTCATCTTACACTCACTAATCTTGAGGGGTGCTGGAAACCGCACAGCCGACCACAGTTTTTCACACAGATGTCAAATAACCATGACGTTATAATAAAGTTATTTTAAAAAATTGAAGGGGATTCTCTTACAAATTTGTAATACATTTATACCAAAAATAACGTAGGCAACTCTTTCATAATTTTCCTTTAGTGCATTCGTACAAATTTTAAGATTCTAACGTCTCCCGTTTCTAACGTAGTCCGTTTTCAAAACGTACGTATGCAATCAAGCTTAACATTAAATAGTATTTTTTTAATATGGTACTGTGTTGATTAACGTTTCTACACAATTAGAGCTATACTGGACAACAAAAGGAAAATTATACAATATTAGGATTTTAACTTTTTAAATTTTAATTTAATTTAAAAAGGATTTTAACAATGTTATTTAAGGTACTAATTACCATTGGTTTTGTGTAATTTTCAAAGAGTTAATATACCTTTAACAAGTATTGTTAATTTCTGGGTCAATGACCCCCATCTCGATCAGGTTCTCCGACCAGTTTCCCTGATTCTTTGAACAAATGTTGACATGACTCCTTGTTTTGGGACTGGACATGAATGTAGCTTCACTATCTGTGAACGTTGTCTTAATCACAGTAGAGAGCGTAGTTATTCAAATAATACGTGTTTGTTCTCCATTGTCCATCCATTGTTCTAAATGTTCTCAAGGCAGTGAGTCGATTGCGCCACAAAGAGCTCCAGAAAGGATAAGTACCACGACCGAGATAATACACAAAATGTGGATATGATATGCCTTTGCAAATGATATTTATTACATGGAGTGATTATTTTGTAATCAATTCTACCAAAATCGCTCGTTACTAGCCCTATTCATAATTCATCACAATGAGTACGATACTATATATGAGGATAAAGACTCAGAGCTTAAAAACTTTCACAGATTGCATTCTCCCCCTTGTGAGTCACACAATTCATAAATCTTTTTTGGTGTTTAATAAATAAAAATAAACTATTAATATAATTATAGAGAAATTATTTACTAATAACTCATAGACATTATTTACAGTAGCGTGAATATCAACCAATTGTATCTCGTGTTCGTTTGTGGTATTTTTCACAGTTGATGTTACTTGTAATTTTCTTTGTAACTTCCGTACTTCAGCAGTGGACTTCGTTACAGGAACTGTACTGCTGCATTTTGGTTTAAGAAACATTTTCTATTGTTTGGCCATGAAGAACTACTACACCATCCTGGTTGAACGCGAATCAGTTCAACTTTCTACAAGTAGACGGGTAATTTGTTTCAACTTGCCGTTAATTTGATATAATATCGTATTAATTTTATTTGAAAATTCTAGTCAATACTAGTCTAAATATATTAATTATACTAATCAAATAACTATATATTAATTAATTAACTAGTCAATAACCATATAGTCTAGTCAAATTCTAGTCTATTTGACAATTCTAGTTAAATAGAATTTAAATGCCCAATACAACTACCTATCTGCGTTCATTTACACAATTTCAAGCTTATTATGGCGTGTTCAGTCCTGTGAGCACTTTTTGACACTCGATGATGCCATTGAAAACTGAGGGGAGGCATGGTCGAAAAGTAATATGCTCTAGAGACATTGTTCTTCCTAATAATAGTTTTGATTATTTTAAATGATGTTCTATTAGTTTTTCCACTAGAAATGGATAAATCATAAATAGAGGAATACAATAATATTTCATTTGATAATTTTTAAAAGTGACATTGGGGAAAAACAGTTTATTTCTGACACACTATTTGATATTGTCCGCCGTCGAATTGAAAAGCCCTGTTATTATATTAGCAGTGTCGTGCAAAGATCGCTGCCTTTGTAGCAGGTGGCCTTGCCTTGGCGATCTCCGTTGAGACCCGTTAGCTGGAATGGAAACGTTGCGTTCCCCTATGCAATCGTAGCAGAATATTAAGTCTGCGTAGTCGTAAAAAGTCTTAAATTTCTCAAAAAATATTTTATGCAACATGTATGAACTCGTCTTTTAACGATCGTTATCATGAGCTGAAGAAATCTGTAGGGTTCCATAGAAGTTGCGTGTATATCTCTTAAACTAAAATAGCTGCAGTTTTAATATTAAATATACTGACCGTCGCATACATTTTTTTAGAGAAAACCGCATTTCAATATCTGCAACGGGCACAGAAGATATTCCAAGGTAACATCTTAAAAGTCTGTATGTACGTTTTTGGGATTTCTTGTCTGGACGTCTTATTACTTCTGTACCGCTATTTGATACATAAGAGAAAATTTAATGAAAAAAATTGCTACAGTGTTGAGAAAATAATCATATACCTTATCTTTGCATCTCGAGATTAAATTTGACTTCAAGCCTGATAAAGTACACATGAAATCTGTATAGTAACCTGTACTCCAAGTTGCAGCTAATTTCAGACGAAGGCAGAAAATTGGTATTTCTTTCAGACGCCGCGCCGGCGCGCCGCACTGTGTGGCGAGACCCTTCACCCCCTTTGCTCTGAGGGCCACCACCTCTTCGTGTAAGCCAAGAGGCTCTATTTTAGGAATGTTGCGGAGTGAAAATAACGGTGGCTCAATGTTGAAGCATCAGGTTGCGCTGCCAAAGAGTAAATTCAGTAAATGATTTTAAGAGCGTCACATTGATGCACTGCTTGGGAGCGCACGAGTCGCTGGAGAAGGCATTTGACGGGCGTTCTGTGATTTTAAAATAATGTCATATACATCGATGTTGCTGCAATATTTTAAATATTGAATGGAATTAAAAGGAAAATGCAGTGCGGCCATTTCATAAATGTGCCGATCGTGCGGGGATTTGGCCTCGGCGAACAAGGTCACGGATGCCAAGGAAATCTAGGCAGAACGGTCAGTAGAATCGTCGAAGAGGGAAGGGGCTTTTCGGTTCCAGACAGTTAAAGTTGTACTCAGTTGTAATAGATGCTGGAACTGCTTACCACAAGCTCTGACACATTTAAAGAAGTTGACATATAAAGAAGTTGTGGTTCACTCGTTAAAGGATGTCCTGTGATATTTCAGAGATCTCTTCCTGTATATTATGCCGTAATTTTTCTTCCGTGTGGGCATTTGTCGCATATATGCAATCTTTCAGGAACACCCTAAGAAAAAATCGCACGGAGTCAGATTAGAAGAGTATGCGGACCACAAACTACCTGTGATAATTCTGTTTCCCTAAAGAGCATGTAAACCCTTAACCGAACTGAAGCAGATCATGTGGTTGGGGGTCCTGCTGAAAATGACCATAATTACGCTATTCATTTGTCAACATTTGGAACAAAGGGTTCAAGAGACGATGCCCGTAACGTTTTGTCCCATGTTAAGTATGTGTCATACACAATCATTTTCTGTTTGAGAGTAAACTTAGAGCGAGCCATCACAAACCGACTATTCAACAAGACTGGAAAGCATGCCTTTTGTAGGGCGAGACCTTGAAACGCAGCAATCCCTGGGGAGCGCACCGTTCCCCAGCACGTGAGGACCCATCGGCCGTGCAGAATTTTCTACGATCACGGCACACTAATAAAATAGTCACACTGAATGCATTCATTACATATTTTAATAATTCGATTAAACTAGGGTTGGATGCAACCTAAGTCACCAGACTTTGCCACTGATTTGATATTGGATGAACAAATTCAGGTACCATTTAGCGTGCCGTCAGTCCGCAACTGACAGGCAGGTTTATGCGAAATCGAGAAAATTAAGTGTCATTCGAAGTTGCATCATTGTGACAGCAGAACTGATTATTTATTTAAGGATCCGTCCAGAAGATATCTGAGATCATTAATCTGAAAATGTTTTTAATGTTTTTTAGCGATCTCGATCTGTAGTGGTGGTCAGAATTGAAAATCAAAACGAACTAGCTGTCACTAAACACCCATGAGAGCAGCTACATGTGACTACATGTGGCGCCAAGGCGATGATAGAGATTGATAGGTTGAATCACCCGACCGCTGCTGTTTACAGCATACGGAGCAGGGGCTTGGATCACCCGGAAGGAAATTATCTTTTGGTAGGATAATTTTATGTTTAGCATGTACAATGTTAATGGGATAATCCCCTTTAACTTTCTCGCTACGGAGTAGAAAGAAAGTTATGTAATGCTGCGAGTAATATCGGGGAATTTTCGGCAGAAAAACTCGTTTTACAGGGCCTTGGTAACGAAAAAGTGGATAAATCCACTTGCTAAACTTAGAAAGAAAAACAGTCCTCTAACACGTGGTGTACACAGAATACATACTTTGTCGGAGCTTGATACCGAAAAATCGATTGACGACAAAGCGTCTGCCGTCCGTCTGTCAACAACGCTAGCGGCTAAACCGTTCAGCCGATTTTCTCCCAAAATTGATATTCCGTAATCGTTCTGGCTAATGTCGCGGCCCCTTGACTTTCAAATACATATTTTAGTTTTGGGGGTACTTTACATGAAGCCCTGGAACATTTCCAGAAAAATCTGTCTTATCTGTCAGAAAACCCGTCTTTTATTAAATTTCGTTGTTGGATAGTGTGCGAAAGTTAGTTAAAAAGCGTTAGTTAAAGCGTTAAAGTAATAACGTAAGAGGGGACGTACCGGTCTCATGTTCGTTGAGAACTGATTTTTCGAAAATTTTAAAACTTCAAAATTTTGTCGGCATCTTCTTACAACCAAAATATTAAAGATACAGATTTTTGTCATAATAAAATCTGTTCCTTTAAGATAGATTTGGAAATAAGGTCAGGCATAATTTTTCGAAAATTTGAGTACTTTTCGCGTAATTTTGCGTGAAAATATTTGCATGATGTTTTACCACCATTAGTTTTGGAGACAGCAATTGTTGAGGAACAATCTTTTGGCTCGTTCTATAACATTTTGAGGAGTTTTGCTCTTCTGGGTACCCTAGCCGATTTTAGAAGTTCCCGTTAATCGGTAGGGGAGCCACTGTACTCGGCCGCACTGACGTAACATTTAAAACAAATAATTCCTAATAAAAACAACTTCGATTAAATTTTTTAATTTCGAGTTCAATTTTCACTTAAACATGTGTGGTAACATGCGGAGAACACGTGGGATAAAACGTTGGGAACGCGTGGGGGATACAGTGAATATGTTAGGAAACGTAGGGGATGATGTAGAGATAATAAAGGGATCATTCGCTGAAAACCTTGGAAAAGAACATGCGGGTATAATGTTCCTACATTTGGAGAAAATCAAACATTATGAAAATCATGTGTACGGTTTACGTGATAGTAAGCAAACAACTTTTTTCGGTATTAAATATTCATTAGATCTGGATTCTGAGAACACAACGTGTTAGAAAGTTATTTACTACGTAAAAAAAGTAAGAAAACGCCACATTTTCGGATCAAGGGCGATCACGAAACGAATTTTTTTTAAAGCACTTTTCGCTGCAACATTACAATACTCTGTACTACGTAAAAATTCAGCAAATGTGTTGATCACAAAATTCACGAAACACACGTATTTCACAGAGATTATTCAAAATATAAACAGAATTAGAAGGGAATAAACTAACAGCGGCTCATACATTACTGACAATATTTAATTTATTAATTCACAAGAGTGAACGAGAAAAAACGATTGTATGTCTATATGCAGCACTACTGGCGTCGAAAAATGTAGTTATGAGATAAGTATGTTTAGAGTTTTTGCTGACTATTGGAATGCAGTAATCTCAAGAATTATTGTATTAAGGAGACATTATTACCAAAAGGCTTCATGTTCTAAAAAAAGGGATCGTAACTCAAAATTCGTATTATGTATCGCAGTGGTGCATCCGATGAAGAGTAAGAGGATTGTAAAACATTTTTTTACGATTTCACGTTGCCTTGACCTCCAACGACATATTTCAAGAAACGAGGTTGTCGTTAAGTGTTATATGAGTCAGTCAACATTTTCAGTCCATGTTATATTCACATCTTATCAAGGCACAAAGAGAATCTCTCCTTCCCACACAACATAAATACTCCACACAGAAATGTGGATACAAATAAATTGACCTAAAACACATATATACACTTGGAGATATTAGAATTGTGTCACCGCGCGAGGATTTTTTTCTAAACTTAGCAACTGGATTTATCCACTTTTTTGTTACTAGGGCCCTGTAATAACAATTTTTCTGCCGAAAATTCACTGTTTTTCCGCGTAGATTTATAACTTTCTCTCTACTCTGTAGCGAGAAATGAGAAATCACTTTTTAAGTCATTATTTTAAAAGTGAAAATAACTTCATCCTGGAACCTAACTTCGAGCGTTTTTGGCAACTCATTCTTCCAAAAAATGTAATAAAACATCCAATTTTCCTCCGTCGCATACTACTTATATAGTAGAGAGAAAGTAATTTTGCTGCGATAAAACTATATTTATAGAGAAATTCGCATTGTAGGGCCCTGATACCCAAAAGTGGATAAATCATATGCCCGTATAAAGTAAATTATTTCCTCTAACACGTTGAATACTCAGAATTCTCGTTTTGTGGGTTCATATAACGTAAATTACTTTCTCTAACACGTTAAATACTCAGAATTCACATTTTGTGGGTGTTAACGAAAAACTGCCTGAAGGCGAAACGTCTGACAGTCCGTCCGTCCGACCATCCATCCGTCCGTGTGCAACACGTAAGTTTAAAACAGTTGATGCAATCTGTTCATTAAAATTAGTTCTTTAAATAAGGTCATTACATGTTTGAAAATACGAATAGCTTCCCGTAAATTTGGCAAATATTCGAAATTTAAATTCGAATTTCCAAGCTACTTCTGCTGAAGTCTTTCACGAGATATCAGTTTGCAATGTAAAGAATTCCCTTAATTGTTGGGCGATGTTTCCGACTGATTTGGATTGTAGAATTTGTGTTGATGAATTAAATGAGTAGAATTTGTATGATTCTTTAAAATAATTAAATTTCGCCTTTATTGTGCTGTGATTGATAATGAATTTACAGTTTATGGTTAAGACTTGAATATGGACAGAAATTGCGATATTATTATAGTAGTAATTTAAGAAAGTAGTTTTGTGATACCACTAATTTGAGATTAGGGCGTAAGAAACATTACACATGTTCCTATTAGTAACTCCAAAAACTAGTTTTGATGCCTGAGGACCCATCGTTTCCGAGTTATGGACGATGGTAAAGTACCAGGCCGTTAAGATAGAAAAAAGAGTACATCCCATCTATAGTAATCGAATAACCTCCATCCGCCCGTCAAAGTTTTAGTAGTTCTTATAGTTAAAAGTGTATTTCGTGATTGATTAGAATGTGTTAAACATTTGAAGACAATGAAGTCAGAATCCAAACTACGAAAATAAAGTATTTTAGCTGCATTTTTGCATGCTGGAACGTACAATTGTTTTGAAAAATATTCAACACTTGTGATGTAGGAAGCAATCGAAGAAACTATTCTCTCTCCATTAACTGTTACCATTCAAAATATCAAAGGAAAAAAACAAAATTATGAAAAAAGTTTGAAAGCATCGTGTTGATAGAGAAATATACAGAAATGTTCTAATATAGTACTCTAATTGAACATCAGATAAATATTTAATGCGATTTCATCTAATTCTGTTTATCACAAGAAAGTGTGTGCGACGTTATTGTTCTGCCAATTGCACCGTCTTCGAATTACCAGCCATTTATGCGCAACCTTCGCGTTCGGCAGGCGTGTTTGTTTAGAGGGTTCTCTTCAAATACCAACAGTAGCAAGTGCATGCGTCATCTATTGTGGAAGTGGGACATGGCTGCCTTGTGCGTCGCAGCCGAGGCGGGCGGTCGGCGACCTCGCTGGCCGTGAGACCGACCACCTCGCGCTGCCCGTTCAAACATCCTTGAGGGTTGCCTCATTTTGATCTGCGATGCGACCGCCACAAGGCGACAGGGAAGTGATAAAATGGCATAGTGTTTGAGAAAGGTCATTGGTCGTCGTTGAGAATGTCTAGCAATGTCTTGCAATGGCTGATGGTTGATATTCGTTAAAACATACGAATTTAATACATATATTTACATCTGCGTTTGTGAAAATATAGGGAAATGTCTGACTTGCGTGTTTTAGGAGCGGTTGTTCAATACGCGATCATAACTCTTATGGATAGTGGTGCAGTGATGATTTCATAAATTGAAAATGAAATAGCTAGATAACAGTTTTCTCTGGTCAGTTAATCATCAGTTTGTGGATCTCAGTGTGGTTATCCCCTGTGCACACGAGTTTGGAAATGGGAAATTTGGTAGAAAAACAGCAAGTTGGGATTCTTCTGCGAACTATAATGTAATTCCATTTTAATTAACAAACAGTTTTGACGAATGTGATGTTCACTGATTATCCCACGTGCAATTACATTTCATTATAGCATTTTTGTGAAGGTAGAATAAGACATGAACTTGAAATGAGAGACGCGTGTTTCTGGTACTGTTACCGTTCGAATTGAAAATGCATAAATAAGAAATACTTGCAACATTTACTATATATAGGTTCTGTGTGTGTGTTGTGGCACCAAAGGCTGTTGCGGAATAAGGATGAAAAACAATGCCCCCAAACTTTTCCATACGACCGGTTCGGTGTGAAATACTATGATTCGAACCAGAAAAACTAAGATTCGCCAATTTTCAGACTTCCTCCTCCATTTTATTTAACGTATTGTCGGAGCCACGTCCGAGGATCGTTTGCAACTAAAAGCGCCCCTCGCAGAGTAAAAAGTGAGCCTGATAACTGTCATTTCACCGAGGGACAGGCTGAGCACGAAAGGGTTGCTCCGAAGTGGCGAGGGTGAAGGGGACGGAGGGGGCCGAGATGTAATATTCGGGGCGAGTGAAACGCATCGGTGTCTTTCAGAGAAAGGGCAGCGTGCCTCTCACTGCTTCGTAAACAGGACTAGCTACAGGAAGCTGTTTCAACAATTTGAACGGTGCACGAGGCTGGACGAAGCGTGGTTGCAAAGCCGTGCGGGTCATATCGCACCCTTGCCACAAAACTGTCACAACTCGAAAATCTTCATTTTTGTGTTGTTACTATGACACAGTTACAGAAACGATATTTGATCAGTCATCTAAAGTGTGTTTCTGTAATTTCACAATATGGCCGATAGTGGGCGGTTTACTTCCAGCGAGCGGTCACTTCCTTGGAGTAGGAATGTGCTCATAACTTCAAAAGCGTAGCATTGATAGTTGAGCAGTTAATTCCACAAGGAACGGGTTGTCGTTAAGAAGTGCAAAACTGTTGTATTTTGGATTGTGTCTGTCTTTTGGATTGAAATCTCAAAAAACAATGTGTCATTTTAGCTGATCAAAGGAAGCGTAAAACGGTTCAATAATTTGAATTATGCTAGTGTTGGACAATCAGTCCAGAGAATTTCGAGATATGTCAGTTGTAATTAATAAAGTGAAACATTCCATTTCTGTACTTTGGCCATAAAAAGTTCGTTGTTTTTTCAATTAAATCATTGTTAGCCTTCCCAAGTAAACACGATGCTTTTGATTGTAGTGTGAATAACATTACTTAGGATCATGTATGGTTGATATTTTGTGTTGCTTCACTTACGAACTACTTTCTAAATTTCTCAGATGGTCAGTTTTGAAGAAGATTAGATATTCTCAGTGGTGTCACTTTAAGAATACACTCAAACATTTCCTATTCTGTTCCTTTTCATGCAGATGTAGTCATCAGGCCTGTCTTTTTGCACGATAATACAGAGGATGAACATTTCGCTAATCTGGAGTCAACCGTATGTCCCACCAACTATGGACCACCCCAACAATTCTAAATGGTTAGGATACCAAAATGCAGTTTTCGCTGAACCATGCGGAATTATAGGGTAAGTAACACCAAATAGAGGAATAATCTATAATATTTTTAGTTTGTGAGAAATTTAATCATCTTTGATTTTTTAAATAGGACTATATATTTTTCTCACCAGCAATGAATAGATCATGAAAATATGAATAAAATAATGTATCATATGTTAGCATTTTGATAGTAATTTGAGTATAAAATTATATTTTTTGGCACGAGATTTTCAAGTAAACGGGCAGCCTGTGCAATAGTCGCTGTTGGGGGAAGGTGGCCTTCACGGCGTCGATACTGTTTTGTGGAGGGAGGATTGTGAGAGGGGTGGCCGTTCAGGATAAAGGCGTAACTGCAGCAATTCATGGTCTTCACACAAAAACATGAACAAACAAAAATTTTAACGATCAGAGAGATTTTTTCCCTTTGTTCATCTGAATTGATCTTTTCTTCTTCTGAAATTTCAAATCAACGATAATCGAAAGAACGAAATAAAAAAATATTGTAGTGAAAACATTAATAATAAAGGTCATTTTCAAACTTACAAGACTCGAGCTCAGTGCAGAAACAAGTCATCATTTTAAAACATGGGAGGCGAATGAATGCTTGAAGATTTTCATTGCAATATCTCGATTAATTCATCAAATAATAGATAGGTAGACATAGTCTCGTATTATATACTCTCAATAATCTTCCTATTCAAACACGTAACAAAAGAACAAAACAATACAAATTTTGAAATACTCTTTGACCGTTCTACAGAGTAAGGGGTAAGATAAGATGGTAAAAACTTCCCATAAACCAAATGACATGTGAGTGGTCACATTATAATTGGAACATAAAAATAATATTTTTGAGAGGTTTCCTAGCTCCCGTCCCACCACCCATACCCCTCTAGAGCAGAAAACATGAACATGTTTTTTTTTTTTTTCTGGCAGCTTAACACTATTTTATGTGACTGAAAAAATATGATAAACAAGACAACTCATACTATCAGAAAAATATTTTCTGATTTTTTCTCAGACCCAAATTTAAACACAAAAAATATTTTTGAAAAAAATAACAAAAAATAATTTTTATTGTCTTAGAGCCATGGAACAGGCTCGAAACAAATCTCAAACGTTCCTCTTAATACAAAAATGGTTGTGAATATATTCCAGATTTTTCCGTCAACTGGACTGCAGTAAAAAAATAAAAACCATTTTCCTTTAAATCATCTTGAATTTAAATATTCTTTGAAAATGACTGCAACAGTTCTGTACATATTTGAGTGTTTATTACACATAGTATACATTGTTGAAGCACCCAGCAATATTTTGATTTTGGTATTTAGTTACAGGGCTTTTTGGCAGTTTATGAGAAAATTCGGTCACAATTGAAGGATTAGAGGGTATCTCGTCTGGAGCGGAGTCACGCTGGTGGGAGATACCTGGTTGGGGAAATCCCCGCAAGCCGATGGAGGTCAGCACCGGACCGCACCATCCAGCCGGGGAAGACCACCCTCTACCTCCCGCAAAAAACCTACGGGGCTAACGACCTTAGCACACATCGGCATCAACATTTTGAATATCCCATGAAATTTCGTTTCCCCTTTCGTAGTTTACTTTCATTCTTATAACACCATAAAACTCTTTGCCAAATATTCTAAAGTGCTTAAAATTAGGCTTATTTCTAACCAAATTTCTTAAGGTACTTCCTCTCTTCTATAAGTTGGTGTAAGGTTACAAGCGTAAATTGCAGCTTGTGTCGCCTCTTCCCAAATTTTCATCGGTAATCCAGAATCCAAAAATAAAGTTGTTGTAGCTTCCGTTATTGTTCTGTTAAACTCAAATCACTGCTTCTCTGTTCTCCAATCTAATATATTCTCTTTCTGCAATCCATTTCTCTGTGGCAAGTAAGCTGTGTTTTTTATTTTATTGTTAAAGTAATCTAATAATATATTAATGAATTCTCCTCCATTATCAAATATTCTACCTTTTAAATGTCTTATTTCCCTTCTATTAATAAATTCTACGAGTTCAACCACACATTCTGACTTACGCTTCATGAATTCGATGAAACTCTTCGACTCTAATAAAAGCATAGGCTTCCGCAGTCGCAGTCAGAGGCTGCTTAGCTGTCCGCGAGACGCCGCGTCCTAGGCACAGGTGCATATTTTTCGGCAGCCATTCTGCCTTCGTGTTGCCGCTCCTTCCTCAGGGCGAAGTGTGCGGAGATGGACAGCGCACGGGTTAATATAGGTTTAGGTTTCTCTCCAACTGTTGTCCGGTTGGCTGGATGATCCGCCAATGCGAAGAGAGTATCGACCAAGCAGGGAACTTTTTTCCTTTTCATTTTCGCCTCTCCAGTAGCCTTGGAGAGACGGGAGTTTATTCAATAACGGACTTACAATATTACTTCAGCGTATAAGGCTTGTGAAACTTAGGAAGGGCGGTAACTTAAACATACTAATTAAAACTAAACGTATATATTAAACTAATAACTAATTATAGTAGCCTCTCTGGGCTTGCTTTAGTGAACATTAATTCTTATTTCATTTTGAATAAGAGTTCTTTATTTGTTTGTCTTCTTCAGTCTTCTTTTTTCTGTCATTCACACTCTCATTCATTCTTAATCCTCATTTACAACACCTTTACCCAGTCATTCATATATCACTTCACTACTCTATACACACAGTACAATTATTTAATTTTCTATGGCGCCGACTGCACTCGAGCGTCCGTGGCGCCGCGACGTTATCATGCTCAGGCGGCCCAGACCCGGCGAGAAGCGTTTCCGTCTCCAGGAAGCGGCGATCGTCTCCCACGCACTTGCTGCTTCCCCGCGTCGCACAGCTCAGAGAGCCTGTGTGGGGGCAGTGCGCGGAATGTGTAAGGCAACGTGCTGTGGGCCCTTCTTCTGTAGAGGGCCCCGTGCACGCCGCTGTTCGCCCCTGCGCCGGTTTCACGCAGGATGCGTGGAGCGGACGACGTTAAGCTACGGTCACAGTGAACCCGAAATATCGGCCGATTGCTACCGGACAAGTGCGAGAGAAATCGTCCGAATTATTTCGACAAAAAAAGGAATACTCAAATTTGCACCCGAAATCGTCCAAGTATTCCCATAATTGTTTGAAACATTTGCGAGTTGCAGTCTCAAAGCCATCTACGTATATTAGAGCTATTCTATGTATTACAAGATGGCCTTGACTCTCTCGCTGATTTCGGGCGAGTGGAACCAACAGCATCAAACGAAACAGAACCTTGTCCGACAGCCCGTGTTTACGGACGTCATAGGAAGAGGTCGTTCGGGTTCAATATGCCCATTTCCATTTACTAGCACGTGTTTGAACGATGCATATCGGACGCAAACATCCGACGTCGGCCGACCGAAATTTCGGCCACAATCGGTTCCACTGTGACCGCTGTGAGTGTCGTCTCCGTCCGCTTCTGCAGCTCCGCCGGGAACTGATTTCGCACGCCTAGAACACTGAATACGTCAGCGCTTTCAATCAGGGAACGGGCTCCCCGGGCGGGATGGGAGAAGGCGCTCCGCCCGAGGTCGGACGTCATAGAGCGGCGGTGACCGCGCCCTGACGCGACCGGGCGTCGTGCTAAAATAGATGTTTCCCAAGCCTCATCATCATCATCTTCCAAAATTCACCGTAGAAACATTAACTTGCATACAACACACATACACTTAATACCTTACACATTCAACCACACTCAGCACTAAACACACCAAACACAACACCCCCACCAACCACGCCCAGCCTCCGCAGCTCACCTACGTTCAAATGGTACTTAAATTAAACTAAACTTCTCAAATCATCAGTGTCAGGGTAAATAAAATGTGTAATTGTAAATAAAATGTTAATTAATATATAAAAATTAGGGTTTCAAAAACCAACTACTAGATCAGTTCTTTAGATTAGGCTAGGATTTAAAATCATCTGTATTAGAGACAGTTTTAAAACTTTTAGGTACTCTTTCAACAATTTTATTGCAAATACGTAAACAAACTTAATACAAACTCTTAATGTAAACATGTAACACTAGGACAAAACTTCTTAGGTTTAGGTCAAGGAATAAACTCACTTGTATTAGATTTAACTTTACATTTAGGGACAAAGCTAGGTTAAGATTAAATTCATTTATTAGGATTAGCTTCAATTGTATTAGATTAGTTTCACTAGGTTAGATTAGCTAAATTTGTATTAGGTTAGTTCGATTAAAGATAAACTACATTTGTCTAATATTTAAATTCATAAATATTCTCAAATAAAAGATGTATAAAAAAATGTGAGCAAACAATGTACACTTAAGAAAATAAAAAAGACCGGGGAACGTCTCACGACGGGAAATGACAGGTGAAACAACATCACTTCTTTTTGGGAGCAGAAAAAGTGTTAAAAGCAAGTAAACCATCATAATTAATGAAAGTGACAAAGTGGCAGACCAAATGTGAGACATCACAGGCCGGCCACCAACAGAAAGAAACAAACCACCAAAACTACTCCGGCAGATGAGCTCCCCCACAGGAGCAGGCCGCCATATTTCGGCCAGATACGATGTTCTCATGGAGACGTAGACCTTCCTGGCCTTTTAGTTTTTTAGAATTTCCGCAGCCTCTTTACTATCCTCGGTCTTGAGTAGTCTTCTGTGCTAGAAGGCCGGTGACATAAAGAAGAATGGCGTAGCAGTTTTCCATGCATGGAGGGCGACTGTAATAGTCCACAATTAACATGATATATCGATTTTTCCAATAATTCTGTAGGTATAGATCAATACACGACATCATATATTCTTTCTAAAACTCGAGAAGTTCGAATATCATTCATACTCTTAAAGGGTAATCTAGCATGCATACATTCCTCTTACACAGCTGTCACAAAATTCACTTTTAGATACCACATTTTCCAATCTCCTGCCCATACTACATCTTGATATTTTTGCTTCATATTCATGATTAACATGACTCAATCTTCGATGCCATAAATTGATAATATGCTCTTCTTTTAACTGAAAACAAAAGTGTGTGTGTGTATGTTTGCGTAACTACACACCTTCCCACAACGGGAGGATGGTGAACGGTTAGAATATTGTTTTTCCTTTATCAGCGTACTCACTTATAAACTCCATAAATTATAATTATTGTTTCCTCCAAATTTCAATTCTCCCAAATGATGACATCGATGTACCCTCTTCCATTGATTAGGCAGAATTTGTTTCTAGTTCAACCACGTGTTTCTGCTAAATTGTCATAATATGATACGTGGAACAAACTACGACTTAGAAGTACGTCTCAATCTAACATCACATAGTTTAGTACTCAATTCGACAAGGATGCACTTAATAAACCCCAACAATGTTACAAAACCACATGTAATTATGTATCGCACGAACAAGACTATTTGACGTAAACAGAATTACCATAATGAACGTGTAGGAATTGTCTCAATTTCCGAAAATATAACGAATAATAATAGAACCGAAGAACATTCTCCATTCATGACAAGGGTCCAGCCTTCTGCCTAAGGATTAACAAAACGCAACGTTGCCTCTGTCCAGCACGTTATTTCCCACGCATTTTACTCCAAAGTTCGTTTTTGCCCGTACATCTATGGCACCGTCGACGTTTCGTTACGCAAATTGAAGATCATGAAAAGGCCCCAGCCTTCGGCCTACGCGATTAAGATACATCATTTTTGGGTCTGTCCCACGCATCTCTCTGCAAACTACTTTTTTAATTGACGAAAGAATAATCATCAAAAATTTCAAGATAAAATGTTCACCTTAAAACGGATTCTTCCTACTTATCCCTTAATAACATAGGACTGGAAGTAAAAAACTGCATAGGATTTTTATACATTTTCTTATAGATTTCAACTTGGTAAAAACGAAAAAATGCCAAAAATTGTCCATAACGTCATTTTTCTTGCTACACTCAATTGTTTCTTTATATTTTGCGTAAAATTCCTAATCAACTTAAAAGAGAGTAGTCTGATTTTCGTTTAAAAATGTACTTAAAACTGAAACTTTTCACATTAATTCTATCAATTAGAGCTAAACTTGGCAATAAATGAAAACAAATGAATGGTTGAAAGAATAGTGGTAGGAGGTGATGGATAAAATAGTTTTAGCGTTAACAAGAAGGTCCCATGATCGTATCGAAACAGATTAAATGTTGATAGAGAGTAATACGAGCATGTTTAGACTTGTTATATGGGTAACTAGGAATAAATGTAAACAATCTGTTGTTGGATTAGCTCATATTTCAACAAGCAAATTAAGTTCCGTCTTATATCTCACTCCGTTTGGATTCAATATTCAAATGATCCTGTGATTGTTATTTTATTTCTGAAATATAGCTTCCAGAGATTGTGTAATTTCTCCTGACAGCTTCTGTTACATGTGGGGAATACATAGTAAAAAGTCAACAAAGAAACACAAGTGAGTTTGTGAAAAAAGTTTTATTTTCAATATTTCAAATTGAAACTTTGAGGTCAAGAAAGTACATACTACTCGCGCAACTTTTCTTGAACGATGACCTTGCTTCCCCCTCCCTTGAGCAATGTTCAGCTTTATTACCATGATATACATAAATGGCTGAGGCAGGTCCAGGACCTTCAAGGGAGGCACCTAAAACTCCCATCAGTGTCCCTGCTGTTGCCTACTCAGAGCGATGACCTTACCGCACGCGTAGCAGGTTTGACTTTGATTTTCCAGAGGTTGCCATTACTGTAAATACTCTAGTGGCCGTCTGTAACTAATATCCCCACTCTGCCCGCATTTCTTCAATCTATCGTTCAAGAAAATTTGTGCGAGTAGTAGGTTTCGCATAAGGTGTACATAAGATGCGAGGATTCGTTTGTGGTTTCAGCCTAAGAAAAACTAACTTCGTTTTGGTGTTGATATGATATGGCGTGAACAGAAAAATCACACAACCGATTGCTACTTCTATTCGAAAGATGTGAAAATATTTAATACAAAATATAAAATATCTTACCCTAACCTTGACTCGCCAATTCGTCCAGTGTCCCATGGTTCAGAAATACCAACTCCACAGCCGCCTAATTTAAATGACATGCTGAGTGAGTCAGAGTACTCAGACACATCAGCTTTCCAGAACGATTTTAGTTTAAATTTTTATATTGACGAGGGACCCCAACTTTTTCAGAGTGATTTCAACGACCTAGTGAAGGGCTTAGGTCATTCAAAAGATGCAGCCGAATTAGGATCAAGGCTAAAAAACAAAAACCTGCTATCATCTGGGACCTCTTTTTTGTGGTACAGGTATCGAGAGAGAGAGAGAGAGAGAGAGAGGGAGAGAGAGGAGAGAGAGAGAGAGAGAGAGAGAGAGAGAGAGAGAGAGAGAGAGAGAGAGAGAGAGAGAGTATTTACTCAGTTTTTCTCCAAAGTGGAAAATCAGGTTTACTGTAATAATGTTCATGACGTGATTTGAAATAGGATATGATTCATCAACATGGCGCCTATTCGTCGATGCATCAAAAACTAGCCTCAAAAAAATTTTGCTACATAATGGAAATGTATTTGCTTCTCTTGCTACAGGACATTCGGTTCATATGAAACAAAACTAGAATGACTTGGTTACGATTCTTTAGAAAATCAAATATCAAGAGCATCAATGGATTGTGGATATTTCAAAATACTAATGTCTTACTCACGTTGTTGGATCAGCAGTGAAATTATACAAAATATCCTTGCTTTCTTTGTTTATAGGATAGTTGTGCCACAGAGCTGCATTGGACCAAAACTGATTGGCATTCTCGAGACAGTTTACCCCCCGGCGAGAAAAATGTCATCTGCTACCTTGATTTCCCCACAACAAATATTATTGCTTCTTCTTCTTCTTCTGCGGGGTCCAACAGCTGTCGCCGCTTCCCGCACCTCCGACGCCACAGGTCTCGTCTCGCCATGCTTCTTCCTCCTCTTCAATATTCCTTGCACGCATGCTTCTTGTACTCCGCATACCACGATGTTCTAGGTCTTCCTCTTCTTTTCCTTCCTGTAAAGTTGATATGCATAATTTTCTTTGGCCATCTTATCTTCTCCCATTCTTAATACATGCCGAGCCAGAGACTGCCTTTCTTGGATTCTGTCAACGATGTTATACTGAGACTGCGCCTTTCCCTATTTCTTCATTGCTTACATGTTCTCGGCGTGAGATTCTCAAAGATCTTCTGAGATGGTCTATTTCTATTGCTTTCAATTTTTCTTTGTGCTTTTGCGTTAATTCCCAACTTTCACTTCCATATGTTGTTATAGGTTCTATAATGGACTTGTACATCATCAATTTAACTTTCCATCCAATTTTTGGGGACCAAAGTATTGCGTTTAATTTTGAGATTGCCGTTCTTCCTTTAGTTGCTCGATGTTGGATTTCTCGATCACATTTTCCATCCTGTGTTAATATGCTGCCCAGATACTTAAACTCTTTACATACCTTGATCTGATAGCCCTCAATATTAAGTTTCCGGCATCTTCTCCACACTCAAGTATTCTGATTTTCAAAATTTATTTTAAACCCCATTTTGAATATTCTTCGAATAATTTTCTAGTCATTAAGGAAATATCTTCCTCATCTCCACCTATGAGCACCTGATCATCAGCAAACAAAAGTGTATATATACATTTTTTTCCTATCTCAATACCCATACCTGCACATTTCCTGCACCACAACTTCAATGCTTTCTGAATATAAATCTTAAATAATGTTGGTGAAAGAGCATGCAACCTTGTCTCAAACTCTTTCTAATTCTGAGATTTCTCGGATTTTTCCGCTTATTAATCAAACATTCCGATGATTTATATATTAATCATCGAAATGATGATGATGATAATATATTATTACTACCTCTTTAAATTATCTCCGTCATATTAAATTGGGGTTATAAAGCAGTTTGTCAAATCACTGCCAGAAGATGGGGATATTTCAGATATCTGTGATACAAGTATACAAGTTCCCGAAACTGTCTGAAGCCTAGTTAAAAGAGGGAGTTTTCACTGTCCCCGACATAAGAAAACTTCTAACTGATCCCCTCTTCTATGGAAACAATGGGAGACAAAGAAAAAGAAGCTTGGGACTCTTTTAAGAATGTAAAGCACAAGTTTTCGGGGAATATTAAGGACCCTGACTACAAAACCATTGGACAACGATGTGCATATCAACTCAGATATCAAAGCTAGATTAACAGCATATCAACCCAGATGAGATTAAAATGTCATTTCTTACTCTCTCATGTTGACTATTTTCCTGAAAACCTGGGAGTTTATAGTGAATAACAGGGCAAAAGATTTCATCAGGATGTTCGTGATTTTAAGAGACGATTACAAGGAAAATTGGATGTAAATATGTTTACTGTAGGATGCTCAATCGAGAAACCAAAGTAGGAAACCAGAAACGAGTTTGGAGAAGTATGAAAGAAAAAAAGAAAGATTACACAAGAAAAAAAGAGTCGACCTAAAATTGTGTATAAATATCGGAAACAATTTTTTTATTATTAGTAAGAAAATAAATAAATTTAGTGCACTGTAAAAATAAGTGTTTTTATTAAATGTTTGTTTTCATTTTGCAAAAAACTATACGTGATGGAATGTTTTGGAAGTCATTTTTAGAATCGTGACCTTTAAAACATAATCAGCAAAAATATCCAATGTATTTAATAATCATGCAGTAGAATGGCTTCCAGATGATACTCCTGTTAAATATCTTGGACTCAAATAGATACTAAATTACCTCGAAAAGCACATAACATTAATAGCTAATAACACACATACAAATATTAAAATTGTATCATTTATAAATAGAAAATCAAAATTATCTATAGACTCAGCATTAATAATATTTAAATACAATATACGACCCTCACTGACCTACGCCTGCCCAGTAAGGGGAGGTTCCCCTGAAAGCAATCTTCGAAAACTGGAAGTACTGCACAACCAAATTAAGAGATGTTTTAGAAGCTCCATGGTATATCTGAAATTACCTAATTTAAACAAAATTATCTACGGAACCTTTAAACACTTGGGTTCTTAACTTTTTTCCCATTCCTACTCTTCTCTTTCATCTTGCCCAGCCACTCTTTTGTACATTCTAGGTAAATCAGCCAATGTTTTTCCACTAATCAAATCAAGATAGTCGAAAGACCTACTACATTCTCAGTAATTAGCTATAAAACAGGTTCAAACATCCTTAAATTCAAAATATATTTTGTACGCCAAATATTCTATGTATTTTTCTGAAGGACTCTTCCTGGGTATCCTTAGTAGTTCGTTTCTAATATTATTGTTTTCAAACATAGTACGATGAAATGAAGTTCAAAAACCGATTATGTATACTATGTAGTTTAAAACCCTTGAAAGACAATATTGTCGAACAAGGATAATAAAACTATTGTGAAAAGGGATTTTAAATTTTTAGTTTAGGAAAGTAATATCCAATTAATTCAATGAAAAATATTGTTATCTCCTTCTATATAATTGCACGCGTGAATAAAAAAAAAAAAACCGAATTCAGAAAATAAATAAAAATTGTTTTATATGTCACTTTAACACAAATGTGGACGAGGTAATTCTAGTCCGCCATGGAACCTGATCAAAAAGTGTTCATTACAGATTAAGTCGATTAACCACATGATAACAGTGAGTAAATAAAAGAAAATTGGTGAAGTAAACGATTGGACACTAGCTACTAATGGAAGACATAAAATTTTAACATGAATAAATTTAATGTTTTACACATAAAATATTTGGTCTTAGCATAATACAAATATCACAAGAGGTGCTACAGAATGGCACAGACTTTCTCGTACAAAATGTTTCTAATTTCCTGGGTGTGGTCTGGCTTTAAGGACTTGCTCCATTCGCTGGCCAGCTGCCATCTATCGTCGCTCAAAGTAAATATTTTTGACATTTTCTCCACTTTTTGCTTTCCTATTAGTACAACCGAATTATTACTTAAAGAATATCAAAGAAAAGTAAAAGCTCGTCCTAATAGAAACTTTCATTGAAAAATTCGTAGACGTTTTTAAGAAAATGGCGATTAAACATTACTGTAATTGCGAAATTTAAAGATTTTTTGTCAGAAATCTATTGAGTTTCGAAAAAGTTCATTTAAAGTCATTTGAAGTACTTTTACTTACAAGTGTAATAATGCATACAAATGGATGAAAATGTCAATAATAACGGCGTCAGAGGTATTTAAAAAAATTATATTAGTGTAATTTTTGAAAAAGCAAAATAATACGACAAATGAATTTAGTCATATTAAACAGAATTGCACTATCAATTGGAAAATTTTAAAAAAATTTGGAGCCATTTTTGAGAAAATGGCCTTTGAGCCGTTTCTGAAAATGCGGAATTCAGAGCTCATTTTTACAGAAAACTGTTGAATTTTCTAGAAATTTTATTTTACTTGTTTAAATTATTAAGCCCATTATTAATCCGCCTCTAGTGTAAATATTTTCGACGGGGCAGACAATTAAAAAAGTACATTTTGTATATTTTGGAAAAACAAAGAATAAGCAATATGGCGTTTATGTCTAGGATAGGGTGCATTTAGTACTATCCCTACCAAAAAATTAATAAAAAATATTAGAAAATCTTGTTTTTGTATTTTTAAAATTGAAATATGCATGCACTATTGCTGAAAACTACTAAAATTTTCAAAAATTCTACATGATCTAAAGATATTTATGGACAGCAAATTTTGTTTGTAGTCTATCTTCCATTTTATAGTTGTAGGAAGACGCCGAAAAAATCAAACTTTTTCAATTTGGAAAATTCAGAGTTAACCGTAAAGTCGACCTATGCCACCTTTTTAAGGTATTTTACTCTATTCTTACAAGAATTTAAAATAATTGGAACAGTTTTTGAGAAAATGTTGAAAATGTCCGGGGAGCTTTATGTAAAGTACCCCCAAATTTTAAAGAAGTTTTTTCTAAATTTCAAAGCTTCAACTAGAGCCAGATGGACAGGGGTTTGTTCAATTGAGAAAAGATCATACGTGTGGTTTAGGCGCTAGCTTTGTTCACATACGACAGTCGAACGGACTGACGGACGGACAGAAGGACAGACGGACGGACGTTTTGAAAAAAAAAACACTTTTCCGGTTTCATAGGACCCCAAAAGTTGTATTTCCGTTGAAATCTCGAAATGAATTTTCCGCAGCATTACATAACTTTCTCTATACTACGTATATTACTCCCGTATATACGTATGTATACGAGAAAGTAAAAATTGTAAACGTCATTTGTATTTACGCGTTCTAAAAAGTACGCTAGCCAAACGTCTCTGTCTGAAGTGGCTCGTTTTTCTACTTTCCAACATTTGTATATGTTGTATTTCTCTCATAGTTGTCTTTGTTTTTCGTGGTATGTTAGTTTTCAGGCCTTTTTAAAATTTATTCATTTAAGATCGCTTTATGTATCATTATACAATTTTAAGGAAAAACATAATAGCTGCATTTTTACAACAACATTCAATTAAGGTATTACAATATTTTTAATTATACATGGTTTTTCATTTTTAATTTCTAAAAGTTTTATTACTTTGATAAATCCGTCTGTGGAACTGAGTATTGATTTTAGAGTTTCTTCCATTTTCAGAAATTTTCTTTTATTCTTTGTAGCAGGGCATTCAAGAATGAGGTGGGAGGTGGAAAGTGCTGCACCACAATTTGGACAGGGTTCTGGATCAAACCTCTTGAATAAATGGCGGAAATTGACATTGAAATGACCTATCGGCAGTCTTGTGATTATGATTATAACCTGTTCTGTTCTCATAGTGTTTTCCGGAGAAAACTGGGTCAAGGATGACTAAATGAAGTTCGGAAACATTCAACTTCCAGTTACGAGTCCCGATAACTGAGGCAGGAGTATTTTAAAACTTTTGAAGTCTTGGAAAGTGCCTTGAATTTGCTTGTCGGCGGTTGTAAATGATGTGGCTAGTTTAGCGGCTGCATCAGCTTTCTCGTTGCCAATGATTTTTGTGCGAGGGGTCCATTATTTGTACATGGGTCCCACTTACAGTTTGATTTTCTAGGATCTCCTGATTTTTTGGATAATTGGGTTGGAAGTGAATTTGTTCTCAATGGCTCTCAGAGTTGATAGCGAGTCTGAAAAATTGCAATGGGAGAGTCTTTTGGAGTCTTAACAATAGGTGCAATGGCTTGAAGGACTGCCCATGCGTCACAGGTAGCTATGGACAAGTAATCCGGGAGGCGATGAGAGTCAAGATTATTAATTGATGACTAATATATATAGCTCGTAGGTTGACTTCCGCGGCCGAAGTCGTTGAATTCTTGGCTGTCCGGGATTAGCCGCGCCATGGTCTCTCTGATAAATAGCTCAGCCTGCAATTTCGTCACGTTTAGACCCGTCCGTGTAGACTTGGTAGTATTTGTTGTAATCTTGGAGTGGTGTAGATATTCTTTCTGGTAGCCTACCAATAGGTTCAGTGATGTTGGTTGTTTTTTACGAGGACGGTGTTAGTTGTGATATAAGGTTCTGCCGTGGTTGGATGGGATGATTGAGCCTTGGAATACAAAGTGGTTTGCCGACATTGAATTTTTCTAGATATTTAGGGAGTCTCTCTGAGCGGTAATGGGAGCCGAGAGCTGGATTAATATATTCTAGGTTTAAGGTTGTTAAAGATAATTGAATTGGTAGGGTTGGGGGAATGCTAAATGTGGAGGAGGTATAGGTTATGCACTGAACGTTTTTTTCGATTCCAATGGTGGTTCTTCTACAAGAAACTGTTACATGACTTTCTGAAGGCTCCAGACTTAGACGCCATGATTTTTGATCACAGGTTAAGGGTATTTAGAACCTTTTTTGAAGCTGAGCTGTAGACTATTGCCCTGTAATCAGTTTAGATTGAATCAGAACCTTGCATAGGTTGAGCAAGCATGCGACTTATGCTCCCCATTTGATGGAAGATAACTTTTTGATAATATTAATTCGCTTTTTGCGTTCAACTTAAAGAGCCAATATACGCTGTTCCCATGAATGTTTGAAATCGAATAATCTACTAAGAATTTTGCACACGTAAGTCCTTTTCAATTGGTGATCACCAAGTTTAAGAAGAACTTCATTATTTTCATTTCGTCTTCTTGTGAACACTATAAACTCTGATTTAGTCTTCGAGATAGTTATTCCTGCATTGGTTTACCAGTTGGTATTCTATCTATCGATTCTTGCATCATAATTTTAATAACCTTAAGGTTTTTACCACTACATATCAAGGTAATATTATATGCAAAAAGAAATATTTTCAGTGGGTCTTGTATTATACTGCTTGCTTCATTAATAACTAGGAATAATGGAACACTAAGGACAGATCCTTGTGGTAACCCATTCATCATCTCAGTAAGATGGGATGAACTCTCTAGAATTTTGACGTTAAGGTATCTACTTTTAAGGAAATTGATCATGAATGCTAACATATTTTTTAATATATGTGATTTAGCAAGAATGGATATATAGATGAAGAATGGATATGACCATTTCATATGCTTTTTCAATGTCCTTTGAAACCTCCAGTACATGTTGTTTCATAGCTAGGATATCACATATTATAGTATCGACCAAAGATATTGCCTAGATACACATGTAGCGTTAGTGTAGCGTTACAAATTGAAGGGTGCGCCCTGCGCCATATTGTAGGCAACTAGTTCCCTGGTAGGTCCAGACAGGCGTGTTGTGTCCGTGCGCGACAAGAGTTGTGGGTATTTCTCATGTGTACGAGTATTATCACTTCGCAGTGCTTTTGTCTTGCTATACAATTCTTTTTATGCCAAAAAAATTAATAATTTCATGATTCTAAGGCCAAAAAAATTGGGTTGGGAAAAATTTTAAAAACCCAAATGATACAATAAAACATTTTTTTAATTTTTATCTAGTTAAGACGTATACTTTAATGGTTCCTTGACTCCGCACACTGAGTATATAATGCATATTTACATTTTTTAATCCAAGTATTTTATTAATTTGAAAACTTGTTCACATTATTAAAAAATGGAAGATGAATTGCAAGAGTTCAGGCATTTCACAGCATTCTTATGAATTAAGTTGTTTGTGTGCTTTAATCTTTTTAATTTTGAAGAATAAAATTACTTAAATCTTTTTAATTTCGATCAACTCCATACAGAATTACACTTATCATCCATAAATCATCACATCGTTCATCTCTTCAATAATTTCTATTCAAATAATCCTCAATAATCCTCCCAGTTTCCACGAAGCATATTATAGTTGATTGCCACGTGATGGCGACTGTGAGAACAAATCTTAACATCAATGATAATCTCTACTGTATATTCAATTCTTATCCCGGTCAAAAAGAATTATAGAACTCCTCATCAAATTTAATATGCTAAATAGTATTTAGCTAGTGAGTATACATTGTCTGCCCTATGTATAACATCTAGATTTAGGATTTGTGTATGTGTATCCCATGAAAATGTGTAACTAGTATGTGAATTTGTAAATACTGTATTTTTGTAACTGTGGTCGCCAATGACCTAGCTGTTTATAAGGCGACCTTAAATAAATAGTTTAAAAAAATCCTCAATAAATGAAATAGCCCTCTAAAACCCAGCCACACTTCCCGACCCGAATCCGAAATATACATCCGCTTGATGTAATTTCAAGAACTTGTGAAAAAGTAAAAGCTACTGAACCATGTACTCATCATTCAAATAAAATAATTTTAAAAAGTTAAAAAAACTTTAAAGAATCATTTGAATCTCTCCCTCAAAGAAACTGCATTAGCTAAGGATGGCAACAAAATGACGTAGAAACGATACACATAACTTAATTGACATTTCTTTTGTAATCATATGTTTAATTTGTACAATTCGTCTAACTCGGGAAAGAGATCGGGACAGGTGGCTCAGGGCATCAATTGATGTCACTGCCTCTGACCAGGAGGTCCTAGGATCGAGTAGTTAGCTCGAGTTGTGTCGCTGTCTGGAGGAGAATTTTAGCGGCAGAGTGCTCTGATCGGTAGTTTTACGTGGTTTTTCCGATCATTACCAAGCAAATGCAAGGGCAGTACCCTAACAAACGGACCACGGGTACGGCGCGATTATTCCTCCCTCCTTGTCCTATTCTCACCACAAACAAAAACAAAAAACAACACACACAAACAAAAACAAACACACACACACACAAACAACACAAACACACACACACACAAAACAAACAACACACACACAAACAAACAAACACACAACACACAAACACACAACACAACAACACACACAACAAACACACACAACACAAACACAACAACACACACAACACAACAAACAACACACACAACAACAATCACACAAACAAACACAAACACACAAACAAACACAAACACAAAACAAACACACACACAAACAAACACACACACAAAACAAACACACACACACAACAAACACACACACACAAACAAACACACACAAACAAACACACACACAAACAAACACACACAACAAACACACACACACAAACAAACACACTCACAAACAAAAAAACACACACAACAAACACACACACACACAAACAAACACACACACAAACAAACACACACACACAAACAACACACACAAACACACACACAAACAAACACACACACACAAACACACACAAACAAACACTCACAAACAAACACTCACAAACAAACACCACAAACAAACACACACACACAAACACACATAGACACACACACACTTGCCGGGAGACTAGCCGGAAGCTTAGAGCTTGTCCCGGCTGGGGCGATATTACGCTGGTTTGATATACCTGGTTGAGGGAAACTTCACTAGCCGACAGTAAATCAGCGCCGGATCTCACTATCCAATTGGGAAATAGCACCGCCGCCACTCAAGCAAAAAGCAGTTGACGTGCTTGGGATCACTAATCATAAAAATAATATAACATTTATTGAAAGGGCACCAATTGCAAGTCAAACACGAGTTATTTCCAATTACATTTTGTTAAAAAATGTATTTTTATTTATCATGGCTGATACGAACATTTATAATGTGATTTTCGAAGTTTTGAATTCGTAATATCTTGTGAGAAAAAAGTTAAGATTCACAGCGTTATATGACGATATCCACGTTTGCCTACAATATGGCGGAGTGCACAATGTTCAATTTGTAACGCTAGTGCCCACTGTTGTGTACAAGGAAATCAAGGTGAAAACAACATTCTTCATAAACAATTTTATTATAGCCAAACCACAATCCAAAAATCTAGTCCAGAAATACAGCCAGGTCAAAAAACAAAGTTCCAGGAGATGTAGCTATTCGAAGCAAATTTACAATCCGCTGGAGAATCACTACCGTAGCACGCACACGTCACCAAGAACTGCCAACTCACGCTATGGCACTCTATCAGCTTCCTAAATAGTCAATGCCTACCGCCCCGGCCCGGGGTCCTTATATACGCCCCGAGGCACCGGGGCGAGTCTCTCATTTGCCTCCTCCGTGGCGGGGAATCGAAGGGAGGTGCCCCTTCGGAAACCTCTTTGCCGACGCGGTCCGGTGCCCACGGGAAAGCGCCGTCGCTCGCCCTGTTCCTGGTGGTGTCATTCGGAACTACTCATTCCTACCCTGGTCGCGCCCCGCGGCACAACCCTGCAGCGGCCACAGTGGGCCGCAACTACACTGCCTGGCACAGTGTGCCCACCACACCGATCCTCGGGGCACACTTGCTGTGGTACACAGCACCCACCTCTCACCATTGGAGTAGTGGTCCTTGATATCGACATTTACCAGGAGATCATTTGTTGATATAAAGGATCTAAAGGCGCTTTGATATGGCGTGATTAAGTTGTGATTTTCCAATATACAATTCAGGTGACGACAAATCATCTTCTCTAATATCTTGCATATGTTATTTGTTACGGATATTGGGCGGTATTTCGTGGGTAGTGTATGATCTTTATTAGGTTTGGGTATGGGGATAACAATAGCTTCTATCCATTGGTCAGGAAAATGTTGTTCAGGTCAGATATAATTATAAACATTTAGTAAATACTGGAATCCAACTTCAGGAAGGTTCTCCAAGAAACTGTTTGGGACCTTATTGGGTCCAGGTACAGAATTTTGGCTCAGATCTTATTCATAAAGAAGTTCGATTCAAAACGGAAGAACGGTTCTCTTTGCAGATGATACGAACATCCTTTGCAATAAAGAAATCGTAAATAGTACAATATCAGATGTTTCAAATTGGTTCCGAAATAACAAATTAATAGTAAACGAAAAGAAAACGGTTTTAATGCAGTTTTCCATTTCAAATAAACAATTCTGTGCTCCATTGAAAATGAACAGTGTACCATTGACTGATATTAAGGCAACAAAATTTTTAGGTCTCTCAATTCAGTCAAACCTTAAATGGAACGTCCATTTAAATGAATTGAACACACAATTAAGTTCTTTATGCTACGCGTTCACAATTCTTGCAAATTCAGTCAGCCTTCATACTGCTCGTTGTGTATACTTCGCGAATGTTCATTCCCGCCTGAGATATGGCATAATATTCTGGGGAAATACATCTTATAGCTCCCAGACTTTTAGATTACAAAAACGAATTGTACGAATAATAACCAAATCCCACCCACGTGATTCATGTAAGCCTCTCTTCATTAATCTAGGAATTCTACCATTACCGTGTCTTTTTATTTACGAATCAGTGGTTTTTGTAAAAAATGACTTGCTCAAGGGCGGGAATATTTTTTCAGAAAATGCCGAAGTCTATTTCTATAACACTCGACGTAGAAATCATATTCATCAGGGGACAGTATCAACAGCTCATTACAAAAAATTCACATACAATACATGCACATTATTTTACAACACTTTGCCAGATGACATTAAACGATTAAATTCAATAGAAAAGTTTAAATCCCAAGTGAAATCGTTTCTGCTGCATAATTGTTTCTATACAATTAGAGACTATACTGAGCATAACAAGAAAAGGAACATTAATTTTAACAATGATACATAATGCATTATTTACCATTTGCACTGTATAAATGAGTATAACAACCTGTAACAACTATTGTACTACAGCTTCCGGGTCAATGACCCCCATCTCGATCAGGTTTTTCGTCCAGTTTCCTGATCCATTGAGCAAATGCTGAGATGGCCCTTGTTTTCTTCTGGACATAAATGTAACTTCATTTTCTGTGCAGTCTTCTAGAATTCAGTGGGAAATACAATTATTCAAATTATCGTTTCATGTTGTCCGGCAGGAAGTAATAAGAGCCAAAATTTATTGCTTATTTATCTTTGAAAATAGATTTTATTACATGGGAGTTTTTTGTTTTTTCTCCTTTCAAAATTCAAAATTTATTGCTTATTTATCCTTGAAAATAGATTTTATTACATGGGAGTTTTTTGTTTTTTCCCTTTCAAAATTTCAAAATTTCAAAATTCAAATTTATTGCTTGTTTATCCTTGAACATAGATTTTATTGCATGGGAGTTTTGTTTTTTCTCCCTTTCAAAATTCAAAATTTAAGTAGTATATGACTAAGTGTAGGGATCACAGAATTTTGAAAATGTGCACACAATTCACTTTTCCCCATAGCACATCATACGCAGTTTTTAACTGTTTTTCTGACGTAAAATAAATAAATAAATAAATAAAAGTGCTTCCATAAGGAATGGCTTGTTGTAGTTTTCGTTATTCTCCTTAGTTAATAGCATAATGTTTTGATAATATACATTTCTCCTTGAAGGGCTTGTAGATAGGATAATTTTGGGTAAAAATTATTTCTATCTGAATTTTGAGATAAAGGGTTACATACGTTTAAAGATCCAATATGTTTTAAGCCAGTACTGCCAATAAAATATCTTGGAAAACTGGGAATATTTCATCCACTAATGACATACGTTATGCCATATCTCTACTATAGGAGATTGAAGAGGTCAATTTTTGCCATGATTTAATCATCATTTTTGAGAGTATGTCTTGCAAAAGCTCTTGCTTTCTTGTAAGCAGTACTATTTACTACGGTTTTGTTTTTCTTAAATTTCCTACATGCTCTTTTTTTATTTTCAATGGCTAAAGTATATTGCTCATTCCACCATGGGACTTGGTGTTTTCTTATTATACCCGAAGTTTGGGGAACCAAAGTTCTTGCTGCTTCTAGAATAAGTGAAATGAAGACTTGCACCAATCAGTTAACCTCTGAGTTCCGGTTGATTGGCTGATTTAGAGATGCAATATTGGACTTACTAAAATGTTGAAATTGTTGCCATTTAGCTGATGCGATAGTGGTCACTGTCATAAAGGTAATTATTGGTAGACCATATAATTCTGGCTGCAACATCATTTGAGGCAAAACTAAGGTCAATGTTGCTTTCAGTTCCATTACGTATATTGAAATGGGTGGCCAGACATCATTTAATGATGATCTAACCAATCTTCAATGATTTTACTTCTGTCTGTGATATTAGAATCCCATAATTTATTGTGACTGTTGAAATCTCCTACTATTATAAAAGTTTGGTTAACTGTAGGAGAATATTATCAAGTTCATAGACATCGTCTATGTCTTGCCTATAGGCGATTTAAATATTACAAACATTAATATTGGAGGTAATATTAAACTTGAGAGCTGTGGATTTAAAAGTAGTTTAAAGAGGAATTTCATGTCCATAAATATCACTTTTAACAAGGATAGCTACACCACCAGAAGCAATTTGAGCATCATTTCTATTGCAAAAAGATGTAGTATAACCACGTAATTTACCAAACTGATTGCCTTTACAATTTGTTTCCTGTAAGCATAGTATCTGAGGGAGATTATCATTAACTAAAAGTTTTAGGGATGGTAAACGAATATATAAACCATTACAATTCCATTGTATAATACTCATTTCTAGTTATTATTCAGATGCATCACTAGCCGCTACATCCATTTGTTCTTGTGCACTCTTCAATTTGTTCATAATACTTGTAAATCTATACTTTATTGACCTTTCTGTATGTAATGGATGGAATTCAGTTATTTGGATAATACATGGAGTATCAAGTGAAAATTCACTGGCTATTACTGATGGGTTTTGCGATCCCGAAGCTTTTTCAATGAAATTTTTCAATTGGTTATAAGTGAGTGGGTTATCATTTGAGTTATCTTCATACTTTGCTTTTATTGGATGCATCTAGAGATTTGGAGATGTCTTGTATCGGTTTCCTTTGAAATTTGTTTCCTGCAAATATAATATTTGTGGTTTGTTGTCATTTACTATTAATTTCATATAACGTAATATGGCGTAGAACCCATTACATTTCCATTGAATGATTTGCATTAAGACGGGTTTATTCAGAGAGCTCAGAATCAGTTTCCTTTTTCTGTTCAAGTGATTCTTTTAACTTGTTCGTTATTCTCATGAATTGCTTTTTATTAATTTTTCTGTAAGTTTTGAGTATGTGTCTGGATTATATGAATAATATATTGTATATCATTAGTGAAATCGTTTGCTATTAAAGTTGGGTTTCTTGAACCAATTGCCTTGTCTATGAAGTTTTTCAGTTGGTTATAAGGAAGAGGATGTATTACTGAGAGTTTGTATTACTTTCACTTTTTCCTCTTATTGGAGTAAGAAGGTCTTCTAATGATTTATTAGACTTAATGATCTTTAAGTCTAATTTAAGAAATTATGAAGTTTAAGTCTTATAAAACTCATTGTGTGTGCAAAGGTTCAGAGATTCCTGCCTGAATGAATGATATGTTTGGAGTGAATTGGATATTACTGTTTGAAAATTCTTTTTGGATTATATCATGAGGAATTATAAGGCATACATTAGATATGATCACTCTCTTAAATTTGTTAACTAATGGCCTGATATTCAGTTGATTGTTGATATTTAACGTTTGGTATTTCTATATAAGATTTCCTGCTATTACTTTGCTACTGAGGAAAACACATATTCTATTGTTTGAGATACGTACACAACTCTAATGTCGTTAGAATTCCTAAGCTGGCTAGTTTATTAACGTAGTTCTAATGGAAATACCTTCATGGGCTTCAATGATTACTGCTTGTTCTCTTGATGGTAATACATCGCTAACAGTTGCACTTGCGTAAGACATCTTTTCTTGTGGTACTTTAGATCGTTCTTGTGAAAGTTGGGTAATGTTTGTGTTTACATTGGTAGAATTCATTGTGGTTGCAGGTCAGTCGCAATGCGGATGGTTGTCAGTTCGTAATAGTACTCACGTATCTGTTCGAATTCTGCGTAACAAATGCTCAGTTCACAAAACTTCACTCGCGATACAAAAACACGCAATAGCATCACACTGCAAACCTCACAGTACGTGAGCTTCAATGTTTCAGTGCTTTGTCAGCTCCTTATGTTTCATTTGGAATATTTCAATATCTTCCAGTTTCAAACATTTATTTTTCCTCGAAGTCACTAAGGTGATAATAAGTACACAATACAAGGCCCACTATAATGTCTTTTTCAGAACCTATATGACGACCTCAAATGTATGCGTCGAATCAATAACTACTAATACTTCAGGCCTCACAACTCGATCCGTGACATCAGCACATGTAGAACACTGCCTCTCCGAGATCGTAAGACTCGCCAATGGAGAAGAATATTCGAATTTAAGGAAATATGGATTAAAGACAACTTACATTTTTTGAGCTACTTTAAAGAGCACAAATGTTTGCTCTTTTTTATCATTAACATGACCTTCAGCACAGATATTACGTTCTAATGTGCGTTATTAAATAATTGATACAGCCAACGATATTTAAGCTTCTTTTTATTATTGTTGAAAGAATTATTAAATTGTATCAAAATTATTGCCAAAATTACTATTGGAATCATTCAATTGGAAGATGAAATACAAGTTAGGTTTATAGATTAAGTTCAACAAAGTAATTAATGAAAGCAAGAAAATGAGTAAGATGAAGGAAAGGTAAGGATGCCAAATAAATGATTATTTTTCAATGAAATGTAGTATATTTGCCAATCAGAATATTTCTTAAACTATCAAAAGCATATAACAAAACATCAGTCGTTTCATAAGTAGTCTAAAAATCCAAAATCTACAAATAATAAATATTGAAATACTCCTCCACGTTCTTTCAATTCTATTTAATTGAATTTCATAAAAATCTTTCTTTATTTTATAATGTTTTATTTATTTCCATATTATATTGGCTAGCTCCGTTTTAATATTATTTACTACAATACAATTTAACCCGCACTCTATGTTCCTGTTTGATCTCAGGACTTCTATATAATACTTCATACGTGGGCCTGAAAATCCACAGCTCGTACGAGATTACGGCTGATAGAATTTTTTATACTAGGGAAACTTATATTTATGACTAGATCTTGTAAATAGTTTCGTCTCTAAATAAGTACACGTAATTTCAACGTACTGCAATAGTGCAACAATGACTACTGTTCTTTTAATGAAAAACTTTTCATATTTTATCTTGACTTTATAAAACATACAATATTTACTGTCAAACACATAAAATAATACAAGGAAATAAATTACCACATTCACATATATTCATATGAATTTGTAATAACATTTTTACTTGGCGGGAACGCTCACATTCTTCAGGCAACATAAGAATTCGGTGAAATTCTCCAAACAATTTTATTTTTTGAACTTTCACTAGATGGTCTTTCGTCAATTGCAAGTTGCAAGTCCCTGTTTTCAATACTTTCACGTCTTTCTTCACAACTTTCCTTCACAGCCAAGTAAGACGATCAATACTTAGGGCAGTTGGAAAGTAATGCATCGACCAGTTTTATTTTTACCAGAGAATCATGCAGTCTCTTCCCAGTTTTGTCGTAGCACTCAACAGCTCTTAGGATGTCTTCAGGACGAAAATGGGCTTCACACACCTGCCAAATATTCATTACAGTTCAATAATAATGTCAGTACCCAATAGATTAAGGAATTATACATAATAAATTTTAGGAATACATATTGTTGCGGCTGTATAACCACGTTTGAAGAGCGCGCCAATGTGGCAGCGCTCAGCGGCGACCGAGGGAGTAGGCAGAGGCGGCGAAGCGGAAAAGGCTCCGCCCGAGCTGAGAAGGAAGGCTGGCCGGAGAGCCAGGAGCGGTACAGCGAGTCTGCGGCGCCGCCCGCTTTAAAAGCGAGCGCCGCCAGCCAGAGAATCAGAGAACGCTAGTGACCGTGTATCGAGTGGAATTGCGTGAGGAGATTGTACCGTGTAGATTTCTTGGTTCGACACAGCTTGTTCTTGGTACATCTCCCGGACTTTTGGTTTTTTGATTTCGGCTTGCGACTTGGTATGCTCTTTTGGATTTTGGAATTGTGACCAGTGTACTTTCTGCGGTTAATTGTAATAAATCTTTGTTTGTGAGAAGCGTGCAATTATTCTGTACATAACACATATTTTCTTCATGGTGGGTGAATATAAAATATAACCTCACATCACACTGAATATTAAGATCATACATTTAATCATTGAAAAAATTGTCTACCATTAGCCTATAATGTGTTAATAACGTGTATGTAGGAATGAATTAGTCTAAATCTTCCTTAGAGGTTTGCGTTGGGTGAAAGTTTTTCCTCTGAATGGCTTTATACCATTTCTTCCGCAAAGCTTTGTCTTTAGAGAAAGAAAATGCAGACACTCGGGGGCCGTTTTTATAATTCCTTTGACAATTGGAAACCCAACAACTAAAACTCATATTCCAGATTTCAAATAAGTATAATTGAGCAACTGTAAACCTACAAGAAAAAACTGCATAATAACTCACAGCCACTGTTTTGTTCAGCTTCAACCCTAACAACATGGCCGTCATACAGACAGCGTGGGTCTACATGTGCCTACGTCACAGACAACTGATGACGTAGTCCGGAGGCTTGAAGTATTAGTAGGTATTGGTCGAATGCATACATTTGAAACAAATGCTTGAATTTCTCAAACTTTAAATTATTCTTAAAGGAAAACGAAAGAATATTAAATGTAACACGTGGATAAAGACGTATAATTACATTCCTAAATAAAAGAACTCCCTCCTATAGTCGCTCGTTTTCATGAACATACCACTCGTGCAATTTTACCCCTTTAATCCACTCGATTCTTTAATTACTGTAATACATCAGTTCAACATGAAACATCAATATCACTGCTTTCTGGAATGATTTGATGGTGAAAGGGAATTAGTTGAATTTTAAAACAGTTCTTTATTACTATTGAACACTCATCATATGAGTGAATAGTAATATCATTTATCATATTACAAACCATTGAAATCTTTAAAAAAGGTTGCAAGTTTGCCACAGATACCACCAAAATGCTAATTGCGTCTCTGGACGTATTACTATACTAACAGAGAGCATCATATCGGATGATTAATCTGTAAACGAGAAAAAGCTCATACATTATTTGTACCCAGGAAATCATTATTCCTAGCGGTCTAAAGCGGATGACCTTTCCAAATTAAAGACAATGAGGAACAAGGTCAGTTGCATCACCTCACTCTTCCGGGACGCTTGCCACACTTAACATGCTATTACGTCCATTATTCCGAAACAAAACCTAGATTACTTAAGAATTGGTAGGCAACCTGTTATAACATTCTCAATTTTTCTTGGGTATGTTCTGATCTGATGACGAGAGAAACGTATTTGATTCGATAAAAATAAAGCAATTGTTTGTACGTCAAAAATGTGTTCGCTTCCATTATTTACAACACTAGGTTTTGCACATGTTTATTTGAAAAAGATTGAATGTGATCCTCAAAATCTCTTTTTTTATAATCAATATTCAGCATTGCGGTCTCTTCAATTGATACCTCCTTCCACTTATGCTGACGGCGAAGCTGTCAAAAAGGACTATCATTAGTCAATTTATGTTCACAAAAACATCATTAATTTCATCATAAAACATTATCTAGTTTTACATTTTGTCCCGTGGAAACTTATTTTAATTTAAATGACATGTCAGCTGGAAAAAATTCAATACACAAACCTTAATCTTCTAATGATTATTTTTTCATTCCGCGAAAGTTAAAATTTTGACAAGTTTTTACTTTCTCGTATACGTACGTATATACGGAGTAATATATAGAGTATAGAAAATTTATGTAATGCTGCGCGAAAAAAACGACGGATATTCGGTAGAAAAAATTCATTGCCGAGCTCTGGTGACGAAAAAGTGCATAAAACCATTTGCTAAATTAAGACAAAAAATCCTCTAACACGTGGTGTAGGCAGAATCCATGTTTTATGGGTTCTTGATGCCGAAAAACCAATTGAAAGCAAAACGTCGGACCGTCCGTCAGTCAGTCCCTCCGTCTGTCTGTCGCATGTTTAACAAACCTAACGTCTAAACCACACGTACGATCTTTTCCAAATTGAAGAAACCCTTCCTGTACATCTGGTTCTAGTTGAAGCTTTGAAATTTTGAAAAATATTCTTTAAATTTTGGGGGTACTTTACATGAAGCCCCACGGATTTTTCAAAAGTTTCTCAAAAGATGCTCCAAATATTTTCTTTAAATTTCTTTTACGAATAGTGTAAAATACACTTATAAAAGTGTCATAGTTCCTATTTTCACGGTTAACTCTAAATTTTTGAAAATTGCGAAAGATTGAATTTTTTCGGCGTCTTCAATTCGGCGACAATTTTTCCATCAAATGAAATTGGTTGCCAAATAAATAGTTCTTTCATTAAGGTCAGGCACACTTCATACCCTAAATGATGATAAACGCCATATTGATTTATTCTTTTTTTTTCAAAAAATTTAATTATGAAATTTTTTTGACTTGTCTCTCACGTCGGTAAATTTACACTAAAGGCAATGTCTTCATATTATTATATTTATGAGTACATGTGATTTAAATAATGTCAAATAAACTCTCTCGAAAACTCAACCATTTTCTGTACAAACGAGCTCAGAATTCCGCATTTTCAGAAACGCTCAAACGTCATTTTCTCAAATATAGCTCCAAATTTTTCTAATAGATAATGCTATGTGTGCTATTTAGAATGACGTGAAATTCATTTTAGTGTATTTATTTGTTTTTTCAAAAATTACACTAATGTATGTTTTTTGAAATACCTCTCACTCCCTTAATATGGACATTTAATCAATTTGTATGCATTATTTCAATTGTGAGTGGAGGTGCTTAAAATTATTTTAAATGAACTTTTGGAAAACTCAATAGATTCCTGTGAAAAAGAGCTTCAATTTCGCTTACAGTAATACTTAATCGTATTTTCTTAATAACCGCTTCGAATTTTTCAATGCAAATTTCTATTTAGAAAGAGCTTTTACTCTTCTTTAATATTCTTGGAGTAATATTTCGGTTGTACCGCTAGGAAAGCAAAAAGCTGAGAAATTCAAAATTAAACGAAAACTATCAATATTTTGAAAAAAGAACTGTATATGAAAAGAGGTGTAATGTTGAAGAGTAGATTGCATTGATAAAAAATATCTCGCTTAAGTAGGATAGCTTTGAGAGAAGCTTTTGCAATTTTCAAAATTCGAAGTTTTGTTGAAAATTGAACGTATGTCATTTGCATTTTGATGTATACGAGTAAAAATTAAAGGAAATATTTTGAATCATTATTGATATTATTCTAAGTCATAGAGATTTCTCATAAAATACTCCCCAAAATCAGAAGATAATTTTCTTATTCCAGAAGCTTAAAGTTATATCGACCAGACAGATCGCGAAACATGCATTTTGGTAAAAATGCAGTGCACAATTTAGGCCAGGCGTGAACGAACAGTTTTTGTCCCCGGGCTAGATTTGAAAGAAACCATTTTACAGGTCGGACAAAATATCAAAATGAAAAAATATAAAATACTAAAATTTGTTGGAGAAATGCAAAAAATTACATGAAATAGCCATCAATATTCATATATCTATGAATACTTTTTATTCATTACCCACCCGTAAAATAATTAGATACAGAGGAGCAAGTAGCCCTTTCTAGGATAAGAACAGGATATTGCAAATGAAGCCATTTCCACTTAATATCACCCCACATGCGAAATATGAAATAGCCCTCTAAATATTGATCATATTTTCAAAGTATGTCCCAGATACAATAAAGTGAATGAACTGGGTCTAATCATGATGCAATATCCCATTCTAAAGAAGATCTAGAAAGTATAATTAAATTTGGTAAACCCATCAATATACTTCTGGGCATTGGATTTCAATGGATACATTTTAATTGTCACATGTTTTGAATTGTTTCTACTGTAAAATGATTGCAATGATTGCTAAGATTATACTGTTGTAATTTTTATTGATTTATTGCAGGAAGTAACATAATAGTCACTAATACCCACGTTGTTGATTCGAATAAAAATAAAATAATACGAAAATGATTCGTTTAATTAAACAAAATTGTATTACACAGGGTGATTCTAAACTAGTTACCTAAACGTGACATTAAATAACACAGTGAATTTAGTGAAATAATGTATTACCAGTTCACGAACTGACAGATCAAATTTCTTCTTACAATTGTTCAATGTGGCTTCCTTTTGTGACACGGCAGTTATTCCATATGGACGACATTTCTTCCCATATGCGCGACAGCATCTGCCTCAGCCAGCACACCATTGATATGTTGGTAGAGCAGCTCATCGATATTTGAAGGAAACGGAGGGATGTACACCTTGTCTTTAACATATCTCCACAGACAAAAGTCTAAGGACGTTAAATCAGAAGATACCAGTGTTCAAGCTATGGTCCCACCTCGTCCAATCTAAAGAGAAACAGTGCAATGTTCTAGATACGCTACGACTTCTCAAGTAACGTGGAGGAGCTCTATCCTGCTGGAAAATGATTTGACCCATGCCCTCTTGAAGTTGTGATATAAACTAGTGCTACAACATATAGATATGTAATTCCCGTTGCACTAGATTTGTAATTCCCGTTAATCTTCCTATTAAAAATGTTCCATAAACTTTGACGGAACTCGATACCCTAAAGATATTGTTATATCAGTTTTGGTGAATCGCGTGTATGTTCCAAGAACCCCGTTGGTTTCTGTGTGCCAAAAATTCGCACATTGTGGCGGTTAACGGTACCACTACCACAAGCAACGCTTAGCATATTCCGCTCCACTACACGGCTTCATTATGACTGCATTGCTGTTCCCGCCAAACGAGTACATGGAAAGACATCTGGCGGCGTTGGGTTAATACTTGAGAATACGGTGAGAGTTTTGAAGAGCACCGGGATAAATATCAGTCAATGGTTACGAAATTATTTCATGTTACTTTCAGGTAACTAATTTAGGATCACTCTGAATAATATGTTTATAAATAAATGTCAGTGATTAGGTAACGGAATTAGAAAAAAATAAACGTGGGCTGCATAAATTCATTAGGCGAGACGAATCCGGCCCGCGGGTCATATGTTGGCCCGTAACTGGCTTAGGTGGTTGAGTTCTTCACAGACAAATAAACCAGACAGGTGATTTAAAAAACAACAGCACTTTTTCAGGGAGTCCCAAACGGTACTGTTCCATCAAAATTTCAACAACAATTTTTTTGAACCATTATATAATCTGTACATGGTTTATATACATTCCCTGTGGTCATATTTCATACTTTGAACTCTGAACATGCTTTGAGGTTTCTCCCAAAACGAGTATTTCTCGATAGAGTTTGTTTGCAGCACGAATGTACACGAGTGTGTTACAAGAAAGAACGCCTGATGGAGCGCCGCGACCGGTGTTAATCCTCGTGGTCATTTTTTTTGCCGGCGCCGCCACATCGCGTCGCGGGAACACGTTGCTGCGTCGCGTGCGTCCTCGCGCTGCTTCTCGGTGAGCGCGGGGTCACCTTCCAGGGCGACCGCGCGGAGGCGCGCACGTGGGAGCGAGCCCCCGGCGCAGACGCGCTGCCCCGCTTCCCCGCCCCCCCTCGCCAACCAGCCGCCTAGCGCTCGCCCTCCACGAGCGGCACGTGGAAGAACTCGTTCAGGTGTTCCCCGCCTCATCTCGCCTCCACCTCACCTTACCTCACCGCACCTCATCTCACCTCATCGCACCTCACCTCACGTCACATCACCACGTCCACTTCACCTCGCCTCACTACACCTCACTCACCACACCTCATCCCCACCTCACTTCACCACACCTCACCTCACCCCACCTCACCTTACCTCACTTACAAACCTCACCCCTACCTCACTTTACCACACCACACCTCACCTCACCGCATCTCACCTCACCACACCTCACCACACCTCACCTCACCTCACTTCACTTCACGCTGTCTGGAGAATTCTAGCGGCCGGCTCCTCTGACGGACCGGGAGCGGTGGCTCAGTACATCACTGATGTCACTGCAGGCCTCTGACCGGGAGGTCCTATGCGAGTCCTCACGGCGGCAGGATTTTTGACACTAGCTTTTCAGCTATGTCGAATTCAGTCGCTGTCTGGAGGAGAATTCTAGCGGCCGACTGCTCTGATCAGTAGTTTTACGTGGTTTCTCCCATCAACACCAGGCGAATGCCGGAGCAGTACCCTAACAAGCGAGCCACGGACGCGCGCGATCATTCCTTCCTCTTCCTTGTCCTATCCTCTCCCCTAACACACACATACACACTTACACTAACATGCACCACACGACTACATATTCCGGGAGACTGCTAGGGAGCTTAGAGCTCGGCCCGGCTGAGACGGTGCCCCGTTGGTGGGAGAGTGCTGGTTAGGGGAAAACCCCGCTATCCGACGGTAGGTCGGCACCGGATCTCGCCTCCCTGCGGGGGAAAATCACCGCCTTCTCACGAGAAAAAATCACTACACTTACGGGACTAACGACCTAAGCTGTTGACGCGCCCGGGAATCACCAACCAGCTCTGAGCGGTAGTTTTCTGTGGTTTCTCCGATCAACATCTGGCGAATGCTGGAGCAGTACCCTAACAAACGGGCCACGAACCGCGCGCGATCTTTCCTTCCTTTTCCTTGCCTATCATCCCCCCTTACACACACACTAACATGCACTACACTACCACATATTCCGGGAGACCGGTCGGGAGCTTAGAGATTGTCCCGGCTGGGGCGGTGCCCCGCTGGTGGGAGAGTACTGGTTAGGGGGAAACTCCGTTAGCCGACAGTAGGTCGGCGCCGGACCTGGCCTTCCAGCGGGAGAAGATCACTGCCATCTCTAAAGGAAAAGATATGCACTACACTTACGGGACTAATGGCCTAACCTATTGACGCGCCCGGAATCTCTAACTAACCAACCAGATCACCTCACCACATCACACAACGAAGCGTCGTTGTACAAAATGTTTCGTTTTTGTACAAATTTCTACACTCTGATATTTTGTTGGGAAAGAAAAGTTCGTGAGCTAGGACGGCTAAGTAATAAACAGAAAAAATGTGTTGTAATATGCGAAACATAACCTAGAAAATTTATATTCTTAGACCTGGAACACCGGGAAAAAGCCTTGAATTCCAAAAAGCCAGATCGCTGGTCACCCTGCTGCCTCCAAGTTACGGAGTTCCTCTAACGATAAGGTTGACGTGCGATTAGTGGATATGAAAGGACTTAACTTTTTGCTACCAACCAGTTTGTCTTGCCATTATTGAAGAGTTATATTAGTCATTTATTTATTCACTCTGTCGCCTTATAGGAGAAGAAATCACATCTGAAATATATCCCGCACACTAATTTTTTTCTATGATATGACCTTTCTTACTATATAACAAATTTATTTTAGTATTTCAAACTGTTTAAAGAATTGTTATTCCGTCCCAGAATCTAATACGAGTTTCCTGTTTTACTCCCAGCTACGTGCAATACATTGTTGAATCTTGTAGTTTATAAAGAAATCATTTATAGTTCCGAGTATTGATGCATTTTATTAATCATCCTCTGCCTGCTATTTTGGGTGCCGTGATATGGACGAACACTTGGCAGTTAACGGTCCTTGAAACATCAATAAATCAACCAATAAATCAATCAAGCAATTCTGTGATGAGTTCCATGGATTGTGCCTGGTCAAGACATGACATTCAGTTTACAATAGAATTTTGAGAGGTCATAATGATTTGTTTTCTTCCCTTTCACTAACATCACCTAAAAAAACTCTTCCCACTTTTTATTCTGCACCTTAAGAAAGAAAGTAAATCCGTAACCTGAATCTCAAGTAAAAACATAGATAAATATTGATGAAGTCTGTCCGTCAGTAGTCCGTCCTTCTTTCCGTCCGTCTGCCTCTGTCTGTCCGTCCGTCCTTCTTTCTGACTGTCTGTCAGTTTGTTCGCCTATTTGTCCATCTGTCTATCCTTTCGAGAACAATTCAAGCGTCTAACCAGGGATTCCCAACCTTTTTCTCTCATTGACTCCTTTTATGACAATTTTTGCTTCATTGACCCGCTCACGTTTCTTCTAAATTATGCAGTAACCATGTAAAGATAATTTATTTCTCCAATATTAGCGTAGGTATTTGAATTTTTCAATTATCAAAGACGTTTCCGCTTTTGACTAGCAGAATTTCTAATCTTCATTGAAATGCAAAGGTTACAAAATGTTGTGTTTTATACTGGCCATAACATTTCTACAGTGCGTATTGCGGAGAGTACTTTCTTGCGCGATAGAGAATCGCTGTCAACTCTAAGTTATAATATCTTGATGTTTCTAAACATCCTAATTACTTAATTCCGAAGAATGAAAAGGGATACGAAAGAATAAGAGCGAATTGGTAATTTATTATTATATGTTTTATTGCTTTATATCAGAACATATTTTTTATCAGAACAACAGATATTTAAGTTCATTATTATTTATTTTGTAATCAATAGATTTTGATTGTATCGATAAGGTGCCGATTCATACTTCGGCTAGTCAACCCCCAATCGACCCCTTGAACATAATTAACCCCCTTCAAAATTTTATCGACATCCAGAGGGTCAATGCGAAGCTAAAATTATACTCCTAGGGGACCGAAAAAGTGTGAAAAAACAAAACAAAAAAAACTTAAGCAGAAGTGTACGATAGAACCATGTGTGCGCGCCATTCTGTAGTTTCACTATACTAGTTACTACTTTACTAGTACTAGTTTCAATTCTATTAATGTGCAGTTAGAGGTGATTAAAAACGAGCTTTAAACTCACTTACTCCTGCTAAATAAAACCTAAACGTACACGGCTTTTGGGATTATTTGGCGATGTTGGCTGCACATTACAATAAAGACTTTTGGAGGGAATTTTTGAATGCATGGGCGAGGAAACTTCTGCCAAAGACGCGGGCAGAATCCGTCGCAGAAGACGCAGAGCGTGTGTCTCCAGTACTAATTTAATTGGATTCTAAAAATCACTCTAGATCAGTTTGGAATATTTTCTTTGTTTTAATAAATGGCGTATTATCAGATTAAAATATTATACCATTGACGAAAAAATATTTTATTTTAAGATAATTTGTATATAATAACAATTTATTTATAAATTGTTTAATTTATTTTTTAACATATTATTTTGTTGCGTTTGTTTTATACTGAATTACATGAATTGTTTCTGTAACTATTAAAAAAATTAAAATATCAGTGTTACTGGTACTAAACCAATACCTCTTTGTAACGCAGCGTGTATGATTTTTATTTTTTATTTATTTCACGTCAAAAACAGTTAAAAACTGTGTGTGACGTGCTATGGGAAAGTGAGTTATGTGCCGTTTCCAAAATTCTGTGATTCTACACTAACCATATATAACTTAATTTTGAAAACAGAAAAAAATTGGCGTTTTTTGCAAGGATTGTAAAAAAGCTCCAATGTAATAAAATCTATTTTCAAGGATAAATCAATAAGAATTTTGAGCTCTTATCTATCATGTCTTTTGTCAAGAGATAATACTTCCTGCCGCGACACATGAAGAACGATAATTTGAACAATTATATTTCCTACTGAGATCTAGAAGACGTGCACAGATAATGAAGTTACATTTATGTCCAGAAGCAAAAAAGGGGCCATCTCAGCATTTGCTCAAATTTTCATGTTATCTCAACTCCCCTCTATAGCGTTATGTAATTTGTGAACGACCTCTTTTTGTATGTTTGATAGTTTTTTCCTCAAAAAATTCAACCAAACCTTTCAGCGGTAGTTCATTGAATGAAAACTGAAACCAGGCTAAAAAACAATTAACAAATAACCTTTATGGACTCTTCTTTATAAAGTAGAACCGAACTTCACTGCTCTACACAATGGAGATGACGATTCCCTCAAAAGTTTTATAATTTTTGTGCATATGATCAATTTTTATTAATGTATATTTTTTGGTGTATGTTCTTGCAAAAGTTCAATTAATTCCGAACGAAATAATCGATTAAGAAGAGTTTCATCATATGACGTTTATTTACAATTTTGTCTTCTCTGATACCTTCTGAGAATTCAAGGACTCTTTGAAATTAAATACATGATCAAATTTGCGGTATTATTTTTGTGTTAAAACTATCACATATTTATAACCCGATGTAAGTATTAACTGTTTACGCAATCTTGCAGCCTCCCTTGCTTCCGGAAGCATACATTTTCTTTTAAAATGTGTCTCTTAAATTAACGCATTTGGTTATTTTATGAACACCCGGACGTTTGCTGCGGTTATATTGCACGTTATTAGTCGCAGAACTTCCTACAACTGTTGGGGTCAAGTAAGAGTGGACCTTACCCTTGGGCATGAATCTCAAGAGCACCGTTGAAAACTTCTGAAGAGTAATTTAACCTTAACCTTATTTTCCACTGACATTAAGTATAATTACGTAAAGACCTTAATTAAACACATGTTATGTAAAATGGTGGATGTTCATTCATAGAAGAGCGAAATGTTTATTAAATACAGTATATATTCTTAATTTTCTATGACATTATTATTTTCTTTAAATCGTGATTTTTTGCGCATTTTTTTCCTGTTTTGACAATTATTCAGAAGGGTGCTTTTTACGTTTCTGAAGTGTGAGTTCAACCACCAAAAACTGGCACCAGAAAAATTGGTTTACGTCACGTGCTGAATTTGTACTATATTGCCACGGGACAGCACAAAGCACATTCATGAATGGCTAGAAGCCAGAATTACGACTATGGACCCTCTATGTCCGTCGGTCGTTACCAGATGGCGCGCAGAGTAATTTAACTCACAATAAGTTCGCGTATCCTACACGTTTAGAACAGAAAAAGAACGTTTTGGAGGTAAGCACAGCCGTTACAACAAATATAAAAAATAATATTGTATAATTTTCTCTAATAAACTAAAAACGACCCCATTCTTCTCAACGATCATTTAATTTTATAGCATTATTTCTATAATTCAGCAATTTAGAATCATGAATGTTTAAATTTCCATTGTAATTCAGCCTGTTGTTGAAGTTTTTAAAAAGTGATTAATATTTTATATTGTTACGAGACGTATACGAATAATTTGTTTTAAATTAGCAATATTTAATTTTGTTTTTGAAAATATAATCAGCTAAATGACAAGACTTCTTACAATAAATTATTTTAGAATATCTTCTTTCGTTCTCATATTTCACTCACAATGATAAATAACAAATGTAATTCAATCTTTTGAATATGGGCTGTGAAGAAGCTGATTTGAAATTTTGTTCAATGTTTCATTCATGAGCTGTCGTGAATCAAGAAATGGATCCAATTTAGATTGTTTTCATATGCAAGTCATAGCATTATTGTTAATGCTGTGAGAGATGGGAAGACGGAAGAACAGTCGAGAACATTCGAAGTAATGTAACTGATCATTCCGTGCAGGCTGGTCATTTAGACAAAAATAATATTCAAATTCAATTCAATCAAACATCAAATGGAATGTACGTATAACAGAATTAAACACTAAATTAAGCTCATTATGTTATGCATTCAGAATTCTTTCTAATTCTGTCAGCCTTCATGCAGCTCGTTGCGTGTATTTTGCAAATGTACTACATTCCCATCTGAGATATGGCATAATATTCTGGGGAAGCTCATCCTTTAGTACCCAGACATTTAAATTGAAAAAGAAAATTATCCGAATAATGAAAAATGACATTCACGTGATCCCTGCAAGCCTCTTTTCATTGAGCTTGGAATCTTACCATTGCCTTGCCCATTTATTTACGAATCTGTAGTATTTGTCAAAACTTACTTAACGGTGGGAACATATTTTCATGTAATACTGATATTTATAGTTACAACACTCGACGTAGAAATCATGTTCATCAAGTGTCAGTATCAACAGCTCACTACAATAAATCCACATACAATACATGTACGTTACTTTACAACGCATTGCCAGATGAAATTAAACAATTAAAATTTGTACACAAATTTAAATTAAAAGTAAAATCTTTTCTGCTGCAAAACAATTGCTGCTTGGAGACTATACTGATCGTCAAAAAGAATAATAATGTTTACATTAACAAAACGATATAATATTATGAATTAGTTTACATTTGCATTGTATAATTTAAAAAAAAGACTCATAATGCCTGTAACAAGTAATGTACTTCAGCTTCCGGGTCAATGGCCCCATCTCGATTGGGTTTTTGCCCAGTTTCCCTGATCCATTGACCAAATGCTGAGATGGCCCCTTGATTTGCTTCTGGTCGTAAATGTAGCTTCATTATGCGCACGTTTTGTTGAACTTTCCTTTTGCTTGTAGTGGTAGTAGAGCTTAGGGTGAGTTTATATTTTGTTAACAATACAGAAAAATCAAATCTGTTCGTTCCTTTACCGTTAAAAATAATTTTTCTACACACATTCTACACAGATGTAGAACGGCTAAACCGTTCAGCCGATTTTCTCCAAAATTGATATCCCCCAATCGATCTGGCTGATGCCACAGCCCCTTGAATTTGAAATAGATATTTTAATTTTGGCGGTACTTTACATGAAGCCCCTCGGACATTTTCAAAAAAAATGGCATCAACATATTTTGATAGTTTTGTTCCTTAATAAAGTCTGTTCATTATATATAGGTTTCGAAACAAGGTCACGTTCAATTTTTGAAATATTTGTGTACTTTTCGCGTAATTTTGTGTTAAAATGCGGGAGGGAAAGTACGTGCATGTTTAGCACCACTAGTTTTGGAGACAGCAATTGAAGGGGTCACCAGCAAAAGGTGCTTACTGCCACTTTCGCCGAAAGTTACATTTTAATGTAGAACGGTTGTATGCGAGTGAATTATGTCGCTCGTGCAATCTCTTGAGCGTACACTTACTACAAAACATTATTTTCGATATTCGAATGTTGTCATTCGATGCAGAAAGTGCTATCTGCGCAGAAATGGCGGACAAGGCGCTCACGCCACCCGTAACGAACATCAGAAAACTCCTGAATAAAGGTAAAAAAATGGTAGGTGAATTATGATGATTGGTAAAGAGTGAAGAATACAAAGCTCATAGATGCTGGAAAATAGTATGAAAACTACAAGGGGAACGCAGTTCAAGCGAAAACACCTCCAATTACGGTAAGATGCAAAAGGTGCTATCTGCCGTGGGTACTGAACACCAGGGGTGGATTCCAAGGGGAAGCGGGTGGGGGGAGCCCTGCCCAGGGCTGGAGTTTCCATTCGCTTCCTTCCTTTATTTGACAAAATTGATTTAAATATTTATTTACGAAACCTGGAATGGAATTTATTATGTAATTATTTTAACAATCATATTGAATAGAACCATATATACGCACAGAACCATATACAATATAAGAACAGATATGTTTATTATTTAACAAAAATCTATAATGACCCTCTTCAAAATAATCGGCTGGATCCGCCCCTGCTACACATCAAGAGTATTAAACGAAACTGGTGAACACGTTACAAGAAAATCCCGTGTACTAAAGTTGCTTTGAACTGGCTTCCATTATGTTAACTTGACATGCTAGTATCAATTGCTTGATTGATGGTTAGTGTATGACAATAAACGTATTTAAACATTCAATTTCTTCCGAATTAAATGAATATTCCAATACAGATTTTATTTTATTTACTGTATTTTAGATATCAAAAGGTGATAACTGCTGCATATAGCACCTTCTGCCAGTAGATTGTTCCTAAAATGACCAATATTCTGTAATAGCTTTCTTCAAACGTAGCAATGTGGATGCTGTACACACAATGGTCCAAGTATAAATCATTTAGACGCAAAATCAGTGCATAATTATGAATATTTTGATAATTAAACATTTTTTGTGGCTCCTGTAAAATTACGTTTTTGTTAGTTAGAACCTTTTGCTGGTGATACCTTCAATTATTGAAGAACAATCTTTTGGCTCATTCTATAACATTTTGAGCAGTTCCGCTCTTCTGGGTACCCTAGCCAATTAAAAGGTTAGAAGTTCCCGTTAATCGGTAGGGGAGCCATTGCACTCTGCCGCACCGATGTAACGTTTAAAACAAACAATTCGTAATAAAGACAACTTCGATATATTTTTTGAATTTCGAGTTTATTTTTTATTTAAACATGTGCAGTAACATGCAGTGAACACGCGGGATAAAGCGAGCGGTAACGCGAGGGAAATACTGTGAACTAGGTTTCTTTGTTTGAAGTTACTTCACTCCCTCATTATTGTCAACTCTACCGAATTAGATAATTTGAGAACAAAATTACATGGAGAGCAATTACATAGACAATTAAAAATAGAATCAGTTCAGGACTACATTATCAAAATTTAAAAAAACTTTTATGACATACTACCTGAATCCCCAGCTACAGCAACTTACATCTAGGTAAGAATTACAGACAACCACAGAGAATCCACACACGCTATCCTAAGGACATTTTCAAGCCTCCTTAAATATCAGAAAATATAATCTTTGTCTCCCTCTCTATCCCTCTCTCTCCCTTCTCCCCTCTCTGTCTACCTCTCCCTCTCTCCCTCTCTCTCCTCTGTCCCCTCTCTTCATCTCTCTCCCTCTGTCTTCCTCTCTCTCCCTCCCTCTCTCCCTCTCTCTCCCCCTCTCTCTCCCTCTCTTTCTCCCTCTCCCCTCTCTTTCCCTCTCTCTCTCACACACAAAACTTGCCAAGCTCACAAAACTTGCCAAACATTTAGACCTGCGGATGGTTCATCCTATAGTTATTAAAATCCCGTATAAATGCTCTTGAAAGACAGAAATGACAGAAATAGTCCTTTGTCCACCGAACAGTCTTGCGCGCTAAAGCCATTAGAAATCACAGATGCGGAGAATAAGAGGTAATTTGAGAGCGTCTGCGCAGGTCTCCTGATAAATGAACAAGAGACAAAAGATGATGCAAATTATTTATGAAATTATTATTATTACAATGAAAACGCAGAAATTATAGAAAAGAAGTGGTAGAAGTAGAAGAAGAAGAAGAAGAAGAAGAAGAAGAAGAAGAAGAAGAAGAAGAAGAAGAAGAAAGGTGAAAGATGGAATAGATGTTTTGAAGAATAATAACAAAAATATTTTGAAAATTAGTTCAATTCCAGTAGATTATTGGATGCAATATAATTAGTGAATAGTTGGAGTTTAAACTAGCTGTATTAATTCAACATTTTTTAAAAAATATAAATATTTTGTAAATTTTAACTTTTATCTGCAGAATTATATGTGGTTTTGTCGTTTCAATGTGTGAGATTCATTAACACTTAATATATTCTTCACAATTTAAAGTTATTAATTTCGGTCACAAAAATGAATCTAGGAAACAATAGTGGAGTCGAGGGCTCGATCGCCTAACGAAGCGCTAACGCAACTCCCGTGCTGACATATGGGAACTATCGCTGCGCTTTACTTATCTGAAAGAAGATGCTGAAATGATGTTCTTCGACGCGAATACATTCTTGACACCTCCGGAACATATTCTGATTTATCCTTTGAAGTAAGTCTGGAGGACTTGTTGCGATTTTCTCTTCAATGAAGCGCCGGAGCTCTTCCTCCGGATGCGAGTTTTCCGCATACACTCATCTTTGAAGTTCCTCCAAACGAAAAAGTCGCTAGGAGTCTTCCTAGATCAAGTGATCTAGGAAGCCCCATGACTTCGATCGTCACTATAAACAGTATGTAAAAAGTTCGTGGATCGGACAGTAGGGTGAGCTGCTGCCGAATCCTGTTGAAATTAACCATTCATCCTTTCTTCTGCGTCAATTTTTCGAAGTATAATGTCAGTATCTTATTTATGTAGACATCAGCAGTAACATGAAAAAATAGATCCTATATTTTTCTGGAACTCAACGCTGACCACGCTCCGATCTTTAGTCGTGAAGTTGTTCTTCGTGAAACAGGTGAAGATTTTCTGCATTTCAATAGTGGTTGATTTGGCTGTTGACGTATCCACTCAGATGAAACCAGGCATCATCAGGAAAATGAATCAGAATATGTTCCAGAGGTGGCAAGAATGCATTCGAGTCGAAGGACACCATTTTCAGCATCTTCTTTAAGGTAAGATAAGTGCAGCAATAAGCCCTGTGTGTCAGTACGGAAGCCTCGACTGTCCGGGCGTGCGTTGTGGCCCGAATCTTCAGCGACCGATAAAACGTACACCCGGTACTTTGTAAATGACGAAGAAACGACTTTTTTATGTTTTTTCGTAAAAAATGTGGCACTTCTTTGTACAATGTTACATAATTTTCTATATAAGAGTTAATGATAAAGTGAATATGCACAGATATATTTGTTAATTGAAAAAGTAAAAAGCTCTATATTTTTTATGAATTGTGGTGTAATCCTTATACTTTCTAAAAGAGAGAATGTATAAAATGTCCTTCAATGATTCATTTGCATGAACGAATGAACGAATTTACATTATTGAAGAAAAACAACGTAGATACATTGAAAAAGTACATGGGAAGTTGTCTGCCTTGACAGTACAATTAAACCCAAAGCTGTCGTATCAATCATGCTGATACAGATGCAGCTGGAACTTCGAACTGACCTAGGCTAATGTGTTCTCAGAATCACGTAACAGTTCTATTCAATTAGATGTGCATAGTAAATCATCTAGCCAACTCTTCGTGACTTGCTTGGGCAACCTACAGAGTATTGAAAAAAATCGATGAAGAAATAATGAACTATTTGCTCTAAACCGGACTGAAAGAGGTGAATAAGGAATGCAATGTTAAGTAAACATGCATAACGTTTCCCTTGAAAGAACATAATCAAAGCTGAAAACGATCAGTCGTGGTCAAAAGTCTTCCAATAATCTCAAAATGCAATGTGTATAAGTAAGAAAATCATCTCTTGTGAATGTTTGCCATTAAAATTGAATCGACGATATGTCCATTTTAATTGGATCTATAAACAATCTCATTAATGTATTCATTTGAAAAGAACGTGCTGCTAAATTTGGACAACAGTAATTATATGTATGCCAAGCAGCGTTCATCTGCGGCATAGAACCTGTTTCTTCTTCAGCTTGGTCAGGACCCACACTCTTCACTCCAGGAATAACCCAGTATAACCTATCCATCATTCTCGGAGAAAATTCACAAAACATTATTCATTTTATGAAAATAACATATCAGTATGCTATTTTTATGTTATGTTTTCTTGCGTTATGAAAATTGAGGGGGATGAAACGATTTTGAACGCCATGTGTTGAATGCCGAGGGAAACAAGTTCACCATTCTCGCAGGCAGCCATCTCAAGTCTTACCTTAACAGTGCATCAATTATTCCTGTGAAGCAGGAGTTTGCGCGCACTCTCCATCTCTCCCCCTAGGTTCCATTGGAATTAGCCATGGGCAATTTAATCTCGATTAGTACAACATCGATTATTTTATACGATTAATGAAACATTGAAATCGATGTTTACATCGAATAATGACACATCTAAAAATTTTCCGATTTTTAGCGCGATTATTTTAATTCAAATTTAATTTTCAAGAAAGCAACATATGAAAGTAACATCTCTACTTTGGCAATGAAATTCCTCATCTCTACATCTTAATGTATGTAGTTTATGTTGCTATTCGAAATTGTTCATTTAAAAATCTGTTATTTAGATTTATATTATATCAAAATGTTTTTGTAAGAGATAATTTTATTTCTTTTAAAAAAAAAAGAATCGGGATTTTTTCGATTAAGTAGTTGCATTTTATTTGTCCAAAAATCGTGTGTATTACATTCTCTCTCAATTGAGAATGATTGAATTACAATTGAGAATGATTCGCATTATTGTTATTGGTTGTCTTAAAATAATTTAAGTTACTAAATGATTCTTTAATTTGCAAATAAAAAAATACGATTTTACTTTTAAAAATAAAAGTGATAATCGATTAATTAATATTAATAGATTATTCTGCAATACTCGCTCATCCCTGGAATGCAATTTTGCTCGTCATAAAAATGGATGCATCGTGCTACTGCTCCAGGATCACGCCCCCACTCCCGCTCTATGCGCGTCCTTCTCAGTTTCTTCTGTTTCTTTCTCTCGTCACGTGCTGTGCCCGCCCATTGGAAGGCAAACACCTGCGGGCGGGACAAACAGCTTCGGCGGTTACGTATGCGCCAAGCTGTGTGTGCTCCGCTGCGCCGTACGCATCCGGCCCACAACGCCACGACGGAGAGGTGCTGTGAGTACCCAGCGCCGCAAGGAACGCCCAAGAAGTGCGAGTGCTCGAAAGAGTCACGCGACTCCCAAAATTCATAAATTATCAATAAATTAATTAGTAAATGAATACAGCTGAGATGGCTCAGTGACAACATTACCGTTACATATGCAGCCTCGCTAACCGGGAGATCTTTTGTTCCGACGGTTGCGAATTTTCGATATTAGCTACACAGCCGGGTCGAATTCACTACTGTCAAGAGGGGAATTCTAGTGGCCAGCGGCTCGGATCGGTAGTTTTCCGTGGTTTCTCTGATCAGTAGCAGGCTAATGCTGGAGCAGCGTCTTCATAAACGGGCCACGGACCGCGCGCAAGCTCCCTGCCAAATTATAACCCCCTCTTCCATGCACTTTCACGCACACGCTTCCAGGCACTAAACTATCACACGTGTAGGGACACCAGTCGGGAACTTAGAATTTCTGGCGGCTGGAGCGGGTCCTGCTGGGGGGAGAGACATGGAGGTGGGAAACTCCGAAAACCGACGTCAAGATCGGCACCGGAGCTCATGAACCACGAGGGAGGAGAACACCGGTAAATAACACCCGGAAATAACTATAGCAGTTGCGGGTGAAAACTCTAGGTAATCAATTAATGAATAAATTAATCATAAATACATAACTTCGTATTTAATACGTACAAATAACATACATAAATTCAATAGGTTATAAAAAGAAATAATTTGTTTTAAAGGACTTAAAAAGACTAAAATGACTGTCAGACAATAAAGTACCTGTATTAGGAAATTGAGTTTATGAATGGGTTGTGTTCATTGTGGTGAGACCTGCCTTTGAATATCAAGCAAATTGTCAACATCAAGTTTGCACATCTTACATAGCAAGATTTGAAAGGGATTTTTAATGCCGCCAAGCGTTAAAGTAAGTATCAAGGATTATCTACTTTTCAGAAATTAATTTCTTTTATTATTTAGAGTCATCTCATAACAAAATGAATTGATTCTTATTTAATACAATAGAGAGTATCAGTTGAAGCCTAAGTAGCTACTTTTTACTTTCTCGCATATTTGCATAAAGATGGGTAATTTTTTAAGGTAAAATGGAAAAAACATATAAAAACCTAATGCGCCGAAGAAACATGATTATCAATTTTTGAAACCTAAATATGTCAGTCATAGCTCAGTGTTTGCTTCAAACAAATATCTTTGGTAACAGAATTCTGTACCTGTGAGCTTGGAAAAGGACTGACATGAGGAAGCTACTGAGAGAATAAAACCAGTCTTCAACATGACTTGCAGTTTATTTTCTCTACCTGAACTGACTGCAGATGCCTTCAGCAGTGTTGTTGTATTTTCTGTTTATCCCGACGAAATGACTGAGTGGGACGCCAGAACGAACAAGTTCCTGTTCATGCCTGATTTTCTACTTTCTTTCTCTACGCAAGACCCATTAAAATTAACTCATAAATCGAGTTGAAACAGTTGACACTAAGGGAGGGAATTGAGAGGATTTTCGTATACTCACAATTAAACACTACGAGGTTTTTCCTCGTCAGGATTTTACTTATTAAAATACACTTTCCAGCTGCGAGAAGTACATTTATGACTAATTCAATTTAAAAAATATTGGAGCAAATTTATTAACAAAACAAGTTAGGGTTGAATGACTCTGGGATCCAAATGAGACATTATGTCGAAAGTTTCTGCGGTGAGAGTCACGCTCTTGGCTGTTCGAGTGACGTCGCATCGAAGACTAACATACCGCCGTTTCCACCTACTTGTGGCCTTCCTGAGGATGGATTTATTTCTTTTTATTTATTTTACGTCAAAAAACAGTTAAAACTGCGTATGACGTGCTATGGGGAAAAGTGAATTGTGTGCACATTTTCAAAATTCTGTGATCCCTACACTAAGTCATATACTACTTAAATTTTGAAAAAAAAAATGTAGCCCATGTAATAAAATCTATTTTCAAAGATAAAAAGGCAATAAATTTTGGCTTTTATCCATGTTGTCCTTCAGAATAATACTTCATGCCGCGACAACATGGTAATGATCATTTGAATAATTGTATTTCCCATTGAATTTTAGAAGACGTGCACAGATAATGAAGTTACATTTATGTCCAAACGCAAAACAAGGGGCCATCTCAGCATTTGCTCAATGGATCAGGGAAACTGGACGAAAAGCCTGATCGAGATGGATGGATGAATGGAAGGATTAGTTTATTGATTAGTAATTCCGAGCACGTCAACTGCTAAGGTTATTGGTCCCGTAAGCGCAATGAATGTTTTCCCTCGGGAGATGACGGTGGTCTCCTGCTGAATAGTGAGATCCGACGCCTGTCAGCTAGCAGAGTTTCCCCCTACCAGGCGTCTCCCGGCGGCGGGGCACCGCCCCTGCCGGAACAAGCTCTAAGTTCCCAACAGGTCTCCCGGCATGTGTTAGTGTAGTACATGTTAGTGTAAATGTGTGTGTAAGGAGTGATGATAGGACAAGGAATTCTGATGGTGCCGTCAGGATTTTTCTGTGAGAGATTTCGTAGATGCAGTGTCCAGCCGTCTTCATGTTTTCTTTAAAGATTTTCCTACACCGAATTTAAAATTTTTTTTTTTATTTTTTTACATATATTTATACATAACGTTTTCAATTGAGGTATTGAGTAACATTCGTCACAATAGAAAAATTAGTAAAAAAAATTGTGTGTTTGAATAAGTTACATCGGCTGGGAAGGGGGTTGAAGTCGCAAGAGCCCCCCAGTTGGGACTGTTTACCCATCTAACAGTAGGTAAATAGTAATAGTGTTACATGAACTCCTTATTAATGGAAATATCAAACAATTACTTTCGAGAAGAGGATGTTTTTTCACTTCAAAATATGAACATTTTAATTCTTCTTAATTCTCTAATAATATAAAGAATGATAAAAAACTGAGTTTGAAGAAAGACTAAAAAACAATTTTTCATACCAATTGTGTGTCTTATGATGGTTTGTCTTATACCATGTCTTATGATTTGACAGGAAACTTTTTTTAATTTGACTATTTTCATGATAATAGTAAATAAAAATCTTCAATTAGTGCTTTCCTGCACATTTGTATATCAATAATTATTGATTAATTATTAATATTATTGAATTATTGATATATATTATATTAGATATTATTGATGAATTATTGAATGATGAATTATTGATACGTGTAACGGAAACGTCACTGACTGGTATTATTAATAGTAGTTCTAGCACCCCCTTGCTGATCAGTTTTAACTTCTAGTAAAATATTTATTTATCGTACCTAGTGATTTTAAATACATACATATCTACTAACATTAGTACTGAAAAAGTAGATAATTCATAGTTCTAAAAACGCTGACTGACTACTTTTAAATTTCACTTTCTCTTGCAAATATGCATGTTCCTTATTTTCTTCTAGAAGTTTTCTAAATCGTATCCGGAACTTGGTAAAGGAAAGTGAGTGATATAATAAGACATTTAGTCTCACTCTCTCCTTAATTACAAAGAGCAAAGGTATCAGCAGGAAGATCAGACTGTTAACCAGGATAGTCAACATTCTAAGTTGAGAGGTAGTCTACCTTTTGTCTATTCCTGTAGTAGGAAAATGTCTTTAAGACTGTTAGGTCGTTGTTCTTTCGAAACAAAATACCTTAGGAAGTTTAAATTTAATGAGTCATCACTTCGGGGTTACTAACTGCTGTCATGCACTTTCTATTATGTAAAATCATGCAACTGTGATGAATCCTAAATATGTTTTATTCGCAGAATATTACTTATATTTCTCAAGGCAGATATATTCTGCTACTCTATTTGTATAATTGTCTGGACTGAATGATGCTCTGTGAAGACATAGAACCACAAGTTACAATATTTCCCATGTAAAACAGTAATGAGTAAATGATATTTATTAATAGGAAAAATTATGATGAGCAATGGTGGAATGAGAGCTAGAGGATTCCTTTACAAATAGTACATTATGTGACCAGGAATTGAGACCATTACTGAGGCAGGCCTGCACGGACGACTTCGTCGACTATCTTCATTCAGACGTTCGCGATTGCCTAGGATGTCAATTCTCTGCATTTTATTGTCAACAATCTTTCTTAGAACGGCGAAGGAACAGTTTGAATCCTAAATGAAGACGTGGAGGCAGAAAACAAGTACGCTATTCCCGTGGCTGCGGACTGTTCGTGACCGAGGAGATCTAAAGACAACGCACGGGGGGAAAATCATACTCGAATACTAGAAGATTGGAAATGAGAAAACAAAATTACATCTTTTGATTGAAAGTTATCCCTCTTAGTACCTACTTTTAAAAGCAGATATTAAACAGTAATTGGTAGACATAGGAAGTGTAGGCACTAAAAAGTCGACTTTTAGACACCTAGAAAGGCACTGAAAATATCAATAATAATAATAATAATAATAATAATAATAATAATAATAATAATAAAAGAAGAAGAAGAAGAAGAAGAAGAAGAAGAAGAAAGACACTGTTATAAGTTACATGCACAGTAAAATGAAAAGGTGTTTACAATTTTTGTCCTATTATTTTGTAAATTTAAATACACAAAACAAGTACGTACATTTTAATGTAAAACAATATTTCCATGTTTACCACTCTTTTACATTTTATTCTTACTATAGTTTGCATTGCAATATATTGTCTGTCACTTTTCAAGGATCACATTGTCAAATTTGCGACGGCTGGGAGACAAAATCAGTTTGAATGCAGATAAGGACCTCTCAAGATCTACTGATATGACTGGCATATATTTTAGAAGTCGAACATTAACAACACTGAAACCTTCTGAAAATTTACATTTATTTCCACTTAATATGTCGGTGCCCTCGGTGTTATGGTAATCAATCATGTTCTCAGAACTGGGCTGATATTTATGAAATAGGGAAATAGAATAAAAGCTGTTAGTGTAATTTTAGGAATTCTCTTGAATTTTAAAACATAAAGACGTGTATTGAAGGTTTTGTAATAAATTGTCACGTTGGACCATGGCCGATTTTCCGATATTTTAAAAGTATATAAAAATATATAAAGTATATAAAAATGATAAATAAAATGCAGAAATGTTCAATAATTATAAAAAAGTATTTATGTAAAAAAGGAATTTATGCTAAAAACTACAATAATAAGAATTATAAAAATTCATCATGTGTCATTTGTCATGGTTCGTGACATGTATTATCAGCCCTTAAATAAATTTGATAGAATAAAGTAGGCATTTCCCTGAACATCCGAAGTCTACTAATTAGTAATTATAGGCTGATAAGCATTACATCAGTCGTATGTAAAACTCATGAAACAAGTAATTACTAACTACGTCAGGAGAGAATGGTAGGGTAAGAAGAGGCTGTGTCAGGGTCAGCACGGTTTAAGGGAAATGTTTCTTTTGCGAAAGTCAGCTTCTCGCACTTCTACAGAACCTAGCCGACGAAATTGATGGTGTAAGGATTGACGCGATAGTAAATACTTTGCCAAATCTTTTGATGTTGCCCCACACCAACGTTAAAAAATTAAAAGAAATCTTAGAAAGGATAGATCCAGGTATGGACAGAAGAATGTTTGCGTGGGTAAGCAAACTACTTCGTGACCCAAAACAGAAGTTCTGAATTAGAATATATTTATCAACCTCCCAAAGCATTTCATCAGAAATTCCAAAAGGAAATGTCATTTGAACACTCATGTTTCTTGCCTTCGTGAATGATTTTCCGGCAAATTTAGCTACAGATGTACGACTCTGCTGATGAATGAATAATTTATCGGGTTATAAAATTGAGGAATGCGAAGGTTTTTTGTAGCAAGACGTGGACAGATTACATTTCTGGGCGGAAACAAACGGCATGGAAATAAACAGTTCGAAAAGCAAAGCTATCGTGTGTAGCGGGGGTCTTTTTTTGCTCGGAAGGGGGCGGTGATCTTGCCCCGCTGGATAGCGAGATGCTGCGCAGACCTACTGTGGGCTTGCGGTGTTTTCCCCAACCAGGTATCGCCAACCAGTGGAGCATCACCCCAGCCGGCACAAACCCTACGTTCCCAACCGATCTCGCATGTGTGATAGTGTAATGCATGAGTTATGTTGGTTGTTCTCTCTGTGGGATGAGAGAACAGTGTGCGGTCCAGGTTCGCACTGCTTTGCTGCAACTGGCTCAGGGTAGAGAGACAGTCAAACACCAACACCGGTTGACAGCCGTTTATTCCAAAATGAGTTACAGAAATATCTGGTACAGCTTACAGCTAATTGTGCCCCACTCGTAGGGCGCCTCTGCTTTATACCCGCTGCTTCGCGAGTGACTAACAGCCACGTGCCGCAGGCAGGGGCCAGGCAGTCGCCTGATGGAGGATCGGTACTTACGAGGTTGTTCTCACTTTAAGAGAACATCCTGCGTGACTCCACGCATACACTTGTGCACACGTGCTCAAGTGTCCACGTGTGTGAGTGGATTGGCAAGACATCTTAGCCGCAATTTCCTGAGAGCTGTTTCTTATTTCAACTTCAAAATTTATATTCGTTTTCCGGCTGCTCAGGATGCAGTACTTCTGTGACCACACAAGTGTGAGGCACAGGTGTGGGATATAACTCATGTAAGTGTAAGGGCGTGTAAGGAGTAGGATAGGATAAGGAATAGGAAGGAAAGATGGCGTGCGGTCAATGGTCCGTTTCTTAGAGTACTGCTCTGGCATTCATCTAACATTGATAGGAGAAACCACGGAAAACTACCAATCATAGCAGCCGGCCGCTAGAATTCTCCTCCAGACAGCGACAGAACTCGACCTAGCTATCTGGCTAGTGTAAAAAATTCTGCCACCGACGGGCTCAAACCTAGGGCCTCCTAGTCAGAGACACAGCGGTGACATCTTGTCGATCGGTATTAAGCCAAGCTTACAAGTACCCTTTAACTCCTAATGAAATGCTTTAGACAAGCATTTCATTTGGAGACCAAGAGCTCTTCAGGAACGCCCCTTTTATACTGCAATACAACAATTATTATGCAGAAAAATTAGCAATGCTGGATACGTGTAACTACTTTTAAAAAAAGTATCTATAATATAAGGAGATAATGTCATTTTTTTATGTACAAGAATATCAGCAATGTAACCTATGTATTGCAATGGAGTGAATTTCTCTAGAAGACAATTCGTGCGTGGTTTTTCCGACGCGTCCGTTGTTAACGGAAGACAGCATGATATCACTGAATTTCAGTAACGGCAACTCTGGTCGCAAGCGGGTCGAAATATGTATGATATAATGAAGGGCGTTTAAATGAAGGTGATTGGAGACATCGGGTCTCGAGCGGCAGGAAGGCGACGGCACTTAGGCGAATCTCGTGCACGTGTTCAGTGGTCTAAGCAGATCGAGATTGCGACGAAGGGAACTGAGGTCTTTCAGTTCTTAACTGTGTTTCATGTTCTTAAGTGTATGTAAAGAAAGCATAGACTTACTTTGCGATACGGAATTAAAGGAGAAATACCTAACAACGAAGAGTTTGTGACATATCAAAAAGAAGCTCATTAACTCTTCCCGAATTTTCATTCCACTGTATTTCTTAGTTTTATATGAGCAATCGGATCGGGTCAACATTTGTACTGCTTTCCAGTCCTTGTTGAACACATCCACAAGATCCTGCTCAGATGAGTCACAATTTACCTCCGTCCGGGCGCAAAGCTTAGTGATATTGATTTACAAATTCATCGAATTTCTCAGAATAGATGCTGTTCTTACAAATTTTTTCTTGCCTAGTCACGACAAAGAATCTCGTCTCCAACGCGTTTTCAACGTTGCATTAGCAGCCCTCGCTCCCTCCATGACACGTCTCCCTTCTTCAGACAAGGAAATTGACTGAGTATCACCAACTGTATTTGAGAAAGATTCAATGCTGGTGTGATTGCTCGATGACCCATCACTGAAGAATTCGCTGCCACTCTCTCCTTTTCCAATGCGCTCAACTTGCTCAAAATAGATTACCACAATAGAGTTGGTGGAGCTTGTAGCAGTGTAGCGGTAGTTGATGATTCGAATGTTGTTTCCGACAGAATGAAATAAGCTTAGAATAACAAGGAAGCTCATTTCAAGTATTTGGAATTAGCAGACTTAATGTTAAAATTGCACTCTTTGTCATCATGTCACACCCAATATTCATGCAACACAAAGAATTCAACAAAGCGGGTTTCAAAAAACGAATATTTTGTGAACGACAATTCGAAAACGCATTAGAAACAGTACTTACAATAATCGCTATTTTTAAGAAGACAAAGGATAACAGGTGCTCGAAGACAAGAAATAATCGGTACTGTTGCCCAGAACAATCTATTATAACGTTTCTTCTAGTTTAGTGTTAATGTAATACTGAAATTTTAAACGAAGATGTATTAGTCCAATCTTTCTGTTGATGACGATGTGTTGTTTGCGTCGGAAAATTAAAATGGGTTTTATAGAATTGTAATGTGTGACGAAAATGGGCAAAATGCCATTGGAGGAGCTGCTGACATTATGAATTTATGATAATAAATATTAACCATGATGTGAGCCTATCTGAAAAAATCAGATAGAAAGTCGCTTCTTTTATCATTAAAGCCACGAATTTTGTATTCGGTCTTCTCTCTGAAATATATTCTTTCTAAACTCGTAGTTTGAAACAAACGTTTCTATTAATTCATATTAGTTAGAAATATCAAGTATGAATATCAGAAAATTCAACATTCATATGTAAAATTCAAAAATAGACATCCTTTCGTTGCTTCAATGCAAATATGTGAATGTTATACAAATCAAAATTTGCCTATATTATTTTTCATGGAAACTTAAATGTAAATAAACCGTTTTAACTGTGTTATATATAGTAAATATTTTTGCTCCCTTTTCCAGGCAGAGAAAAAATGTTTTTATGAACGTAAAGGTCAACATTGTTATTGTTATATCATTATTTTTTTTAAAGTTATAATTGTGACCAGATGTGGATGTAGAATCTTTTTTTTAGATGTTTCTTGTGATTTTGTGGATATAAATAAGAAATGTTAGTTCTGTTGTAGTTGTATTGTGTGGCTTACTTTTTACTACTATTCCACAATTGCATAAAGTTTTCTCGATAAGTGCATAAAAGTGCATAAAATTTTATCGATAAGTCGGATCTGGACTGTTTCTTAACAAGTACTGCTTGGCATCACTTTCTGAGTATAAAATCAAATCTACGTTTTTACTGACCCTAAAATCAGGATTGAATAATGGAGTGAATTGTGTTATAAGGGCCCCAAACAATTGCTCATCTTTTAAGACCCCCCCCCTCAAGGGTTAATCCAGCCCCAACAACGTAGTCATTCATTCGTTTATTGGAAGTATTATTTTATGAAATATTGAATCATTCCATTTTCTCGAACAACAACATCCATTTGGATTGGATTGCTTTCGACCCGTTCAGTGGCTGCCCGACACAACGTGCGATGTGCGTTCGCGTGCATACCCTCACAGACCAGAAGGTGCAAGGCCGGGAACAGAGAGACACTGACTGCTTGTTGAGCGGAGGAGTCTGATAAGTTAAACCTTTTTACCTTGTAATCACAATTTTGTATCTATTTTTAATCTTTTAATGACTGACTTTTGGTAATCTTATTGAGATAAAGCCCTTGCTTTTCTGCTGTTTTGGCAAACTAGTATAAGTGCATTATTACAAAAGACAAACTTATACATTGGTAATTACATAGGGACGATGCTCTGCCGCTTTATATTATCGTTTTCTTGTATTCTTATCCTTTCGAAGCGATGATAGAGCGTTGATGGTGTTTTTTCACCGTAATAACAAAGCACCAGAATTATTTTGTAAGTTACTTTCACACGAGTCCAGTTCCGTCTCTCTGCTATCTTACAAAACAAGTTCCGAACGTACGAAGCAAAAGGAAGCAAAGACAACAACCTACGTATACTCGTGGCTAAACGCGGCGATCACAGCAAAAAGCATCGCAAACCGTTGTGGAGAGCAAACGCAAGCAGAGCTTACGAGTCACACAGCGAAGCCCACGAATCCTTTTCGAATTCAATTTTCGGATTTTTAAAGCAATTGTTAGACCAGATCTTGGAACGGTTAGGGGATGTCGAAGGCTGACGGTCACATGGGAACGAACAAAGACGGCGAGTAACAAAGCCCAACTGAATGGGGAGCTGTGAACCCCCATAACGCAAGGCGGGTTAGCCAGTGGAAACTGACCGGAGAACCGCATGTGGTCCCAGAAGCCATCCGTTTTCTTCAGAGAGGCTAGGGGGTGGAGGATCACGTCACCGCCAAGGTAAGCGGAGACGAGAAGAGAGGTAGCTCGTTATTAGATTGCCTCGCGTGCGGACGCAACTGTAGCATTGCATGTCTGGGCACCGACGCGGTAAAGCGTCTGGGTGGAAGATGTACTAGCCACGGGACTGGAAGCACAGTGCATGGGAGTCACGGAGGTAGATTTCGAACGTAACCCCAGAGATGTACAGTATAAATCTTGTAAATAAATAGATTTGTAAATAGAGCTCGTGTCTATGTTGTCATTTCGCTCCCAGGCCGCCACACAATATATCTCATAAACCAAAAACCTTATTGAAAATTGTTTTCACAAAACTTTTAGTTTGTTTTGGTTACTCATTTACAATATTTTCAAAAAAATAAACATATCTGTTCACTTAACTAACTCCTGAAAGAATTGAAATTGTAGGGGCTGGCTTCTCTGAATGGTAGTTTTCCTAGTTTCTTCGAACAACAGCAAGCAATGAGGAAGCAGCACCGTAACAATCGGACCACGGACCACGCGCGATATTTCCTTCCACTTCCGTGTCCTTTCCTCACCCCATATTTACATTCAAATGCACTACATTTTCACACATGCGCGGAAACCAATAGGAATCTTAAAGCTCGTCCCGGCTGAGGTAGTGGCACGTTGGTGGGAGATACCTCGTTGGGGATATCACCGCATGTCGATGTTGGTCGGGGCCGGATCTCACCAGCCATTGGGGCAATATCACCGCCGAGAAAAAATATGTATTACACTTACAAGAACCGGGAGGATGACTTAGGGCATCAAGTGATGTCACTGCAGTCCCTCTGACCGAGAGGTCCTAGGTTCGAGTCCCGACCGTGGCTGGATTTTCGACACTAGCTTATCAGCGCATTCAGTCGCTGTCTGGAGGAGAATTCTAGCAACCGGCTGCTCTGATCAGTATTTTTTCGTGGTTTCTCCGATCAACATCGGACGAATGCCGGAGCGGTACCCTAAAAAACGGGTTTTGGACCGCGCGCGGTCATTCCTACCTCTTCCTTGTCCTATCCTCACCCCTTACATACACACTTACACTAACATGCACTTCACTACCACACATGGCGGGAGACCGGTCGGGAGCTTCGAGCTTGTGCTGGCTGGGGCAGTGCCCACTGGTAGGAGATACCTGGTTAGGGGGAAAAACCCTAGCGCGGCCGAAGGGGAAGAGCATCGGCATGCCGGACTTCGTCAATCCAGGCGGACAAGCCCAAACCAGTAAATCTCCTCGAGAAAACTGAATGCGACACTGCAACTATCACGCGTGGCGCCGGCCGCCGCTGACGTAAGCCTCGAAGTCGAAGGCTCAATGACGCATCGGCGACGGCTCACTATTGAAAGACTTGGACAGCCGCCAAAACAGTTACCGACCCTCAAACAAAACCTCGTAGACGACAAACCTCTGGAGGAAAATGACGACGGCGATCTCTCCACCTACTGCGGCCACACCCACCTGCGAATTTGGGAAATCCCTAAGTACCCGGCGTGACCTTAATGAATGATGAACGTGGGCATTGAACCGATAAGTCGAACCGAGAAGAGGCCCGTGAATCTACTTTGTTCAAGCACTACAACGTGAATTAAGGGACTAAAATCCCTTACATAATAAAAATTTAAAAAGTCTTAAAGCCGAGCGCATACTTCCAACATATATTTTGACAGACATAAACGTTCAGTGAAATAATAGTACACCAGCAGAATGCGGCGCCGTTGTAAATTATTTTAAAGTAGTTTCGTATGCTGAAAATTTCTGAATGCCATGGATAGCTTTTTAAAATAAGTTCTTACAGTATTGTCACTGGACTTATCGATGAATTTAGTAGCTGATAATGTTATGCGTTCAAAAATTGTTGCGTTCAAAAATTCCCCACATTCAGTGGCCTTTGCATGATATCTCCATACGGGATACGAATTGTAAATTGTAATTTCAGTATTGTAATCGTCATAAAAATACTTCCAGGTACGTATGATGTGAATAGTCAGAATTTAGTACAGCTCCATTTTTACGTTGGGTTTTGTTGTTATAATGCACAAAAATACTATCAAAGATCACCTGCAAGATTTCTTCAGCATTATTCGCTAAGTATAATATATTCGAAAATTCTGTCGCAAAATCTTGTACTACTACAGGTGATTCTTCGCCGGATTTGCTTAACGCTCCTTTATTTTTGTCCCCCAGTTTTTGAAGAGTTTAAAATTCCACCAACCCAGTTTGATTTGTGTTCACTTCTACTTCTGCAATTGCTCTATTAATCGTTTTGTGGGCGAATCTATATACACATTAAAAGGCGACTATTTTTTATGCTAATGTTAATAAAGTGTTACTTCAAAGAAGAAGTGCTTATTCATATTCATTTGAAAATCTATATTTGCACGCTTAAGAACGTAAATGGGAAAATTCGTAAATTGATGTGCTCTCATTCTCTTCATTTCTAGTTTTCTCGTATTCACTTAATTTTTTCAAATTTAATACGTTCCAAATTAATACAGCAGTGAATTTTTGAAAATTTATTTTTAAACATTCGGTAATACAGATAAAACACTTTACATAAATTCAAAGCAGCACCATAAATTGACCGTTCTGCTGTGCGATTCATTCAGCGTTGTCCATAGAGATGACAACTATTAGTGTTGTCACTCTCATTTAGAAGAAAATTATGGTGTCGTGGACTGTAAAATAACCACAGGGTAATGGGTTTAATCCACGCCACCTAAGTAGATCTATTTAGGTGGCATTGGTTTAATTCTCCGTCTAGCCTCTAAGATCGCAGCGCAAAAACACGCAAAAACACGTTTTTGAAAATTTCTCAGACTTTTCTGTCCGGATTCGAAAACAAATGATTAGTACCCCACTAGGGGCAGAGACGCGTCGGATGACACATCATACGTGTCCATTGGTGGGCGGAAAGTGGTCTAACCGTGGCGCATTCGGTGATATGACGGTCCTCGTACCGGACTGTCGTACCCGAGTTTGCGGGTTCAAGCCCGATCGAAGCCGTGGATTTTTAAGGGCGAAAAAATCCTTCGTACGCCTTCCTTCGGAGGGGAAGTAAAGCCGGCTGTCCCATGTTAGTAGATTTACTGCATGTAAAAGATCCTCAAGCCTAAAAGAAGCCTCTGAGCAAAATTGAGATCCGCCTGTTTCGTCGCCCAAGATAATACCTCCTTTCTCCGCTAGGTGATGAAAGGAGCGTAACGAAATTTGCGTGGTTAGACGGAAGAGCGGGCCTGATGGCCCGAGTCTCGCCACGTAAAATAAGGCATTAACTAACTAATCGTGAGTGAGGGAACCGCACATACGCACACTCGCAGTGGCTCAAATACTTTTTAAGGATAATTTAACATTGAATTCCAGATTCTGCATATTTCTGATCAACAGTGCTGCGAAAATGGAGCATATAGAACAGCGAAACCTCTAAAACAGTAAAAAGAAAAAAAATAAAAAGTTTGGTGAAATGTAATTTGTATTCATAAAAATTTCAAAGAATTGTCGTTCTAATAACGCGTCATTTTTATTTAGTTATTGAGTTTCAGTGACGAAAACTGGCGATCCTGAAGAATCACATAGACTTCCTCGTTCTAGTTTGTTTTCTATACTTTTTCGTCGCAGCTAGCATTTTTCTTTCTCGTATACGTACGTATATACGGAGTAATATACATAGTATGGAGAAAGTAATGTAATGCTGCACGAAAAAAGGCGGATTTTGGGCAGAAAAAACTCATTGCTATGCCTGATAACGAAAAAGTGGATAAATCCAGTTGCTAAATTTAGAAACAAAATCCTTTAACATGTGGTATTGCCAGAATCCCTGTTTTGTAGGTCCTTGACACAGAAAAATTAATTGACGACAAAACGTCTGTCCGTCCGTCCGTCCGTCCGTCCGTCCGTCCGTCCGTCCGTCCGTCCGTCCGTCCGTCGGCCCGTCTGTCCGCCCGGCTGTCCGTCTGTGAACACCACCAGCGTCTAAACCATACGTAGGATTTTTCCAAAATGTATATTTGCTGGGCGATATGCCTCGATTGGAGGCTCTGCGATTTTGAAAAACTTTCTTTAAAATTTGGGGGTACTTCATATGAAGCCTGACGGATATTTTCAAAATTTTCTCAAAAATGGCTACAAATTTGTTCTTTATTTTTGTTTGCAAGAATAGAGTAAAATGCACTTATGAAGACTGCATTGGCCATTTTTTCGCTTTTAACTCTGACTTTTCGAAAATTGCAGTTAATTTTTTCCGGCGTCTTCTTACAACTACAAAATTAAAGAAGAAATGTTTTCTTCAAATTAAATTTTATCTCCATAATTAGTTCATTAAGGACATGCACGTTTTTTGTTGACAATTTTGGTAGTTTTCGCGCAATATTGCATACAATATGTGCAATTTTAAAAATTACAAATATAAGATTTTCTCAAAACCGGCTCAAATTTTTTCTTTAAAATGTTGGTAGGCATAGTGCTAAGTGTACTATATAAGATGACATAAACACATTCTAATATTTTATTTTATTTTTTCAAAATTTACAAAAATGTTTTTATTGACTTGTCGCTCACGTCGTTAATATTGATTAGCGGTAATTTGTTAACATGATTGTATTTTAAGTTTTAAAATTCCCCAATTTGAACGTTCAAACATTATTTTCTCAAAACATTATTGCGCTATACATTATTGAATTTGTGAATGGAAGTACTTTAAATGATTGTTTTCGAAAACTCAAACATTTTCTCGAAATAGAGTTTCAAATTTCGGATTTATAGTAACGCTAAAAAGACATTTCTTTAGAAACGGCACATATTTTTTCAATGAAAATTGCCATTTACGACGAGGTTTTACTCTTCTTTAATATCTTTAAAGTAATATTTCGGTTCTACAGAAAAAACAAAAATTGGGAAAATTCCAAAAAATGTACTTTGGGCGGCGATTGCTGGGAGCTGGCAAGTGTATGTGGCAAACCCGAATAGCTAGCCCAAACCAAAGAAAATAGAAAACTAATTCGAGAAAGTCTGTGCCATTTTGTAACACCTCTAGTTACTTTTGCAACTCTCACATCCCAGCAGCTGCCAATCCGCGCCTAAAACACTCTTTTTCAAATTTTCTCAATTTTTCAGGCCCGTAGTAACGGTACTGAATTAGAGTTTTAAGAATATTATAGAAGAATATACCTCGTCATATAGGCCAATTTTCATTAAAAAAATGTTCTTAATATCTTTATTGTGATTCAATATACTTAGTTCGAAAAAGTAATTAAAAATTATTTTGTTACTCTGTTGAATTAAACATTATAATTATTTTCCTATGTGTACATTTTCGTTTCTACATTCTACATATATGCATTTGGTTGTACGTCAATATGTTTAACGTTATATTCGTGATACTATAAAATCGAATTAAATTTGTAATATGGTCCAACATTGAATTAAATGTATTTTATTTACAACTAAATGTATTTTATTTACAATGAAAATAATTTCGCTGCTTCATTCTTTAAGAACTTAATATTATACAATCCAATGGTAATACCTTCTCATTTAGTGAATTTTATTACGTAAGAAACTAAACATATGGGATTACGTAACGGTTTGCTTTATTTGGCAGCAAAACCTTGAAAGATTCTACCTTCTTACCAAAGATCTATCTGATTATAAGGTAAGTGTATGTTTGAAAAGGAATTACATGCACTTCCTTGCAACATGTTGTTAAACATTATTTTAGTGGTGCCTGTCTAGTGACTGAAAACACGGGTCTTCAGCCCGTGGTAGGCCATCAGCTCGTGGTAGATCCAATGATCCAATGACTTTCGAGTATGAATAAGCTTAACCCTTAGTTACTCGTGCTGGCGTACTCCACTCAAAATATTATCGCTGTAGGTGTCAGGCAACATTAAGTGCGTGTTCTAGCATTTGAACTAACTTCGAAGAAAGCATTCAGCTACATCCTCCTCGTTACTCAGTTGCTTAAAATTTGCTGCAGTGTCTAGATGATTGTATTTCCGTTGGAAAGTGTTCGTTGGCGTACTTTCTACGCCGCGCGGGTACCAATGTGAGTTGTCATTTTCTTTTAATTATCACAGTATTTTTTTTAAATTTATTGATGCAATTAAACTAATTTATTTTTTTTACATTAGGAACAATACAGAGATGAATAATTTATCGGAAACACTGATATGTGGATTATTACGTGACGAGTTGTCAGAAGACAAAATTTGCGATGCTGCAAGTGATTCTGAGGAAGAAGTTGTAGTGACCGAGAGTGAACATGACACGTGTTCTGAGCTTGATTATGCTAGTGATTATTCAAGTAGCGATTCGGGGTGTAGAGATGCTTTCATTTGCAAAGGCAAGATTACAAAATGGAATAAAACACCGCTTGACAGCAAAGTTACAAATACGGAAGTCGTGATGATCAAGAAAAACCACCAACAAAATTAGGAATTCACTGTCACATTTGCGGAAGAGCAAAAAACCACACTACTACAATTATTATCACGAACTGGCGCAACAAATTTGCATACAACGAATATTTTCTTAGTCATCAAACGGGAAAATTGTTCTGAAGACTAATATGCTAAATTTATTATTATTATTATTATTTATCTAATTAAAATTGTAATATGTATACATTTCAAATAAAACTAAATTAAAAGTGTATCCAAATATTATTCAGGCTTTGCATAGTTCATTTTTCTAACAAACTACGCTTGGCGTACAAAGTACGCCGCGCGGGTACTTGTGTGATAAAATATAGCGCGGGTAACTAAGGATTTAGGATAAATAGGATGACAAAGATAGAACGTTAACTATTTACTTAGCATTGTCAGTCCACTATAGAACTAGAGTAGGCAAATTGGTCGTCTCTTATCAATAAAATCGTTAACTATTCACTGTGTATTCACCGAATATGAGTTTGATAAGATATGGTGCTAGCAACCTTTTGGACTTACATAAAACAAAAAAAATGAATATTTAGCTGATGTCATGCGCAACATGTTAGAAAATCCTGAATCTCGTTTGTGCAGATTCGTAAATTTCATCACTCAGAAACCCCTGACTTTTTACATTTATTTTGCCGGGTCTTCTCCCTTCGAAACCGGTCGGTGGTTTTTTTCCTTATTACTTTTTGCTTGTACCATCAAAAATACAGATTCTTCCAAAGCAACATCTCGGTACATTTAATTACAGGCCAGGCATGAAAATAAAAGAATAATTGATGGCATGGCATTTAGTGAAAAACTTTGGTGGAAAACACGTAATTCCTTAATAATCCTACTTCGTCAAAATTGGCGCTGCAATCTCAAGTTTATATGTACTTCGTGGTTGTAAAACACTTCAAGCAAAAAATGGGGTTACACGTGTTTCATATACGTTCACCAGAATTTTGAATATAAACATTAATAGAATGACGATGTCAAACTTCATGCGTGTAAAACTAATCATGTTAAGGATTTAATGAATGGATGTAAAGTTACGGCAGAGTCTTGTGTCTGCAGAGATGCGCCCAACACAGAAATTTAGGTTTCTGTCACGAAAATATTTTGCTTTGTGAAACTAGAGTGAATTTTAATTTTGTCATGTGTTCCTATATTCAAGATGTCTCATAATACGTGTTACAAGCTTCTAGTGCATGCAGAGGTCCGGGATGATTTCTTTGTGTCAACGAACGTGTGACAAGGTTACGCACGTGACATTTGCTCCTGGTTGTTAGGCAACTCCTCGCGCATTGGTGCTGCCCGGGTGCTCGGAATCTCATTAAGGATGCCACCTCGCTCACGTCTTCCAGTACCTCATTTCTCATTATTCATTAAGTTAGTATCAAATTCATAGACAATGCTCGGATTAAAAAACGGTGGAGAGAAACAATTTGGTAGAAACTGATAAAATTAATTGTTATCATCAGTATCGACAGTACGGATCCTTTTCCAGCACATTCGTTCCGTCGCCTTTTTGACTAGCCCCTACGTTTTCAGTTACCTGTAGTAGTGGTTAAATGATTATTGATATACGACTTTATGTCACTAAAATTATCTCACCTGGCTTATTCGTATCGTATCAATTTTTTATGTTAGTTTGAAACCATCTCTGCGCTTCACAGTGCCCTCAGCCTTTTCAAGTATCCCCAAGTATAAGTTTATAATTTACTAAAAGTGTAGTTTTTACATATGTTAGTTATCATTAGTTCTATCAGAAAACATTTAAGTTTATGAACAGAGAGCTCTTTGTCGCCTATAAAATTGAATCGCTAGGTGCAGAATCTCATCATGTCCATTAGTTTACGGAATTAGAGATATGTGATCACAGATATAAATATGTAAACACCTGATGTCTGCCACGATCTGTGATCCACTGATCTAGCTTAAGTTTTCGTTTGGTGCAGAATTGGGTATAAAGTAATTGTCTTTTCTTTTCCTGCAAAATCATGGAGAGCGGAAATGAGGGGTATCTGCACCATGCAATTCAATTGCTCCACTTACTTGTTTAAATTGTCGGCTAATTCATATTCACGCAATTATGGCAGTAACAAACATAACAACCTAGGTAATTAGTATTTTTTACTGGCTCAATTCGCTGACTCCAAGTTCAGAGATTAACCCTGGCTGTCTTGCGAGTTTTCAAGCTGGTGGTTGTGTATTTTTGAAGAGTGAAATATCCTCATAGTGTGATGTTACGCATGTGTCGTATAAAAAGAACCTTGCTCGGTATAATTAAATTAATTATTTTATGTAGTATTTCAAATCACGATTCGTAAATGAATTTTTTTAACAAATATTGCTTTTATAACATTCACGTATTTTTTTTTTTTAATTATATATATATATATATATATATATATATATATATAACAAAATGACGAACCATTTTTGTGTATGAAAATATCATTTATATGAAGTAGGATATAGGGATGTCAAAGACGATCGTGAGGGCGGTCGCTATGTGACAAGTAAACAATCGGCGTTAAATGTCATTTTCGCTAGGTGAAGAGGATGTGGAAATGACCGGGCGGAGGCGGAAATAGTGTTGTTTTGTTAGACCAAAGAAGATGATACAGAGTTATGATGCTTCGGGTTTTAGGAAGAACAGTGACACTCTCTCTCTCTAGCAACGCGGTAATGAGCGGATCGGCTCCTGACATTTTACTCAGTCGAGGAAAGACTGTTGCTGGACAACCAAATCCGATGCAATGACTTGTAGTAGAATTAAGTCTATCGTTTCTTATATTAGGATAAAACGTTCTTGTGGGAAGAGACGAAGGAATTCTACATAGTCAGTACGTGTATAGGCGTTCACTCGTGATGCGAGTAAGGGAAGTAACGGTAATAATAGTATCGCTGGGAGAATTTGAACTTGATCGCGAACATTACGCGAAGGACTTTACGAAGAAGGAAGATTCTGATGCGACGGCGGAGAAGATTCTATGGGGCGCCATCGAATGGAGAAGTGAAGAGCACGCGAAGATCCGCGAATATAACAAGTTGATTTATAATTATTACAAGATAGAAAGGCTGGTCATGACCATAGATAATTTCATTTTGGATTAACGATATAACGATGTTTATATATATATATATATATATATATATATATATATATATATATATATATAAAATTCGAAGATTGAATTTCTCCAAAAATTAAAATAAAACGAAGAATATCGAAAGGGTGCATAGCTGATAAATCTCCTCCTTATTTATCATTTTTCATTAACTCACCATTGCTTTGTGATTTGCAGCGTGAAATCAGCCAAAATTCTGAAACTTCAATGATATATTAATTTGTATTATTTTTTATAAATAAAATATTTTATTTTATTGCTCTCAATGAAATACAGAAATCCTCAAATAATAAATACAACATTCAATATTGAATGATTGATATTCGTAAAATCGGTAGCGGTAGCTCAGTGCATCAACTCATGTCACTGCAGCGCCTCTAATCGGGAGGTCCTAGGTTCGAGTCCTGACGGCGGCAGGATTTCCGACACTAGCTTTTCAGCTAGGTCGAATTAAGTCGCTTTCTGGAGGAGAATTCTAGCGGCCGGCTGCTCTGATCGGTAGTTTTCCGTGTTTTTCCGATCAACACCAGGCAATGCGGAGCAGTACCTTACCAAACGGGCCACGGACCGCGCGCGATCTGTCTTTCCCCTTCCTTGTTCTTACACTAACATGCACTACACAACCACATATTCCGGGAGACCGGTCGGGAGCTTAGAGCTTGTCTCGGCTGGGGCGGTGCCCCGCTGGTGGGAGAGTCCTGGTTAGGGGGAAACCCCAGTAACCGACGGTAGGTCGGCGCCGGATCTCGCCATCCAGCGGGGGAAGATCACCGCCATCTCCCGAGAAAAAACATGCACTACACTAACGGGACTAATGACCGAAGCAGTTGACGCGCCCGGAAACACGTAAAATCAATCAATCAATATCCGTAAAATATGAAATTTAAGAGAAGTCCATTTATAATTGTAAATATTAATTTCATAGTATAATGATTCATAGAACACATCCGGGGAACATTCTGTCGACTTGAAGAGGATGCGGTAATCTCGTGATCTGCGCGGTGCATCGCTTATTCCAGGAGGGTGCAGGAAGACATCACGTCGCGTTGCGGTTTCGAACCCGCAGAGGAGGAGGAGCGGAGTTTCCGAAGGAGATGCCACGAGCTGCGCTACCCGCGTGGGAGGTCAACTTAGGAAAAAAGGTCAAACGGAAACTTCTTCGCGGAAAGACGCCTTCGCCTTGGAGGCTGCAGGTCGAGCAAAGTGCACTCTGTGTGTCTGTACTTTCATCGTATTTCTTCCATCCAATTCATGGGCGGCTTGAGAAAAAAAAAAATTTTAATTTTTTAATTTTCCAAATTTTATATATTAAATCTACTAAACATGATTTTATATTCGCAGACAATATTTAAAATTTTTTTTAAAAATACTTTGTTATAATATGTATTATTAAATTTATTTAATGGTATTGTCATTTTGAAGTATGTTTATAAATTGTTGAACCATTGTTTACTCCTATGCGTTTTCAAGGCTGGTGCCGACAGCCTCCTCTTGAGCCTCAAAGATCCCACTGCGCTGCAAACCTTGGTGGCTCTAGTACAGTGCATTCAGTAAGTCTTGCTGCAGACGTCCTCATCGATGTAAATACCAGGCGTATGAATACATTTTCACCGGTTTTTGTGGTAAACTAAACCCGTAATTTTCAAGGGAAATTATTTTTTTGTTTTTTCAAAATATTTGTCAAAAACTGCTTGTCTTTTGCGGCAAACCATTCGTCGAACAATTTTCCAACTTCCTGGAAATTTATGAAGTGCTGTTCTGTGAGCGCGTGTCCCACTGATATGAAGAGGTGATAGTCAGATGGCGCCAGGTTAGGGGAGTAAGGCGGGTGCAGAAGGGTGTCTCATCCAACTGATTTCAAGGTGTCTTTCACTGGTTTGCTGTGTGAGACGGCGAATCGACGTGCATTTGCCGTTCGTTCAGTTCGTATGGGACTTACGAGCTTATTCATGTTCCCCATTGCTCGTAAACGTCTACTGATTGTCTATTGTGACACATTTAATGCGTTTGCCAATTGCTGTTGAGTTTGAGTTGGGTTATTATCTAATAATGCCTGAAATTGCTTGTCTTCGCACTTTTGTGGTCTATCAGAGCGTGCACTGTCTCACACTGAAATCGCCAGTTTAAATTGTAGAAACTATGTCTCACATGTTCTAATGGCTGGAGCGTGTTTACCATATGTTTCTACCAGAAAACGATGACTTTCCATAACCTCTTTCTTTTGATTAAATATAAAAAGCAATGCGTTCCGCAAATGTTCTTTTTCTGGCACAAACGTCGGCATCATCACTGAACGATTCAACACAGACGCTAGTGTTTAGCGGACTAAACTTGTGTGTGTTGGTAGGTTAATGTCAGACAATCTGACATGGTGTCGAATTCTGCGTATTGTTTGCAGTGGTAATCTATTAATGACACCGAAAAAGACTTATGCATATATTTAGTAGTCCAGTTTGTACATAAATGACAACGCTTTGCGCTCTGTTATTTCACAGGCTCAATCCCTTATTCACAGGACAACCAGGACAGTTGTGAGAACACAGCTCGCCACCTTTGTTTATATTACTAATTTCTGGGTCACGTACGCCAGAGGATTAATGTGTGTAGCCAATAGACACTTTTTCTCTTTCCTACTGGTTTCGTTTCCATAATTTTCAGAAGTCTCTCAGCTTGTTCCAGGGAAAGCTCCTCCACGCAATAAAATTCGCCAATTAAGAGTGGCGCAGCAGTGGTTCATAGTGTGCAACGGGGAGAGGGGTGAGGGGAGGGGGAGTGGCCCAGGCACGTTTGGGGGATACGTTGCCCTGAACTCACCTTGTTCGACAGGTCTGGGCGCTGTAGCTTGCAAAGTTGCCATATATGTTCAAAAAGAATGGGGAAGCATCTAGAGCGGAGAGATTTTATTGAACGTTTTTAGGACACCCCCACTAGTAGGTTTATTTGTCGAAAAGATCTTGCCAGAGAAGAGAGAAACCCTTATGAAATTTGTGATTGATAATGTCTGTATTTTGATAACTTAAAAGAGAGATCCTGTGCGAGTATGGTAAGTGTATGGTTTGCTCAGACCAATATAATTTTTTGGCAGGCTAAATGACAGTTGAGCATCGACAAAGAGCGCATCGCTCTCCGGATCATATTCTTCGCTGGTCTGGGGAGCCGAACATCAGCCATTAAAGCCTCAAATTGTCAGTTAGAGGTCAGAAACAGTTTTACTAGTAATTTAAGTCAGTCAATAAGTAACTGTTGAAAATTCCAGCCTTATGTTATAATGCCTTTAGAGAAGTTGTCGTTTACCATCCGCGTTGGGTGTTTTTTTAAATTTTTTTAATTCGTATACCCCCTCTCTTTGCCTCATATGTAGATTAATTATAAATAAAAGAGTAGAATCAAGATTTATTACATTTGATAACAAGAAATGGTCGTTCACTTGTAATATAAATTATTTTCTTCAGCAACGAGCTAAAGATTGGATTTCATTGTACTACCAATGAAATAAATTGACTTCCCTCGCATCTAGCAAAATAAGAGTAAAAAAGTCGGATTATATCTGCTTCCGCAGCGAACCAGTCCAAGGAAAGCATTTCCTGTCGTGCGAAGGGGCAGTGGGGCGGGTGGTTATACGGCGAATGCTTCCTGGTGAATGTTATTGCCCCAAGAAATTGGTTCGCGTTGTGTAAACTTGGGGAAAGTCTTTTTCGAGTAACTGTATAGTAGGAGTAATAATGTTTCGAAGGAATGGGTATAATCTGGCCAAGTTGTGCCCAGTCAAGGAAACAAAATTCAGAAAATGTGTCTCATCCGTTTTGTCTCCTTTTTGAAACGCTGTGTCCGAATTTTGTTTGCCACCTAGAGAAAGACGCACAGAGAAAATTAAATACAAGCTGAAACAATTTTATACTTCATTAAGGTCTTCGCTTATGCGCCAACGACTTATTTGATCAAAAATACCAATACATACAATATTAAAATTAAAAACTGAAGTAGACAAAAGATCCTACGAAGTGCAATTAATAACTTTAATTTTTTACGTTTTGGCCCTCTGTCCAAAACGAGGGAATATCCCTCTCGTCCTAATAGCTCGTAGCGTCTGCCTTAGTGTCACTAAGGCAAAATTGAAAACCATTTTAAGCGAATTTATTTCATAGTTAATAAAAATCAATGAAAAATATTACAGTGAATGAGATAAATTGTCGCTGAATGAAGCATCGACGCTAACGGTGACACCTGGGCCCTGATGATGTCAAATGCAAAGCGGGCCAGACGCGCCGGGAGAACTTCCAGACGATATAAGGCCCATTTACAATGCAAACATAAGCATAACATGGCGTTAACATAAAACTTAGACTACGTCTAAAGTGGACTCATTCAGATGCGTTCGCATAACCATAACACGTAAGACGTTAACTTAAGAGCTTGCAAGCTTCTGTGCTTATGCTTATGTCAGACATAAGGAATGAGCAAATCACAGTTCGATAATTCAAAATCGAGTATCGAAGTCGATAGGCGAACTATTCGTGTGCTGCGTGGTTGTGTTTGTCGTATTTGTTTTGATATCTCGAAATCGATTCTCATATCCAACCAATAGTAAACTAGAATGTCTCATAGCCGATAGAAACTCCTATTTTGCCTACATTTATGTTCGACATTGTGAATACGCTAACTCTTCGCTTATGTTAATGTCTATGTCTATGTGTTATGCATTTGTGATTGCATTGTGAATGAGCCTTTACGGCGCAGCTCCTCGCGCCTCACAGGCATCTTCTGCCCAACGCGTGCTGCACGGGGCACGGACTCCCGCCCCCTCCAGGACGAACGACCGGAGAGAAACAGCATCTCCTTCTTTCGCTTTCTCTCTCCTCTGCGACCGGGAGCGGTGGCTTAGTGCATCAACTGATGATACTGTAGTACCTCAGACCGGGAGGTCCTATGTTCGCGTTTCGACAGCGGCAGGATTTTTCACACTAGCTTTCCAGCTAGGTCGAATGGTGTCGTCGCAGAGTGGAAGAAAAGTCTAGCGGCCGGCTGCACTGATAGATAGTTTTCCTTAGATTCTCCGATCAACACCAGGCGAATGCCGGAGCAGTACCCTAACAAATGGGACACGGACCGCGCGCGATCTTCCCTTCCTCTTCCTTGTCCTATCTTCACGCCTTACACACATACACACACACATACTTACCATTCTATGCACTACATTACCACACATGCCGGGAGATCGGTCGGGGACTTAGAACTTGCCCCGGCTGGGGCGGAGATACCTGCCCCGCAGGTGGGAGGTACCTGATTGAGGAAAACCCCGCTAGTCGATCGTAGGTGAGCGTCGCATCTCGCCATCCAGCGGGGGAAGATCACCGCCACCTCCCGATGAAAAACATGCACTACACTAACAGGACTAATGACCTCAGTAGTTGACGCGCCCGGAATCATTAACAATCAATCAATCTCCTCCGCTTGCTGCGGTGACGGCCGCATTATTAAGGTTTAAAAATGACTGAAAAGTATTAAGATGAAACCACAAATGACTAAGCCGTTCCTGTTCTCATTGAAAATTTCTAATATTTTTCTTGCTATTGTAGCTTTTTAGCGAATTATCGTAGACAGTGGAATATGAGTTAAGGGGGTGAGAAAGATTTGATATCTTCACTATGACTGAGTTACGGTTCGTCAGATACACAACCGTCTGAGAGATCCAGAAAGCTAGTGATGTTTTATTGTCTACGGCTTCAGGGTACTCTGAGTATTTTGCAAGTTAAGGAATGGTTATAAGCAAATCTTTTCAGCCAGGTTAGGGTAAACTGTTAGAGAAAGGCACATGAAATACAAGTCGCCTCCAGACAGTAAGTGTCCCTAGGTCATCAACAAAAAATGAAACAAATTTTAATGAAAAAGCTTTATTGCAGCAAGTACAGAACATATTACACTATTTTTCCGCATTCTCACCTCCCTTAATTATGTCATACAGTAGAATCAACATTTGTATCCCTGTGATGTAGAAGTCTGCAGTTTGCGATAGATCCCAAGGTTCGACAGCCACCGGTCACTCTGCATCGATCTGATATGCGTGATGCTGGCCGGAAAGGAATTTCTTGAGGTGTATGAAAAAAGAGGGAAATTGCAGGTGAAGGGGAGATCCGGACTGAACAGTGGATGGTTATTCGGTCGCCCTCTCAAGACTCGGCTCACGATTAACCTTGTGCTGCAGTTCCACTGGAAGGTCTTTGACCATCCATCCGACAGTTCTGATCTCGTACGCTAATTCGGGTTTAGTACGTACACACCGAAAACACGGAATGAGGGGACACTGCGGTGTCTCTGTGGGAACAAGGGAACAACCATGGTCTATGTGCATGTGTGTGTATGGATGGTTGAAATGAGAACGATATAAATGACATTTTATAAATTATAAGAAAACTGTTTATTTCAAATACCTACTATAAATACGTTTTTCTCGGAATTTATAAAATGTCATTTACACCGTTGTGGTTTTCATCCATTCATTTATATATGTATATACATACATATGTATGTGCGCACGTGTGTGTGTGTGTGAGAGAGAGAGCGAGAGCGAGAGAACGGGAGAGAGAGAGAAGAGAGGAGGAAAGAGAGAGAGAGAGAGAGAGAAAGAGAGAGAGAGAGAGAGAGAGAGAGAGAGAGAGAGAGAGAGAGAGAGAGAGAGAGAGAGAGAGACTCAATGACATTCGTTTCCACTGCAGCTTCGCCGACCAGGGTCCTAAGGATGTGAAGATGTCTCAGTACGAATAAAGCAGATATGGTGGAACCTGATCTCAAATGTTTTTTAGAGATTGGTGAGTAATATTTTCGTGGTTCACTGATTGTCGTCTGTAATATGGGGAAGAAAATATTTGGTTTCTTCATAGGACGTTCCAGAACCTTCTATATACACCGCCAGAAGCCGCTATATCGATACTACGAAGTTACCTTTCCTGAACCAGAGTGATGACGCTGGAGAAACAGCGAAAGCATTGCTCTTAGCATTGACTGGGCGACTGGCTTTCATCATTCCGTCCGTATTACGTCCTCTTTGCGTCGAATGTGTCACACGTTGAATTTTATGACTACATCATGCAGCAAGAAAATCTCAGCGTGTTAATGTAGACAATGTATTCTGTCGTATGGCAGATTTTCATAGTCAGCTGTCTCTTCGTATTTTTATTATAATCTTTTTTGATAATTTGGAAAGGACGGCAAATGGTAAAAAAGTCCCACGTCGCAGATCGAAAGGCAATTTTACTCACCCTGTTTTTGCTTGTATTTTGTTGTTTGAAAGGTGATTGGTACCAGAACGGGACTTGAACAATTGCACGTGAGGAACCAAAAAAAACCTCTCTAAGTCTGCACGTGATTTTCTCTTGGCCTCGGGGGCAAACGTGAGCCGATGTCTTTCTGTGGTCACGCAACTTATGCGAACTACCATTTCTTCAAAGTCTGCAATGCATATAAAGAAAAGAAGAACCTTATGTAAGCCGTTTCGACAGTCGCAAAGGTGTTAAAAGGTTTAATAATACTTGCACAACACTTCAATAGAAGTATCGACGGTGAAGAATTACTTCACAGTAAATATGAACCAGGATGTTCTGTAATATGCAGCAAGACCACCTCGTCTATTTGTGCAACAACGTATTATGATATCCTAGTGTGATCTGTATGGTCAGTTCTAGGTCTAGGATGTATGGAATGACTTTTACCCAAACATCGTTTTACCTACATGTGTACATGCGTATGGACTAAAATGTCCATAATATTGAATACAATGTGGACTATAAGTTTAAGAAAATATTAAAATTGAGAAAATTAAGTGCATTTAAATTGCTTAAACAGGTTATTTTTGTGTTCATGAAAATAAGGTTCATAATCCTTTCTTCACGACTGAACTTTTTCCAAGCAGTACGTTACCAAGCACTGTTTACATTTTCAAATATGAAATTGCGCTTCTATCTATTAATATTGCTGTGCACTAGCTGAACTTCCTCTCAACATCAGAAGTAATGGATTACGTCTATGACCACAGAAACTTTTGTAGCATTTAATCTAGATCTACTTCTGAACTACTTACAATAGCACTAAATTTTGAATATCTTACAATAATAATTTCGAAACAATATATTTACAGTATAGGTTATATTTTTAAGTTTAATGCATTTGCGAGAACATATTCTTCAAATAATCTCTTATGAAGTTTTTGGCAATCTCAAAAGTTTAAGATTTTAAACCAACTCAAAATTGCGCAATTGAGAGTTCTTCACAAACACTCAAGGGACATTTTCTCACTCAGGCTACAAATTTCCTCCAAAATTTTCCATTTAAAAAGAGGTTTTGCTTTAATTGATTTATATCAATTAATCCATTAGGGTGCTAAAAACCGAGAAAGTGAGAAAATTTGTTCCTGACTTATACATTTATCATTTTAAGAACAGATAATTTAACACATAATTTTATTCGCAATTTGGATTTGACGATCATTTGGCCAATTTGCATAATTTTAGCACCTACTTGGGAGGACTATTAATATATTTGTTGTGATCGGCACACTCGGCCACATTAAGAGATTTCAACAGTTATAAACAGTTTCTGTTTTCCTTAGCTTTGGAGCAATCTATGGGATTGAAAGTATTGAAATAATGACGGAAATTACATTGAGGGTTTGTGTTATTTTGTACTTTAAGCAAGTGGTGTAAACAGAACTAACCGCATGGTGACCCCAGACACTTCGATTCATGCAAAATACCAGAAAAGATCACGTAGAGTTTCATGAAATACGAAGATATCACAACTTCTGCTCCTTCGCAGGTGACGCCGAGCATTCTACAAGTGACCTCAAAAAGACCGAATTTTTTGTGGCGGATAACTGTCGTCTATGGTTTTCTCAAATCGAGACGAAGTTCTTCCTCTCTGGGATCGCAGTCGAGAAAACGAATATTCTTTTATAAATTTAGTGTTAGATCAAAGGGTGAGTGAAGTTGCTGATACAACCGATCACCCTCCTACGTCCAACCCTTAGGAACATCTTAAAGCTTAATTATCTCGTAAATTTTGTAAGAAGTGAAACAAATTCAACAAGTACTTTTAGAAGAAGAACAAGGCAATACGCCCCACTTTCAACTTTTACGATGTAGCTTCTACGACAGTTGTAAGCGAACCACACCATAAAGCCCCTGATTACAGAGACGATACCTCATGTGAAGGCTATATTACAAACACAATCCGATCTCGATATTACACGATTAGAAGTCATTGCAAATACAATTGTAGAAGTGCAACCATATAATTCAAATATTACTGTGGCGTCATGCCGTGATTCTTCGGATTCCTCCAACTCCTTGTCTAAACAACTATAATTTTTTTTATTTACTTTATTTATTAAGGTCGCATAAACTTCTAGGTCATGAGCGACCACATGGTTTGTACAAAGATTAACAATATTTGAAAAAACAGGAAGTAATGACAAGTATTATAAAAATGGTACAGTGCTTATGAACAATACTTCTTGCATCAATATACAATCACAATATACTGGAACAATAAATAGATACTTAATACTAGGCTTAATAAGTAAGGAAGAGACACTTGCTATAGAACTATAATTTCTAACCATAAAAATGAGAATTTAACATCTCAAATCAGTGAGCATGTTAACTATGTCGTGACAACTAACTCCAACGTTAATTTTTGACACGATGTTTTTCAAAATCAAAAAACTAAAACAACAAGAAACATGAGAAGTTCGAAAATACAGTTGGTATAATTTTAGATTCCGACTAGAACCACAACCTTCCAAGCGAATTTCATGCGGGAAACGGGATCTAACACTATTAATGACGTTAGAGAATCGTCAATCTAATTACCGCTTATTTATTTATAAACTATATTTACGTTTGCCATTTCTTAATGAAAGAGGATCTAATGTTAGTACAATACCAAGATCACTTTTTTCAATGCGCACATAACACCTTTACAATTTATAGCAAATGGAATAATTATTCACACATTTGGCAAGGAACCGTTATCATTGAACCTTGACCTGCGTCTCGAATTAAAATGGGTATTTATATTATCTGATGTCACCGTACCCATGTATAATCTTAGCTGAGTTTCTATCACATCAGTCGTTACTACCAAACTGTTTGTTAACCAATTACCAACGTGTTTTGGTCGCAAATATTATTTTGCAATGTTGAACGGCAGTGAGGAATCATCACTCTAGCATCTGTAGTTTACGTGTTGGAATGTAGGGCTCTTGGTCAGCTAAACATTGTTCTCATGTTGATTTTACATCGTTTGCGAGTTATACTTTTACCGATACATTTTGAGTAGTTACTACTTAATTACACAGTGTCATTAGCTTCTTGCTTGTTGCTGATTTAAACACATGAATTAGCGTTCACCTTGTAATAAAGCTCCGTGTGATCTTCCAGCCTTCTGTATTTTTTAAATTTCTTGTTAGAATATAGTAAAATACATATATAAAGGTGGCATATGACCGATGTTCACGGTTAACCTAATTTTCGAAAATTGTAAAGTTTGATTTTTTTCGGCGTCTTCCTACAACAATAAAATTGAAGACACATATTTTCCCGTCAAATGAAATTTGTTGCCCATGAATAGTTCTTTCATTAAGATATGTAAATTTTTTTTTGAAAATTTTAATAGTTTGCGTGCAATTGTGTGTGCAATAGTTGCAAAGTAAATAAGGTATCTACATCACCAACAGTCTAATTAACAATATTTGCAATTTTAAGAAATAACATAAACAAGATTTTCACAAAAACAGCTTCAAATTTTTTCTTTAAATTTTTGGTAGAGGTAGTGCCAAATGTACCTTAGACGACGACATAAACGCCATGTTGCTCGATTTTTTTGTTTTTTAAAAATTTACTAAATTTAATTTTTTTGACTTGTCTTTACGTCGATAAATTACATTAGAGACGATTTCTTTACATTATTATAATAACATATTTTTAAATATGCAAAAAACTTTCTCGAAAACTCAACAGTTTTATGTTAAAATGAAATCAAAATTCCGCATTTTCAAACCGCTCAAACGCCATTTTCTCAAAAATGGCTCCAAATGTTTTCTTCATACTTTTCCAACGGATAGATCTGATTGGTATGATAGTTTAATAGATTGTCACCAATATAAAATTCAGCGAATTTTATTAAAAATAACACGTTATTAGCAAAAAGACGCTGGTTGTCATGGTACCGGAGTGCAAGATATAAACAATGTCCATTAGTTCAAAAGCGGACGATAAGTAGATCGCATAATTTTGTTTTAAACAAGAGAGTAAAAGATAAAAAAAGTTGACATATTGAAAAAGATACAAGAAGATTCATTCGAGTTCTCGACACGATAGCGATCGGATCAGGGTGCTAGATATATAGCAGTTTACTTGAACATATAAAATTTACGCGAGTTCGGACGTAGTGATTTGTCGTTGTTAGTATTGCAATGAGGCCATTGCTGGTCGCCGGACCCAAACTCCCCCCCCTCGGTCATACCAATTAGGACAGTCCCTGATTTGACACGGCTCAGCGCAAGACACGCGAACACGTGCGTGTCGTTCTATTCAAAGATTTACGACTAGGGTGGGATACGTCGGGGACAGCCCTTCAGGCAAAGAGCGGGCGGCTGCCCGCCCACGTTTACACTAGGCACCGGAACAAGTGAATTATAGAGATCCCGGCTACTGTTTAAGTAATCCCATAGGACTCATATAATCATCACGGAGACAGCAGAAAGGACTGCTTTGTTCATCTCTGGTGTACTGGCCAAAACACACGCACAACAAAGACCACCAATCAGGCGCCCAGAAAATGACGTTAGTTAGAAAATGCCCTATCGGCTTCCGACTCGGCGTCGAATATTCTAGAAACTGAGATTTCGACCAATAACATTTAAAATTCCGATCACGTGAAGGAGCGATGTGCGAAATTAGAAAAGAGAGTGGGGATGCGACGCAGGAAGCTCGAGAGAGAAGGATTTGTGGAGAAGACGGATAGAAGGCGAGGAACGGCATAGAAAAGAGACTGCTGTGTTGAGGAGAGGTAGTTGGAGCCAGCGATTAGTGTTGGCCGACCAACGGAGTGCAGGCCGCCCCGTTTGAAAGCACAAACTGGAATTTATTCCATTTCAACGGGCCGGCGTTGATCCGTAAGGATCGATTGTACAGCCGAGTTATCGAGGCTGACCTGGTACGGAGTGGGGTGGCGTTTGACGGCCTCCTCCGATACCCACCGATCGGAGCTCATTTCATCCATTTCCTGACTACGGGCGGCGGATCTGCGAAGGATTGGAACGGGAAGGAACGCTAGCACCGCACGTATTGCTGCTTCCGGCTGGCTGCGCCTTGCTACAACGCGGTTCGCGACAGCGTTTGTTTTGAGGACGACCACAGATGTGCAATCATCGAAAGAGGTAGAATCAACGACTATCATTTTGTACTAATTCTAAAGACATTCAAAAAGAGTCATCTAATGTAAAAAAATAATATAGAGTTTAATTTAAGAGACTTTCCGACCAAATTGTATTAGAAAAAAGCAATAAACGTGTTCTCGCCATTCAGGCGATTGACACTTAAAATGGAACATAACTTTGTAATTATAGTAAAGTAGTAATAGTAGCAAACCCAGTGCATGCCCTCATTCAAGAGTGCTCACCCCTGAGGTTCTCGTATGCCGGTGCCAGGTGACAGGTAAGTGCCCGTTTGGCGCCCTTCATTTATAAATTTAACGCGCACACCTGTCAGCTGATTACCGACACACTTCGGTGTGACGGTGTTTTCCCCCCTTTTGTGAGGTGTCCAGACCGCGTGCTACGCGCATTGCTCACATGCGTGGGTGGCCGTATGCGCAGGTCGGGTTCATCACATATTTGGCGCCCAACGTGTTTTTTTGTTAATCGAATGTTAAGCTTGTGTCTGTTGCATTAAATTTTATTTTACATATTTTTGTTAATTTTTATTAATTAGTGCTTCAACACTTGCTTAACTTTACTCGTATGAGGGATGCACCTGGTTCCTACACCATTTTATATTAATACTGTTTTTTTCATCATTGTTTAATGTTCTGTTCATATTGTTTTCACAATGTTCATGTTCATCTCACAGTGCTATGCTAAATCTTTTCAGTGTTTTTGTGTAATTTTGATATTATTGTTTTTGCTATCATTGTACTTTTGTGTTACGCGCTGTAGTCGTAATTATCATTCATACCTCGCTTCGAGTATTGCACAACCGAAAATGACTGACGATAGACATACTATAGATGAGGAGGGCACTAACCTCGCCCTTCAATGCGAAACAACCCCCGAACAGGCGACTGCCGCCCCGACCGTCGCAGCTGTGTCGGCTTTGACCTTTGACCGAGCGTTTGCACGCCTAATCTCCCCTCTCCCTGTAGAAACGACGGGCCCCCGTTTCCTTTCTACATTCGCCAATGGCGATTATAGCTCGCTATGAGTCAGACCACCGGGCAGCTCATTGGTTATATTAAATGAGGTCGGCTTGCGCCTTGTTCGGAGGTATCCGCGACGTTTACTCGGTCACGTGCGTGTATCGAACGCCCGTGGGGAGTACTTGTCTGCCTCGTTACGGGCTTTATTCAGAAGTTAACCTATCGTATCCTTCAAAATCTAAGTGCAGGCCGGCCTTTCCACCCAATTTACTGTAATAGGTGAGGATGCCATTGCCCCCACCCGCGTTGCGCCTCTGTACGTCCATCAACATATAATCGGAAGCCGTCTTCGCATTTCAGCAATTGTTTCGTGCTAAGGGTCGCCTCTTGAGTTGGGTTCGACAGTCGCCCGCGTCGCCACCTGCCCTCGCGTCTCCACTCCCCAATCATAAATATGTCCAGCCCGTAGCGCCCCGTTGTCTCCGAGTACTCGTGGTCACCTCACAATTCCACATGGCCCGCGAAAGAGGGCCACTTTTGTGACGAACAACCTCCCTTCTGCACGTGCGACCTGAAAAGCTCCTCTTTGTTTCCAATTATTTGCATTGCAATCATCGTAAGATGTGTGATACATCACCGTTTAAAACTACAAGCTTCTATATAACATTATTAAAGAATTAGTGCTTCATAAATTTGTCAGTAACAAACTATTTAAAAAATTTTTCCATTTCCATTTTGAGGTTATTTTGCATTTTATCCAAAAACCTTCAGAAATATATTGCACCGATTGTGAAACATACAATTACTGTTTTTCAGCATATTCATTTCGCATTTTTATCAATTGCTAAAATCTACCATCTCAAAGAATTTGTGACTACATTGGGAACAGTGAGGAAGGAAGATGGTGAGAACCACCCGATAACAAGCGTTCGCAAGTCCGAAGCAGTCGCTAAGTTTTGGAAAATCACGTAAACCCCTCCCAGGACCACTGACCCGGCCGTCCTGGCCAGCCGCCTTTACCGGACTTAATCATTAGGGAGTATTCCGGCCGGACCGTTCGGTTGCCGGGCGGGGCGGGGCCGGGCCGGCAGGTTGCAATGAGTGGCGTCTAACTGAATAAACGCGAAATATTTCGGCCGGGGTTGGCTGTGCCGCGCCGGGCCGGGGCCCCTACTGGTTTCCCTGCTGTAGAAAGATACAACTTAGCGGCAAGACAATTCCCAGATTCTCACCCAGTCAAATTACCTCATTTACGATTACATGATGTGGATCAATAGTCTTTTCGGTATTGGCCGTAGTAAAGGCCCTTTTACAGATCCCAGTAAATCCAGCTGATGTTTCTAAGTGGTGAGGTGTAGTTGACATTTACATACATCTGGTTCCTCCAATCATTCCAATGATGTTCCTAAGACAGCAATCACCACGCAGTTTGGTTTACTTTAATTTTGTAGTCAAGTTTCGCTCTACAAAATGTTGCCTACACTTTCCAGCTGACTTGGGCCGAATTTCCTCAAGTTTTTCTTTTTCTATTTTGTTTATGTTGGCATCGTGTTCAATGCGCGTATCCGTGGGAGATGGGTTCGCTTACTGGTCTCTGGCTCCAGTACGTGGTAGGATCCTGGCCGAGTACGTGGATATTCGAAGGGCCTAAGGGCAGTCTCCTTACTAACCATCACATGCGTATAATAATAATAATAATAATAATAATAATAATAATAATATATGGAAGCAGAAAATGAAGTTTTTAAATCTTACAGATAATTTTAATAGTAAAAATTTTATAATGACACTTCTGTTTGCGGATGATCAAGTTTTGATATCTGATCATGAAGACACTCTACAAATAGCTCTGTATGAACTTCAGATAATTGTAAAAGAATACAATTTAGAGATGTCTGTTCAAAAAACTAAGTCAATGGTATTCCAAGGGAAATATCCAGTTAGATGTAAGTTAGTGGTTAACAACCAAATCATCGAACAAGTAAGAAAAACGATTCAAGTTCTAGGTTGTGATCTGTCTTTCAAAGGAATATAGAACTGATAAGAAAATGAAAAATTTAAAGAATATGTGGAACTATTAGGAGGACACTGAAAAGTAAAGTCAGAATGATACACCCATGAAATTTTATAAAACCTTCGCAGTTCCTTGTGGGCTATATGGATGTGACATTTGGACTATGGACACAAAAATTAGAAGCACGATTCAGACTGCCAAAATGAAGTTTTTAAGAGGCTGTATTGGTGTCACAAGGAAAGACAGGATTCGTAATGAAGATAATAAAATGAAAAAATTGACGAATATAGGAAAGCATGGAGAGACCACATAGACAGAATGGAAAACCAAAAATTAAAAACCAAAAAAAGGATCATAGGAAGACCGAAGAGAAGATGGATGGACCAATAATGAGACGCAACGGAACGAAAGTTCTAATGCTGGAATAATAATAATAATAATAATAATAATAATAATAATAATGATAAATATGTGCATTTATTCTAAAAGTAAACGTAATAGGCACTTGAAAGAAGTTTTGCATTGCCTATTAGAGACTGGCATTATTGTAAATACAATTAAGGCGAAACTACTCCACAAATCAGTTTCTTGTTTGGGCTTGGTATTCGCCTGGTCTCAGAGTATTCACGCTCTCTAAGATTACCCATTGTCGAAACCTGCAGCTCAATTAAGACGACTTCTTGGCATGATCTATTTTTATGCAAGATGTAAGCCAAACGCCGACAGTTGCAGGCACTTCGTTACGATTACGATTTGCTGCAAACGTCACAGACGCATCATTTGCTGTCTCGGAACGAAAATACCGTATCAGCATTCCAGTTAAATGCACAGTTTTTTACTGCTGCCTCGCAAATTGCAGTAGAAGCTGTCCTTCAACAAGCAATAAACAAAGGGGAACCTCTGAGATTTTTCCAAGAAGCTCTCTTTTTCAAACCAAATTTGCCGACTTATCGAGAATTCCTCGAAATATTCTTAGCTATTAACCACTTTAAACATTTTGTGAAATCTCAAACTGATCACAAACCCCTTGTTTTTATGTTTTATCAAAAGCAAGATACATTCTCTTCTGTACAGTTGACCAATTTAATGTATATAGCATATTTTCCTAGCAACCACGATGAAAAGATGATCGCATCAATCTCATTGATTCATTATCCCGAAAATCTTCTTCAGCTTCAATGTCAAATGTTCCCAGTGTCAATGCTTCCCAATATGTTTGTCCGAATACGAATAGTTACTGACGTCGTTGGACACGGACTTAAAATGTTAAGAAAGCAAGATGCATCGGAATGTACGCCCTCTGATAGAGAAAAACCACTCTCTAGAGAAAAATTGTCAGTCGTGTAAATATCATGTTTTTTACCTTAAGTCAATTGTTATTACTGCTGTCTCACAAGTATCGACAGATACCCAACGTCGCCTTAGGTTATTCCTATACAGGCATTGATGGCTACAGCTGTTATAGAAAATATTTTAACATGTTCGAATCCAATAGTCGGGTTTCATTTCTTCATCATATCAGATAAAGAAGTTTAGTTCACTTCCAAACAATTTCCTAATGTTGAGAAAGAATATGATATGCATCATAATTTTACGACCGCATTTCACCCATCACTCAATGGAATGATCGAACACCTACATCCAACTTTAGATTACTCCATGAAGACACAGACAAGTTCTTCTTTATGTGAGATATCTATTGTTCTTGTGGGTTTATGTAATTATTTTAAAAAAAGGATCTATATTGTGCAGTTTCAGAATTGGTTTAAAGGATGACTCTTAGCTTACCTTACCAAATATTTAATTTTCTTCTTTTAATTCAGCAAAACATGTACATCATTTACAGAGAAACTGAAATGGATGCAAGCATTTTTACGAGCTAGACATTATTATAAATTTGGCAAAGTTATTAATTTTTCCAATCTAGATACCTGATCGCATGTATTTACTAAACACATGACTTTGGATACTAGATATAAACCAACATGATGGTCCATTCGCAGTAGCATCTAGTGATAGTAAAGTCTTCATTATATTGATCAGTAAAAAGGAGTGAATGTCTCCAGTGGTCATTAAAAATACTACTGTTAATGTAAGACCCCTAATTAGCAAACTCAAGAGAATCATAATACCAAACGTATACCCTATTGTTTATTCCTAACGAGGAAATCACAAATATTTTTAAGAATCATGACATTAAAACTACCTCCAGTATATCTTTCATTAGACCTGGTCTGTCTGACCCTAACCTCAGTCACATTATGAGCTTCAGAAGGCAAACATTTATCCAACCTGAGGAACTTCACAAACTCCCTCAGTCATCAGTGATTGTATATGAAGGTACACCATATAGAATCTTTTTCTCTGCTGAAAACATTACTTGTTTCAATTGCAAAATGAAGGCCATACTGCTAGTAACCAGCCCCAAAATCTCCCAAAGAGAATTGCCTTCTGGACTCTACTAGTACAAATATATCGTCAAACCCCTCAAACAACACTGAAATACAACTCATCACAGTTGGTACACCCACTGCCCCCCTACTAGTGACCCTATAAACTTCCCCCCTTCTTAAGAGAAGCCTCCCAAGTGAATCCTCCTCTCCCTCTGAAGCAAACAACAATGTTAAAGACAGCCACAATGAAGACAATAATGTGAAAAAGACAAAAAAAAAGAAACAGAAAAAGAATTCTGCAAAACAAGATGAAACGGACCAAGACAGTAACCCTAGTACTACTCTTGAAGACATGCTCAGTCCAACTAAAGCTCTATTCGAAAAGAACAAAAACTCTTTTCCACTGTCAGAAAACCAACTTCATTTACTACTTGAAAATGCTTTGGGCTCTGCTACCCTCTTACCATTTAAATTATTAAATCAAAAAAACTCTGTACTAAATGACAGAGTATAAAGGCAGAGTCACCAGACTAAAGAAAAAACTGTTAAAACACATACCAGAATCAGACACATCCGACTCAGAATCTAGTATGGAAACAATCTGACACTAAATTCTTTTTTAATAGAAGCCTCATGATAAACACCAACCTGCCATTATTAAATAAAATTCAAGCAAACAAACAAAACACTTTCAAGGAATACCGGATACCATTGTTGACCTGAATATCCACAACCATTATACAACAAGTTTGACTTGGCCAATATTTGTCTGAAAATCCAAACCAAAAAAAAAAACCCCAACAAAATATCTGAACCAACAAAATAAAATAACAAACGGTTTCTACACAAGATATGAAAGGCTACAATTACTCTGCCAAAATCACAAGCCCGAAATAATCAAAATTGCCATTTTTGCAAAAGAAAACCTGCCTGCAGAACAAATTGACATACAAACAGAAATTGAAGTTGTAGCTATTAAAATCCAAGCCTGACAAATTTACAACAAACTCCAGTTCTCAAAATTATACTGCTGATTTTCTTCCGTACAAAGCAGAAGAAGAAAAAGAAGAGATTACATTTAATAGTAATCAAGACATCGGTTCTCAATATCATTTAAACGACCCCATCTCCCTAAAGGAACTCACATCAACTATTGATATTACCAAAAATTCATCACCAGCCCCCGATGGAATCCTCAATATACTCATCAAACAATTACCCACAGAGGGAAGCGAAGCCCTTTTGAAAATATATAACTTAATCTGGACTAAGAACATATTACCTAAAGTATGGAGAACTACAATAGTAGTTCCAATACCCAAATCTGGTGAGGACAGATCAAAAAGCGAAAATTACAGACATATCTCATTAACGTGCAACATGTGCAAAATTTTTGAAAAAAATAATTATCTCACTACTCAGGTGGTTTCTCGATTTTCAAAAAATTGTATCCAATAACCAATTTGGCTTCAGATCAAACCACTCAACCTTAGCTCACCTGATAAGCATACACACGCATATACAGGAAGCATTTTCAAACAACCACCATGTTTTAGCCATCAACTTAGACATTGAGAAAACTTACGACATGGTGTGGATACACGGAATTTTAAGAAAATTACAGCAGATTGGAATCGGAGGAAACATGTTTCAGTTTATCAAAAGTCTTATGAAAGACAGGACCGTACAAGTGAGAATCAACGGCTACCTCTCTGAAGAAAAGACGATAGAAAATGGAGTACCCCAAGGATCCGTAATGAGCGTCACACTTTTTCTTCTTGCAGTTAACGATGTATACGCAAATATCGAATCTCCTGTGTTTACAAGAAAATATGCAGATGACATCACCATTAAAGGAAAATCTATCTCTTCAAGCCAACAAATCATGCAAGCTTCCTTAAACAGACCTCATGAATGAACCCAAAGAACAGGATTCAAATTCTCGGCCCAAAAAACAGAATTCATATTATTCGCCAAGCACAATGAAGATAATCTACCTACACTTAGTCTCGGTGATCACAATCTGAAGTATGTAGAGAGAACAAAAATACTGGGAATGCATTTTGACTAAAATGTCGTGGAAAAACCACATACAGATCTTGTCAGAGAATGTAAAAAAGGTCAACATACAAAATGCCTCTCACACAATTGTGGTACAGATAAAAACCTGTTATTACTAACGCATAAAACCATAGTAAGAGCTAAATTAGATTATGGATATTTAATTTATGATTCTGCCCGATGGAACGACCTCAAGAAACTAGACGTTATGCACAACCAAGGCCTAAGAATTTGTACCGGTTGCTACAGCACAAGCCCCATCGGAAGCAATCTAATTGAATCCAACGAACCAAATCTAGCACATCGCAGAAAGACATTAATGTTGAAATATGCCATCAACGCTGCTGCTTCAATCAACCCAATAATACTTCACGATGTTTATCCAGTGATTCAAGCAGATTACAAAGAAGAGTCGAGATACATTCCCCTATATGCAAAAATTAAAACACTTATGCAAAAACTCGGTTTCCAGATAACACCAACAGAAAAGAAAAGAATCCACAATATTCCTCCGTGGACAATACCAGAAATACTAACCAAATTGGCTTCAACTTCTGTCAAACCTCACAACAAAAACCCGGGACCTACAACCTGCTGAAACCGCCAGTGGAAGTTGCAACCTTCTCCGAATATATGCCTACGGAATAAAAAATGAAAACCAAACCTATTCAGTTATCTCTACGTAGGAAACCAAAATTAAACATCAACTTTACTCTTTCTGCAGCAAGACCTCTGCAGATATGTGCTCACTAATGTTAGCATTTAAACTGGCTAACTAAATAAACAGCAGTCGATTTATAATTTACATAAAATCTCCCGGTACCATACACAATATATCTAAAAGAAATCTCAAAACAGAAATGGCTATTAACATACAAGAAATATACTTCAACATCACCAAAGCAGGGAAATCCATCACAATAGAAATGATCCAAACAGAAGAAACAATTAGAGATGACAACAGTATAGGCCCCGAAAAAAACAATTTAAGGACATGTATTAACAAAATATCTTGCAAAATGGGACGAAATATGGAGAGATCAAAAAGTCAGTATCCTTCATAAGAAAATTGAGTATGTCAACAACCTTAAACTCAACAACAAATTAAGTAGGAGGGACAAGCCATCATATCAAGAATAAGAACAGGCCACTGTAAACTAAGCCACCTTATAATCCCCAAAAAATATAATTAATACCAAACTTTTTGACGAAATATAAATGGAATAGTGTACACAACAAGGAGCAATCAATGTATATGCAAGTTTGGGTGTACACTTATGTATACGTATTTAGCGCACAATGCACTTAACAATATTCAAATATATGCACATATTGAAGTTTGTAAACTGTTCAATATAATATGTATTATATCTTGGCGATTCAATACATTATCTGCGGAGTGAACAAGTCTATTTACCAAATAAGTATGCTAAGAGTCCAAATAAGAGTATGTGTATTAAAAGTATTGAATGCACCAAATCCCAAGGAATTACAACCCAGGAAAAGTCTATTACGGAAGTACAATGAAACAAAAGAAATCAATAACATAACAAAGAATGAAAACCCTTTTCACTGCACCTTCTGTAATTACTATTCTAATCATGTATTAATCATGTAATCATGTAATTACTATTGTAATCATTTATGTATTTTGTATTGCATTTTTTGTTTTCGTGGTATATTTTCTATTGTATAATTTTGTGCTGTATCCTCATCGAATTTTCTGGAATCTAAACTGTATATACAACGGACTGTGTATCCTTGTAATACAATGTAAACAATTGTAACCTTATACCTGTCGCTAATGACTATGTAGTTGATGCGACAATAAATAAATAAATTTTTAAAAATTAAATTTAAAAAGAAATATAAACACATAGAACATTGATTCCTTCGGTCAGATCAGCATCGTCAGTGGGCCGTGTTCATGACCAACCACATACTTTCCCATTTCGACTACTGAATTGTGTCAGGAGACTTCAATTGTGTGCGTTCTCTCCCTTCTTCTTTGCGAGATACATAAAAGTGTTTGGACATCATCTCGATGGTGAGAAACATTGATAATGAGATACACCGTAAGCTATTTTATGTTTTTTTCGGTCTTTCGTTTGAATTTCGTGCTTAGTCTAGTCTTCAATTCCCAAGCTATAGCTACAGACAAACCTCCTAGTAAAGAAATTTCCTTGCTTGAGTTCTAAGCAGACCGCAACGTTCGAGATATTTTCACATTCTTTCTCGCCAATATACTTGTAGATTTTGTCGGACTGATGATATTGTATCAGGGGTATGCGTATGAACCTGAATATTCTGTCATTAGCACTTTACATCTCCTCAAGTTTACTTTCGCATATTCGTCGAGCCCAAATTTCATGCAGATGTCATTTCTGAATGTATTTACCACGGACACCATTTAAGAAAAAAATCTCTCTGTTCCTAAAATAAATTTAAGATCGTTTATGTAAAGAAACGTGTTGCTACTCACTTGTCTTAAAGATTGCAACCGAAATCAATATGAGACAATTTCTAGAGGGGATCAACAGCGGAAGGTGTTTTTTAGATATTTATTTAGTCAAGTGTTGTGAATCTTCATGAAAAGTTATTAATCTGAATCTTTCTTCACCTTGCTGCCCTCTGGGTGTAAATAACTTGATACTCCAAAACTTCATACTAACCTTGCAAAATTCAATAAGTCTTCAATGAAATCGATTGATGTCCAGCGTCTTCAGTATTCAATTGTAAGGTACAATGTCGAAGGCCTTCTGCTGTATAAGCAATGCCTTCTGCTATCCACAATAAGCTCAAACTACGTTTTCGTTTGCTTGCATTTAAGATAATTTGTTGAGGAGCAAGATATCACTGTGGCCGTGAGACGCATTCCTACATTAAGACAACCCATCTATTCAATTGACTATAGATGGTTCTCTTGGTGGTGTCTGCGGATTTTGTTAGCTATTGCTGCAGTTATAATATTTTTTCAAGTCTCACTGCGAATACGATGGCATGTACCACCGATATCATTTCCTTCTTCCATGAGTAAATTGCAACGTTCTTAATTTTAAAATTCCTCGCTCAATCTAGGCAACGTATCTGGCAAGACCAATTCAACATTATGCAGGAAGTAATAATAGCCAAAATTTATTGCTTATTTATCTTTGAAAATAGATTTTATTACATGGGAGTTTTTTGTTTGTTTTTTCTCCCTTTCAAAAATTCAAAATTTATTGCTTGTTTATCCTTGAAAATAGATTTTATTACATGGGAGTTTTTGTTTTTTTCTCCCTTTCAAAAATTAAAAATTTAAGTAGTATATGACTTAGTGTAGGGATCACAGAATTTTGAAAATGTGCACACAATTCACTTTTCCCCATAGCACGTCATACGCGGTTTTTAACTGTTTGTTTTGACGTAAAAAAATAAAAAAAAATTAATAAATGTAAGAAATTGTTTGCTGGTAGATATTCTTCATTTGATACTCCTGCAAATGGGTCACCTGCTGTTTTAAAGACTTTATGTGTGCATCTGCGATATTTTTTAAAATGTTGTTCAATCTTGTTTTTATTTGGACAACAATAAATCGATAAAAAATTACAACATAATTTTATTTTATTTATATTCAGACGTCTTTCGGACATGTTTGTCTCCGTCACTGAAAATTTAATTATAAAATTAATCGTATAACTGAAAATTTAATTATAAAATTAATCGTATAACTGAAAATTTAATTATAAAAATAGTTCAAAATTATGAAGTCAAAATGATTTTCACATTATTGATAAAAGAAGAAAGAACATAAAAATTACAAAAAAGAATAACTAAATCTTCACTGTCCCAAATTCAATGAAAGCTCACCTATGAATATATCTTGAAAACTAAAAGTAACATATAAAAAAATATACACAAATTATACACAAACGTATTTGATTTTAAGTACGTGCAGTGTAGTCCAGCCACATGACCATAAAAAATAAAATCTTCTACCTCACTTTTTGCCAGGCAAAATGACTTATCGACTGCACTAAAAGAATGAGATGCGCATATTGAAAACATAGTAGGCAGCGTACAAGGATGCACATAGTAGGTAACATACAAGCAGGGTAGTAATAAGCATTTTAAGATTTTAGTAGCAAGTTTTAAGTATTTAAGAAAGATAATTATTTTAGACACATCATCAGAGCTTCTGCCATGCCGAGTGCGTAGTTGTTTTCGTGAAGCTGAAGAATGTCATACTTTTTAATACAGTTGATAGTGTCAAAAAATTCTTCTAAAAGATGGTGATATTAAAGATAAGTGATCTTCTTGGAAAGAGAAATGGGACAAGCAGTTTTTGGAAGTGGGAAAGATCAGCTGATGGCCATGACACAATTATTACCATACAGTACTCAATGTAGCGGTTTGGGAATTTCCCAGTTTCGTGCAAAGTTGAATACGTCACAATACTAATAAAATCAGACAGCATTGACCTGATTCTAAATACGTTTTAATAACAAATAGAAATTAAGTTCTGAAGGCGATTTCAACTTTTTTAAGGAAAAACATGTATTATATGAAATTTTTGTATTCCTATCTAAATATTTAGAACACAAAGAGTTTTCGTTTAAAAACGTTTTTTGCATTTCAGCATTATAAACGCCCTTTCTCGTTACATGTACTCATGCAATAAAGTTTAACATTATACACTGTTTCTAATATACTTTTTCGTTTAGTTAACTAAATATGCTCATTAATCCATGAAAAATCGTTGAAAATCTCTATGTGCACGCGTGCAATTAACATTCTTCCCTGCAATTAAAAATTCACACCTACGAAACAGAATTCAGAAAAGGAGCCAAATCGTTTAATGATGAAACTATAACACAGACGACAGGGTATTTGCAGTCCCCATGAACAAAAATGGACATCACATATTACGTACCTACAACAACTGCATGTAAACAACGAATGAATAAAACTAAATTGGGAAGTAAAAGTTAAGCTTATGGAACAACATAAAATATTTAACGTGAATAAATTAAATGTTTTACGGGTAAAACATTTGGTCTTAGGATTACGAATGTAAACAATGTACACGTCAGTTGTATTTACCAGTTCTAAAAGTACGCTATAGCAACACTTTGTCAGAATGACTAGTTTTTTCTCAATATGTATACATGTTGAATTCTCTCTCAAACCTGTCTTGTAATGTTTTCATGACTTTGTCAGCTTCTAATAGTTTATCAGCAATGTCTTCACTACCTTCCATACGCAATTATTTCTTGCAAAAAAAAAAAAAAAAAGACAATGCAAAGCTAAAAGAGATATTTTTCAGAAGCCATGTGACGTCATCTAACAGACGCCTCGAATTGTAAAAATGTGCTTCAATTTCTCAAAATTTAAATTGTTCTAAAGTGGAAACGAAAAAATATTGAACGTAACATGTATATATAGGGGTATAATTGCACTCGTGGTATATAAGAAAACCCGCGCCTATCGTCGCTCGTTTTCTTGGACTTAACACTTTCGCAATTATTCCCCTCTTTATACACTCGTTTCGTTAATTACTATTAAACTTTCTACACTAACAAATATTATCTTCTGTTTAAATTAAAATGTAATGGTCCCTAGATGTGTTAACACTTGCTCTTATTATAGTAAATAACGTAACGATTGGATAAAGAAGCGTATAATTGCATGAGTGGTATCTACAACAAAAAGAGTGACGGTAGGAGGGAATTTTCTTATTTATCACGAGTGCAATTATACCCCTTTATCCACATTTTACGTTCAATATATTTTTGTTTTCATTTAAGAATAATTTAATTTTGAGACATTCAAACACATCTTTAACTTTCGAGATATGCATTTGAAGACGCCGTATTTCTTCTAAAAAGGCCTATTTTAGTGGGCCTTGCATTGTGAGAATACGATCAGTATAGTGACTTAGACAATAAAGAAATGTTTGCAAATGAAGATAATGAACATATTCCAGATGAAACATTATAAGAATGTGACAAAACCATGAAAACATTTCTTCCCACGAAAAGTTAAGACAGGTTTGAAAGAGAATACATGTATAAATAGTGGATTATAATAAAACGAGTCACTTCTGACAGTTTTACTGGTGTACATTTTAGAACGGGTAAACAGAAGTGACGTTTATATTTTTACATTTGTAATGCAAAGATTAAATGTTTTACATGTAAAACATTTCATTCTTTCATGTGAAATATTTTCTTCTTCTATTGGTCAGTGAGCTTAACGTTTACTTCACCCTTTTCTTTTATTCGTCCATTTATATGTAAGTAGCTGTAGAAGGTAGTATTAATGGCGCACTGTTTCTTGATATTCCACAGCGGGGGGTGCGGGAAATGTGGGTTCTCTCTTGTCACGGAGTGCGGTGCTGTCAACTTCATTGACAGAAAACTAAGCGTAATAATGCGGCTGGACAGATAGCAATAAGAAACAACACAAGATTTAAAAAAAGAAGAAATAATTAATAGTTATAGAAAAAATTGATTAACAAGAAGGATTATGGTACGCACAGATTAATAGAAAGAGCGAATGAAAACTAAGAAGTGGAAAGGAAGAAAGTCGCCAGAACTGCAAACTGAGCTGCGACGTTCCGAGGGAAGCTTGTTTTCTGCCGGGTCGTGATTTGCCCGGCTGAGCGAGGACTTGGGAGCTGGAGGATCAAGAAAACGTGCGTTCATAGTACGTAATCTGTGATGTATAGTTTGTTTTTGTTCACTTGTTGGGGCAGTGTGAAAATACCTTGGCCACGTCTGTGTTTAAACAATTTTGAATATTTTTCTGAATTGTGATTGATAGTTGTGGAGTTTTAAATGACGGTGGAATTTTAATTGCATTTTTTTTTCATGGAATGAAAATATTTAGTTAACTAAACGACAAAAGTGTTAAATTAATAGATTGAACGCTTCTCTGCCGTCATTTTTCATTACGTCGTTTTCAAGACCCCCAACGTTCCATGTTTTCTTTTGTTTTGTGAGTTCCATTAGATTTATTGAGAGCAGTCAACATTTCACATCGAGTTTTTTAATTTAAAGATTAATTAACCTTTTTCAAATGTTAATATTACTAATACATAAATGAGATGCGAAGCAATCATCTTCCATGTGTATTAACAAAACATATTCAGTTGTTATAATATTACGAGATGCATTACGTTTATACTGGTAATTTAACAACGGATAGTAGGATTTCCCGCTATAGTCCGCAATACATGTACGGATCTCGGTAAAGATAAGTCAATTACATTTGCAGAAAACGGTTTAACCCTGTGTTAGTTAATCAGCACATTGTTCCAGAATTTGTAAACCTTTTGGAAAATCACTATCAAACAACACAAAATATATTTGTGAGCTTCTCGGTTTTCCGTATTTGGCTATAGAGTACTGTTTTGTTGTAACTTTTCTACAGGTCTTTTGAACAAGGTAATATCTCGAGTTCAGTTAGTTAGTGTAAAATGAATGATAAAACTTAGTTTTATATTCGCTATCGTGGATATTCCAAGACCACTGGTTAACCTTTGCGGTTTGCGTTAGGTCTGAAATCAGAGTGCTATAAAGAGTTCACCTTCGCGAACTAGGATGTTATATTACAACGTTGCGTTTCATGATCTCTTTAGTTCCTGTAAAAAGATCTTACAGAAGTTTCTATCGAACCTCAACCCTTTTGAAAATATATTTTTTCTACCGAGAGAGGTGGCTCAAGTTATCAACTAATGTCACTGCAGTGCCTCTGACCGGGTGGTCCTAGGTTCGAGTCTCGACAGTGGCAGGGTTTTCGATACAAGCTACTTGGGTAGGTCGAATTCAGTCGCTGTCTGGAGGAGAATTTTTGCGACCGGTTGCTCTGATCGGTAGTATTCCGTGGTTTCTCCGATCAACTCCAGGCGAATGCCAAATCAGAGCCTTGTCAAACGGGCCACGGACCGCGCGTGATCTGTCCTCTTCCTCATCTTATCCTCACCCCTTACATACACTTACACTTATATGCACTTACCTACGACACATGTCGTGAGACCGGTCAGGAACTTCGAGCTTGCCACAGCTGGGGCGGTTTGCTACTTGTGGGAGATACCTAGATGAAAACCTCACTATTCAGGAGGTATGTCGAAGCCGGATCTCACAATCCAGCAAGGGAAGATTACTGCCACCTCCCGGAAAAACATGCACTACACTTACGAGACTAATTTCCTTAGCCGTTGATGTACCCGCAATATGTACTATTCTCTCTCATAAAAAATGTTAGACGAAACATTTTCAAAATACATTAATTTTAATTTAAAAACAATAAATGTGAATACCATTTTAGATACTTAAGAGTTTCACTGGAATTATCCTCCAAAAGATTTTCATACACTTAACGAGTGTCACTGATCTTTTTCACATACAAGGCATTATTTAATGATCTTGAAAAGTCTAACAATCCTAGCGAATACTGTGCCACAATAAAAATCTTACGTCTGTGTTCGATGTGTTGCCTACTTTCAGGCGCATGCATAATAATTGAAGGGCTTGGGGCAATAACAAGATAATCTACACCAGCCAATGCAAGTACCCCGCTTACTGTCGGTGCTAACATCTGTGTGCGCAAGACAAGGGAAGGCGTTATATATATACGCTATGAAACTGATTTGGTGGATGGCATTTTGTAGATTCCGTTGTTCTTCAGAGAGTATCGTGACCAGAGACTCTAAACGACATATTTATTAACTAGCAAGTCGGCTATTTTCGAGGAGAAGCGGAAATGTCAATAACTCAACACGTATCATTAAAAGATAAAAAATATTTTGTAATCATAGCGATGTAAATGCAAATCAAAGTAAAAATAGTGTTCAAGATTAGTGGAATTTCATTTTATTGAAGGTTTCGTTTAGTGCAAACTATATCTACTCGAAGCGCTCATAGATGGAAAACTCAGGAACTAAATTTTTAATCAGTTTCTACAGTTAGAATTCCAGACGCGTGTTGCCGTTTCCCCAATCCTGATGTCGACAAGAGAAACTGGATACACCTGCACACGCAGCGCATCTCGTAGCACATTGCTTACGTGGGGTGGCGCTTATCAGTCTGCGAGATGGAGATGAAGTTGCCAACTGCACCGTAAAATAACATCTTAAATGCTTTTTATCGATTACGGGAAAGTATTTCTACGAGCCCTGCTTTGAATTTCGATCTCCCATTTATTTATTTATTTTACGTAAAAAAGCAGTTAAAAACTGCGTATGACGTGCTATGAGGAAAAGTGAATTGTGTGCACATTTTCAAAGTTCTGTGTTCCCTACACTATGTCATATACTACTTAAAATTGAAAAAAAAGCTCCCATGTAATAAAATTTATTTCCAGATAAAAAGGCAATAAATTTGGTAGAAGACGTGCACAGAAAATGAAGTTACATTTATGTCCAGAAGCAAAACAAGGGGCCATCTCAGCATTTGCTCAATGGATCAGGGAAACTGGACGAAAAACCTGATCGAGATGGGGGTCATTGACCCGGAGGCTGCAATACAATACTTGTTACAGGTTGTTTATTACACTTATACAATGCAAATGTTAAATAATGCATTATATATAATTGTTAAAATTAATGTTACTTTTCTTGTGATGCTCAGTATAGTCTCTAATTGTATAGAAACAGTTATGCAGCAGAAGTGTTATGCAACAGTTATGCATTGATTAGGAATTGCTACGGTAAGTCGTTGTGAAAGCTTCCTGAATCCAAAGACGGTTGACTTTATGTATGAACGAAATATTTGAAATTATAAATCAACATTTTGTCAAAATAAATGTCTAAAGCCGATCTCAGTTGTCCAGGGGTTTGGAGGTGTTGGACGCTGCGGTTTCGAGTTCCATAACGCCTGAGAGGGCTCCCGGCAACTGCTGTAGCCAGCGCAACAGCAGATCCCAGGCCTTGAGTCTTGTGACAGTGTCAAGTAAAACGGGTTATTAGTGAGACAAGTCGAATTTAGCCTGTGATTGGACAAGAATTCTAGCGACCAGCTGCGCTGATCGATAGTTTTCCGAGGTTTTACCCATTAATACCAGGCGAAAGCCAGAGCAGTACCTTTACAAAATGGGCATTCACCGTATTCTATTTTACCTTCACCATCCTTGCCCCTTCCTATCCCCTTACATAAACACACACACACACACACATGGCATGCATTACATTAGAAGACATGTCAGGAACTTAGAGCTTGTCGCGACTGGGGCTATGCCGCGTTGGTTGGTTGGCTGGTAGTGATTCCGGGCTAGTGAACTAATAACTCATTAGTCCCCGTAAGTATAGTGAATGTTTTTTCATCTGGATTCCCCCACTGGATGGCGAGATCCGGCAACGACCTACCGTCGGCTAGCGGGTTTTCCCCAACACATGTATCACCCTCCAGCGGGGCAGCGCCCGAGCCAAGACAAGCTCTAAGATCCCGACCGGTCTCCCAGCATGTCTGGTAGTGTAGTGCATGTTAGTGTAAGAGTGTGTGTAAAGGGTGAGGATAGGACAAGGAAGAGGTAGGAAATATCGCGCACGGTCCGTGACCCGTTTGTTAGGGTACTGCTCTGGCATTCGCCTGGTGTTGATGGGAGAAACCACGGAAAACTACCGATCAGAGTAGCCGGCCGCTAGAATTCTCCTCCAGATAGCGACTGAATTCGACCTAGCTGACAAGTTAGTGTGGAAAATCTTGCCACAGTGGGGACTCGAACCCAGGACCTCCCGGTCAGAGGCTCTGCAGTGACATCAGTTGATGCATTGAGCCACCTCTCCCGGTGTGCCCGTTTGGCGAAACCTGCAGGTGAAAAAAAAACTAGCAAACTGGTGTGTAGGACAGCACCGGATTGCACGTGCCAGCGGGAGAGGAACACCGCCAATTCCCGTGTTAAAGCATACATAACGCTAATGGAGCTAACGACCAGGTTAGTTGAGGCACCCGGGAACAATATGTACGAATCAAGACGTACGACATTTCTCCACGTGATTTGAAGTAGTTGTTTTCTCGTACCATGACACACCCCATTAATTATCCTCCTATCTATCGATTATCTATCATCTTCACTCACGTTTCATGACCATTCGTACCAATTTCAATCTTGTAGATGTTAATTGCTAAATTACGTTTCACGGGATGAGTGTTGATTTGGACAGATGACCTTCCTTTTGGTCATCTATAAATAAACGTCAGTTCATAATTCTTCACTATGGTCATCATTATTATCAACGATAGTTTTAAGTCAAATTAGCATATTCCCCTTTCGAATTGAATCTCCCTGGTGGGGAAAGCTGCATGTTGCACTGACCGTTCGCCCCCACCGCTGACGCCGGGCTCGAATTTCCAGTCTATCCTTCTGGAATTTGTGGTTGACAAAGCCGGTTTTGGGCAGCATTTCCCAGCGTTCTCTAACTACCCCTGCCTCTTATTAAATCATTGCTTCATCATGATCCATACTTCCTCAGGTCGTGCCGTCTATCCAGGGAAACGGAAAGCACGAGTTTATGAATCAGATAAACGTGTTAAAATAGCATTGTGTGTGTGTGGTTGAGTGAGATTACGAATATTTTGATATATCCCCAGCAAAACGTAGAAGTAGTCAGCTTGTATCACGAAGTGGCAGTGCCTCTGACCGGGAAGTCCTAGGTTCGAGTACCGACAGTGGCGAGATTTTCGACACTAGCTTACCAGTTAGGTCGAATTTAGTCGCTGTCAGGAGGAGAATTCTGACGCCGGCTGCTCTGATCGGTAGTTTTCAGTGTTTTTTCCGATCAACACCAGGCGAATGCCGGAGCAGTACCCTAACAAACGAGCCACGGACCACGCGCGATCTTTCCTTCCTCTTCCTTGCCCTATTCTTACCCTTTACACGCACTTACACCAACATGCACTACAATACCACACATACCAGGAGATTGGTCGGGAGCTTAGAGCTGGTCCCGGCTTGGGGCGGTGCCGCGCTGGTGGGAGATACCTGGTTGAGGGAAATCCCGCTAGCTGAAGGTAGGTCGGCGCCGGATCTCGCCATCCAATGGAAGATAACCGCCCCACCCCTAGATGAAAAACATGCACTACACTTACAGGACTAATTACCTCAGTGATTGACACGCCCGGAATCACAACAACCAACCACATGGCAGAGAAGATAAGATTATCCTCCGGGCGGCGCAGGCGTGGGAAAACAGCGACGCGGCGTGTCGCGTAACTAAACCCCGGGGCCCAGCGACCGCCCTTTCCACCGAAGCGGCCCAACGAAACATCGGCGCGCCCTCTGGGCGGCATGCCGCGCCGCGCGTCTTGTGGTACCTTTACGTAAGCAGCCGGTTCTTCGCCCGGCGGCTCGGCGCGGCGAGGCGGCCCGCGTGCCCGGACCGGCCGCTGGGCTCCGGTTGGCTCGACCCCTTTTGGGCCTGAGCACAAGATACAAGGCGGGCCATGAAATCTCTCCCCGTCATCAATGCGTTTGACTATAAAGTCGTTGGCATGAAAGTACAGTCTGTGCAGAAACAAAACTCAAATATATATAATAGTAGTCGCCAAACTTATGAAGCTTATGAGCAACCATACCGTTTTCAATCCAAATGTGAGCTACCAAGAAACCTAGACAGAATAAAATATTATTTTCAAAACTTAACATTTATTTATAGTCTATAATAATACATTTCTATTAAATATTAAAAAGTTAATGAAACTTTATACAAGAAAAGTAAGAGTAATCTGAACTCTGTAGATCAAGTCCAGGTTAGCCAACCTTAAGCATGACCGAGATCTACTGAAAATTGTCCCACTAGCTACTAGTAGCTTGCGTTAGACGGTTTGGCGAGCCCTGGTATAGATGCTATACATCTGCAATGCAAACAGTTTTACCGATCTTCTAAAAATACTGATACGAATTAGGAAATTATACAAATCAAATGGAATTGTCGTAAATTCTACAAAATATATTCCTTTTTGGTTGATTAAAATAATTGTCTACCCCGCAAAGGTTTGTTTTCGCATTAAAAAATACACAATTACATTCTGATTCTTTTAAATAAAATTGTTAGCATGAAAGCACCATTTCAAATGAATATTTGAATACATCATGAATAGGATGTGATAACAAATGGTTGCAGATGATTCATTCTATTAATTTTAAGAGATTAAACTTTAGTATTTATACTATAAAACTTGGTAATAAGAGAAGTGATAACATATTTAAATCCCACTTCCATTCATTCAACCCGGGAGCGGTAGCTCAGTGCATCAACTGATGCCAATGCAGCGCCTCTGACCGGGAGGTCCTAGGTTCGAATCTTGACGGCGGCAGGATTTTCGACACTAGCTTTTCGACACTAGCTTTTCAGCTAGATCGAATTCAGTCGCTGCTTGGAGGAGAATTCTAGCGACCGGCTGCTCTGATCGGTAATTTTCCGTGGTTTCTCCGATCAACACCAGGCGAATGCCGGAGCAGTACCCTAATAAACGGGCCACGGACCGCGCGCGATCTGTCCTTCCTCTTCCTTGTCCTATCCTCTCCCCTTACACACACACTTACACTAACATGCACTACACTACCACATATTTCGGGAGATCGGTTGGGAGCTTAGAGCTTGTCCCGGCTGGGGCGGTGCCCCGCTGGTGGGAGAGTCCTGGTTAGGGGGAAACCCCACTAGCCGACGGTAGGTCGGTGCCGGATCTCGCCATTCAGCGGGGGAAGATCACCGCCATTTCCCGAGGAAAAACATGCACTACACTAACGGGACTAATGACCAAAGCAGTTGACGCGCCCGGAAACACGAAACAAACAAACAAACCATTCATTTAAGGTAAAAAAACAACACGAAAATTTACTCATCAATCTACACAGCTCTCAAATTGCATCACTCAGTAGATTCTTCCTGGAACATTGTAGGAGACTTCAGCAAACAGTGAACGCAGTTGATAATAACTATAGTTCTCTGAACTTGAAAAAGACTGATCAGCGAACAATTGAAACCAAAGAGAATATAACTTCATGGAAAGCGAAAGTACTGCACGGAAGGTACCCCCATGAGCTGAGCAAACCAGAAGTCGTCACACGCATGGCTCTAGCGTCCACGATCCCAGGGGATCTCTTTCCAAAGACAGAAGCCTTCGTGATAGCTATCCAAGACCAAGTGGTGCCAATTTTGAACTACAGAAAACACGTTCCGAAAGATTCGACCATCCATTCCGAAAGTAGAATATGAGAGGCCTCAAACGAAACTATCTAAAACGTGATAAGTGACATCCAACACGTGACAAGCGACCACGCACAGTTGGAATAAAAAAGATGCATGATGAAGTGGCGAAGAAGCACCGCCAATTATTGGTGATGAAAACGGGCTTACTCGTCAAATCATTTCCGTATTTTAAACATGTTCCTCAGAACGTGCTTGAAAGTAGTGAGCACACACTCAACTGGAATCGCTCCATTATCACTAAAAGACAAGTCGGCGGCAATAGATCCGGCATAACATACATCGTCAGAAACCATCAGTAGGATTTCCTTATTGATATGGCAACATCTACAATATATCGGGAAACATCAAGAGAAGATCCAGAAATATACCGATCTCGCCTATGAAGTTGCAGTTCAGTGGAACGTCAACAAAGTGACAACTGTGCCAATAATAATATCATCCATAGGAGTGATCTCGAAAATGACATTTCGATTGATTGATTGTTAGTGGTTCCGGGCGCGTCAACTACTGAAATCATTAGTCCCGTAAATGTAGTGGGTTTTTTCTCAGAAGATAGCGGTGATCTTCCCCCTCTGAATGGCGATATCCGGCGCCGACCTACCGTCGACTACCGGGATTTTCCATAACCAGGTATCTCCCACCAGTCGGGCACCGTCAGGATCTCCCACCAACCCAGTCAGGACAAGTTCTAAGCTCCCAACCCGTCTCCCAGCATGTGGTAGTGTAGTGCATGTTAGTGCAACTGTGTGTATAAAGAATGAGGATAGGGCAAGGAAGAGGAAGGAAAGTTCGCGCGCAGTCCGTGGCCCGTTTGGTAGGCTTCTGCTGTGGCATTCTCCTGGTGTTCATCGGAAAAACTGCGGATCAGAGCAGCCGGCCTCTGGAATTCTACTCTCAGACCACCTGATCAGAGGCATTGCAGGACATCAGTTTATGCACTGAGCCAACTCTCCCGGTTGACATTTCGAGCTACAGAGTGTCTTCACTTGGATGCAAGGAATATGCACAATATGCAGCTATCTTAAGCACATGCTGTATTGTTAGAAACCACCTAAAGCTCCAATGCAGCAACCGCACACCTGGTCATGATACCTGTGAGTGGTTGATACATCGACCAGTAAAATCTGTGAAGAACAAATAAATAATAATAATAATAATAATAATAATAATAATAATAATAATAATGCAAACTATTGTCGTGTAGTACACCCACACGAGGTGGATTTCGCCGTGCGAAAGAGAACATTTTATTCGGACATTGCGAGCCGCATGGCCAAAGAAACTCATAAACCAACCGCTTGGCTGAGCGTGGAGGAATTTTATGGCCACAAGATATGCGAGGGGATTCGCTACATCACGAACAGAGGCCGCGTCTCCGCTGGGGTCATCCCAACTTAAATTTCTCGACGGACGGCTCCTGATTGCCTCCCCCACCAGGCGCGTGTCACGGACTATCAGAGGAAATACTGGTTCAGGCACTTCGTGACCTCGGGACCCGAGGGGCATGTAGAACATGAATATGAAACCGGCTTAGGTGGCTCAGAGCATCAATTCATGTCACGGCAGTGCCTCTGACCGGGTGGTCCTAGGATCAAGTTCCGACGACGGCAGGATTTTCGCCAATAGCTATAAACCAATATTGAGTTCACCTGCTGTCTGGAGGAGAACTCTAGCGGCCAGCTGTTCTTATCGGTAGTTTTACGTGATTTCTCCGATCAACACCAGGCGAATGTCGGAGCAGTATTTATTTATTTATTTAATTTATTTATTTTATTTATTTTATGTCAAAAAACAGTTAAAAACTGCGTATGACGTCCTATGGGGAAAAGTGAATTGTGTGCACATTTTCAAAATTCTGTGATCCCTACACCAAGTCACATACTACTTAAATTTTGAATTTTGAAAGGGAGAAAAAAAACAAAAAAACTCCCATGTAATAAAATCTATTTTCAAGGATAAATAAGCAATAAATTTTGAATTTTAAAAGGGAGAATAAAAACAAAAAAACTCCCATGTAATAAAATATATTTTCAAGGATAAATAAGCAATAAATTTGGCTCTTATTACTTCCTGCCGCGACAACATGGAAACGATAATTTGAATAATTGTATTTCCCACTGAATTCTAGAAGACGTGCACAGAAAATGAAGTTACATTTATGGCCAGAAGCAAAACAAGGGGCCATCTCAGCATTTGCTCAATGGATCAGGGAAACTGGACGAAAAACCTGATCGAGATATCCTTACAAACGGGCTAGGGACCGTGCGCGATCGTTCCTTCTCCTTCCTTGTCCTATTCTCACCCCTTACTTACACATACTAACACGCACTACTACCAAACATGCCGGGAGACCAGTTGGGAGCTTAGAACTTGTCTTGTCTGGAGCGGTGGTCCGCTTGTTGGAGATACCTGGTGGAGGAAATCCCCACCAGCCGACAGTGCCAGATCGCGATCCCGCAGGGCAAGATCAGCGCCACCTCTCGCGATAAAAAAATATGCACTACACTTACAGAGCTAATTACCATAGCCGTTGACACGCCGGGAATTGCTAATCAAGCAATCAATCAATGAACACAAAAGTCATCTGAGTTTTGCGTCGAAAGCAACCGGTCACTCTACATACTCCTCCGCACTGGCACTAGCTGGTAGGTCTCCGCACTTGGGCGGCAAAACGATCTGTTCAATGGCGTCGCGCCCGCGCAATAGCCTCCAGGGCAGCTGAAATAATATTTCCTTATAGTGATTATGAGAACTTTTCCATCTTTTCCACAGTCACATCCTAACCATGTCTAATTTCCGACCAACATCCTTGCTGCTCGAAATTTTGAGATAAGTCGCAACTTTCCCGGCTGTTTTTCAACCATATTGATTCTTGTAGCTTGAATTTTTTTCGTATAACTGTATTGTAAACTTTAAATGATACGACGTACTTTTTAAAAATATGTGTCTTGTTGAGTAACAATACAACTAATAAACATTGTTTTTATTGTCGCATTAACATTTACGATTGAACATTATTTTGAGAAGTCTACTCAGTGTTGCTCTACTTTGTATCTCCAATTTCCATGACTATCTAATCTCATTGAAAATGCGAAACGAATTACGCGCCATAAAAGGAACCTAACTGTATCGTCAGATGTCGCTCCAATAACACCACATTTTATAGCGGTCCTCTCGGTGGATTTTTTATTGGAGACGAACTACTCGAAAATTCTTTCTTGACAGCGTAGCCTTAAACCATAAGAAATAATATGCAAATAAACAGGTTTTTATCTTGCTCCATTGCTCAAACTTTACGATTTAATCGTGACAATTCAGGGAATTGTGTAATTGATTAGCAATGTCTTGTAAGGTGGCTATTACAATAGTTTGTTATTATAGAAATAGTGCCTTCCTCAGCACATGTTCAAATAGAATAATGGTTACAGGATAAGGTTCAGGTAGGAATTTGAGGTTATCAATAAGCAGTTTATATTTTGTTTAATAAAAAAGAATGCGTGTAACTAGAATGGATTCCATCTATTAAATAAAAGTGAAATTATGAGTGTTTGCGTGTGTCATGAAAACTTTAGTATCACTGAAGCGTTTGCTGCCAAATTTGCCAGGAATACTTTTGGCTAACCAAGAATCAAAATTGGCGAAGGTGACAAATTTTATCCTCAAAATATTATTTCATTACAAAATAACATAAGTACTATAAATCTATACACTTTAAATCTATTGGCACGTACAACTCCTGCCATTTATAATCACCCGTAACATTACATAAATGCGTCTGGACTTTGGTTCTTATTTATGTTATAAAACTTGATTCATTCATCATTATTATGGTAACCCCGTAAATTTAACAGAAATGTCAGTTCCATCTTTTTTTATTTCAAGTCTTCATTTGTACCAAATAAGAGAAAAATATACACAACGCTGTTGCTATGCAGCGTGCCCTGCTTGTACTAGTAACTCAAGTCAATGAGTCTTTGATTCAATCAAATTGTTACATACATTATTATGAAATTATCATTGCACCTAACAGATATTCTTTCCTTGCTCTCATTAATATTCACAAGAGTGCAATAATATTGTATGCGGTAAATCAATTGTTTGTTACTTATCGTTTGTTCTGTACAAGTCAATTACGAGTACAGTACAATACAGTTTACGAGTAAAATCTCACAATTATCAATCTTTTTACGAAGAACTTCCAGCACTTTGAGTTTGCTTATCTTAAATTCTGTCGTCATGAATCAGTTGCTGTAACCGATATTGCTTGAAATCCGTCCACCATTTTCTAAATAAAGCACAACTACTGTGCTCTGAAAGTCTCCGACAGATCCCGCTTTCCAGAGTTCGTATTTCGTGTCTCGGGTTTCAACAAATCTGATCAACAACTTGTCCCACGCTGTGCTACAAGATCACATATCAGGTTGGGCGGATAACAGCGCCGGAGTATGATACTTAGCTCTCAGAATGGAACTGAGAGGGCAAAACTATCTCCGAAAAGTAAATTTTGTCTTTATTTTTTACCTTATATCTCTCTTTCTCATGTGCCGCCAACGGAAAATCGATCTTTATTATTGTCTTTATCTCTGGAGGGCCGACCTGGATGGCCGAGGTGGCTAAGAGCGAGTACCGACTCAGCGCTTCGGTCCGAGGGGTCGCGGGTTCGAGTCCCGCCTTGGGCATGGTTGTTTGTCCCTTGTCTTTGTATGTATGTGTTGTCGCGGAGGGCCTCGCGATCTGCTGACCCCAGATCAGAGGAGCCCGCAAGTGTGTTGGTGTCTAGTGTATGGTCGAATATGCGCCCCATCGGGACGTAAAGGGTAACCGGCTGTCGGCTGAAAACAAAACCCTAGAAAGAAGAGGATATCTGGAGGACTTCGCCCTTAGATGCTGTAACATCTCGTTGCGTTATTACATAACTTGTGAATTGTGTTTTTTAAGTGTGTGATTTAAATTTTGAAGGCAGGTTAACGGGCTTGATCAGTTGAAATAAAAAGAATTTACATGATTGTTTGCTTTGTAAATTATTTTTATTCTACTTACCAAGCCCCGTTAACTGCCTTTAATATATCAATGGTCGTTAAAATTTTTAAGATTTAAATTTTCATTTTTTAAATATTAATCTATTTGAATTAGATTGAAGAACAGAATAAAATTGTAAAGAATTATGAAAGTAATTAAGAAATTAACAGGGGTAAATATGTGATACAATATTTGATTTACATGTTTTTCGATGAAGATTGTAAATAAATGGAAAAAACAGCAAAAACATTTAATAACTTTTTGTTAGTCGTATTAAAGTGTAGTCAAAATGTTGACGCTGTGAAACAAAATACTTAAAAGCAAGAAGAAAAATAGTGAAAGTGAGTTTAATAAATTTTCATTGATCAAAAAGTAAGATTTACTTTACAAAAAAAGAAGAAAGAACAGACGAGGGTATTACGGTAGAAATGAAAATATATTAGAAATTTTATTGAAAATAATAAATAATTCTGTAGAACAAATAGTTTTTTGGAAGCATGGAAAACCACCACAGATCCACCACAGATATGATCACCTCCTCACTACAACTTTACAAATTTCACCCCTCTTCATTTTGCCCTCAGTTTAGTCCGTTTCCAACTAACACTATTTTCTTTTTTCTGTTAAAATGTTTCAATCGCCCTATTTCATTTATTACTTACCCCCTTTTTAAATTTTTACTCGTTCATTTATTTATTGTCTCTTTTCTATACCAGCCGAATTACTTATCGTTTTGGAAAAAAATACTTGCCTGAAGTAATATTGGCACCGGGTCTCGTATTATCAGATCGAAATGATGAAAGTATTTCATCAGCCCTTAATTGCAGAACCTTGCTTCCTTCACCCTTCACTACTTCTCGAGGGTTTTCGTGAGAAAACTAAAGCGAGAACCATGTTTCTTGATAAGATTTCTGTGGCCTACTTTCTTCCTTTCCTCTTACGTCCCTTTAGCAGGGTATCAAGTTCAACATCGTCGCAGACGGCCCACGTTCCCAATAGGGAAACCCGCATTTATGACATTGCAAGGTTTCACTTCACTAGCTTTACACTCAGGGTTGGGCAGTATTTAAATACTTGAATTCGAAATATGTATTTTAAACATATTTTGTTATTGAAAAAATTTTTGAGTTTTTGGATGTATTTTGGAGATATATTTAATTACGGTACATAAGATAGATGTATTTAAAAAAGTAGGTGTATTTAAAAAAGTTAACAATAAAAATAAAATTTGTGATCTTATTTTTTACTTTCATTCCAAAGTTCTATAATAGTTATTGTTCAGAAGTTTGTGTGTCTGACAATTACTAATTCAATGTAATTGGCAATAATATTAGAATATGGTTTTGTAATAAAAAGATATAATTCAATTGCATTTATTGTATTTTGTATATTTCAAGTATTTTAAATACTATGTATTTAGTAATTCAAAACCTAATGTTTTTAAGTATTATTTAAATACTTATTTACAAAGTATTTTGGCGATATATTTAAATACTAAATTTAAATTATTTTGTCCAATCCCGTTTACACTGTAGTTCTGTGAACAATAGATCTCGCGGTCAAAAAGTTAGATCTACTCCTCATCGCAGTCTTTAAAATTTTAGCCAATATATCGAACATGCATTTGCTCACGACGATAATAAACTAATTTTCTGATAGACGAAATACTAAACTAACACTTTCCTTTTGGCTGGAATCGTTGAAGAAAAATTAATATTTCATGAAACGGATCCAAAAATCCTCTAATACGTGGTGTAGCCAGAATCCGTTTTGTGGGTCTTTGATACTGAAGAATCGAATGACGACAAAACGTCTGTCTGTCCGTCGGTCTGTCTCTGTCCGTCTGTGGAAAACGCTAGCGTCTAAACAGCTCAGCCGATTTTCTCCTAAATTGATATTCCCCAATAGATCTGGCTGATGTCGTGGCCCATTGAATTTGAAGCCGATATTTTAATTTTGAAACTTTAAATGAAGCCCCTGGAACATTTTTCAAATTTCAAAACATTTACTCCATCGTTTTTGATGAAGTTTATTGTCGGAGAGTGTGAAGGACGTTTAAGAATGGTGACTCACCTTCGTTAAAAACTTTGATTTTTCGAAAATTTCAAAAGTTCAAAATTGTTTCGGAGTCTTCCTAAAACAAAAATACTAAATTTGAGTCTTAGTTACAAATTTAAAAAGACAAATCCGGATCCACGTCCAAATTGTGGTGAAATTATTTCTACATCCCCTTTATTAGTCGAATATCCTTTCACAAATGATTTCAGGAAAAAATTAAAATTAGATATTGATATCCATTCTTTGTGAAATTCTACTTCCCAATGTGACAAAATTATTAAATTTCTATGTGCTGCAAAATTTGAAATATATATATATATATATATATATATATATATATATATATATATATATATTATAGAAGAGAGAGAGAGAGAGAGAGAAGATAATAGATAGATGATATGATAGAATGATAATAATGATAGATAGACAGATAGATAGATAGATAGATAGATAGATAGATAGATAGATAGATAGATAGATAGATAGATAGATAGATAGATAGATAGATAGATAGATAGATAGATAGATAGATAGATAGATAGATAGATAGATAATAGATAGATAGATAATAGTAGAAAATAGATAGATAGATAGATAATAATAGATAGATGATAGATAGATAGAGAGATAGATAGAGAGATAGATAGATAGATAGATAGATAGATAGATAGATAGATAGATAGATAGATAGATAGATAGATAGATAGATAGATAGATAGATAGATAGATAGATAGATAGATAGATAGATAGATAGATAGATAGATAGATAGATAGATAGATAGAATTTTCTTTTCTTGTGATAGATAGATGATAGATAGATAGATAAGATAGATAGATAGATAGATAGATAGATAGATAGATAGATAGATAGATAGATAGATAGATAGATAGATAGATAGATAGATAGATAGATAGATAGACAGACAGACAGATAGATAGATAGATAGATAGATAGATAGAATTTTCTTTTCTTGTAAAAATATAAAATTCGTATGTTCGTTATATTAAACGTGTATATTTGTGAATGTTTTAAATTGTTAAAAAAAAATTTTAATTATATAATGTAAAATTGTAAAACAATTTTGATCGTTTATGACCATTTAGTTGCAGGGCGATGTAAATGTTTTTTTTTAAATTTTAAATATTAAAGATAGAGATTTTCCCCTAAGTGATATATGATTCTTAAAGATAGATTTTGAAATAAGGCCATGTACAATTTTTCGAAAATTTTAGTACTTTTCGCGTAATTTTGCCTGAAAATACGGGCGAAGAAGTAATACATGTTTTAGCACCACCAGTTTGACTTCAAGTAACGCTTATGTCTCACTCAAACAATGCGTTTGAACGTAACAAAGATATTACAAGATGCATAATCATTAAAACTGCCAAGAATCAGAATTCTAAAAAATCTTGAAATGCAATAAAACTAAATAAATATGACGGCTTTTTAAGTGACTTCCTAGGACGATCATTCCAAATTCGAAGAAAATAACTTATACGTTTGGTCTTAACTGCGTAACTTTACAGATCCAAAACACATGTCGAGTAGAAGTACGATCTTTGCTAGGAGAATCACTGAGACAAAGACAGCAAAATGTATTAATACACTGCTCTCCTTCCATTCACTTGGCTGAAGATAATCAAACCTTGTAGAAGACGTTGATTTTTCTATTCGCGGAAGAGGAAGATAATAATAATTGTGCTCAAAATCGAAATTTGTGTACTTTTTTAGTCCGCGAGAGGTATTTTAATGTCATGAAATTATTCAGGAAGTATATTAATAGATTCGGTTGGGCAAAAGCAGGCGCAGCCGCTTTGGAGGTAAATGGCCGGCTTAAAGCATAAACATAAAAAACGAAATGGGCCTACGATTGATATTATCGGCAAATTATCAAATTAATTAAATCGTTTGACCGGCTTTAAAAACATAAAAATAAAAACGAAATGGGCTTATGATTGACATTATTATCGGCAAATTATCAAATTAATAAAATGGTTTGAGAAACAGCAATTCCCCAAACAATAATTACCTTGGTTCTAGATTGTTAACATCAAAATAATGCGATGTTTTGGTTATTGCTCATTATATGCTCAGATGTCAGCGACGTTTTAACTTTTGTGATATTTTAGGAAGTCCATAGAAGTAAAAATAAGTTAGATATCACAATCGATTATTGATTCTACAAAATGGTACAGACTTTCTCGTTCTAGTTAGATTTATAAATTCTTTGGTCTGGGCTAGATTTTCGGTTTTGCCCCATTCTCTTCCCAGCTGCTACTCACCGGCGCGTAAATGACATTTTTCCACATTTTCTCAATTTTCCGGCCTCTAATGGAAGAATTGAAATATACATTTAAGAATATTATATAAAAGCAAAAAAAAGTCCTATATGCACATTTTCATTGAAAAAATTTGGCACCATGTTTGAAACAAAGTCGCTTGAGCGTTTCTGAAAATGTGCAATTTTGAATTTTTTCACGGAAAACTTTTGAGTTTTTGAGAAACTTAAGTCCAAAATAATTGTAAGTACTTTATGGGGATTTTAAAACATTCCTGCATTTGTGACATAATGTAAATATTAGATGGGTTAGAGATATTTAAAAAAATTAACTTTTGTGTATTATTTGAAAATAAAGGCTTACATCACAACAGCGTTTGTATCGTGTTAATCAGGATATTTAGCATTATCCACACAAATATATTAAACAAAAATTATTGTGTTTTTGACAAAATGGGACTTGATCTGGCCTTTCTGAAAATGCCCAACTTAGAGCTCATTTTTACAGAGAATTTCTGAGTTTTCGAGAAACGTTCTAAGAAATCATTTACAGCACTTGATCTCACAAATGCAATATTGAAACGTTTTCGTATGTATGAGTTTTTATTGATGCATCTACCCACGTCGGACAAGCCATTTTGAAACGTTTTTCTATACATCCCTTTTGATATGGACATTTCATTCAAGCTGAGCGAGCCCTTTTGTGAACGTCCTTTGTGAACATGTTTGAAAATATTTCAAACTTTAAACAATTTAATTATTATTACAAGTTTTATGAATGCCCGACTCCTAAATTTATATGATTGAGTAATACTTATGCAGGTCGAAGTCCCATCTCGCAGAGACTGGGGTATTCTCTGAAAACGTACTCAGTTGAAAAATGAAATGTTTGGTCTTCGGAGTCTAACTATTAAATGAATCATCCTTTTTTTCAATAAAATATTTGCATCGTTTATTGATTTCTATATTAGGTTATTCAGAAAGTTACTTTCTTTACAAATTATACTTTGTGCAATAACTTCTATTGGCATGCCAGTGAATTGAAATATCAATTTCTTTGATTTACTAAGGCCTCTTTAATATATGTCTGATCTACTCTTTTCAAAAACTTATAAAATCTAATTGTTCGACGTTTTCCGCGACGCTTACGGTTCTTGAACACGTTGCGATGAAAGTTTTGGTGAAAGTTTGAAGTGAAAGTTTCCCATGAAGAGTCCTGAAGTCCACCAGGAATCTTCTGTTGCTGTATCTTGATGTTAAGATTGAAAAGTGTTGTCCTTTAATCTGAATATCGATTTTCCCGAAATAGAACCAAAATGATTAAATAAACACAGTCTATATCTCTAAACATAGTAATAATAATAATAATAATAATAATAATAATAATAATAATAATAAAAAGAATAAAACAAAGTATTTACACTAAATCACTTCCATGAATGTCGCAAATGGACATTTTTATTTCGACTTGTTTTCACAATCGGGTTGATTAAACCTCCTTGCAACATGAACTATTTTAACTCCTAATAATTGTATCTCGGTATTTAAGTATTCCACATGAGCGGCCCCAACCGAATCTAAATAGCTTGAACTACAAAATTCCCTACCGTGTCTGAATCGCTCCAACAAGTGCTCGCTACCGCGTGTGAACAGCTTCTGCCAAAATTAAGGTCTTGATGAAAAATGTCACTTCCGTTTTCATTTGTCTGATAACGTTCTACAACTAATTTTGTCATTGGCTTTAAACCATCTTTCGGCAGTCGCTTATTCTGTCCTATGGCTTACACCGGCAATAAAACGTGTCAGTATTGATAGTACATCTCTCTTGCATTTCATCATATGTTCCCACTTAATAACTTCATATTTTAAAATCGGCCACGTCCCAAATCATATTATGAATGTTGTTTACTTTATACTATAAATATCCAATGTCAAATATTCACTGTCATTCCAGCCTCGAACAATCATGAGTCCTAAACCTCTTGTTGCAATATTTACGTTTTATTTTCGGCATGTCGAATATACGTAATACCATACGTAACCCTTTGTAAATGCGTTATACAACTTGAGTATTGTCTTTTCTGATACCAAGGTCTTAAAATAAGCTATTATTCGACTAAATTTGTATTAAATTTCCCTTGAGAATATTTGGTATATCTCAAGATTATATAAAATACTCCCGTAATGTAAATATTAACGACGTGAGAGATATTTTGAGATTTATTTATTTTATTAATTTTATTATTTGTTAATTGATATTAACTAAAATTTCACTTGTTTAAATTTCGAAACATCAAAAGAGTACATTAAAATGTCATTTTGTATTTAGCCCTCCCCGAACAAAAAGTTTAAAGAAAAAACTTGGAGTCGCTTTTGAGAAAATCGTATTTTTAATGTTGCCAATATTTCACTAAAATTACTCGACAACCACTGTTTTCAAAAAATATTACTTGACATTATTTAAAGAAGTAATTGTAGAGAACAAATTTTTCTTGTCGAAAAATCCATCTTCAACAATGTAATAGTATGAGGGGTCCAATTTTAAACTTTTGCAATTTTGGAAAATACAAAGCTCAAAGTGAAAGTCGGTTCTATCCTATCTCTTTTATAATGCATTGAAGATGTATGAACATCCACGCTGCCTCCACCTATATGTACTTCCCACATCAGTTGAAACCCCAGTAATACTTATTTGAAGTCATCTTTACATTTTATTTGTTAGCGCTGCAATGTTCCAAATATTGCGAGCCTATCTTCCTTATTTTATAACTGATTGTTCACTAACAGTGCCAACAAAACATTACGAATTCGTTTCATCACCAAGAGGTAATCTACCTATAAGGAAGATCATGACATTTGGAACTGAGATGTCATGACATTATTAGGTAAGTGAAAGTGAATAGTGGATATCGAAGGAGAATCAATTGGCGATAGAAGCGAAAGGAAAGAAAGCACCAAGAGGAGAATGAAGCTTCCGTTGTGGGTAAGCCTTGTATCCAAGGAACCCGCGAGACTGCAGGGCAATCAATAAGCGGTTCGCATGGCGGGGGCAGGAGCCCTGGTTGTCGCTCACCCCGCCACACCACGCCCCGCCCGCGACACTTCCCCGCCACGTCCCGCCACGCCACGTCCCGCAATGCCACGCCCCGCCAGGCCCATACCCGCTTCGGCACGCACGCCACACCCCGACCCGACCCGACACGTCCCACGCCGCCACGCCTGGCCCCGTGCCCCCCTCCCCGCCCGCGCGCCACGCCCGCGCCTCAACCCCTTCCGCCCCCCAAGCCCCGACACGTTCCGCCACACCGCGCTCCGCCCCCTCCGGCCCGCCGGGCTCCGCCCCGCTGCGCCCCGCCCCGCTGCGCCCCGCCCCTGGGCCGCCGCCCGCCTCTGAGGTCACGCGCCGCGTGCCGCTGCGTCCGAGCCGCTTCCGCTTCCGAGCCGCTTCGCTGACGTTGCCCGCGCAGCTCCGGCGCACCCCTCCGCCTCGTGGCCCGAGAATGCCAACCTACCTGCGCGCGTCAACAAACAGCCTCCCGCGAGCAGGAAGCGTGCAGCGCGGCAAGAGCACGCCGAACGCACTCGCCGGCGAGATACAGCAACTTGACTGCGTGGCCCCCGACGCGACGGCCCCTCGTGGCCCGAGAATGGCCCCGCATGCCTCAGTATGACCTCGCAGGGACCACCCCACCCCGCATGGTGGTACCTGATGACCCTGAATGGTTGGTAAATACATAGGTTGTTATTTCAACTTTACATATGTAATTTGTATTACTTACTAACTTATTCTAAACTTTCAGACTGTACAATGGGGAGGTTGCCCAGTGTGGGTCCCCTGATCTGGTTCTATGTTTGCGAATTTGATTTGAAAGATATGGAAAGGGTATTTATTTTTAATTCTTGTTTTATGGGTTGGATTTTTTACGAGCATGAATTCGGTGAGTGCTAGGATTTGATGGATGTTGTGATAGAAATGTATGGTTCTGTTCATTGCTATGGTGGTATTTTGTTGTAGTGAACTGTGTCTGTTTATTATTGACTTTAAGTGATGTAGTTTTGCTTTCCTTTGCATTATCTTTGTTTCGATATGATCGCGCGAATTAAATTTTGAATCGAGATACAGTCCTAGGTATTTAATTAGTTTGCTGGGAGGGTACCATTCTATTGAGGTGTTGTTAATTATTAGCGGGGAGGGGGGAGTATATGGTCTAAGTGAGAATATTTTTGCTGCTGTTTTGGTGGGGGGTTGCTGAATTTTGTATTTCGCGGCCCAGCTATCAAGTGTGTGAAGGTATAATTGTGTTTTTTCTCTTAAGTCTGCTAGTGAGTTGCCAGAGATATATTATGCTGTGTCTCCCGATTGTGCTAAATGTATGTTTTTTTTTAATTGGAAATGTCTGCTACATAGAGATTGAACAACGTTGGTGATAAGGGAGAACCTTGGGGTAATCCTGCTTTGATGCATCGGGGGTTAGAGAGGTGGCTGTTGACATCGACGGAGAAGGTCGTATTGCTTAAAAATTTGTTAATGGGTATGCGTAGACATTAAGGTGTGCCTATTTGGGTGAGTATGACCCTGCGTGGTTTCGTAGATGTTGCTGTGAGGCATGGGATGGTCCTGCGTGGCTCCTCAGAACTTCACGTGACCTCACATTGCTTCCTCATGAAAGACCCAGTATGACCTCTCGTTTCGCCTCATGTGCCCGTACTTGCCAGCGGCCCACTTATCCTCAGATAACCACACATCATTCCTTTCGACCGCAAATGACCCCGTAGCGCTGGACTTCGCCTAGTAATGACATCTCATTGTGCCCGTTGTCCGATTTCCCATTTTTCTACATACACCCATACATTAGCTTAACCCTATTTTGTCATCGGTTGCTCAAGTCAACAATTACTAGCGTCTTTTACAGTAGATTTGCACTGTAGGCCTTCAGCTAGTAATTTTAGAATAAAGCAGAATGGAATATTTATTATGCTACTTACGAGTACATATATTGCTATCTTATCCTCCGTCACTTGTTCTATATGTCGCTTTGTAATTGATAACAATACAATACACCCTTGTCAATACAAACTATTCTTATTTAGCGTTATTACTGAGCAGAGAGGTACATCCGTATAATTCAATCGCGTAGAATACCAAGTAATTAGTTTAATTTCACATGCAGTTCAGATTTTAAAGGCTCTGAAAAGTTGGGGTAGAATCGAGAAGGGTCGAGTGAGCAAAAATGTAACAGAATGTTGAAGAAGATCTTATTCTGTAGATTAATATGCGAGGAAGGTTTCTTTCAGGTCTTTGGCCTCAAAATTTTAGTGTTTAAGGCCCCAAAATGCTTCGTTTTGGAATTATTTAACGATATACATTTAAAAATGTGGCTGAGAGTTAGGGTTGCATTTGACATGAATATTTACTTGTTTTTTTTAATTCTTTATATTTTTAAATTAAAGTGCAATTTGTCACATCTACACGAAATTTTCTTTTTTCAGAGACCTCATTTATATAATAATAATAATAATAATAATAATAATAATAATAATAATAATAATAATAATAATAATAATACTTACTCGGATACTCATAAATATGGGAAAACCGCAAAAGAAATCGACTCCCTGTTGTCTTAGGGCGGCATCTCCTTTAAAATGCCAGTGGCAACTCAAATCATGTTACTATACGGAAACCTCAAGTCTCCGTTTGGAATGTACAGTTTCTCGCAATCCCTAATACCTCTACGGCCTTGGCCGTGCCCAAGCGACGTGCGTGTTCCGTACGAGCGAAATACATTCGCTTGCGCTCTAAACACATCGCTTCATCCCTCTCGCATGATTACCCAGCCCCGAGTGGGCCACGTGGATTCGCAGGTCGCGACCCAGTTTCTTGGCACACAGATCTTTCGTTTCCGGTTTCACCCGTTGCGGGTCACTGCGCCCACAAACCCCCGCACCGTGTCCATATCTACGGTTCAGTGGGCTTGAGGGAACTAAAAAGATTTTGAAATTCATAGAGACAGAAGGGTAATATTCAAGATTCATTTTACTTCTTTCCGCTATGTACAATAAGCGTGTTATAAATTCAGATTAACACGGTAATTAAATGCAGACTAATATTAAAAATAAATTAATAAATAAAACTATTAAACGAAGTTAAAAGGAAATGCATTCAATTGAAAATCGAATTAGCAAGATTCTTTTTAGAAGTGTCATTTCCTCTTCTGGTGAAGTCGAATGTATTTGTAGTATTGCTGAAGCGATTGGTGATATTTTTTGTAACGTTGTAATTAATGAAGACCAATTTCTTGACTCAACGCACTGACAGCTAAAATGTTTACCTTACCAAATCAATTTAATAAAAGAATCTTTTGTATGAACCATTGACCAATGAGCAATGTCAAACAGATGGAAATTTTACTTTTTTCGCATTAAATTTACAAAAAAAGATAGCACGTGTGATATCAACGGTTCTGCAACTGTTAGATATTACACATTATTCTTAAATAGAACTAACGAAATAATTCTTACAACATGCTTAAACCGCTTTCACACACATTGCGCTCTCCGATGGACTGAAAGTAATAAACTAGCTGAATTACCCTGCGTTGTTCACTTATTTATTAACGTAATTATCTATTAGACAGGAAAAGGAATGAGTTCTGTATACGGTGTAGCCCTGCTCTTCCTTGCCGTGCCTCACCCTGCCCCGCCCCCTGACCTGACCTGTCGTGCCCTACCCTCCCCTGCTCTCGCCCCGTTTCCCCCTGTCTCAATCTGTTCGCCTTGCAGTGTTTGAGACGATCATCGTTGTTCGTCACACGGCGTCGGAGTTCACTGCTCTGGTGCATAACAACATCCGTTATATATTCTTCATATTATTAATAGTATATACTTATTAATAACAGAATGTAAAATATATGCAACGAATTACGTTAATAGGTCTAACAGTTGATTACTGGTTGCCGAATTTGAACTCTAAGGTCTGTTAAGTTGGACTTCAAAGGAAATCCACGATTAATTACTAACAAATTGGAAAAGAGAGTATGTTTTATTATGCATCCATAGATAAAGAAAAGATCGTATTGCTGAATGCGTTGAAGAAGTTACAGTTTTTTGGGAAAATCTAATAGACAGACCACTCCTTTATGTGATATTTGCACACCTCATTACGATTATATCTAAAGGCAATCATTTGAATATTTTAATTTTTCTGCAGATTAAAATATTCTTAATTGAAGAAACCACTATCTGGCACTAGATAAATGAATAATTAATTATGACAATTTTATATGATAAAAACCTTCTAACTAGCTATTAGAAAATATAAAAACCAACATCGTGGCTAGAACCTTTAGGTTTAATCTCGGCAGTTTGTTCAGACAAACATTTCTCAATGCTAGATTTCATTTTAACCCACCGAATGTGAACTTATAATCTACATCACAGACATAGCATATCTTCTTTCTTTCCCTTTCTACGTATCGTACAGAACCAGTTAGATTCCAATACATGGCGTTGTTTTATGTTGTTGTGATTTTGTGAACATAAAATTATTTTTTAAAATTCATAATCCCTAGAAATATCGTGGCATTTAGATTGCTTAAGAGTAGTGCCGGTTGGTTTGCTGTTATTAAAATTGTCCTTTACAATTCTTCCAATAGATGTATCTTGGATCTTAGAAAAAACTTACCAACCTCTTGTTAAACATTTACTTCATATTCTTTTGAATTTATAAATAGAATCATCTGAAGAGGATTCATATAATTTTGCCCAATTAGGTCCGATTACAAAGGCATCAGATCTCACAGAAAATCATGTTCTATTCATCTTCTATTCATTTGCTTTCTTTCTTTCTTTTTTTACCAGGAACAAAATTATAAAATTGCTTACCAACTCCTAAGGCGGACCGGTCCAATCAAGGCAACCTTCTATGGTCCAATTTCGGCAACTCATTTAAAAATAGGAAACAGATAAGCTGCTCACTACTTCAAAGGCAACATTAGTCTTTATAATGCGTAATCGCTAATGAAGTATATTTATCACTGAAATTCACTGAAACTTTACAAACAATCCCGTTAGTGCATCCTCAGTCATTAGAGCTACCGTGTATGATTCAAATGCTCTTAAGTACAGAAATACGTTTGCGCTCCAAATTTGGAAACTTTCCCTTGTAACCTGTATCTTGTAATGTGGAGCGTCACTCATATAATGGCATTTTTGTTTTAAGTGTCTCAATACGCAGCAAACTCGTTTATCGCGCCCCACTTAACACCAGAAGAGCATTCAAAACAATCTTTCTGTTTACAGCAAACTGCAGAATTGCAAAATGATTTTAAGTTAAGAAACGTCAGGAGGTTACATTCATTACATTCTCTTTTACTTTATCTCGAAGTATTGAATTTTGAATCAGTGCCTGTTTGACGTGACGTTTTGCAACTCAACCTCTGATGTTCAAAAAGTGAAGGTCACGTTCGAGTCCCGGGCTATTTATTGTTGAGAAAAGGCAGAACGTTAAATGTAAGTGCACCATGGATAATGTAGACTTCTTGCTTTACCCCAAAACTCATCGCGTTGATGTCACCTGGGTCCGATGGAAGATGCGCTGCAAAACTCTTATTTTTGATTGTTTGGTGTAATTAATATCTTTTATCGTAGAGCAAGGGGGCTCGGTTGCCCCCTCATGAAGTCGTATTCCTTCCCTTGGCCCGGTCACACGAACAGCTGCGGCGGCCAAGAGAGGTATTTGAGAGTGCCGGAAACGGCACTTGCAGCTCGGAAAGTGAACGACAAGACACAGCGTTTTTACCCAAACCTATGTTAAGTAATGCACATCATGTTTAATTACAACACATGCATATATGAAAGTACTGTCAGGAAACATACATTTACGAAAATGAATAAAGATAGATAAATTCAGAATATAAATGTGTCATAAATAAAATTTGGTACAAAGAAAATTCTGATTAAACCTCCTGTCTACCCAAAATCTTCTTGCACCTAAACTTAATTGAATTCCCAAACATTGTTGGCCAAAGACATAATTAGCACATTTTATTGTATTTACATTAATTCTGTAATTATTTACCAGTCGTTACATTGTTGTTTACAGCTTTTAGTTCATGTTATTTATTTTGTAATTCCCAATACAATAACTTTTTAAATCTTTTAAAAAGTTCTTGTTTTGGGTGCCCTGGCAGATTAACACAATATAATTCGATTAATCTGCATAATTTATCAACGTTTTGGACATAATAAAATAATAAAAATCTAAGACATTTGGTTGACAAACACTCCAGTAATGAGCAACACTTTTTATAGATGACTGTTAATCAAGGTGGAGAGGGCGAAGGAGAGGGTGATGCGCATTTCACTCTAGATCTCAGAGGAGAAAATGTATATTTTCTAGCAAAAACGCCCGTCGCTAAATTTGATGGTGTTAGGGAAATAGCTTTCTGATGTACCTCTCCCCTCCTGGAATGTTGACGGCACTGCAAACACTGAAGAACATTCAACATTAAAACTCGTTGACTTAAGAGCTGTCCTAATTGCTTTAAACGTCACGAAGTTTATTCTCATTAATATCTAAAGTGGTTTAACAGTTCAAGGTCCTTCAAAAACCAAAATATAAGAAAGTTCGAATATGCCAAAAAATTATCAAAAAGTTGTTGCAAAGCTGATTAATGGAAAAGGTGCAGATTTTGTCTCTATTTGAGAACGCCTTAGAGAATTCAGTTCCGGTTAATTTTTTCCAGATCAGAAAAAATCAAATCTAATGTTTAGCCTCAGAAATTCGCAAAGGTTCGGAAAGACTGGAGATCCTGTGAGCTTATTTTAATTAAGATTTACAGTTCCTCTGAGTATCTGACTGTCTTGCAATTGTGAGAAAATTGAAAATTCTCTAGGAACTGAAACGCATGGCATCGTTTCATATTTTCCAACAAATTATCAAAGAGATAGAACATTTTTGAAAGATGTATTGGCAACAAGGAAAAGAAGCACGACACAAAACTAGATGAGATTTTAAAATTGAAATTCTTATGCAACCAATGAATGAATAAACAGATTTTTTTTTCTTGGATTACTAATATGTATTGCATCTACTCTGCTGATAACTAATAAGAACAGTTCACTCTTATCTCATCCTAATCGAGTTTCATAATAACCATTTTGATATTACTTTTCAAAACAGGATATAAAAAAATTAAAATTGTTCATCACCAAATAAAAGTTATTGAATATAAGGCTAGTTTTAAACGTCTGGAGAGTTTAAAAGTTTTGAATTAATTTTGAAAAGAATTAGAACTGTTTTTGAAAACTAAAGTTTATTTTCCAGATAATTTGCTCCAATAAATGGACTAAGAAAAATTTTATTGTCGAATAAAATAACAGATTTTAGTATATTTTTCATAATTAAATATTCATTTTGCTGCTTATAGAGCCGTTCAGTTTCTGTACTCTTTAAACTGGGCATTTGCCTCTACCATTGGTGGTGGTGGGGGGTCGAACTGAGTGGAAAATCCCCCGTAGGTGATGAGAAAACTTGTCAGAAAGCCCCTTACATAAATCTAATAATTATTACACGATATAAAAACAAAAAAAGAATAAATAACCCTAATTTAAATAACCCTAGCACAGTATATTTTAACCTGTGAGATGGGCGTACCATTAATAGAATTGGCTCATGTTTCAAATTTATTGTTTTAAATTTTCAAATTTGTTTGTTTTAAATTTATTTATTTATTTAATGACTGACGGAAATCTTCCACCTCGGGCATATTAATATTAAACGAAGGTTATTCAATAACGAAAGAGACAAATTGGTCTGGAGAAAAAACAGTTGAAAGGACATGTTTGGTAATTTTAGGATTTTTTAAGTTGGCATCACTGGGATGAGCCCTGACCATCTGCAGGATCATAATTGATGTATTCATAACCTTCTCAAAATTAAGTTGAACTATGGCGCGTCCACTTGGAAATTCCACATTGGTTGCACAACGTTCTGTGATTATTTCTTTACTAGCTAAAGATGAAAAACCAGCTAACATATTACTCTAGAATGACTAAAGTGTATGATGAAAGTTGTATGAACCGCGGGAATTTTTAAAAGCTGTAATAATCAGTTCAAGAGTATCTGACGACATCGTTCTGGCCGCATCAGTAGGAAAAGTTCTTTTGACGATGTTTTAGGACGCGTTGTTTTCCGATGCGTTGTTTTACGATGTAGGTACGTGTTGTTTTCTCTTAGATTATCTCGAAGAACAGAGTACAATAAACAATCAATCCTATTCAGATATGCTTTTGAACAAGGTGAAGCCAGTCATGAGAGGAAGAGAGAGTGAGAGAGAGAGAGAGAGAGAGAGAGAGAGAGAGAGAGAGAGAGAGACACACACACACACACACACACTACACACACACACGTCGTGAATCTCAGAGGAGACATGTGATTGTCTAGCAAGACAACGCACGTCCGTCGACAAAATGGGTTTGCAGGTATTACTCGCGCAACGTTTCCTGAACGATGACCTTGCTTCCCCCTCCCTTGAGCAATAATCAGTTGACGGCAAAAGCTCTCAGCAAGCACTGATGACAACATTCGAAACATTAAAACTTCGTTGACGCGAAACAGAAGCTAGTCAAAGCTATTTGCTTTCAAAGTCGAGTTTATTCTCAATAATATCTAAAGATATGGTTGAGGCAGGTTCAGGTCCTTCAAGGGAGGCACCACAAACTTCTGAGAAAGTTCAGAGGACGTATAGCGGCAAACACAAAATTATCGAAAAAGTTGCGCATGCTTGTGTAATGGAAAAGGTGAACAAGATTTTGTTGTATTCTTTGAGTAATGCTTTAGATCGAACTTCACCGTATCCTGGAGTTAATATTTCCACGATTCGTAGAATAAAATCGAAAAGAGGCAATGACCCTTTACAGCCCCCAGAAACACCCGGCAAAGGTAACATTCAAGGAAAGACTGACAGATCTTCGAATGAAAGGCTTATTTATAGTATTTTAAGACTTTAAAAAAGTTTACCTCTTTAGTTACTCTTTAGACTGTCACAATTGATAAGAAGAAATGATTGTATTAAAATAAGATTCGTCACTTCAGGTAAGCAAACGCATTACGCTTCCCAAGTCAAAAATTAACCAGTCTGCAAAATGTGAGGACAATTTTAAATACAAATTTGAGATAGAACATTTCTATTAAAGATGTATTGAGAGCAAAAATCAAATAAGGTACAATGAAGAAGTTGTGAAAACATAGAGCACAAATCTTAGTAATGAAGTATTTCCTGAAATTGAATATTCCTTTATTCTTAACCAATGAATGAATAATTATCATTGATTTTAATTTCCCAAAGGTTGGAATTACTTAAAATACTGTAGTGGCCGACAAATACCCCCACTCTGCCCGCATTTCTTCAATCTATCGATCAAGAAAAGTTTCGAGCCTCTTACTGCTTCATCCCCCTTACAACCCGGATTTAGCAATATCTAATTTTCATTTGTTTGGCCCACTGAAGGAAGCATTACGTTCCAGGATAACGAGGATGTCAAAAAAATTATGGGAAATTCGTTCAAACACTAAGATAAAGAGTTTTTTTTTTTCAGCGGGTATAAAAAGGCTAGTAATCGTCTGGGAGAAGTGCGTTAATGTTGTTGGAGATTATATTGAAAAGGAGGAAATGTGTTTTGCAAAACTAAATGTGTATTTCTCCAGATCAATTTGTCTCCTTAATAACACTGGACTACAAAACTAATGTTTTTTGTTTCAAAGAATGAAAATAACAGATTTTAGTAGTATTTTTCATACTGAATACAAATATCCTTCCATTTTTTCTCTTTTAGGCAGGAGTTTTGTGTGAGGTTCATTTAAACTTGTTATCAGTTTTAATGCTATCAGTAACTAGTTATCCAACTCTAAATGGCCAACTAGTCCTGGCTTACATTCTGACTACTCATTCTGAACCTAGAACGCGGTAATGATTTTCGGGCATATTCTGTATCTGGAACATCCTTCTTCTTGGTCTAACAGTGGTAAACCAACATATTAGAACTACGCTTGCCTAAGGCAAGTTGCCTTAGTATCTGTTTTCAATTGTAGAAATTTAGTGATGAAAAAGCTCATCGTTTTCATCACTCCCAAGATTTTCAGGGACGAAGTCTAAGTCAAAATCTAAAAAGTGAATTTTCAAAGACTTGTTACATCCCATAGATTTATAAGAAAGCAGAAGATCGCCCATTATGTTCGATAGTTTTCTGCTTTATGGTTTCCAAGGAATTTGCCATATACGTTTTTGAAAAACTGCCATGCTGCTTTTTTTCAGTGGATTTAATAGTTCTTCAGAATGTTCATCAATCATTAATGACCGCATTTGTTGTCATAAAAAATATCTTCCTTCAATTTCTTCTTCTTCTCATTCTTTTAATTTATGAAAAGTAAATTTTTTCATGATTCATTAAATGGACATGTGACACTTTTTCTGGTTAGGGATACGAGATTCCTTTAATATTTCTCAAACAGAAATAACAATCATAGATGATCCTTCGGTTCCTTCCAAATCATAGGAATTGCAAATGGCGTATGATGTGCACCATTTTACTGTCAAGACAACATTCAACACACAAAACACATATTTAGGGCCGAAATCTTTTCAAAATCACCATATTTATAGCCAAAAGAATGATATTACTTTTTCGCAAGTGACGTTAAATTTTGCCTCTTGAGTCTTTCAAGCTCATCACGAATACAGCAGAAAGTCTGCATGATTTACACACGTTCCTGGCGTTGAAAATACAAAACACAAAAACACAGGTTACACAGTACACTTCTAAACCTAACTTGGAAGGAACTATGATCACACCTTGGTGATATCTCATGTGTCTAAACAAGCCTCAGTAGTCAATCTCATATCACTGATATTACAGTCATCCCAAATGTTTGATTGATTGGTCTGAGCATGTCAAAACATGAATTCATCTGCACAGTATTGCCTGTTGGTGTGTTGGCATGATATTACATTTAATTTCCTTAAACACAGCACGTATAAATCTCATAAAATTCTATAGCAAAATAAAATAAAATACATCCAAAACATTTGTTGAAATTATACTTGAATTAAATGAAAAGCACGATTCACTAATCAGATTTCTGATAATAATAAATAATAATAATAATATTTTTATAAATTTATAGTCACATATACAATTTCAATCGTGTATGACGAGTCAGATATGATGTATGCAGGTGCACAAGTTTTCCTGGGCTCCATATTTTAGTTTTCTCTTACTATACACTATTATGAGTAAAGGTAAAGCAGTATTTTAATATAAAAATGTAAGGAATATTCACCTCTATGTGAAAGAACTGGACGTGACATTCAGCCAGAAGAAAACTTTTGCGACCGATGTAAGTGGATTGGTAATGTAATTGCCCCTGTTTTGTTTTTTTCTTTCCCATCTCCACGACTCAGAAAATTATTCGCCGGCCTGTACAATGTGATGTGTGGGGGGACGCTCTGCTGTTTGTTGTGGCATGGCTGTGCGAAGCGGCGCGGCCCGGCAGGGGGTCGCCTTTCACGACCTTCCAGCGTCGCGCCGCGCCGCCTGGGCTCGGCTCAGCTCGGCTCGGCTCGGCTCGCCTGGTAGAACATTGCGCAACGGGCGCGATTCACAAGCGATAGCCTCGCCCAGTTATCGCACTCCATTCCACGAGCGCTTGTGCCTTTCTCCCTCTGGCCCCTCGCCGCGCGTGACTCTCACTCTGTCTATAACGAGCACTTGCTCATAAATAGACATCGCATTTTGGGGCAAACGCCTCCTTCACTTGTCTGGCAAAGACACGGGAAATTCATTTCAAACACGTTTCATAAGTTTTGTGTTATCGACGAGCAACGTGTATAGGTCTCAATACACTTGTTTCGCCGTTAGAATGAAAAAATGTCTATTCATCCAATTAAAAATAACTTTTAAAAAACTAGTGGTGCTACAACAGCACGTACGTTCTCGCATTAATTGCAACTTTTGCAGTTTTCGAAAATTCACAAAGTTTAATGGAAATAGACTGCGCCGTTCTAGGTCCTTTACACTAACCGAGGAAACATTTTAAGAAAAAATGGAGCCATTTTTGAGTTTCTTTTATAAATTGTATTTTTTCAAGCAGAAATACGCGAAAACTACTCTTTTCAAATCATTGTACATTATTTTTTAAAGATCTATTTTTTTAGAAAAGATTTCATTTAAGAAAAAATCTCTATCATCATACTTTTGCAATGTTACCTTTTGCAATGTTTGAAAATACAAAAGGTTCTGCAAAAATGTGACCTGACATTTTTTACCGTCGTCGTCTTCTTCCCGTACATCGTACAGCAACACGTTTTATCTACTTTTTCATTACCAAGGCCGGACAATACGAATTTTCTGTTGAAAAGAAGTATAAGAACTTTCAGACTGAAGCCGGAAACTATTTATTGAATATCCAGAATTAGAGACCATTAATGCAATGTCTACCATTCAAACATTAAAATATTCACCAATTACAAGTGATAGAAGTATACATATTTTTTGTTATATTTTTGTAAACTATCTGTTGTTCATTCATATTAAAGAATAAGCCTCAACTTGATTAAAGACAGTTTGTTAAAACATTTTATTTGGCAATTATTAACAAACGGTTAACGAAATAACCAGAATTCAACTGACTAATTCACATACTATGATCTCACTTTAGTTGTGAATATGTTTCCCTTCCATTCCCATGATTTAATAATTAAGGTATATAAAAATATATAAATAAAGGAAACTCAGATATGTATAAATCACTTCAAGTATTAGTAACAGCAGTCAGACATATTCTAAACAATATGTATGCCTCATTCAATAATAAAACGTATCAACAAAACCAAAGTACTCCTACTGGTGGTTCATGTAGGTCTATTTTTTCAGAAATAGTCAAGAGAGGTTTTGAAACCACTATACTCAACCAAATTAATGTTGAATTTTATCACAGATATATAGACGATACTATAATTGTCCTTGAGCTTATTGGACCGTTTTTAGATGCTTTCAATAAATAACCTTCCATCAAGTTTACCATTGAAAAAGAAAGAGAAAGTCATTTAATTTTTTTTTTAGATATAATGTTGTTGAGAACAGAAGATCAAATTCTCACCAATTGGTGCCCTAAAGAAACACACGCAGGTATATTATTTAATTATAACTCCAACCATCCAGTAAACATGAAGAAGGCAAAGATCTTCAATTTACTAGACAAAATCATAGATTTGTCAGACAAAGATTTTTACGATTCGATTTTAGAAAAAGTAATCCATTTATTAATTAATAACAACTACTCTGAAAGGAATGTGTGTGAAAGGTTAAATAAAATTCGATACAACATAAATTCTCATGATCATCAAAATCATCTAATTACTTCAAGAACAAAATAAGTTCGAAATTTATTTCCAACTTCTCTACAACCATTAATTAATAATAAATTGAAATGTTATTTGAACGAGAATTTTAACAGTAGTCTCAGGAGTATTATAACTAATAAGGAAATTTGATTAAACACAAAGACCCTATTAACATTTTGAATAACAGAATAGCGTATATTTAATTTCATGTGCCGATTGCTCGTTAAAATAAGTTGGACAAACAAAAAGTCAACTGCGTGAGAGAATCAATTAACACAACCGGGACATTAATGAACCCACAACTAGATAAAATTCAATAACCTATCATAAACTAAACATGAGACACTCGCAAAAATTTTGACAATCCCAAGATACTCAGTATAGAAAACAATTGTTATGACAGGTTGACTCTGGAAACCTGTCATAACATATTGACTCTGGAAACCTGAATATAAAACTCATATTGTACTTAAATCTCTGTTGGAATGCAATAAATTCACTAACAGCTACGATATCATCCTCTCCCAGTTTAAAGAATGAGTGTTGCTTTAAAGAAATGTCTCCGCCAATGCAATTCACAACCGACACAACACATACTACCCTTTCCTATCCAACGTGGCTTTCACTTCCAGCCCTGGTACGACCATGCTGACGTCAAGGTTAGCTCCGTACACCAATTTGACGACTTCCACTTGGATTATGATACAAGTTTCTCACAAGAAGCTGGATATCTTGGCCGTCTCAGTTTCAAGTATGATTTCATGAGATAACAGGTGGACCCATTTACTTATAGTGCATGCTTATCTAGTGATAATTCTTTAGGTAATTGTTTAAAAACTTTTTGTAAATTTATTTATGGATATTTACACCGTTGATCACGTGAAGATGACAAACATTTCTCGAAACGTCGTGTTTTAAAAAGAATGTGCTTTAACAAATAAAACTTTATGTGATTTATGTAAATAAACTGTTTTAACACACTGGCTTCAATCAAGTTGGGACTTATTCTTTAATGCGAAAATATAAATATTATTTACATTTCTGTGTTACTTGTAGAAGCTTATGCGCATCTTTTTAATGAAACAATTGGAAATGAAATGAAATTAAAGTAAAAAGTTATCTACATGACAATAATATATAAAATATTAATAGTTTCCTTTTAATGGATTGTGCATCCTATTTTCGCATATTTAAGAGACTAATTTACACGCTAAAAATACGAACTTTTACAGCCTGAAAACCTTATATCTAATCAAAAATAATCCCCGAATGTTTAAGTGAGAATGTTATCTGGTGATAAATTTTAGCTCCCATATGTAATGTTATGTTTTGATTCATGAACCAACAACTACAGGATAAATTGTAAATGGTCTAAATGAAGTTTGCACTAAGCAAACAAAACATTTCTGTGTTCTTACACATCCCGTTTTCTGCAAATGGCTTTACGTGCCTTTAATCACTTTTTGTTCTGAAGTTCAACCCCTTTCTTTTCATTTTTCCTCTTTCTTTTTTTTTGCTCTTCGTGTTCTCTCTCTTTACTTCCTCTCTTTCTCAATTTCCCACTTTTCCCGTCTCCTTACTTTTCGTTGTTTTCCTATTTTTTGCTGCATTCTCCCCGCCTCTTTCCCTTTTTTCTAAATTTTTTTCATTTTTAATTTTCTTTCTTTCCCTTCTCTAATCTTTTTCCCTTATTCCTTTTGACTCCTGTGTTCTCTCGGTAAACTGACCAATCTATACCTCGAATGACCATTTACTCTCCATTGTGTACATCTGATCAACACAGACTTGAGATAAATTAGAAAGGCATGGTATCGCTATTAGTCATAGCACGCTCCAAGTGCCAGAGTCATAATCAACAGAACTCGGATGTGGATAACATTTTTGTTGGTCATTCATCCATTTTATTCAGCCATTTTGTTGCAAAATACATTATATAAACAAGATCGTTTCATTTCGTGGCGTAACTGTCATGTAACGGCCGGATAGATTGGACCGAAAAGATTTTTAGATCCGTGAAAGTAGATTGGATGTATTATGTTATTTCATGAGAAGTGAAATGTCTCAGTAATTTTGAATTGATATATGAAACGACGACGCAAGTCAAGGAGTCTGTTATAATAGGTAGTTGGAGCAGTTGGCTGGCAGTCAACTGAATATATATGTTACGTTCAGAAGACTGAGTAGTTACAGTTCGATATTCTATAAATATAACAGCAACAACTTGAAATTTTGGCAAAATATTGATCTGAAAAATAATCTAAAATGCGAACTCAATGTAATTAAAGTAAATAAAACAAAACGGCCTCTTTATAGATCCATTCTTTCAAGTTTGTAAACACATTTCTTTTTTCTTTATTTCTTGAGAGAATTAAATGATTATACGAATGAATCGTTATCTTAGAGATAAGAGAGCATCTTTGTATTGCCTGGCATATTTACTCTGTGTGATACCACAACGTGTTCCACTTCACCTGAGTAAACAACACTCGATTATTGATGTACTGATGTGGCATCGTATAAAAATCAAGGTTTATATCGCAAAGCTGATACTCACTGTACAAAACTTAACATCGATAATTATTAGTATAATTAGTTCAATGGTCTTACCATCGCCATCAATCATCAGATTGGCCTCGTATATAGGAAAAATTAATTTTCAGGTGAATTTCGACATCCACATTCGACTATTGTGAACCTACTGAATGAAAACTTTCGTAAAGGTAATATGAACTTCATTAATTTGAACAAGACTCGAATTCAATAGATTTAAGAAAAGATTAAACTCATAAATAATCTCAGCAAGGTTATTTGTCGGGTCGGCGGAAGATATACTCCATACTGGAGGTTTTTTGGAAGGATGTTGCACAGATATGTTTCGTGTTTTCATTTATCTTTTTCGATGAAAACTTTTTTACTTAATATTTTATTACTTATTATATCTTTATTTACTATTTTTAAATCACTCTCTTTCCATTACTTTTTAAATAGTTTAAATCACTTTTGCGAACTTTGATTTACATGTATTATGTTCCGCCCCCTGTATTTATGACTTATTAATTTAGCGAAAGAAATAATTTGTAGCGTATAAGAAAGTTTGTAGTCAATTATTTTGTAAACAGAACCATTTAATTAATGTATCGCACTATAGTATGTATTATATTTTTTTTCAACTTCATACCTCAAAAAAGTCTTATGAAATTGAGGACCTGATTATTCCTGCAACGATGCCGTTCAGAGATTCCTCTGGTATATTTTTCATTACTCGTTGCAGTGGTGTCACTGTAAATACGAGAGGCATCAATGGAAGCTGTGGTGCCTGTTTAAACTGGAGCAGGAAGTCCTACGGGGCTTGCGTCGTAAGCGCCCTTGCTGTCAGCAATATCTCATTCTAGACGCCACTGTAAACGGTAGAGTTCTTAAAATATCTCTTCAAGATCACTCACAACTTCTTGTGAGGCCTTTCTGAATGCACCACCGCCACGACGAGCAGGATTCCGTTCCAATTCATTTCTTCGAGTCTTCTGTTATATGATCATAATTCATGTCCTGATATTTTGGCTTGATCTTTTAAAAATTGTATATAAAATATCAGAACAAAATGTTTGTGTGGGCACGTGAGTGTGTGCACGCGTGCATGTGAAGAGCATGATTACATTATTCATACAATTAATTATTTGTTTATAATAAAAGAATATATTTTAGGTATCTGATTGCTGGAGGAAGATCCTCATATAATATGTATTTGACATACACCCATATTGTGTACCACCGGCGACGGATCCAGCAAATGCCCAACAATTTATTTATAGTTTGAGAAACGTAAAGAAAGTATGGGAAAGGCGTTTTGTCCTTATTATTTTCTCTCTGAGGCTTGATGTGACTATGGCGTAGCAGCCTGTCAGCTTTCCTTCCACTGTAGGGACCAGCCTTCAAATCCCAGTCGAACCAAATGAAATTAGTGGCGAGCGAAGTGGCAGAAATTTTGTTTCCCTCACCTGCCATCCTCCCGTTGCCCTATCATCATTTACTTAGGACTTCGAATGCACCTACCAAACAAAATCATTCATTCCACCCAGGCATTGCCATAAAGCTATCATTGGAATACAGTAAGAACTTTATGGATTATGACATATTTTAATGTATTTTAGATGATTGTGAGAGTAACTTCTAGCGGTGGCTCCTTCTCTCGAAGATAGTGGTCCACAAACAAAATAATACAAAAACAATGGGGGAACGACTAAGACGTCTCTACCAACAAAACCCGAGGCCATAAGGATGGCCAATGGTCTTTTGGTGGCGAGTTGTTTTGGTGAAGCCGTCTGAGTCGCCTCTATCTCATTGTTGTTACTATTCCACCAACCTTGAAGGTTCGAGCCAAGATTGGCAGTTTTCTTTGATGAGTCTTCTTTCTTTTTTTGAGATCGCATTAGTGCTTGAAATTTGAAAATGAATCATTCCGTGGTTAACATTTTTTTCAGAAAAAAAATGCGGGATGAAGATGACTGTTTTCGGGTTAAATACCCGTATACTCAGGCTGAAGAGACTAACACAAGCCAAAGGATGATCGATGCAGAGGTCACACACCAGACCTTGCCAATCTGAACTCTAAAAACATCCTTACTGTGTGATAACTGTCCAAGGTTATAGTTTATCTGCATGAAAATAGAGGGAGAAACGCTTCTCTCAATTGTAGGAGTTCTTTCCCTTCCAAACAAGCACAAGCTTCAGTGGACTGTTAAGAGCATTAGGGCGAAGCTCAATTCGACTGCACGGTCTACTTCTATTGATTCGGAAACTCTCTTACAGTTACATCTAGTTTGTTTGTTTGTTTTTGAAAATGGTCGATGTGGTAGTAATGCGCAAAACGTAGTGCTCTATATTTCCATAGGGCGATCAAGTGACGTTTGATCAAACAACAGTTCCCAGGATAAACAGTGCTGCTGGTGAAATTTCGTAGTGATTTAGTGCCAGCTTCGGTATGTGGTTCAACATTTCGTCTGGCCTGAACGTTTTCTGTCAACAAGAGAATGAATGCAAATTTACCTTGTGCTGCGGACTTAAACAGAAACGAAAAAACTATACCCCCCTAACAGTCATTAGGACCCGTAAAATCAGGGGCATAGTGCTGAAGGATCACACGTCCGGTACTGATTTTTAGATATTTACTGCACTGCTTTCGAGAGTATTTCTGTTCCAGAGCCGGAAAATTTACGAGTACGCCACTCTGCAGGCGATCCAACGAAATCGGTTGAAAGAGCAGCGGCAAGACTGCGCCCAACTCCCTCACGTGCAAGCCGAGCGTTCGCGAGCCGGTTTGAGCAAAAAAGGAGGAGCTTCGTCGCTGGAACTGGCGCGGCAGCGCGCGGGGCGGCGGTGGCGGCGCAGCGCCGTGTTTTCGAGCGAGGCCAGTGTGTGTATATATAGAGCGCGACCGTAGCGGCGCGCATCCGCTCGGCCGCGCCGACAACGACGCACGGGTGCGCGCGCTCCGCGAACGACCGACCGACCGACCGCTCGCCGCCGCCGTCGTCCGTCCTCCTCCTCCACTCCAGCCACGCGCCCACCAGACACGAGCCGCACTTTGGGGAGAGTTGCAGCGCTTGTAACTGGTCGAAGGAGGCCCGTCTTGGGACGGTTGACTTTCGGAGAGGTACTTCGTCGATCTACAGCTTCGTTCACGCACTCGGGACGAACTAGTCGTCACGCTTTCATTCGATTCAAGCTCAACGTCCCTTCAGTCCCCCGTACAGGTGGCTGTCCGTTTCGATTGCGTCACTTTATTGAGACTCTATGCTTTCCGTCTGGAAACATTCGGACCGCATTCCAGCGCCGGGAGCAGACAGCCGGCTACATTCTACATCCCACGGCGATCCGCATTCGCGTGTCTGAACATTTAGAAACAGCGACAGTTCCAGATTCAACGTTCCACGTCTCACCTGGCCGACTTTAACAGCGGCGCTGTCACCCAACTACCTGTTCGCTGGCGCGACACGCGGTCCGGGGTCCTGCGGCCCCCCCCCGCCGGCCGACCGGCCGCTGCACAGCGCACGCGCAGACGGCGACCAGCGCGAGCGCGAGCGCGCGCGGGGTATTTTCGGCGCGGCCGCGTCGCCGCGCGCACCTCCCTGCCCATGGACGTCCGCCGACGGCCTTCACGATGAATGAGACGCTGCTGCGAGGAGACTGCAGCGGCCGCCTGCCCACCGGCCTGCTCAAAGGCGCCGCGCAGATGTTCTACATCGTGGACCCCGCGGACTCCACGTTCAAGAACCCGGAAGACGTGCCCTTCATCTTTAGACAGGTACGTACCAGTTATTTTTCTTTCTTTGTTTCATCGTTGAAGGATACGCCGTTTAAACGCAAACATAAAACATACAATCAGGGCCAAATTATCGAACAGGTTGAGTAGGCTGCAGCCTGAGGCGCGTAATTTTTGGGGGTGAACGAATGTCAGCGGATTCAAAATTTCATAAGGCGAACTTTAGAATGTTCTTTAGAGACCTAATTCTTTCCATATGTGTAACAAAAGAAAGTGTTAATTCGTTAAATATATCCATTGTAATATACAGATAAAATGAATACAAAATTTCGAAATTTATTAAATCAGTATCGAGGTGAGAATTATTTATACGTGTACGTTTAAACAATTATTCATACGTACACAATATTTGCGTCGGTTACAAATATCGTACAATTTTTTATTCAAAATATTATAAATAGCTGTGATGTTTTTTTTAAAAAAGCAAATAAAAAAGGGCGCTAACACATTTGACAGCCTAGGGCGTACATAAGTCAAAGTCAGGCACGCATAAATGTACGCTTATCACGACATAATAATTCAACAGTTACTAAATCATTTCATCGTCTTTTTAAAGCGGTAATTTTGAGTTGAAAAAACAATTATCACATATTCATTAGCAAATTTAAGAATTCTAGCCCAAGTGCATTGGTTCGTATGTCGTACGGCGTTTTATATAAAATGGTTGACGAAATCTTGAACGTTGAAGTACATTAAATGAAATTTATGACAATTCAGTTCAGTCCATTTGTCCAGAGATGAAGTTGAAAACAAATAACATATCACCCGAGAGACGCCTTTCAAGGGATTCCAGTTGAACGTTTGATATTTATTATATTTATTTATTTTTATTATTTATTAATTTATTGGTGCTGTGGAAACTTAACTTCAAATATCCATGGAGAGAATTTTATTATACAAGGATATCCTTTTGTGGATAATGTCTCACCAAAGAATATTAGATTAAATTTTATCAACTAACATCCGCAGTCGAGGCGGAAATAGTCATACCAAACTGTTTAGATTTCTGTGTTAATGCAAGAACCAGTGCCTGACTTTGACTTACGTGTGCCCTAGGCTGTCAAATGTTTTAGCGCCCTTTTAATTTGCTTTTTTAAAACATTAAAGCTATTTATATTTTGAATGAAAAATTGTTGTACAATATTTGTTACCGACGCAAATATTGTGTACGTATGAATCATTAATTATACGTATGGGTTTAAATCACTCTCACTCAAAAGTTGTTCTCCTCACTCTCATTCACAAGTTTGCCTTATGCAATTTTGAATCCGCTGAAATTCGTCCGCCTCCAAAAATTGCGCGCGCATGGCTGCGGCCTACTCAGCCTGTTCAGTAATCTGGCACTGGCAAGAACGATGTTTGAAAGTTCCTGTTGTGGAGAGATCTCTCTTCAGGACACTTTCTGTTTAGTCTGACGTCTACGAGATGCTTCCGCTACGTGAAACATATTTTAGCGATATAAAGGAGTCTGTTATTCTGTTCTGGTTTTTCCTACGTGACAATTCAGTCACGTTCTTAGGTAAATTTGTTATGATCACGGTTTCCAGTTATAAAACATGATGGTAGAGCACAATAAATCAATTTTTAATGTTACGGTCGCAATAAAAAAAATCAGTGATTAAAACGCAAAGTTTGTATTGAAAATATCATCCATAAATAGTATCCAAGTATAATGCGTAAATATTTATTTAATCTGAAACGTTTTATGGATTTAAATATTTTATCGGTTTTGCTGAACTTTTTGTCTTAATGTATTTATCGGGATGAATCCAGTACAAAAAGGGTTGGAAATAAACAAGAAATAATTTTATGTAATCTTGGAAACTGATAATTAACGGGTTTGAGATTTCTAATTGAATATTTCCGAGCACGACAACTGTTATGGTCATTATTATCCTTAGTGTAGTGTATGTTTAACAGCTTGAGATGGTATGTAGATGTTGAGATCCGGCGCCGACCTAAATGCTCACGAGGGATTTCCTCATCTACGATTAGGTATCTCTCCCTGTTGGGACACTGATCCAGCTGGGACAAGCTCTAAGCTCCCAACTGATCTCGCGACATGTGAGGGGGTGTGGTGCGTGCAAGTGTAAATGTGTGAGAAAGGGAAGAGGATGCTACCCAGAGGAAGATGCGCGTGCTGTCAGAGACCAATTACATTGTTCGGGCATTCGCTAGGTATTGTTCGGAGAAACCAGCCGGTCGCTATAATTCTCCTCCAGATAGCAGCTGAAATCGACCGAGCTATCAAAGTGTCGAAAATTCGCCACTGTAGCACTCGAACCTAGGGCCTTCCCGAATAGTTTGCAGAGGCAACAACAATGCTGACGCTGAGCTAAACTCAGCCGGTGTGAGTTCTGTATTTCTGTTCTTCGCCAGGCTGTGCTTTAGATTAAAAAACAATTAGAAGGTATTCACAATCCGATGTGCATGTCTAAAAGAAACAAAAGTGTGTAGTTAATATTTCATGTTCTGCGAATTTAAATAACATCATTTTTCTAATTCGGAATTCGATTTGCGTTCATTTTTAAAAAATTTCTAACATATTTGATGTAAATTATTGTATAGAATTATACATTCAAAACTTTTATTAAATTAAAGCCAGAAGACCCATACCCTGTTCTGTAACTAAGCGACAAACTTATTAAACGAAACAAGAACTGATGACCTTTTACTATTTATTTCTTATTAATCAGAATCTCTGTGCTATTTTATCTGAAAAACATGAACTGTGAAAGTAAACAATATTACATGATAAATTGGTTCATTCTTCATTCATCCTTCAAAGTCTGCAAATTCATGTTTTAAAATACTATTTTTTGTTTGTTATCACTGCTATAAATTGAACTTGTAAAATAGACGTCTTTTTAAGAATCGTGGATTTCCATCAGATATAATTAAAAATTTAATTAATAATTAAATTCGCTTTGCTTCTATTGAAAAGTTTATAATTATATTTTCTCTTATATTTTTGATCAGATAAACCCAGCCCTTGAAAGTAGAAGTTAAAATTAGTTCCCGGAAAGCGAAACAGAAATGCGAGATGTACACATGACAAACGTGGATCGCACAATTTATAAGCTAGAAATGAATTTCTGATCACAAGAGAGAAACAAAAATTAATAAAAATATCATGTACATCATTAAATGATTCAAGTTTTTTAAAATCAAAATGCTCACAATGAAAAAAAATCGAGCTGTTGATTCACAAGAAGATGATTTCCGTTTTAAAAAAAAATTAAAAAATCGATATTGGGAGACGATATATTGGAAATATATTTTGCGATAAAGTACAGACACTTAGCATTTGCATTTTAAGCGGGAAATTTAAATTGAACAACGGCTGGGGTGGTGGCTTTAGCGACCCTTGACCGCTAGTTTCACCCGCCTAGTCCGCACGAAGAAAGCGCGCGGGCAGTGTTCTCATTGGCGGCGAGCCAGCAAGCCAGCCTGCGCCAACGGGTGTGGCGTGCCACAGTGGTCCGAAATTCCCACAAAGCCACACTATATTTGCAAAAAATAATAATAATAATAATAATAATAATAATAATAATAATAATAATAATAATAATGATAATAATAATGATAATAATAATGATAATAATAATAATAATAATAATAATAATAATAATATAATAATAATAATAATAATAATAATAATAATAATAATAATAATAAAATAATAATAATAATAATAATAATAATAATAATAATAATAATAATAATAATAATAATAATGTATTTGGCGTTATTGGATCGGTAGTCCGACTTCGTCGGCTAGCTACCGATGTCCCCCTTGCCTGGGCCTAGTTAAATTCCCATGCTTGGGGGTAAGAGCAACATGAGGCAAACATAACTTATTCTCTTCACTGTAGCTAGCAGGATCCATCCTCCTGCTTGAGCTTTTCTTCGTCACATAGCTAAATAGAAACTGGGACGATTTCAAAGGAAAGCTACAACTATAGTTTTGCCTCGACCGGGAATATTATTATTATTATTATTATTATTATTATTATTATTATTATTATTATTATTATTAACTAGGTTAAGGGGTTGTGAATGTGAACATTCTGATAAGAAATACAACCAAATAGAATGTGCAATTAAAGAAGGTTTTATTGAACCTTTCAATAAATGTAAAAATTGAGATAGAAACAACAAACGTGAGCATTTTAATTTGCATTTCTCTAAAGCTCCTCAATAATTCGTGTTTTAGTCCCCCTCCCCCCAGCAAGGCGCAGGAGGGAGGGGGCACTTTTAATATTAAGCTCCATCCCCAACGAGCCTTTTGGGGGAATTGGAGTAAACAAAGATTCCCTTAAATTCAAACTATAGGATGCGATGAGCACATAAGCTGTATAATATTTGTTCAAATGGGTCTAAGCGCCTAACGTTTAGTACTGATTGCGAAGTCGCTGACCATCCTCAGGTACTTTAGATATATAAATATTAAAGGAATTTAAAATATAATTTTCATCTGCAGTTTCTTGCAACTCGTAAAAACAATACTTAGAGATTAAAAAAGCAGTTCTTCATGATCTGCGAAAGGGGTTCAAAAGAAGATGTAACCTTTCATATTGTCTTCATTATCTGTATAAATTAATATTGTTGCAAGTAGTTAATGTCTCTTCGTGAAAATGCACGTTGGACAAAAAAAATGTATTAAAAAAATTAGTAAACTAATTTTACTAATGAAAAAATCGCTAAAATAATTATTGATTCATGAGAAGTCACGTAGGTTATAAAACAGCCATACTATGATTACATTCCGAATAGTAGGTCTTTCAATAGTATTATAAAAGAAATTGAGAACGTTCAGATATTGAATATAATGGGAAAAATGGCAACGAAACTATTATTTACGTTCTTTGTGAGGTGATGAAACATAAAAGCATCTGCATCATTAGTGAGAAAATGAAATTTATAGCTCCAATGAAAATGGTTATATGTGGTAAAAGTAAAATAAAGATTGCTTTCAGGAATAAAAAGTTCGACTCCCGAGACGACTTTGTTAACTTCCATTAGAAAAGTGAAGAAAATCTATTTACTCTTATTATTTTCGTTACCCCTACGTAAGGGAATGCATTTTATAAATCACTAGAGAATATAATTGTGCATGTTACCAAAGACAATGGTATAGTGGTATAAAAAGCTGTAATGGATAAACATGTTAGAGCAGACTGGTCTTTTGTTTCTTAATTGAACAATAAATTAGTTGTCTGTTGTAAAAATGTTAAATGTAAATCGCACAAAACCTGGTGTAAATACATAGATGAAGCGTTTCGCATAGAGAAAGCGTTTCGCTAGATCTAGCATGTGGAGGGAAGAAGGTGCCAGCCAATGGCATCGTTTAAGTCAAAGTTCGGTGGTTTCTTCTTAATATAAAGAGTTAAGCGCCTAAAGTTTTGTACCGATTGCGAAGACCGAAAACCACTTTCAGATGGTGGTTAAGAGCTTCTTTGAAAGCTCACTAAGCCAGTAGTGTCGTAGCGACCTCGGACCGAAGGGTCGCGGGTTCGAGTCCCACCTCGGGAATGGTTGTATTTGTGTGCCAGGAAGTGGTGTCATTTTTTAAAGGTCCAATTATTTCGGAAACGTAACCATTATTCCTTTCTAATATGTAGCTTCTCGACTGTTAAATTATTTTTTACGATCTCCTTTGCAACGTGGCTCATTTGTTTCTCATAGGCTACACACACACTGAAACTACTAGCAAACTGCGCACGCCTCTGATACTGCCAAGAATAGTCGAGAATGAGCGGTACCGCCGAGTCTTGACATAGATCAAACTATAGATTTTACGAACAGATAAACCGGGAGAGGTGGCTCTGTGTATCAACTGATGTCACTGACAGTGCCTCGGACCGGGAGGACCTAGGTTCGAGTCCCGACAGTGGCGAGATTTTCGACACTAATTGTCAGCTAGGTCGAATTTAGTCGCTGTCTGGATGAGAATTCTAGAGATCAGCTGCTGATCGGTAGTTTTCCGTGGTTTCTCCGATCAACACCAGGCGAATGCCGAAGCAGTACCCTAACGGGCCCCGGACCGCGCGATCTTTCGTACCTCTTCATTGTCCTATTCTCTCTTTTTACACACACGCACACACACACACACACACACACCACACACACACACATACAACATACACTACACTGACACACATGAGGAGAGACCGGTCAGGAGCTTAGAGCTTGTCCCGGCTGGGGCGTTGCCGCGCTGGTGGGAGATACCTGGTTAGGCAAAAGCCCGCTAGCCGACGGTGGGTCAGCGCCGGATCTCGCCATCCAGCAGGGGAAGATCCACCGCAACCTCACGATGAAAAACATGTACTATACTTACGGGATCATTGGCCTCGTTAGTTGGCGTGCCCGGAATCACTAACAATCAACCAACCAACCAACCAACCAACGAGCAGATAACGAGTGTGATGACCCTCCGAGACTGCGACAGAAAGCAAACAAGCGAGATTGATGAATAGTTGAGTACGTTTTGCCCGGCTCCACTGGTTACAAAGAAGCGAAGCCTATTTACTAAAAATGTTGTGTTGTGGACAATTTTATTCCTTTAATTTCAATTGAGAGATTTAAATATTTTTATAAATTAAAATAGGTTTATTTTTATTTCAATTTTTAAACAATTAAAAACTCAATAAAATACTGTTCTTTAACTGTCGTATATTGCGTTTGTTCTTAAAAAATGGGGTGAGTTTTTCTATCTAGTTGCAAGTTCATAATATTAAACCGAAATACAGTTTATAATATTAAAATGTAATATATAAATGTAAATATGTGTTTACTAAAATTGAATTCAAAAATGTTATACACCTTAGTTAACTGTGCGATACATAACCTGATTTTACAATTTACGCTAGCATTAGTATGCGACGGTTACTATGCAATCACACGAGTATATCACTTGGGTGTAAAAAATATTATTTGCATGCATAATTCTTGAAACATATCGGATTCAAATGTAGTCTGTTGTTTGTTCAATTAATGATGAAAGAGATAAAAGTAAACACGGGCTCTTTGGAATTAGGTTTTTGCGCTTTATGTCCGTTTGATGACTTCATTCACGCACATACATCTTCTCATCCTTTTGTAATGATTTGATAATGCTTAATTAGAAAGTTTTTGCAAGACGGGAAATCAATCGTCGTAGTACGTAAGCACTATCGTCAAAAGAAAATAACGTATCTTCAGAAAAATGAGGTTTTGCAAGTCGTACAATCGAAAACGTACGTTAAAACTAAAACTAATTTGAACTGAATACCTCTTACATGATCTAAAAAAGATTTTATGGAACATATGTGTATCTCTGACTCTATTTTTGTTTTTATTAACATTACAAGATAATAATACATAAATCTTTGTATTTCCAAAAAAAATATTATGAATGGGAAATGTTTGGCAATTATAACGCCCTATTGATAAATATTAAATTTTTCGTGAAAATATAGCCTCACTATATACAAAACCTCCAAATCTTAAAGTTACATTAGTTTATTCCTGATATATTTGAATTAATTTGAAAAAAAAAAAACATTAAGTTCTGGCCATATTACAATGAGCATGGAAGTAATGAAAAATACAATATCCATTCTATCAATATGTGTTCTATGTTGAATTCATGTTGAATGGTGGCGGCGAAAACTATGTAACGTGTTTGTTAGACGTTCGTAGACGACAAAACGGGGAGATTGACGAGACCCGACAATCGAAATCCCGTCATTTGATGCTGGCGTATGCGCAGTACAATTCTCCCCAGAATTGTCGTGTTACGTCTTTCAAATGCACGACTTGCAAAAACTCATATAATTCACTTTTTTCACTTTTCAATTTTTGGTGAGGATCGGAACAGTGAAAATCACTCGTCAAAACCGCTAACAACACGCAGTAACTTCACCCTTGAAGCATTCGCAGTTCGCGCTCGGTTCGTTTGGCTGCGGAAGAACACTTGCAAGCAACGCGGTCTTCGGCGATGATCAACTTTCTGAATTTTTTTTCTTTCATTCTTTCTTTTCTTTCTTTTCTTTCTTTTCTTTCTTTTCTTTCTTTTCTTTCTTTTCTTTCTTTTTCTTTCTTTTCTTTCTTTTTCTTTCTTTTTCTTTCTTTTTCTTTCTTTTTCTTTCTTTTCTTTCTTTCTTTTCTTTCTTTTTCTTTTTTTCTTTCTTTTTCTTTCTTTTTCTTTCTTTTTCTTTCTTTCAATTTTATTTTCAATTTGTTTGCGAACAAATATTTGGCAAAACTGCATAAATTTGTGCATTCAAGTAATCGGGAGGAGTGAAGTCCTTTGATCGTACTCCACTAATATCACATTATTAGTAGTTGACAAGCAACATATTTGATTTACATACAATAGTGTGTGTGTGTGTGTGTGTATATATATATATATATATATATATATATATATATAAATATATATTATACAATTATAAATAAATAGAAGAAAAGTATCTGAAATGAACAATTTACAGTCGATATGCAAGGTCTCAAGTCGTCTGGTGGCGACACTATTGTCTAGTAAGTTGATGGCTAGAATATTGCAGTGGTTATGCAGTCGTTGTAGGTATTTTGTCTTGTTGATTTCTTCTTTTATTGTTGGGATCTGTAAGTCTTTGTGTATGCTGCGTTCGTTACGTACCATGGGATTTACAAGTTTATTAAGGCTATTGACTGGAAGTGTTGTAATATTTCAATGTTGGAATTTTGAGCTATTCCCCAAAGTTGTATGCCGTGTGTTCAGGCAGGTTTTAATATTGCTTTGCACTCAATTACTTTGTTTGCAAAGTTTAAAGATAACTTTCTTTCCAATAGCCAGTTTAACATGATAAGTTTTACGTCTAATTATTTTCTTTTATTCTTAGTATGCTTTTTCCACGGAGTCTTCTGTCCAGAGGAAGTCCAAGATATTTTGCCGAGTCGTTTGGGGAATGGGTTTCCGATTGTATAGGTGGGCGTGTTTCGTTTCTGAACCTGTCAAAGTAATCAACTAATAATTAATTCTCATGAAGTTTCTCGAAAAGTAGAAAGTTTGGGGTGAAATGATCTTCAGCTTGTGCAGTTTCAGAAACGCTCAAACCACATTTTCTTAAAAACAATTCCAATTTTTTAATGAAAAATGTACAACAGGACTGGGTTTTACCCTTCTGTAATATTCTTAATGTCCTATTTTACTTCTAGTATTAGGGGTTCGAATAATTGTGAAAATGTGAAAAAATGTTCTTTATGCGCCAATCGATGCCAGCTGAGAAGAGGGTGGGACAAAACCGAAAAAAAAACTTCAAGATAGCAAAGATGTAAGGAAACAAATAGTTCAAGGAAGTCTGTCATTATGTAGCACAACTATTTTTTCTCTCAAGACAATAATAAAAAAATTCATAAGATATTAATTATCATTGTTGACCTTTTTATTTCTTTTCATTTTTTATTGCATATTCTACCTATGACATCTGACGGAAGCCTTTTTTTGTATATTGAGTGAGAATTTTATTCCCGTTATAGTTATAATTTGCATGCAATTAATGACCCTGTAGTAATTAACTGTTTGTAGTCACTTAGTTTGGGAAATTCCAGGACCGCTATTTTCGTACTTCCCACTCCTGCCCTGCTTTCGGAGTCTTTAGGGACTTTCAACACGCCTGATTTTTTTTCCTTTTTTGTTGTTTTTTTTTTTTTCTTCTTTTTGGTCCGAAATTGTTTCCTTTTTTTGGTCCCCATTTAGTTAGTTAGCTAATGCCTTATTTTTAGTGGCGAGACTCGGGGGATCAGGCCCGCTTTTCCATCTGACTACGCATAAAATTTCGTTACGCTCATTTCACCATCTAGCCGAGAAATGAGGTTTTACCTTGAGCGACGAAAAAGGCTTTTTGAATTTAGCTCAGAGGCTTCTTTGAGGCTTGAGTATCTTTTACATGCAGTAAATCTACTACATGGGGCAGACAGCTTCACTTCCCTTCCGAAGGATTTTTTTCACCTTCAAAAATCCACGGCTTCGATCGGGTAACAACCCGCAAACTTGGGACAACAGCCCGGTACGCTAACCGTTATACCACCGAATGCGTTTTGGCCCATTGCGCATCGCATCGCATCGGACTGCCGCGGGCTCCGCGTGGCCTCGCGGGTGACGGTAATACATACGGCGCGTCACTTCGAGCGAACGGATCGCCTGGCGACCATGGAATGTGGTGGAAGTCGCGCCTCCCTGAGCGCGGGCAGGGACAAGGCTGGACGGCGGCTATAACTGGGTCGAGTGTAGAGTTCAAGAGCAGCGACCGCCAACTGCCACCCTCGCGTCCGACCAGCCCCGGAAAAACTAAAAGATAAGCGTGTTTTTTATTTATTATACATTTGTCGAAGTATTTGAGATGGTTAAATAAAGTAGCACAAACAAAGTAGCTTTCTTTATTGGTTGCATGTTTGATGACTAAATTGTTAGCTAAGGCGTGTAAAATAAAAAAAAAAATTAAAAAAAACCTACTTTGTTTGCTAGTGACCTACTTTGATAATAAAATAGGCTAAAATACTCTCGGTAGACAAGTTCCGAGGGAAAAGAGACACTATGGAATGAGTATAGTATTTTTCTCGATTTAAATTTCGAAGTAAAATCTTTTAAAAAATTCTTAAATGTAGAAATTTTGTATTCACAAGTCTGCAAAATGGAACAAACGTAGTATACATTTTGTATAATGCATCGTTTATAGTTTATTATTACACAATAAACGAACACAACATACGAAGGGAGTTCTAAAAGTTATCGGCCTGACACTCGGCTCGACCTGAAGATAGTTAAGGTACTGTAATGTTTGTTACGTATGATCCTGCAGTTTTAAATGTGTAGGTTCAATTACATAATTGTTGTACTCCTGTAAATACAGAGGCGTGTAAAATTTCTGCTAAATGGATAAAACTGAATTACCAGCGAAGATGGAACATTTTTGTTTTAAAAGCTTTAATTCCAATGGACATTGCAAAGGAGTTAGATTCCACATTACCGATTGTTCCCTTTCGTTTTCGACGGACAAAAAGTGGGCTGCTGAACCAAATGTGGCCTTTCATCCATTCAAGGTGACGAACGCTCCGGACATTCAAAAACCTCTACCACCATCGAAATTGCGACAAAAATTCACAATGAGTACTCGATGATCGGCGTATGAGCTAGCTGACGTGAGTTTATCCTACGCTTGATAACAGGATGTGGATAATGGATACATCATCACACCCAGAAAGAAAGAAGTTGTCAAAACAGTGGATGGACAGGGGAGAAAGTGCACCAAAGTGAAAACTTTCCATCTGCTAAAGTCATGGCATCTTTTTTTTTTTAATTTATTCCCACTCGGTACTCGGGCATGCGTTTAGGTACTAGACCAACCTAAGGACTCTCTTAAAGTTAAACGCCCTCATTTATATTTAAGTTCTTTCATTATGACAATGTATCTTCACACGCGTCTCGGATAGTTCCTGCAAGACTTCATGAATTTCGCTCCCGGTGATTACGTACTTCCTAGTTCCAAACCTGAAGAAACTGCTTTCTGATGAAGATTCTCTTGTAAAGATGAGGTTGGCGTTAAGACAGATGCTTATTTTGCAGGGTTGGACAAAGCTTATTTTACGGAATGTATTAAAAGGTTGTAAAATCATTGGACCAAGTGAATCCAACGAAAGGTAACCACGTAGATTAACAAAAGTGATTTATTATACTTCTAAAAATAGAAAACGTGACATTAGTTTGTAAACCAGAAAACTATTATTATATAATTGCTTTTATTGTGGTAGGATAAATTTCATCTCGCAAACTCTTGAGAAAATTTGTAAGTAGGTAAACTCAAGTTTAAGAAAAGGGTGTGACAAATGTAGATTTCCTAAAGACTTTGGTCGCAAGATCTGTGACTGGTATGAAGCACATTTAAAAGCACAAATATCACCATCCTAAACATTTTGGCAGGGTTAACAGAAGTGATAAGCACATGTTTCAAAAACATAGAAATGCCTCCAGCATTTATTCATTTATCTAATAGTGCCCAGAGCACAGAATCATCACTTGACCCCAGAACTTTATACACTACAAAATTTAAAAATACGCATGCAATCATACACTTAAAATTGGCAATATATGCACTTAAATTAACCAATATATGCGCTTAAAACTAACAATTTGTGTTAGCAACTGAAAAAAAATATAATCTTCATTTTACACTATTGTACAAAACATATAAAATAAATATATTTTCAAATATTATAATAGACCTAAAAACAAAATGTTAAGGGAGACAATCTATAGCATTGTTGTGAGATGTAACTTTCAGCCCAGTTCACATGCACAAGAATAAAGTTACAGGAAGTAAATGGTTTCAAGCAAATACAATCTTATCAGAAGACTAACGGAAATATTATATTGTTATTGTAGCAGGACTTAATTCACTTTTCTTTTGAAAGGGAGATACATGAAAATATTTGCCTTTGACCCTCTTCCACCAAAAACCTGGAATATATGCACTTAAATATGCCGCATATATAGAAATATACTGTTAAAGGAGAAAAATCTCATAAATATGCAATTATGCAAATATAAATGGGCCACTTTTATTTTTGCTGATAGGTAAATTTATATATATTTCTTTTCTATATACGCAATCATTAAAAATATGCAATTGCATGAAGTTCCATGCCTACATATCACTCTAAAAGGCATCTGATATTAAATCAATATTCCAAGAAGGGACAAAAATAATTTGATGTTATTCCAATATTTTACCGAGGTTTTGTAAAAATTTATTACTATAATAAAGGTGCAGTTTAAGAAACATGGCAATGTATTCATTCTCCTTCCAATAAAATGTTCATAAATTTGTGCTTTTTAATTTCAGGCATGGCCATATTTTCTTGCATTCTTGATGGTGGAAAACATACTATTATGGTTGGAAAATAAACCCACCCTCCGTTTGAATGATGGCATAACATCTCTTTCTCACGGTCTATTTCAAGAGTGTGGAAGGTTTGTAATGTTTCTTGTTGTCTTACATATTGTTTGTAATAAAAAAAAGTTTTCCTGTTTATTTCTGTCAAGAAACTTCATAAATATTGCATAAATTCACAACTCTCTACAATTTTAATCTTCTGCTTAAGTTAACTTAAGTTTAAACATCATTCCAATTCAATTGATCTGATGGTTATTTTCATTCATAGGCTTGTATTCCGAGGAGCAGAAAATGCAGCTTACATCTACATTTACAGTCGCTACCGTATAACTGATTTACCATGGGATTCACCAGTAACTTGGTATCTATCTGTAATAGGTGTTGATTTTTGCTATTACTGGGTCCACAGAGCTTGTCATGGTAAGTACTTATGTTTAAACAGTCATGGATTCAAAAGGGCACCATAGATGTTTGATCCCTGCTTAATCCAACATTTTGGCGCAATTTTACTCTATTTACCAAAAAAAAAAAATATTGATCACATTTCATTCAAAAATGGTATTCCTGTTATAAATAAACTTTTTTTATTTTAATCTGACAATCGTATTAAAAGAATGTTATTTCAAAAATATTAACAGGGATCATCTGTACTGATAATGGTCCCCGCCTCCCCCATCTCTCAAATACTCTGGATCCATGTCTGTATTTAAGAGACAGTGTTCTTAAAATTGAATCTAGGGATTCTTACTTTAATCAGAAGAATGTTTTCAATGTTTTCTACTGAAAGATGATTTATTTTTCTACCTATTTCAACACCAACTGAAAAAACTGAGATTCTATGAATGTTTTTCTGTAAATCTTTCAAATAATGATATTTAATAGCAATTACATATTTCTAAATTGAAAAAATCATTTAATTTATATTTTCATCAGTTTGTTGTAAAACATGAATATATTAGTTAAGTTTGTTTTTTTTAAATTCCCAGAGGTTCATATTTTATGGGCACAACACCAAGTTCATCATAGTTCAGAAGAATTTAATTTGGCTGTTGGCTTACGTCAATCACTTCTTCAAGGATGGTGCAGCTTTGTAAGTAAAAAATCATTTAAAAAATCCCAATTAATATAGGTGTTTTCTTGATAATAGAATAAAATGTAATAAAAGTAATTTTTTCAGATTTTTTATCTACCGTTAGCATTATTCATTCCACCTTCTCTCTTTCTGACTCATCAACAATTCAATTTGCTTTATCAATTCTGGATTCATACAAATACTGTCAAGACTTTGGGACCTCTTGAATGGGTTTTTAATACTCCAAAGCATCATAGAGTACATCATGGTAAGTGCACAAATCTTAATTTTGTTTGTACAAACGACTATAAATACTCCCATTAACTCCTTTAATTTCATCAATCAAGTTGTATTATTATTGAAACCATAAATTTCTAATAATTCACCTGCTCATATTTTCAGTATTATTTTGTAATTGAAGAATGTTTAGTCATGGTAATTCAGTGTTTTTTGTGAAATGTCTCTTACAAAATTAAAACTATAACTGTCCTTGAATCATATGAAGTACTTTTCACATTATTTGTGTCCTTTTTCAAATGGCCTTTTATTTCACCGAATATTTTAAGTAGCTTTAGATGGTTAAATATTGTACTCTAAAAGCTGGTTTGTTTTTTCATGATGCTCAAATAAAAAAACATAGGTTGCAATTTATATTGCTTGGATAAAAACTATGGAGGCTTCCTTATTATTTGGGACAGACTTTTTGGAACTTTTGCTGAAGAACGAGAAAAAGAAGAAATAATATATGGATTGGTGTACAATCAACCAACATTTAATCCACTGTATTTGCAAGTAAGTTCAAAGCCTCTTGAAATAAATTACCTGAAATCAAGAGTATAGTGTGTTCAATATTGTTCAGTTGAATTTCAAAAGTGTGTCCAATGCCTTTAGTAGAAGATGGTAATGTAAATAATGATTCCATTAATTATTTGTCTTGTTGAAAACTAGTACCTACTTAATCTGGGTGATCCTAATATTTCTCCCTAATTATTTTTCAAAAAAGAAATATATAAATTCAAGTGTTTTAAGGTCAAGAATAAAATTATTTGCAATTCCTCCTTTGCATTTTTATTGCAATCTACATTTTTGTGTAATAATATTTAAATTTAACTTTTAAAAAATTAAAATTTATTAACATTTAAAAAAATGATTATTGAAGATGTAAGGAATAAAGCTTTCTAATGTCTTAAAACTGATATAAAAACAAAAAAACAAATTAAGCAGCTAAGGATAAATTAATATTTAATAGAAATTTTACATATTTACAGTAATATGTAACAATTTACACAACACTACATAGATACAATAAAAAGAAATGTGTATTTATTGATGTACATTCTGTTAATCTGCCCAATTTAGTAATTTTTGGTTATATCATAACTCTTGGCAAAAGGTAATTAATTCATATTGTCAAATGTTACAGGTATTTTATAACAATCATGTCATAGAAAAATGGCATCAGATGGATGGGTGGCAAAATAAACTTGCAGCTGTTTGGAAAGGCCCTAGTTGGCTGCCAGGCAGGCCAAGGCTAGGAGCTGATGAGGATAAATTAGATGTAAGTTATCAATAACATGTATATCAATTTTCTTCACTCAGTGGTTGGGAAAAGTTTCTACTTTCTTAGTACTTAATTCTTCTTTCCTGCTGGCTTATGGGATCTTGATCTTATTACAAAGATAATAATTGAATTAGTTTCATTACATCAAACTTTCTTTCTGACAGATCCGAACAAGAGAAAAATACGATGTCAAACTTCCAACGTGGTGCAATATATATTTGACCCTCCATTTTATTGCTGTTACAATAGGATTTCAAGAACTGACAGTACAATATATGGTAAGAGATTTTTAAGTTTTTGTGTAGAAAAGATGTTCTTTACTTATTGATTCTCAATGGTGATAAACTTTTAATGTTTTGGCTATCTAAAACTTTTTCTTTTTTGTTTCAAGGGCATGAATCCATTCGCTGTATTAGGATTTGTTGCATATATTCTCTTATCATTGACAACAATTGGTATGTTATTTGATAACCATCCAAATGCCTGTGTTTTTGAGCTGGCCCGTTGCCTGATGTTTATAATGTATATCCAGAAAAAAGAAGTTGAAGTTGCAGGAGATTTGAAACTTTCAATCCTGCAGTTATTTTTCATTCTGTCAGTCTGCTTTGGACATTAAAATGTATGAAAGTATTGCAGATTAAAGTAAAGATAAAATAAATGAAACAGTGATGATTAAAATCATACTGTTATAAATATGTGTAAATAAAGGGGAGTATGAAGTGTAAATTAAAGTGTTTATGAATATATGTACATAAGTAGGAAAGAAAAGTGAGAACAATGTTGTATAGATGAATTTATTTGCTCAATCATGTTGTAATGATAGTCAACCACGTTTCCTCGGAATAATTTTAAGTGCTCAATTACTTTAAATAGTCATTACAAGATTCATTATTGTATATATTGTAAATAATTATGGGACTTGATGTCCACTTTTTTAATAAAATCTAATTTAATTTGAATGTTCTGTAATTTATGTACCCACTTCAAATACCTTTTCAAATCAAATTAAAATGTTGAGCTTTACACAACTAATGGGATTGTGCAGTACTTCTTCTTAGTGTCACTAGGTAATTAATTATTAGTCTATTTTTTTTTAATATTGCTTAAAGATCTTAAATTGAGGGATAAATTGCATTGATGAAAAGAAATCTCTAGTATTTATGGGATGTAGAACAGGTTCGAAAAATTAAATTTGGCAAGTTTCAAATTTTCACAAGTTTTAATGAAAATTGGAACTACATAATTTCTTTAATGTACTTTCTTCTAGTCTAGCAAAAAAGCTTTGGAGCTATTTTCCAGAAAATTTTAAAAATGTCAAAGGAGCTTCAAGAAAAGTATCCCAAAAAATTAAAATATTTTAATGATCTCTTGAACAGCACAACTAGACTAATCTGACAGATCTATGCTTGACACATCCATTCGTATCCCAATTTTCAGGTACAAAATTGTGTTCACAACCTACACCAATGTTAACCTTCTTAGGGATTGTGGTAATATAGATTAATCCTGACACATGTGAGAACTTACCACTCAAAAGAACATTGTACAGCTTATCCAAAAAAAGTTTGTTGAAGTGATACCAATACCTTTCCTCTCAACGTTATAGTATAGGAAAAAGTAAAAATTAAGAAATTGTGGAAAAAAAAGTATGGAGCACCAGACATTAATTACAATGAGGGATGAAAAATATTCTTTTTCTTTAATAATGTTTTTAAAATAATAATAATAATAATAATAATAATAATAATAATAATATAAAAAGCAGATCAATCTGGAACATTTAGGAATAGGTTGCTTGGAAAGTGCATTTCTAATGTGATAACTACTAACAAACTTGAATTAATTATAAAAATTCCTTTTATAATGGGAATTAACATTGTCAAATAACAGCCCCAAAATGGTACAACTTACATTCAAAATGTAAGTTGCATGTTTTAAAAAAAAAAATTGTGGTTTTGCATGGAGATAATCATTTTGAAGGATACAAAATATAAGAAAGAACATGAAATGCAATATTATTAATAATTATAAAATATATTGAAATCATTTTGAGAACATAAAAATACATTGTAATTTTAAATATAATTTCAATTTGAAATACAAATAATTATTCTTTGAGATACATTCTCTCATACTTGAAAAACAAAAAAATAATTTAAATTGCAAATAATAAATTGATTAAGATTAATGACAACCTAATAGGAATTCACGTTGTCTTTATTATGAATATAGAAAGTGCAACATTATTAATATCTTTCAATAGTTCATTAACCATGATTACATGAATCTTATGAGTCATGCAATTGCATAAAAACAATATTTATTTCAAATATCAGAGGGAAAAAGTTCAGTAGCACCTGGCACTGTGTGCAACAATATAATACTGTGCTCCGTCATTTTCAACCAATTAAAAAATGTCATATCCTGTTACACATAACATTATATGTACATATTTACATTGACACAAAACAATGCACTATCTCTGTTCTTTTTCTTCATCACATATTTCCTGTTCTTCATTGTTAGAACTTGTGGGTTGATCCATTTTTGCTGGTAGGCGAACTGATGGAAGGGTTTCTGGCAGAGGAGGAGGAGTAGGAATGTGGCTTGAAGAAGATGAAGGGAGGCAAGTAGTTGGTAGTCTCATAGCTCCTAAGTGATCTGGTAATGGAGGAGGAAGTGGAATACTGTTTGTGGAGAGATGTGTCACACTTCCTGTAGAATCTTCACTTCCGTACTGGTCATGCAGTTGTTCTAATCGATTTGATAATTCAGTGCTACGATGTGTTGTTCTCTTCACTTTCTTGAAAAGTTGTTGAGACTGTTCCTCTAATCTTTTTAATCTAGCAGCACGTGCATCCAACAGACCTTCTAGAGATGGAGGAGAGGGAATGTGAGAGGAAGAACTAGATGAGGAACAGGGGGTTTCAGACTGCACGACTTGTTCATTTTTTATTGTCCTTGCCAAAACTAGCGAATTTGCTTGAAGAAGATGGTCAGGAAACGGAGGAGGTTTAGGTATATCACTTACTAAAGAACTGGTACCTTCGGGTAAAGAAACAGCATTTTCTTCTGCCTCTTCATTACTGTATTGTTCATGAAGTTCTTCAAGTCGGTTTGACAGTTCTGTACTGCGCTGTGTGGTTTTTGTAACTTTATTGAACAGCTGTTGTGATTGTTCTTCCAATCTCTTGAGTCTTGCTGCACGAGCATCTAACTTATCTTCAAGAGATGGAGAAGATGTGTGAGAAACAGAGGGTTCTGGAAGGGAAATGGCAATATCTTCTAAGTATCAGAAGTTGCTTGATCTGACGGTTTTTGATCAGTTGTTGGGAGAGGTACTTCTCTTAATGCTGAATCACTAGGCATGTTTTGGGCAGTATTATTTGGTGTTGAACCTCCAGGAATATCTTCACTACCATACTGTTCATGTAATTCTTCAAGTCTGTTTGACAATTCTGTACTTCGATGGGTGGTTCTTGTAACTTTTTTAAAAAGTTGCTGAGACTGTTCTTCTAATCTTTTCAGTCTAGCTGCTCGAGCATCAAGCATATCCTCGAAGTTTCTTGCTGACCCATCAGAATTCTCTTGAGATTTATTTTGATCTTTTGGTTCATCAGAAGTGAAACCACTTGTTTCCGATCTACGTGTAACTTTATCAAACAATTGTTGACACTGCCTTTCCATTCGTTGTAAACGTTCTGATCGACTTTCTGTATGAATGTTCTCGGAATTTGAGTATGCACCAGTACTTTCCAAGCTACTTGCTTCCCTGGGACATTCTGCTTTGGATGTTGGAGAAGGAACATTTTCCTGACCTACTGTAGAATGAGACTGTGAAAGACTACTTGAAGAGGAAGAAGTTTCAACAGAATTTGTTACTGATTTTTCCTGTTTTTGCAATAATTCATCTCTTTCACAAACAGACATTTCTGACCCATTTACTTCATCATGGCATTCTTCTGTCACTTGGATTCCTCTGTCAATTGAAGCTCGAGCTTTCTGTAGATATGATGTTCTTGGCTCATCAGGAGGATTGAGATTTTCTGGTATTTGAATAGCAGGAAGAGCAAAAATTGACTGCAAAGCTCTAAAATGATCATTTGTATCAAAACCTGTAGTAATAATATCAAGATTTTTCGAAAAACATGATAACTGTTGTTTTAACAGGGTGATAAGAGATACTGTTGGACATTCCTCCAGAAGAGATGGCTCTAAAATAGGAGGTCCACTGCTGTCACTATCAAGAGAGAATGTATCTTGCACAATGTTTTGCAATAATGGGATTGAATCATCATTTCTTCCCATAATTTCATTTGATGGAATTGCACCTATTGAACCCGCAACATTAGTTGGAGGAAGGGAAATGTCTGCTGTTACTGCAACAAGGTCTGGAAGAGATGAGGCAGAACTGTTAACAGCTTCTGGCTCTTCTGACTTCGTAACACTTTGATCGGTAGAGTCTCCCTTCTGAGGGTTACTAAATCCACTATTTGAACTTTTTCTTTGAGTCTGCATCTTTGTACCATCATTGTCAGAACTATCATCATCTTTTTCTTCTGAAAATCCACTTTCTCCAGAATTATTCAGAGGTTTATTTTTTTAAGCAAACTCCTTCCTTAATTTCCTTTTTTCTTTAAGTTCCATCAACAATTACGCTTCTCTTAATGTTGATGTTGAACACGCATATGATCAACAACATTCCAAGTCTTTCTTAATTCAGTTGAAACTAATGATAGTCGCCTTTCTTGATCATTCAACTTGGTTTCTAAGTGAACATTTAGCTGTTTTAAACGTGTCACTTCTTTTTGCAAAGACTTCTTTTGCAAAATTAAATCTCTCAGCCTTAGAAAAGTTTTACTCACACTGATAACATTCTTGGGCCCGTGTGGGGTGTCTACTCTCTTATAACAGCTTGTTTTACTGTCGTCCGATGTCTCTTCTGAAGGAGATGGTACATGATGACTAACTAGTTCTAGAAGAACTTTCCATACTTTAGGTAGATTGGAGGATATATCTTGCATAGCCAGAGGACTACCATTTGTGTTCACACTGACAAAAGGTGCTGCGGCTTCATTTTGCACTGAATTGACTGATGTAGAACTAGATGCAGTATCAGAAATTTGATCTGAACGTTCTTTGTCATCTGCATTATTTTCAGTATTTTCTGCACGAGACACAAGATCTAAAAGTAATTTTGGAAGACTTGCTGTTATTTCACTCTCACAATCCCCTTTGGTAGTAATTTCAGTTATTAAATCATGATTCTCTTGAAGTAATTTTGTTAAGCGATCCAAATCCATTTCACTACTTCCTAATATTTGAGTAAACATATTGTTGATTAATGTTAATTCATATGATAAATTTTGTTTCAATGCATAAGGTTAAAGTAGTTTTCTCCCTTATTATGTCTTCCTTCTCCTGAATTTTTTTCCTTTTAAGTTAGTTTCTCTTCTTCTACTAACCTCTGCAATTCTTTCTGTTCACCAACTAATTTTTCTTTCTCAACATTCATAACTTGCATCCTCTCTTCATATAAAGCTTTCAAGGCTTTTATATTTTCCATCTGAGTTTCGTACTCAGCTCTAAGCTCTGCTGTTAAAGATCCACGATGTTTCTGAATTACAGTTGCTTCAACGTCTTGCAGAGTTTGCTTCAAATGAGTTACTTGATTCTCTCGAACAGTTAACATTTGTTTGCTGATAGCTACAACATCTTTGAGGGCTAGCACTTGCTGCTGAAATTTTTGCCGGTCAGTTTCCATCTTATTCTGAAGTTGTGTGATTTCCTCTGAACGTGACTGCAGCATTTGATCACACTCTTCCAACTGTTCTTTAAAAAACTTATTTTCTCCCATTACATGATCTGTTTTCGTCTTTTCCCTTTCCAATTGTTTTAAAATATTTTCAATTTCTTCATTTCCTTCCTTTTGTATTTTTAACATTTCCTTGTATATTCTGTCTTTTTCTTGTTGTTCTGTTGTTAATTTATGTCTTAAAGCATTTACTTCTTCAAATACGTGATGTGGGTCAGAGACATTTCTAGCATCCTCTAATTCTTTTACAGCTTTGTGTCTTACTTCTCTTTCGTTATTTAATTCCCTTCTCAATCTCTCCATTTCCATTGATATGGCTGATAATGCCTTGTGACGAGCTTCTCTTTTAACTTTCAACTGCTTCTGAAATACTTCAAGTTCAGCAGCAGCTCGTGGGCTCAGTGCTCTAGCTTCTTCACTTCTGGAACCACTTGCACAAGCCGATTGGTCAGTTTCTCCATTAACATCCAAGTCAGAACCATCAGCATCAGAATTCTCAGAAGTTCTTTTCACAACATGCAAACGCATTGTTTGTTTAATTTGTACAAACTCTTCTTGAAGTTTCTGTTTTTCATCACTGATTTTTCTTCTTAAGTTCCTCTCTTCTCTAGTTGCTCTTCCAGAGCTTTCTTTTCTTGTTGACAGACCTCGTGACTTTGTTTTAATGCTTCAATTGTATCTTTCATTTCTGAAGCATTTTGTTCCATCAAATTTCCTTGACAATCTACAGATGAAGTACTTTGAAGAGACTGAATAGCTTCATTCTGAACTGCTGCATTTTTTTCAAGTTTCTCAACCACTTGTTCATATTCCTTTACTTTCATACGCATGAAATTTAAATTTTCATGATATTTTTCAACTTCAATTGCACTATTCTCGGTATTTGTTTGCAACTGTTGTTTTAAATCTTCAATTAATTTTTTGTCACTAGCTGCTTCTTCTTGCAAGTTTGTTACCTTCTGTAGGTTTTCATCAATTTCTTCTTTTTTATCTTTTTCACAACAGTTTATTTTGTTTAAAACACTTTCTTGCTGTTCACATTTCTGTTTCAATTCCCTATTAGAATCAATCAATTTTAAATTTTCACTAGCTAAATTCTGAACTATTTTCCCCAAATCTTGGATTTGTTTCAACCACAATTCCTCCCCAATAGCTTTTACTTCTTCAGGTTTAGTTTCCATATTTGTCTGTGTGACTCTAGTATCTTCTGGCAATCCCTGAAATAATATATATAATTAAAAAGAATACTTTAAATCCCTAATGAAAATGCAGAAAATAATTAATTAATTGAATCAGGTGGATCATTTTCATGCACAAACTTGAAAAATATATTTTGAAAGCAAACAAACATATCTTTACATTCTAGATAATTTCCTAAATGTTATGTAGTTCAAAATATTTGTAACAATATACTAAATCAAAACAGTGTAACATAAGTTTTAGAACTATTAATAATAAGACATGCTTTGAGATAAAGTTTTATTACGTAAGCTTGACATTCATTTCATGTATTGTATAAAAATCAGTTGGCACAAAAACATATGAATTATCTTCAGGTAATCATGAAAATCTAAAATGTTTCATTATTTTATCAATTTAATCATTGGTCTACAATATTCCAAATAAACACCAGTGAAGAAAATGGAAAATAAATGTGCAGAGAGGTACTTACATCTGATGCAGATTGCTGAGGCACAGAGAAAGAGACAATGATGGATCTGAGTTCATTTCATTTGACTGAACACTCCCTGCAGCACCCATTTTAACTTCGTACAGTTCAGTCCAACGTTCTCTATTTACACAGCAAAATCAACAAATGTAATAATCCAATATTTTTATTTTACTTATTCATTTCAACATATAATTACATTATGACAGTCATCTAAAACAATTTTAAAAAATGTACTTCCCCCACATATATAATTATTTTAACAAATGAAAAAATGAGTTTGATAGAAAATCATATTTTACTCATATTTACAAAAATAAAGAAATCCACAACTTGGAAGCATCTTATCATAAACACAAAGAGATTAATAACAGACTTTTAAAAATAAAATTAATAGCAAAATCTTCTTCAAGTTGCCTTAAAATCAGCACATGTTCACTTACTGTTCTTTCTTGTATCAGAGTGACTGACTCGTGCACCACTTCGTTCGTTACTGGCTTCCCTAGAAACATTTACTCATGAGAAACTCCAACATCTCTCACCAACGTGACTGCTACGTCACTTGGGGAGATAGTGTGCCAAGTACCAAAATGTCTCTTTTGATCTATTTTTGTCTTGGAAGAAAATATTGGTAATTTTTTTTCTGTTATAACTTTCTAATTTTTTAATTGAAAACTTGAGTACTTACCTATTACATTTACATTAATTCAGCATAATTTTATATTTTGAACTGAAATACAGAAGTTTGTTGATCACTGTTACTCAGAATATTAATTAAAAAATATAAGCTGTTGATACAGTCGCAATTAATTTCAAATAGCATGATTGAATTTAAAGCTGATTCATTGCATAATTAATAACTTTATAGAATCCTAACACAAAGGAGAAACTTGGCTCTCAACAAGGAACATTTGGTGAGCAGCAGTACTACACCCAACACTGCCCAGGGTTGATGCTATTTCTAGATCTGCTCCTTGAACAACAGCTGATCTATTTATAGGCAGCTTGGCTTGGAAATTTGCCAGGGTGGTGCAGAGGTGCAAGGCAGAGGTAGTTTTTCCTGTCAATAAACTTCATGTAGGTTCAATAACATCTCTAATCAGCATATACAAAATGCAGGATCAAAGTGTAAGAACAGTATATGCTATAAAATTATTCATAAATAAATTTTTTATAACAAGGAAGTAATATTATGATTGGATAGATTTCATAACAATAAAAATATTTACATTTTAGCAATTTGTGATGGCAAGTTTAAATTTAGCTCTAATATGATAAAAAATTTTAGTATGTACCATGAAATTAATTAAATTATACTTTTCTATGAAATGTTCTAACTGAATGTAAAGTATTTAACATTTGCTTCTGCTAATTCTATCCTAAAAACTAATCATACAATTTTTTAAATATTAATAAAAATCAATTTTATTCAACATAATATATTAGGGCAATGAAATGGTAAGGATGAACACAACTTACTAAAACACATTAAAAAAACTGAAGCTGTTGCAATTTGAGTTTTAACTCACTAAATAAAATATGTTCAAAATCAATACTTCATTTACTTTATTGACAATAATATATTTTCATATATAGTGACTACAAAAGCTTATACATCCATTGCAACATTTCTGCATTATAAAATTATCACAGAACAAATGTGTATGGAAAATATACGTAATGATCAAACATACATTTCTTTCTTTCTTATTTTTCCTCCGGGAAATTTTCATATTTCTAAGGAGACTGCTGGATTCTGCAAAGAAAATTTTTTGTTCCCAGGCTTGCAATGTCTAAACTCATGAAAATTCTGACAAACTTAATGATAGTAAATAGGAAATACCAAAAATTAAAAACAGAGCTGCACATAACAGTAAAAATACAGCCAAACACAACTGTTTTAAATATTCTTAGTTCATCGGCAAGAAAAACATGAAAACAAACACCAACTTCAAGAATTCAGAACTAATTGACCTAGAGTAAACACTTATTTAGAGATAGGAGATCAGGAAAAACATACTCACCGAATTATTGCATACTGTAAACGTTCACCTTTAATAATTAAAGCATTAGGTTCTTCAACACTTGTACTTTGAACTGTTTCATTTATGGATAAATTAAAGGATTCATTGGATATGGTGTGACAAGGATCACTTTTAAACTTCTCTGATTTATCTTGCCTTTTGCGTATTGCATTCCTTAATTCTTTCATAACATTTTCTTTTATGTCGTGTATATTTTCTTTGGACGATATTGATTTATAGTGGAAATCACCTTGACCATCATCTAAACTGGCAAAGCTGTTTCTGCTTTCTTCATAACTCTGTTTCTTTGTCTGACTGTAATCACTTAGTGGAAGAATTACACTTACTGGTTCACCAACCATGTTGTCGATAGAGTAGGTTTCATTTAATACATGATTAACAGATGTGTTTCCAAGAGATTCATTTAATGCAACATTATCATTTATATCAGGTTTCTTCTTGACTTCATCCTTCTCTAGGTCTGGCTTTAAAGGTCCAATTGAAGGAAGACCTGAATTATATTTCTCCATAGCATTAATTTGTTTTGTATTGGTATGAATATTATCCTAAAAAATAAAACAGAAGTGTAAAAAAAGGTAACACAAACATAATTCTCTGTTGATTTAATTTCAAACTATATCATATATTTTCACATGCTCATAAGCACACTTTTTTTATAAATACCATTTTGATTAAGAATCAAACAATTTAATCAATTCCTCCCAAAAGAGCAATTGTAACATTAAACATACTCACTAGCACAGTGAATTCATCTTCCACTTCTGCTGGGTTTTCTTTCTCTTGCAATGAATAATTCTCTAATTTTGCCATAAGCTCTCTAATAGTACTTTCTTGTGAGCTAATTACAGACTTCAGAATTTCTTCTCTGTGTGATTTTCTACTCATTATTGATGCTCCTTTATTTTCTGACTGAGTGATGTCAACACGCTTTAACAGTAACTGAAAGGAATTATGAACAGAATTAAAATATATCAATACAAATGAATTTAAAAACTGTATAATACAAACATTTTATTTTTAAATTCAAGAACAACCCAATGCTGAGAAATTAAGAACCCTGTAATCATCTACAAATGCACAAAAAAAATGGCCTTCTTTAAGCTTAAAACAAAAATGACCATCATTTGTGAATTGGAAACAATAAAAAAAATATTTTTGAACAACTGAAACCTAAGGGAAAAGTTATTCCAAAGTACCAAAATGCAGGTGGGAGATAAATTGGAAGATCCAAAAAGGAAATAAAATATGTGAATAGATGAGGTCTACTGGCTAGAGAACAGGAATCATACATAATCTTTGCAATTTATGATGTTTATGAATCAAAACATAAAATCATCCTTTACTTCCATATAAAATAATTATTATTTCCAGAAGAAGTAAAAAAAGTAGAAAACTTGCTGATTAAATTCAGAAAACAGAATCTGTTACAAGTCTCTTTTCTTTTAAGGAAAAATGTTTTTGTTTTTCGCTTAAAGTTAAAGTTCTCATTCAAATATTAGAGCATTTATAAATGTCAGCACTCTCATGTATTTAATAATAGTTCACTTCATCCAGTAGAGAAGAACAAAAATTTAAGAGTTCAAAAGTTTGAATGACAAGGTTCCATGTTTTTTCATATTGTCTAAAGGCATTAAAAAAATCCTAAAATATATACCAAATACCTATCAAAAAAACCTGATTACAACACTAATGCAACAGTATGAATAATTCCAAAACTTTTTTCCCTTTCTTTTTATTTTTAATTTTTATATTCATTATGCTTTTTATGCAACACATCTCCTTTGTCCTTTTTGGGCAATGAGTGTGTATATACTGGAGTAATCCTCCGTTAAGTTATTTGACTCATAATGTCACAGTCAGTTGATGCTTTTTATCCCTCAGCCAAGGGCAGCACCATCAGTAAATGTGATTCCCAGACAGCCACCCAACTGAGAATCTGTGATGACTTGAATTGCTTAACTTCCATGACTTCATGAAGCATTGATACGCAACTCAGTTAACTTTATGATATAAAAGAATGTTAAGTTCATAACCACTAAAAAGCACTTCTTAATTTGAACATTTTATGAAACATTTTTGTAATATAACACTGGATTAAAAAATCTATTCACAAACAGGAGTGATAATCATCTGTACCTCTGTTCCATGTCCATCTAATATTCGAACAGCACCTTTGCTAGTTAAAACTGATAACATTTCATTGACAAATTTTTGATAAGATGTTTTTTCACGTTTAGCATGGTAGGCGATTAACTTAAGCTGCTTTTGGGCTACTTGACTCATTTCAAAATTTTTTTCCAATTCTTCTATTCTTTTCTCTAAAGTATGACCATATTCTGCATACATCTTGATCTGGAAGGAAAAAAATTAATTTCAAATTATGTTCACAAACTGAATTTTGATCATGAACTAGTTTCTGAAATTAACATCACCATATTTATAATAAAAAAACACAGCAATTTATATACTTTCAAATATACATTGGCACTTTTATTTACCTTTTGCCTGCCTATATATATGCAAAGTGCCTCTAACACAATTCTGGTTTAGATGGTTTAAATCAACTAATTTTTTAAGAAAATCAGTGATTTAAACCATTTTTTACAAATTTTAAAATGTTTATTACAAAGAACTAAGAATTACGAAACATAGTGTACAACATCTTCAAAAAAGGAAGCAGGAAAAGTTGTAACAACTCTGGAAATATAAGCATGATACCAGTGACATCAAACATATTTGCAAACTTAATAAGACAAAGACTAATCAAAATTGAAGAAGAAGAAATCATAGAAGAACAATGCGGATTTCACAAGGGGAGTAGTACAATAGATGCAATATTCACACTCCAACAGATTGTAGGAAAAAGGAAAGAACATAACTTACCCACATATATACTATTCATTGACAAAGAAAAGGCCCATGACAATGTGAATAGGCAGAAGTTATGGGAAATTCTGAAAGAAGAAACAGTACCAGAATATTTAATTAAAAATATACAGAGCCTGTACCAAGATTCCATTATAGTTATTATAAATGATCAAGGCACCACACAGGAGATGAAGATCAACAAAGGTCTAAGACAAGGATGCACCCTGTCATCACTACTCTTTAACAGTTATACTTAAACCACATGACTAAAAAATGGAAACAGAAAACTCAAGCGGGGATAAAAATGACAAACAATCAGAAATTAGTGACAATATTATTCACAGACCACCAAGTAATAATAACAGACTCACAACAGAAAGCAGATTTTGAGGTAAGCAAAATACGCACAGTATATCAAATGAAAATATCAAGCAAAAAAACTACAACACTAGCCTTCTATAGCAAAGAACATTTTAGAGCCAAAATATTAATAGAAAATTCAATAAATAATAATAACAACAACAACAACAATAATAATAATAATAATAATAATAATAATAATAATAATAATAATAATTTGAGTAACATATGCAATTTCAATTGTGTATGATGAGACCAATATGATGTATGGGACTCATTTGAAATTGAACAAGTTACCACTTTTAAATATTTCTGAAATTCAATTGGATTGAAGCAGAAGGATATAGAAAAAAAATAACATAAATACCATAGAAATAATGGAATAATAGGAGAAAAGAAGCAATGATAAGAATCCATAATACTACATCAAAATCAATGCTTGAGTATGGTTCAGAAATGTGAATAATGGGCATAAAGGAAACCAGCATCATAGAAGTAGCAGATGAAGTTTCTAAGGGCAGTGTTAGGAGTAAAAAGAAGAGACAAAATTCAAAATGAAACATTATAAAAAAGAACAGGAAACTTGCAGAAGAAATAAAAATTAGAAAACATGTGAAAAAAGGAAACCATGGTGGCTTTAAACTATGGCAAGAGAGATAGAGGCAGACCGATAAGAAGATGGCACCAGCAGGAACACTTCACCACATGAAGGAATACTGCTTTAGTACCCACTAACAGGACAGGAGCACCGCTCCTAAATCAAGGGTGTTGATGATGATGATAATATTCAGAAATGCTGGTGTAAATAATACAGATATGTTGCTAAAAATGTTATTCAAAGCAATTACTATTAAAGAAAAACAACACGATATTGGAAGGTCAACACAACAATGATAAACATTTACAGATTATTCCAAGGATTGAAATGTTTGTTTAAAAACAAGTTTGGCAGCCTTTTCGGTTCCTAAATGAGGTGTTCCTTGTGAACCCAGAAGGGATAGATTGTTTGGCACACCACTAAGCTTCAGTCATAGCATGCTAGTAAGCATAATAGCAGCAATGCCCTCAGGGTTTTTTGGTTGCTGAGCTATAAACCAAAAATCTTCCCTTGCACATATCTCACAATTATTTGTTGTACGTGGTCAATCTTCAGTATAGTTTTTAAAATTCTTTCTCATAACTCCACACATGTGACACAGTTTTCACACAATAGCATTTAAATATAGAATATTTATAGCCAAACCATAAAGCCTAATAAAATAAAAAATCAGTTCAGAAATTTTCAACTCTGAAAATTATGAAGATTTAAAACTTCATCATTCACCAATGATTTAAATAAGATATTTTTTAAATACTTTAAATCATGAGTTACAGAAACCCTAAACGCAATGGTGCAAAGTGCCACATGCTGTCAGCATGGAGACATCATCACCGGATTGCCTTTGAGAGACATTGAGGAATATCAGTTTTCTGTCTTCATTTAAAAATCATTACAGTTAATAATTACATCTTAATTAAATAAAAATATTAGTTTTAATGTTTCATTATTTAATTAATAAATTTAATAACAATCGAATATTGTTTCACCCAACGATTACTGATTATATTTAAAAGCCAGTAAGAATGAAAATTCAAGTCATGCCATTCACATTTTAACAATAATTGAACAGATGTGTTCTACAACATAAGTAATAATAATAAAAAGAGACCATTTATGTAGAATAATACACTGGAATGATTGAAACTTACTTTAAATTCTAAATTAAAACTAACTGAAATAAATGAAACTCACAATCAGTGCATGTTTTACAGAGCTCAGTGGGGAATATAGTTATTCATATTATCTTTATGCATGTTCTCATGGCAGTAAATCAACTCCTTCACGAAGGGCATAATGACGGATAATAGCCAAAATCTTAGCTGATTTCCATTTGCAAATAGTGTTTATTAGATGAGAGGAGAATATTTTCTTAACAATTCTTGCCAAAAAGCTCCTATTCACCTGTATTTGTAATTTAACTTGTATATGGATTACGATAGGGTTCCCAGACTTTAGGAAAATTAGCACAAAATACACTTCTCTCCAAAGTATGTCACACAGTTTTTAACACATCATTTTACTGATTTAAATTTAAAAAATTGGATTTTTTAAAATAAAAATTATCATTGTTTTTAGATATACAAAATACAATAAATTACCTTAGCATTCAGTCTTTGCTCAATCTCAGCGAAATTAGATGGACGTTTACACAACACACAGAAATTATTGTTATTACTCAGACTGGAATTATTGGAGACTGGAAAATCAGGGCTAGTAAGTGTGACATCAGCTTTAAAACCAGATATATTTTGAGAGATACTGTCACTTGTATGTGTACTAGACAATTGCATATGTTGTTTGTGTTTAAGATGATTAGTGTGATAATGAAGTTCTTGTAAAATTTCCTTGTCAATTCCATCTGCCGTAGACATTTTCAAGACGTTTTCCTCAGAAAGGCTCTTAAGAGACTGAAAGAAAAATACATGGTTCATCAAACATTATTTTAATTTGGAGAAGAAGCAAAACACAACTTTAAAATTTCATTGGTACCTCTGGTGTAGAACTGTTACGTGTTCCAAGTTTCTCTGGAACTTTTAGATCGTCAATTTCTAAAGTGTGATAAAAGAGAAAACAAAAATAAGAGCTCAAACCTATAACCTGAAACAAAATTGTATTCATCAATATACAAATATTTCAAAATTAAACAACACTTTGACCACTTCAAACAAAATATATTTAATTATAAGATAATATTAATGGTCATTTCAGGAAGAGACATTCTAATGAAATGGATAAAAAGGAACTGTTTTCAACATTAAGATATGCTATTTAAGTTTTTACCTTCATTTGCTTGTTCACAAAAATAAAAAAGTATTCTTTATCTGCCTCAACACTTTTCATGTGATATTTTGCGTGGAAAGTAATTTTCTGTTGCTTGAGATATTCATTGGAGGGGTTAACAATAGTCCACTCAAACGTAACATATTGATCCAACTGTGTAGCACCTTTTGGATAGAGTCCAATCCAATTTCTTGATGATGGTTCAGTCTGCACAGATTAATAAATGTATGAATAGAAACTTAAAATTATAGGAGTACAAATCAAAGATTTTAAGTTCCTGAACAATATGGCATTATAATAAAAAGTATGCCATTGTAAACAATTCATGAAGAAACAGCTCATGAGCACCAAAACGATTGTGTCTTTAGAAGAGGGTCATCACTTCTTTCTGGGGGAATTATTTAAATATTTTATCAATAAATTCAAAAGTCTTGGTATGAATACTAGAAAATACCATATATAACAAAACAAAAAATCTATACGCAACAAAAATATATTAGGAAATTTATATTAGGTTGTTTCCATCATAAGAGGATAATGGGACTACACATCACAGGAGATATACTGGCAAGTCTTCAACTAAGAAAGATCCATCTGCATTGCTGTACATCTTTTGAATTATCTCCCAGTTATCACAATATCAGCCGATAATACATACTTCAAAACATTGCTTAAACATCACCTTATTTGTATGTATCCATACAAGATATATGAATTTCTTTTAACTTTTCTGTAATTATTAACCACATACCACTGAAAGAGTGCTACTATTGTAAGCACTTACATTTATTATTAACACTAATGTATTCAAGATATTGTAAGTATTTAAATTACTACTGTGAGATAATGAAATTACATAATTATTTTTTCCACTGTATCACAATCTTCTAATTTATTAATGTAATGAATTGTTAATACAAATTATATTCATATTTATTGTAATCCTTACATGTTTTTTATTAATGTAATTTATCAAGTAAACTATTTGAATTATTACTGTAAATAATGTAATTAAATTTTTATTACTGTATTACTTACTATATTAATTAATTAAATTAATTTAATTGTTTTTAAAATTTTTTTTTAAAAAATTTATCAAACAATGTAAACTTGTAAAATTATTACCATAATTTTCATTAATTTCTAAACAGACTTTGCTTGATACTTTCTGTAAGCCTATAAGCAATAAAATTATTATTATTATGCAATTCGAGACTTCGGGGTTTCCTGGACAGGTAAATGTCTGGGAACTCCACGATCTAACAGCACCAAACCCCTGACCCAAGGGATAAAAGGCAATGACTGACTACAACTGACTACATTAAAGGATGATTACTCCATTACTCCATGCACTCATTGCACCAAAAGAGGACCTAGAGATGTGTTGCATAGGTGCAACAATTCTTTTTCTTAAAGTTAATGATATAAAAATTTTAATTTTTATTGTAATTTAAATTAATTGTTAGGCTTGATTCTTTCTGTATATCTGTAAGAAATAAAATAATATAATAATAAAATTATTAAAATTCAAAGGTAGCTAATGAAAAAGAAAGAAAAATTAAAAGTATGAATGTAATTGAGAAATCTGTCTCAACAGATGCAGGTTCTTCTGTTATGTCTGTTCAACCATTTGTACATAAAATACTGATAAAAGTATCACCAAAATGAACTTATTAAAATTAAAGTCTTTTTTTAAATGTCAAATTTCATGTTAACACTTTATATCTATGACAATCAACAATAACAGTAAACTTACATCAGAATCAAGAGTGTATTCAATTGTGATGTCTTCATCTCCTCTATATTCCGTTTTCACATTATCAAATATCACACAATTTACAGCTGAAGCCAAATGGCCTGACGAAGGTAATTGATTACAATTCAAATAAATCATTTTCCAAAGGTTCGTGCTACTCGGATGATGTAAAGATTGGGTTTCACTCTCGTATGCTACAAAATTTGCTCAACAAAACAAAAATACACACATTGTATTTTTAATTGTTGTTGATAATATATTTCACTATTTTATGATTCACTTCCGCCTATGAAAGCCTGTTATTCAGCAGCTCTGTTTACGCGGTTTTCATTTGAATCGTACCACATTTAGTACTCATTTTCTTAATGAGTAAATATAAACATGCAAAAGCATTAAATTGTAGATTCTTTGAAACAGTGTGTCCAACAAAAAAAAACACAAGAATATTTTATGGTGAAACGCGAATAAACGCTCAACAGAGTAAAATGACTACAAAATAGTTTTTTTCTGAGGTCCTAATTTACGAACATGAATTTGAAATGCCTCGAATATTCTTGGTATTGTATATTCTCGAAGATCAAATCGTCACCTGAAGTCAATTTTACTCAAGACTGACGATCATATCACAGCGTTTTATATAGACACTATAGACAGTGAAGAAGGCGGTGAGGAGGTTAATGGCGGATCTGTGCTTGTTTATCGTGCCATGAAAATGGTACAAATACACTTGTTAAACGTGCTCTCAACAGAATTTATTACCTTTTAACTAGACGAACCTCTAATGTTCGTTTCCATAAAAAGCTCTGCATAATCTGAATTCGGACGTCTCTGAAACCTCTTGGATTTCAGCAGTGAAATGAATGTGTTACAAGTAAGTTACATGAAACCGGATCACTGATGTGTAGAAGACTCATACAAAGGTATATATTTACGTTTATGTTCTTTAGGTGTTGGTACATTTCCTATATATTAGTCATTACATATACATTGATGTATTATAGGTGACACAATGGATATTCCGCTTCCTGGTGAACCAGATCCACAACTTGCCAAACATTCAACAGAACCAGAGTCAGTCGAGATCTCTTCTCCTCACAACATTCCTTTACCATCTCCACGTACTGTACAGTTACTTCCTAGATCAAAAGTTGAAGAAAGCAAGAACTTGTGTTCTTCGCCACCTCCATTACCCCCAGGCTCTGTTGATGGTGAAGATTCCAATCGGTATGTGATTCAAGAATAATTGAATGGAAACATTAGCAGCTTACTATTTTAGATGTATGGACCATGCAGCCTGTGAGGTTATTAATGAAATATTTATGAGTCATCAAAAATAATACAAATGAATGTCCTAATTTTTCAAATTCCTATTAATTTACGACTTATGCAACATGACAACTCTTAATTTCTAATTTAGGTAGTTATGCCATGAATACATGCAATAGAATGTATTAGTGATGTTTAATAAACAACTTTCATTATAAAATAATAATAATAATATTTATTGAGTGATATTTACAATTTCAATTGTGTATGACTAATCAGATTGGATTTTGTAGTACTACTTCACAATAATATAACAAAAATATAACAATCTATCATGAGAGTATGGCAGGTAAAATTGGTGAAGGTGGGGAAATGTCAAAGGAAGCAGAAAAATACCATCCTCTGCAGTATTTTAGATTAGACTACAACTTTTTTTTATTGATTTATTGACGTTAACAAGGCATGATAGATTTAAAAACGTGAAATTATATTTGAAGCTATTCATGAATTTAATAATATATTGACAATAAACTCGAAAAACTACTCAACATGGAAAAATAGTTCCATACATTGACATAAGCTGTAGTGAATTATCTTAATCTATTTCACTTACTATCTATTTTGTATTGCTGATTGGGACAAAATGTTCTGCAATAGTCATTAGTTGCAAGAAATCTGGCTGCTTGTTAATATATATTGAAAGAGGCCAGCAAATCCTGATGTGTGTCAGATAAAATCGATCTTTCATTTTAGTGGTGAGCAGTTTCGTAAGTACCTTATTTTCAGTTTTCAAGGTAGCTAAAGCTTCGCTCCATATTATCAGCACCATCAATGTCTGCTTCAAACCAAGTTGGGTGGTAGATTTCATTTAGTGAATGCATTGTTTATATTAATAGCAAATGGTTAAATTAGAGTAACGTTCATTATGTACACTGGCTGTATGTAAAAGTGTTGAGGGTGTCTTCCTGGCTAATGATGTCTGAGTAATCTATTGTAGTAATAATGTCAATAGACAGAATAATAATAGTATTATGATGATGAGATTGATCTTAACCAGGCATGCTTGAACAGTCCCATGAAAAGGAAGGAGGATTTTGTTTAGGTTTTCTACTTCAACTCAGTCTTCACTGCAATTGAAGTTGCTCCTGCTCCTGTCATTGAAATTGTGCAACACAGCTTGCAAAATTGAATGATATCAAATTACTTCTTACTGCAACCATAATAAGAGATTTAAAATTTATTTGCTAGGTTTAGAAGCAATTCTTTTTATTAGAATTACTTTTTTTCTTCCATTGCTATTTTGGACATATTTATTCCAAAGGTTTTTTTTTAAATTTGCTGTTTTCAAATTGATATGTTCCATAATCATATATATTGAATTTTCATAACTTCTTGTTTATGGAATGGTCAAAAAAACTGAGTACTCTTTAAGTTACTCCATATTGTATATTTTTTCACTCATCTCTTTTGCTAAATATTAATTAGCAGTAGTATTTATGAATATTGAAACAATGCATAAAGAAACATCTTCATTTGAACATCTTTTTAAAAAGAACATATTTTCAAGAATGTCATCTTGCATGAAAAGCATTTTGGGGTAACTTACAATCTTCATTTTACTATTCATATTAAATTACTTATTTCATTCAACAATAAATTCAGTGTAACAGATTTTTAAAATTGAAAACCTTAAAAAAAATAGAGAGGAGTAAAATTACTTATTATGTATGTTTTATGTATTTCTAAGAAATAATTCAACAATATTATAATTTGCCTTATTGTGGTGCATCAAAATTCAACTTTCCATTTGCAATATTGTTGTTTCTCAGGCCCATGTTCAAAGTCATTATTATGCAGTCATATATGTATCAATCAGGAGATTATGTACAGTTCTCAGCTTTTAATTTTGTGAAAATTCTTCTTGTAAATGCATGTTTGTAGAGTTATTGTACTTTAAAATTTTTTGCTAATGTTCTCTTGTTAAATTCATTGACAAAGTCCATAATCAAAGTCTTCACAAAAATACATACAGTTCCTAGATTACTGGATTGATTGATTTTGATGTTTGGAATTTATTACATGTTTACTGTGGTAGTCTATATTTCATCTTCTTGCAGTGTTTCATAATAAGTGATTAATAATCTAGTACTTCAGGCATTTTCAGTCTTGTGTTCTGCCATTTCTACACAACCTCTTTAACTATTGTATTTTTTTAATTGATAATAAATTTATAATAATTTACTAATATTGATGTTGTGTAATCTGACTCGTTTCACTCTATATTCTAAATTTTGGAATGATGTTATAACTTATTAATATTTAATTACTTTTCATTCACATTGAATTAATTTAGTAGGAATACAGTTCTAGATTTTCAACTATGTTTATTCACCAACAGTTATCAAAGCTGTTATTTTCAGGTATTCACCAAGTCGTGTGACTGGAGATGACGATACGGGTAAAGAGGAACAACATGAGCAAGAATCGACATTACGTCATGGTTCTCCTTTGGTTCCCACATCACTGGGATCTAAAGGGACTAGAACCACTGTATTGGGAAAGGTTCAAGCTAAGAAACGCCTACTTGCTTTCTCCATGACAAAACAAGGTGGTGGTCAAGGATTGTCATTTGGGTTCAACAGAAAGGCACCCAAAAAAATGAGCACAGGGACAATGCCTTTTGCTGGTGAGTTCAGATTTTCCTGCAGTATTTTTCTTTTTATGTTGCTGGTTTCACTTCATTACTTGTAAATTTTCTACAATTTGCATATGGATATACAACAGTTCTCAATAATATTTCCAAAATTTCAGTTTTGAGAAAAAAATGTAATTATTGAGAGAGGATTGGCCATGTGGTAACCACTAAAGTATAGTTGTGAAATGAGGTTTCAGTCTTCCCTACTAACAGTGTTAAGGTGGCTTCTCGTAAGAATCTGTTCTCTGTTGAGGTTGTTACTGTTTACGGCGGCAATGGTGTAGCGGTTAGCGTATCGGACTGCTATATCCAAGTTTGCGGGTTCAAACCCGATCGAACCCGTGGATTTTTAAGGGCGAAAAAAATCCTTCGTACGTCTTCCTTTGGAGGGGAAGTAAAGCCGGCTGTCCCATGTTAGTACATTTACTGCATGTAAAAGATCCTCAAGCCTAAATGATGCCTCTGAGCTAAATTTAAATCGCCGGTTTCGTTGACCATGTAATACCTTCTTTCTCCCATGGTTGGTGAAAGGAGTGTAATGAAATTTGCGTGGTCAGACGGAAGAGGAGGCCTCATGGCCTTAGTCTCACCACGTAAAATAAGGCAAATTCAATTCAATTACTCAATAGAATGAGTCTTAACCATGTTTTATAGTAACACCAGAGTGTTTAGAAGATAATGAGGTTTCAGTGTTCCTCATAGGATTGCCACAGTGCAGCACTTATATAATGACTGGCAGTTAAGTTATCTGTCTTGCAGCATTTAGCATGCTTTATTGTTGTTATCTGATAGAAAAAGAACATTTGCAAGAGCAATCAAATTTTCTGACACTATAAATACCTATTTAAACTGCTATTATATGTAAGAAAGGTGGATTTATCAGTGGGCCCACAGTGGTCTAGACTTCTGAAAAGTCCCACAAAATCCCAACATTACACTTTTTCCCAATGTCACCAAATTTGATTTCATATTTGCAATTTTAATAGTGTACAAGTTTAGAATTAGCAGTAAAACTGATATCGTATGTAACAGATCAATGAACTGACACCATGTGATCAATATTCATGAAAGTTGGCACATTATGTTTTTTCATGAACAAGGTTTTTATGTTGTTCATTTTGTTGTAACTCCACCAGATGGCGCTTCATTTTAATTCAATTTCCATTCCAACTGAGCTTCATCTGGGCTTCATTGTTGCTAGGCATTGTCATGTAATGCAGGGTGAGGCCAAGGAGGAGAGGGCAGGCAGCATGAGAGACAGAGAGGGAAGCAGAGAGAGTGAGAGGATGAGAGACACAGAGACAGCAGCATCAAGAGAGAACATTTGCTTGGTTCCTCTAGTATATATGGACACACTTTATATTCGGTTATTTTCATTACATCAGGCTGCTTAATATTTTTCTATTCATGATGCGTCAGCCCCATTCAAGTTTACAATCTGTGGGGAATCCTGACAGTATGTTTATATTCGTTTATTTTCATTACACCAGTACTACTTGTGTAATGTTATTCTGTTCTATGCTCCATAAGTTGCGTTCTTGCTTCCCACATACATTAGTCGTTCCCACAGACTGTTCTACAATCAAATAACTAAAAATCTATTATACAATGCAAGCTATTTAAAATGAAGGAATCAACTAATAATGTTTTAGTTAGCAATGCATCATATTTTGTGGATACTTCAATTAGTTATTACATGCATTTTACATTTAAAATTTATTTAGTAATGATACGGTGATATACAAAATATGTTAGTAGGATAGTGACATGTTGGATCACTAATTAAAATTTTGATTCACAGTAAAGTTGTCTAGATCACCCTTTGCAGTTCCAATTTCAGTATTCTATTTCCATACAAAATCTGAATCCATAGAAAATCAATCGCAACATATGTATGGTATTAAGCAATCTTCCCTATTGATTAGCCCAAAGTGACCATCATGCATTAAGGAAACCACCATCAGCAATCGAATATGTATAAAAAAAATTCAGAAAAATGTGAAAAAACTACAGGTCACTGATATCGTAAAGAGAATAATTCTTGTTTGTCTGTTTAATAAATTACTTCAAACACATTGTGTGGTTAGAATCCACATTGTGTGGATTCTTGATACTGGAAAATTGGTTTACGGCAAAACACCCACCTGCCCAGAACACTAATGTCCAAAACCATTGATAGGATTTTCACCGAACCTGATCTATATCCTTTGATCTGACTTATTTTTACTTTCTTGTGTAAATATGTATGTATGTAATAATATACATAGTATAGAGGAAGTTATGAAATGCTGCGGAAAATTTATTTTGAGATTTCAATGGAAATGCACGTTTTGGGGTCCCCTGAAACCAAGAAAGTGTTGTTTTTCAAAATGTTCATCCGTCCATCTGTTAACACTACTAGTGCCTAAACCATGTGTAGGATTTTTTCAAAATTGAAGAAACCCCAGTCTATTTGACTCTAGTTGAAGCTTTGTAATTTTGAAAACTGTTCTTTCAAATTTGGGGGTGCATTACATGAAGCCCCCAAATATCAACATTTTCCCAAAAACGGCTCCCAATTTTTTTCTTTAAATATCTTCTCTGAATAGATTATTACACTTACAAAGGTAACTTAGATACACTTATAAAGGTGCCATAGGTGTGATTTTTCAAGGTTAACTCTGAATTTTTGAAAATTTTGAAAGTTTGAATTTTTTTTGGCATTTTCCCACACCTATAAAATTGAAGATAGAGATTTTTCCTTCCAACAAAATTTGTTGTCCATAATCAGTTCTTTCATTAAGGTCATGAATAGCTTTTTGAAGCTTTTGGTATTTTTCACGCAATTTTAAAAAATAACAAAAACAAGATTTTCTCAAAACAGCTCCAAATTTGTTTTTAAAACTTTTGGTAGAGATAGTGCGAAATGTACACCATGAGATGACATACACTCCATTTTGGTATACTCTTTTGTTTTTGCAAAAATTAGAAAAATGTAATTTTTTTAATAGCCTCCTACATCATTGATATTTACATTAACAGCAATTTGTTTACATTATTGTATTTATGAGTACATGTACTTTAAGTAATGTCATTAAGTTTCTTGAAAATTCAATACTTTTCTGTGAAAACAAGCTCAAAATTTTGCATTTTAAGAATTTTACTATTGTGACTTTAAATGAAGTTTCTCAAGAACTCTAAAAGATTCTGTGAAAAAGAGCTTCAAATTTCGCATTTACAATAACGCTTAAACGCCATTTTCTTAAAAATGGTTCCAAATTTTTCAATGCAAATTGCTATTTAGGATGAGGTTTTACTCTACTTTAACCTGCTTAAAGTAATATTTCACTTCTACTATTAGGAAACCGAAAAATTTAGGGGAAATAAGAATACTTTGGGCAGCAATAGATGGCAACTAGCAAGAGGACGGTGCAAGACTGCAAAGCCAGTCCACACCGAAGAAAAGAACTTTACTATAAGAAAATCTGTGCCATTCTGTCGCACCACTAGTTAAAAAATGTCCCAGGTCCAATTTTCTTTGAATTCTCTGAAGTTGCGGAAGTTGACATTTTTTTCGCTTTCTCTGTGTAACTGCAGTATTGAAGATAGGGATTTTTTTTTATGATATCTATTCTTTAAAATTAGATATTTAAATAACATATTGTACAAATTTTGAAAATGCGAGTAGTTTTGACGTAATTGTATATGAACTAAAAGCAATTTTAAAAACAAGCTTTCTCAAAAATGACTGCAATTTTTTTTGTCAACTTTTCAAATGTATGCTAAATGCACTGAATAATATAACATCAGTGTTACTTTGATGTAACCTTTTAATTTTTCAGAAATTGCACAATGTCTGTGCGACTAGTATTATACTACATAACTGTTAGATATAATGCAAGAAAGAATGTGCTGTTGTAGCTCCAATAGTATTCTTTTACTAGAAATGAAAGTTGGATTCCTGCATGAAGCTATTTTCACTTTTAAAATAATGATTTTAAAAGTTCTATTTTTTGGAGATTGCAAATTGGATGAAAAATATTTGAAGCCCTTATATTACATTTTTTGGTATTTATTTTGCGGGTGATGCTCTTCTGGATACTCTTATCTATTCAGAACTTCCCATTTCATAGATGAGAGAGGTACAGCAATATATTGAAACAAACTGTCTAATTTGATTTTTAAATTAAATATCTCCTCTGCCCTTCTAATATTAATTCAACGTAACCCGTTCCAAATTTATCAAAGAATATGGGCGCCAGGAAAAGATTATGTTAATTCAATTATTAAAATTAATCTTCAACTGCTATTTCCATTAAATTAATATCCGGCTAACTGGGGTGATGGTCTTATAAAAAATAATCGCTATTGCCTACTAATAGCCAATTATTCAATCTGCCATCTGTACAGAGTGGCCAAGGAATCTGAAAAGCAAATATACATTTCTAGCTACTCATTTGCTGGAATTGGCTAAATGAAAATCATCTTTTCTATTCACAGAAACTTGTAAATTTATTCAATTTTCATTGGTAACAATACGAAACTTTCGGTCATGACCAGTCTCAAACCTTATATTGCAGTACCCGTCTTTGCATGCTCTTGACCGATGTCGCTGCGTAGAACCATTTTCAATCTTTCCCGTGTCGATTGCTCCTGGTCCAAATACCATCTTCTTTTCTTCCGTTCTGGCACAAGTGTATTCAAGTCACAAGCCTCACCGTCTCATAAGTTGATAAGACTTAATTAATTTTTAAGACTTAATTAATTATGCGTATAATTATAATATTAATGTTCAGCAAACTATTATCTGCATCAAATACTCCCAGTTCTGTTGCTGACAAATTCACCTAAGTTCACAATTATAGCTGCTGCACTCGAAATATTTCCAAGTTCCAATTTCCACACCTTCCATCAGTATTCTAATTCCGACAATCATATGCTCCAAAGTAAATGTTCACAATTCCCAAACTCCCAACATCAATTGTCTACACACAATCCGCTCAGCACCATGGCATAGGTCGGAAATGCCTCCATATTCCCCTCTTTCAGCCCTTCAAAACTCGGTTCATACATTCTACTGTTTCTTGTTAGAAAAAAATTCCATGCCTAGCCAATCCCTCAATCACTTACAAATTCAACTAGCCGCGCCCCAGACTGTCAATGCTTTCTCGGCCAATCCCCAAACAGTTTACTTTGTCAACTAGCCGTGCCCCGTATTTCAAAGCAATGAAGTTTGTTGACCTTGACGGCAACTCGTCTACCGTTGCTATGCCGCCATATTTACAAATGTCTATTCTTACAATTCACCCTGTTTACAATAAATGTAAAGCAAAACAAGGTCCCACATATTGGTATGTCACAATATACTACCCACCATGTTTGTGAACATGTTTAATAATAAAAAGACCACTTAATTAAGTTTTTAATTTCCACATTAACAAGTGTGGGAACATGCAATTTACATTTTGGGGAACAATTGGCAGAATATTTAGCTGAACATTTGGAGAATATTTCAGAGTACATTGGAGTACATGTGTGAAACATTTGGAAGAACATGTGGATACCTGTGTAGGAATGGGATTATCAGGGACAAGGCATGGCCCATTTGCATGGACTTTGCTAGATCTGTCCTAGTGTCTTTCTGAACCAAATCACACTGATCTCAACAGGTGAAAACCTGGCTAAAATATGGAGGTTTGGCTTGATTTGCTTTGATGTTTTTTTAAAAAAGTATTTCATATTCTTATTCATTGATCTCTAGGGCCATTGCATACAAACATTCAAACTTGCCAAATCTCTGTATTTTGGCCAGGTGTTCAGCAGTAGGGAACAGTGTGTGATGATTCAGAAAGACACTGAGCAGGTCTAGCAATGACTGCACAAATCTGTCACACCTGGCCCGTGGAAAACTGGAATACTGGAAACTTGTGGTTAACATGTGAGGGGCCATGTGGTAAACAGGCAAAGAATGTGCAAGGGATCTTGTGGATAACATGTGCGGAGTGAGACACACATTTCATCAGCTTTTTTTATTTGGGGATTTGCTTAACTTCAGCTTGTAAATCCACCTTCATGTATGTCTTTTGGATGTCCATTTAAGTGGCAATGGTTATAATTTGAGACGGGACTTAAAGTGTGAAATTTCTTTCAATTCTTACCTTGCTCTCAAGAGAGTATCTGACAGTTGCATGTTGTAGATGTAGAACATATTGAAAGTTCTAATATTTTTTGGTCATCTGGTGAGATAAGGAGGAAACAGTTTTTGAACTTTTTCTGTTTTTGAAAATATTATAAAATTATCGGCTCTTTAAATGCTGTTTTGTCTATTTGAATTATTGAAGGAGCTCTGGAAAATTGCAGAAGAATTTCTTAAACAAAATTATGAAACAATTTAGCTTCATAAAATATTTGTCGCCTTTCAGCTCAGTTCTGCCTTGTTTGTCTCATCATCCAACACCCGAGACGAGTTCGTTCTTTTGTATTTCTGCTTATTTTATGGAACTAAGAGCCTCTACTTGGGTTTGGACTCCACGAGAACCTTGCCCAGGGTATACTGCTATTGTTTGTCGTATTTCTGCACTATCTTAAGATACCAATAAATTAATAGACGTAAATGAAGAAAGTGCTGCATAGCTCACTGCCCGGACCTGGCTCAGACCCATCCCGGCTTGTTTTCCTACCAAAACAATTACACGAAAATGTTGAAGGAAAGAAACTGTGGCAAAACTAAGTTTGTTATGAACCCCAATGCATGCCAGATTGCCAAAAATTATATCATACTAAAGCAAATTATTAATGGGAAAGAAAAAAAAAGCAGATTATTTAATGTTAAGTTTAAGAAAATTTCAAATAAAGTTTGTGACTTGTATTTTCATAAATTTTAGAACAATTTGATTTTGTTTTTTGTGTTAACTGATGGATTTTTTTGTAATATTGTTGTTTTTATAATTTTATAATATTAAATAAGCATTGTAAGTAAGCATTTAATTGTTTTTTGCTACACATGAGTTCAGTTATTTAATTATGTGATGTTATTTTATTATTGTTTTGTTATTATTTTTGCTATTTTTGTTATTATTATTATTATTATTATTATTTCTTTTTGTTTCTTTTTTCTCTCTTTACAAAGAAGAAAGAAGTCAAATATTCATTACTTTATTTAACAATTGGGTTATAAATTGGATTGTTCTTTAATTATATTCTGATTCACTTCTTATTCTCTTAGGTACTGCTAATGATGATGATGCTGGAGTCAAGGACAAAGATGAACGTCTTACTTCCCCTAAGAAAAAGGGCATGGGCAAAAAAGGAATTTCGCGAGATGACAAAGCTCGTGCTGTTGTGTCTGCTATTGAAGAAATTAAACGAGAGGAAATGCTTATGAGAGGTGTACTTGGATACAACTCACAAATAGGTCCACAAATACTTGGAGATCAAACATATCCTCTCCCACTTATGTCAGCGTCAATTCTACCACCAGGTTAATATAAATTCATGATGTTTCATAAAAGCATTTGTTTTTGAATTGCTGTCAGTTTTAATTTTTGTCATCTTTTCTTTTAGTTAAACCAAGAGATGAACTTGAAATGAGTAATATATTGTCAGAACAGCGAAAGGGTGCCATTGAGGAACTACTTGGTAGCTTACTCACTCATGACAGTGAAAAAAAATCCAAAGAAGAAGAAAAAGAGAGGAAGAGAAGTGAAGAGAAGAGAAAGAGAGATTCAGAGAAAAGTAGCCATCACAGCAAGGAACATCACAGGAGTAGTAAAGAGAGACATAGTCGTAGTGGTCGTGAACGAGAAAAAGAGGAAAAGAAGCATCGTCCATCTGAATTGCCCAAAAATTGGCAGCAGTTTAGAGACAGAGGGTTTAAGTTTGAAGAAATTCGTCGCCTCAAATTGAAACTTGAAAAAGACAAGTTGGCTAGTAATAATCGAGGCAGAATAAGAAAATCAAGAGACAGAGAACATCGGAGCAGGTATGCTTGGCACAATTTTCATTCTATTTCAGTTGCTAATCATTTATACATCCTATTATTATAAGCAGTTCAGATGTATGTTTTCAATTTAATAAAAACTTACCAGTATGTGGCATGTTATGTTATGTTGTCTGGTGAAACAATTCTAAAGCAGACTATTTTATCTAGAGATTTCTTGTAATGAAAGTAGGTTCTTTATATTATATTTATAATAATCAAGAACCACATGAAATATGTAACTTTTTTGTTTTAAAGGAATTAACACTGTAATTGTAAATATTTTATTAATAACCAGCGTGTCTTCATACAAGTTGAATTTGACATTTCAAATATGATAGAAAACTGTGGATGCATCACTTAAAAAGAAAACAATAATTTACTTGTACTTGAATACCAGAATTTAAAGTGTAATTTTTCAATTTTTATTTCTTTTACCAGGTCTCGTGAAAAACGACATAAATCACCAAGTCAGTCCGAGGACAAAGATAGAACACCTGAATCTGATCATGATATAATGTTAAAGCCTTTTGAATCTACATCGCGAGTTATATACCCTTTTATGGCAGTTGGTGTACGTCAGATGCAGAAAGAATATCCCCGAAGTCTGATACACTTCACTAAATTTCGTCCATCAATACCCTATTGTGAAAATCCTGCAAGTTCTAAAGCCTATTACAGGACACGCAAAGAAATATTGTGTGAAGCATCACAAAGAGTAGTAGATTTAATGCATTGTGTAATAAATGGTGATTTATGTAAAATTAATTCAAAGACTGAAAAAAATTTCAAAGCTAAACAAACCACTGATGCAAATTTGTCAAATAGTCTGGCCGCTTTACAAGTTTCTTATGATGAAACAGAAATAGATGAAAATATGTCTTCTTCTGATGACACTAGTGGTACCAGAAGAGAGAGACCTTGGTTTCTGCCTGTAAAATTAGTTGTGTGGCCAGATGGTGAAGAAGCATGCCCTAGTACAGGAAGTGATGTGGAAATGAATGTTAAACGGGAGAGAAGCGACGAGACTGATGTAGACAGTTACTCAAAGAAGAAAGATAGTTCTGTAGAAAGTTCTGAAGTAAGAGAAAATGAGTTGCCTAATTACCTAAATAGTGAGAGAGAAATAGAAAGTAAAGTATAAAGGGAAAGGACAACTGTTAGATCGAAGTGGGATAGTGATTATGAGGATGACAGAGTGCAAGATGATATTACCATACAGAATTCTCAGAGTCCAGAGACTGTCAATGATGAAGCAGAAAAGTGGGAAGAAAAAGACAGAGAAAATAATTTTGCAGAAATAAGTGCAAAAGATGAGATACCAGATGAAAATCAAGATAAAACAGGTAGTGAGAGTGATAATTCTAGTGATAGTAGCAGTGAAAGTTCGACTGCTAATGAAAGCAACTCTGAAGATTCTACCACTGTTGCAAAAGACAGCCATGTTTTGAAAGACAAAGAAACAGAGAACAAGCAGAATCTCAAAAATGGTAAGGAAATTGATGAAGATGATACACCCAAAACTGTAAAATGTGCTTTTGTATCTGGGCTTCCTCAGGAATGTTCAACTAATAATGCCCACCCAGAAAATAGTGGCGATGGGAACACTAATCTGAAATTAGCATCAGAATATGAAGAATTCATGAAAGCTGTTAGCTTTGAGTCTTCAGCAGTGGAAGATGGTGATACGGAAATTCCTTCATCAGAGGTTGTAGGCAAAGTTGCATTGAAACGTGTGGGAACACCAGACACTCCTTCTCAAGAACGACGAGATAGAAGAAATTCTGCTGATAATGAAGCAAGTCATGACAAACTGGATATAAACCTGCTAGGATTGAAGAGACTCAGCACTGAAAGTTACGAAACAAAATTCACAACAAACCAATTAAAAAAGAGAACAAATTAAGGCTTGATAATGTGGAGCAAAATAATTCACACCCTAGAAAAGACCGTAAACAGAGATCGTCTTCTAGTGATAGTTCTAGTAGTTCAGAATCCAGTGCTGAATCTGAAGAAGTGAAAGAGAAACGTAAAAGCAAACCAAAAAGACATCGAAGAAAAAACGTAAAAAAGTTGTTCACAATAAAAAGAAACAGAGAAAGACTAAAAAAAAGAGTCGAGAATGTGTCCTCTGATGATCGCAGTGCTAGGAAAAAAAAGAAGAAGAAGAAAGCCAAAAGAATCCCAAAAAAGAAACCTAGTAAGAAAAGAAAACGCAGTCGTAAAGAATCAGAGTCAAGTGACTCAGAAGATAATGTGCGTAGTAGGCGTTCCAAATCTACACGTCATAAAACGTCAAAGAAGGATATTTCTAAAGAAAACAATATTGAGCAATACAGTTCTGATGAAAAAGCAGCTGTGCATGAAGATGTAAACAGTACTAGTCATCGAAAGGATTCTGATGTGCGTTCAGACCACAGCAAAAGGGCATCTGGAAAAAATAAAGGTTCAAATGAAACCGAGTCAAGTCATAGAAAGAGTTCTAAGAAATATAGTAAAGATAGTTCTTCCATAGATGAAAATTACAATGAAGAAAGAGAGAAGAAAAGTGGGTCAAAAAAGAAATCAGCAGTTCTTATAAGAAAAGTAGCCATTATCATGCATCAGAGTCAAGTGATGATGAATCGGAGAGAAAGAATATTAAGAAACGCAGACGGGAAAGACGGTCATGCACAACATCTCCTGTTGTTAGTTCAAACAAAAAAAGGCGTCGTTCTCCGTCCACCTCTCCAGAGCATTCGCCTACTCCCCAGAGACGAAATTCTACTGAAGGAAAAACTGTTTCTCAACGTGAACGTTCAAAGGAACAAAGCAGTAGCAGCCGTAAACTTAAGCATAGTAGTGGGAGTAAAAAGGGACACAAGCAAAAGGATTTGGAGGGGTCTGAACACGATGATTTTACAGAAGAATGTTCCTTTAAAAGAAATGAAGATATGAGGTTTAGAAATTCTAATGTTCTGGGAAGAAATGATTGGGAAGATAATTCTTCGAATGAGGACAGTTGTGATAACCATAATAGCAGGGAAGAAAGTAAAAGTGATGATGCAAAAGATATGAATCACAGAACATCTCCAAGGAAAGCAGGATTTGAAGACAGCTATCCAGTGCAACTGCTAAGAAGTGAGGACATTAAAAAGGAAGTATTTAGCGAAGAAGATGAAGACAATTTTACCGGTAAAGATTCTATGGAAGAAAATGTAGATAAGAATTCCGGGAAACATACGCAGAGGTTTGTAAGTGATGATGAAACTGAAGATGAACATGGTTACCAGAAACAGTCTCGTTCCTCAATTTCAGGAAAGTCTGATTCTAGTTGTTTAAAATCATTTGGTGACAAATATTCTTTTGTTAAAGTAAAAGTTGAACCAGAAGATGTCTCCAGTGAAACTGAGAAAGACTTACATAATCCCAAAGTTCCATTGTTGTACAGTCCAGATCCACCTGAAGATGAAACTCCTAAATCACATCTTTCACATTCTCAGTCAAGAGAGCTATGTAGTACAGATTCAAGTCAGTTTTCCCACATACCTGACAAAATTATAGATAGATTTGGGAGTGACTTATCTCGGGAAAGTTTTAAGGATACTCATGATGCAAATTTTAGTGGAAAATTATTCCAGAAGCAAAACTCTAACCTATCAGAGGAAAGTTTTCGCCCCGGCAGTCAAAATCCTGAAACTCCTCGTGTTGTCTCTAGTAGAGGTACTAACTTCACCTTAGATAACATTCCACTAACTCCTATTTTAGCCAACAGAGATGACACTGCTTGTTTAACTCAGCTGGAAGATATCTCTGTCAGTACCCGAAATAAACAAATAAATAAATCTATTTCTGAAAAACTTCCAAATTTGCCAGTTCCAGAACTCAATAGTTCATCTGCAAAATCTGTAAAAACACCAAATCAGAGACAAGCGATTTCTTTCAAACTCTTATCTCCTTCGGGCCGTTTACAATCATCTCAGTCTCTTGTAGATTCGTCTGACAATGTCGATGATAACAATAGTAACATATCTGGAAAGCAACATGTTACACAAGAATTAAACAGTGAAAAAACTAATCCAGATAAAAAAATTGAATCAGATTCTGAGAAAAGAAGTGGAACATCTGTTTTTGAAAGCTCTAGAGATGAATGGCTCACCAATCGTCGAACTGAAGAACAAACTCCAACCAGTAGTATTATAACTGAGACAACAAATTCAGAAGTTACCTCTTCATCCAAGATACCCGTTTTAACTGAATCAGGATCTTCAAATTCTGATTCACATCCTAAAGAACGTCAACGAAAACGTCCATCTCGATGGGGTATGACCACTGTGCCTCCTAAAAAGAAAGTAATTGAAGAATTGTATGAATCTCTTCCTTTGGCAAGAAATGAGTCTAATGCTCTTTCAGAATCAGTCAATGAAAAGATATTCTATGATCAATATATTCCAAGTAACATAGAAAGAAAAGAAAATATACCTACTAAAGATGTTCAAGGAATTTGTTTTATGGATTCTGTAGTGAAAAAGTCTTCTGATGTGTTAAATGAAATCTCAGAGAAGAAGGAACTGATTAACCGAAGTGAAAGCAGAAATTTCAGTGATTGGGAAATTCCTGAAGGTGTAGAAGAAGGTTGGGAAGCATCAAGAGAAAAAGATGCATCTCTCAAAAATAGATATGTTCATGATCAGTGGCATGACAGACCTGCAAGACGTGAAAAATTTGCTACAGAAAAAGTGGAAAAAGATACTTCAGAAGGATGTGGTCCTTTGATAGACTGGGAAAATGACTTAGAACAACCTAAAGGTACAAATGTTCTTCCAACTACTGAGGCTGTGAATTTATTTCATTATTCCCAGGAATCTGAAATCCCTAAAACCAGCAGTCAAGCTCGATCCATCCTGGAAAAAGAAAATATTTGTCAAGATGAGTCAGGGAGTGAATGGGAATCAAGGGAAGTGACTTACCATTCTAAATCATCTGCATTTAGAATGTGTGATGTGAAACCTGATGCCAAAGAAAAGATTGTTAGAGAGAGACAAGAATCTGTGGAAAAACTGTCTCAAAGGCATATTGATTTTGCAGATGATAAAACTTGGGATGAAAGAAAATGGCAAAATCAAGATATGAATGCATCAAAACGGGATGAGAGAAGGCACAGAGATGAACTGCATGATATTAGGAGAGAGGAACATGATATGCGGAAGGATATGCGAGATACAAGAACACTTAATGAAGGTAGTGGGGATGTTTATAAAGATATTAGAGGTATAGATGAGAGTGATGCAGTTGCTAATAATAAAGTGAAAGAGAGAACTGAAGAATCTCAAACTTCACATGATGACTACCAATTCAGAAAAAAATATATGGAAGATGGAAGTGAAGAAAGTGATCCTAATAAACTTCATGCTCAAACTCCAAGTCTGATCAGTCTTGGTGAAGACAGGAAGGTTGGTGTCTTGATAAGTGGGGAACATGCAAAAGGTGATAAATCTGAAGACCAATACAGAAAAGATGAAAAGGAGAAAGTTTCCAGAGAAAGAAGAGCTGTTGAGGATCAAGATGCTGAGGAAGTTCATGATAAAAATAAGAAAGAATATGCTGAAAGAATTAAAAGGGAAATTGAGGATAGAGAGCAGAGAGATGAAGACAGGGTTAGGAAACCCTGTGGGGAGAGAGATAGAGAAAAGAGAGAAGTGGATGAAGATCAGCGACGAGAAGATCGAAGCCGTAAGGATTATTGTGATGGGAATTGCATTTAGAGATAAAAAAAAAATCCGTGATTCTCGGCATGATGAAGAGCCTGTTAGAAAAGATTTTACAGAAAGGGAGAGAAGTTCTGAAGAGGAGGGAGGCGTGACGAAGGGAGGATGAAAAGGGGGGGTAATCAGAGAAATAGAAGTCCTACTGATTATCATCATGAACGTGATCGACGAGAGAGTCATCGAGAAGACAGAGAACATAGTCACAGCCCTCCTCCAGATTATTGGCAAGGAGAGTGGGAGAGAGAGACAAAGGAAAGAGACTGTGATTGCACTGGAAATTACTATCTTCGGGATATCCCTCTGCCTGTCAATAGTACATTGGGTGGTGCCAGTACATGGCCCAGTGGAGCTGCAGGTGAAGCTGATATGGAGCTTAGCTGCTCTCCTGCTTCATCCCCTCTTGTTGGATTTAAGCGAAGTTTAGCTGATTCAACCATAAGTGATTCAGAGTTGGTGTCAAGCAAACAGGAAGACATGGCTCATCGCTCTCAAGAAATGTCACCTTCATCAACTGCCTATCCCCCTGGCATTGCTCCTAGTAAATCATATGATAGGAAACCACCATATTTAAAACAGCAAGTGGTTGCCTCTTCACCATCTGATCGTCCTCCTACTCCAACTGACTCTCCAGCGTTTTCCCCAAAGAGGTTGTCTCTTGATGACCGAATAGAAATGGAGCTTGGAGTGAAGAACACTCCACCTCCTTTGTCAGCTTCTCAGTACCAAGTGTATCAACACCAGCAACCTCCACCTTGTCCACAACCACAACAAGCACCCCATCAGCAACAGGTACCTACGAAACAACCAGCACATCAGCAGGCAGCATTTCCTTATGCTCAGTACTATGCACATGTTCCTCCACCCCCTTATGGTCAACCTGTGGAAGAATATGCACCTCCCCAACATATGTATCCACCTCCACCTGTAAAACCAGGCCTGCTGCAGATGCCTCCTCCATCTCTGGATGCACCTCCCCAGAAAAGACGACCTCCTCTGTTACCCACACCAAATATCCGACCTCTTACTAACTGGGATTCTCCTGAAGCCTTCATTGGTGTGCAGCCATCTCCAAGCTCCAGAGTTGTTCAGGTACTAATTTCAGCATAGTGTTTGCTGTATTGTGAACTAGTTTTAAGAATAGATATACAATCTTTTGCTTAACTTACGAACCACTTATTTCATTTAGGAAATACTTTTACTTCACTATTCATGAAAAACTATGTATATTACTAAAATTTGCTTCGCATTTACATGCTCCTGTTGTTAGATTTGTATATTCCTATAATTTACTCAAATCTTAATACAGTGACAGGTTTTCCTCAAGAATATAAGAATAGTTAAAACATAAATTGGTACAAAATTCTTTATTGTATTACACAAAATTGTAATATTGCGGATTGTGGATTGTGTGTATTCAAACGTCTATTGACAACTAGCAAATTCAAATTAATCATCAAAGGCATTTTTCAGACAACATCAAATTCAATTAAAAAAAAAAAGTTTGTGCCACGTTTGTATTCTGTGTATTTAGAAGGAGCTCTTACCTTTATAACTAGTGTGCTTTACTGCTTTGTAAGTATGAAAATAAATTGGTGAAATGAAATAATTTAAGCCATATTTTCCATGAAAGTCTTGCTCTTACAGTCTGATTG